>OY292318.1:33983365-34609744 GCA_958496155.1 Sisyra nigra
AAACTGAAAACTTCAATTTTTTTATTGTTCGTTTTTTTTTAACGGTGGTCGAAGGACCTTAGTTTCACCCACCTTCGTCCACGCTCGTTCTTCAGGGAGCCGCCATATTTGGGTCTAGTTCTGATCAAGTCAATAATCTCTGGTATGCAACTGGCAAATATCGCCTAAACGCAGACCAGAAAAATTATAATTTATAACAAAAAAAAAAATAAAATAATTAAATATTAATTAAGTAACAACATTGAACAATAAAAATACAACAGATACCATTTTTACTTATTTTTTTTCTTTCGTTTTCAAATTAAAATCAGCTCGATTTGAGCGGCGCCAAAGCCAAAATTAAAAACGACGCTTTGTTTGATGGAAGCAGAGCTTTTTAGGGTTCCGTATCCAACGGGATTAATCTCGCCAGTCTTTCGATTAAACGACCGAATAAAACGTTTTCTAATTAAGGATAAAAGGAAGACCATTAAGGAGTGACACATTTAAAAAAAATATATATCAGAAAAATGGTTAAAATAAAACTTTTTAATGGTTAAAATAAGCCTTTTAACAACATAGAGTCCTAACGCAATACCTCTCCCAATAGGCTACACACCAGAAACGAGTAGATTAAAAAGAATATACCAGAAGAAATTGGCTAGGAACAGTTAGTTCAATAGAAGAATTAAAAATAGCTATTATTCAAGGAGTTTTAAAGCCCAGAAAAATATAAATAACGATATAGATAACGAAGTGTTAGGGTTGTACACCCATAATGTGGACGTAAAGTGAGCGTAATGAACAATCCTGTGTATAGCGGACTACCGCTGATCTGAGCAGGGTAATACATTTTGTAAAAAAAAAATATAAATAAAAAACAGTATAATAAGAGATTTCTTATCCATTCTTTATGCTAATAATAAAATCAAAAGTTAGATAATTAGTTATATAAGTTAGAAAGTTGTATCATTAATTTGCTATACTCATTTTAATCAATAGGTTTGTTCGCGGTGGTGATTCGGAACTGGTAAAGAATCAATCCAAGTGGATAGAATAACAAACGCATTCACGTTTATGAACTGATTAAGGGTTATTTTCCCGTGAACAAGTTTGAAAATGTTCGAAAGTAAAACGAGGATTAACGAGAACCCACGAAAATTGTTAATTGAATAAAACGTTGACAAACGTTGATGCCTTGTTCACACGAGTCAACTTTAGTTGACCGATCTTAGTTAATCGATTAAAAGTGGAATGAAAAACCTAGTGTGATGACTTGTTCAAACTTGTTTTGATCCACTAACAAGTTGATTACGGTTCTCACACGAGGTTTTTCATTCAACTTCTTTTGATCAACTAAAAACAGGCTACTAAAGCTGACTTGTGTGAACGCAGCATGACAGCAAAACTGGATTTTGAATTAGCCACAAATTAGCAAACTGCGCATGAGTAAGAGAATCGATTTTTCATCCTAACAAAAATCTGAGGATCGCTAGAACAAATTATGAATCGGTAACGAACGCATTTCGTGTGAACCGCGAATATCGGACCGTAACTCGGCTCATAAACTTGCATGCGCGATGATCCTAAATCGGTCTTGAACTGATTCGGTAAGGCGCTTTACCTAAGAAATCACGCAATGTCCATAAAAAACAGCATTTGATCAGCCTATATCTGACAATTCCTCAGACAAAACCGGTTTTATCGGTTATCAAAAATCATGGGAGACTGACAATTCATAAGAACAAAAAAACTGCTCTAGCTTTGAAGATGATTCGAACATTAAAATTAGATAGTACGAAAAAAGTACTAGCCCCAAGAAGGGAAATTTTAAGATTCCAACCCCTATTGGATAAAAAATAATCATTTTCAACACGCATCTCCCATTTAACTATTTCTCTGGCATGTTACGTACCTTTCTTTTAGGACGAAATTCGTTTAGGATGAAAGAAATATTTCGACCCCTTTTGTTTAGTTATAATCGTTTTTCACTAGAGTCTGATATTTGAAAACTGATATTGATGATCGAGTTGATTACCGAAACTTCGCAAAAATCACTCAAAAATTTATTTATTTTCTAAATTAATAATCAATACCTAAATAATTCATGCATTTATTAACTTACATACCTAGTAATAAATGTTAAGTAAAAACTAAATTTAAACTTACTATTTAATAACTGTAAATGTAAAAACGTCAAAGCGATAAAACAATTATTTTTTAGCAAAAGCTTTAATTAAACTCAACTAAAATCAACAATAATCGTATAGAAACATTAAAAATTAAGTCGTGGACATACGAAGGAATGACTTATTATTTCATGCAGTTTTTAATTAAAATAAAGTAATGAAGAAATGGGACGTTTCACTTAGAAAAATAAAATTTTAAAACGGGGAATCAGGAAGTGTTTTTGATCGAAAGGAACTGTTTGGGATGTAAAACATTCAAGTCGTTTGGTGGTGATGTTTATAACGCTGATCAAATCAGGTTTTAGCTGGGATTTTTGTACAGAAAACGTCACATTAGCGATGAAAATAAAACAACTACACATTTGATTGATGTACGGCCACAATTGAATGTTGCTTGTTATAACTAAGGCTGTACTCTGTTCAAGAGAAATTCAAAAGAACTTTACTGAAAGTATTTTTTTTTTTCAAAAATAAAATAATAAATAATATAAAAACGCTGGCGTTAGGCAGAAAGGCATGCGTCGCAGTTGGTACGTTCTTAAGGGCTAATTAGCCCCAATTAGACTAAATACCGTTTTTTTTTTATTTGTTTGTTTTGTAAAAGGAAGCAAAAATTGTATCCTTATTTTTATTTGTTCGATGGAAAAAAAAATGTGCTCACTGAATGTTCAAGTGGCACACTCAAATTTTTAAGTTGTATTTTTTTGAAAAAATTTTTAGTTTGGATATGGAAACACTTACCAAGCCGACGGGAAGGAAGAAAACGAGGAAAGTTCGGCCTAGGATCGTTTGGCAATAGACGTCACCATAACCGACTGTCGACATCGTTCCGATTAGAAAATATACGTAAGTCCAATATGAAAATTGTTGCGGGTAATTAAATTCCAATAGGTTACCAAAATTTTCCAACTAAACACAAAAAAAAATTGTTTATTAAAAAACGCAGTTAATTTTTTGAGTTTTTTGAATGATTCAGAAGAACTATCATAAATAAATATACAAATTCTTCTACCCTAGAGTCTTAAGTTTATTGTGCTCTTGGTCTACTCCGACATCCTTATCTTCAAGCAAAGACTCTTTAACTTATTCGAATTTCAGTCTTCTACCTAGTAGAGGCAGTCTTTGTTCTAAGTTTCTGTGGTGAATTAAGTCCGTTAAAGATTCATGGATATCCTTTTTAACCATAAGTAAAACCATATTAAATTTTTCTCAAATACTGGCTGAACAACGAAGATCCTCTATCTACTTGTAAAGGTAATCAAATCCTATCTATAATACGGAACATTATATGTAAGCTACGATGAAATGGCAACCGAATAGACAATTTGACAACCTTCACTGACAATAGTCAGATACCTTTAAGACAGTAGCTTTGGAAATATTACAAGTAATCATAGTGTTAAACGGGATCAAGACTGTCCAGATGACTTTCATCACGAAAAGGGACTCCTGTTATCCGGGAACTCTTAACAGTCAGGCAAGTCTTCAAACAGTGAAGGTTAGGTGTCTAAGAATGCACTTGCAGATGCCTTACTTGGGTTAATTTCATCATAATATACAAATGCAGTCTACTTAGTACAACCTCACAAAGTGGCGACACCTGTATGGGATAAATAACGCCCAAACAAGCACAAATCGCACAAACAGCTTAGTACAGGGATTGCTTCTGCTAGGTAGAATGCTGAAACTAGAATAAGCAAGAATCCATGTACAACAGGGATACATGAGAACCATGTAGAACAGGAGTACAATAAGCTTAAGGCTGCAGTGCGGGTGAAACGAGCCCTAACCTGGTTTTCTGCTAACGGGAAAAAAGTACAACCTTCCGATAGCTACGGGAGCTGCTTAAAAGGGACTCCCAATTGTCTCTAAACAGTATGGTAAAGATTCACAAGGTGGTTTTAAAATTCTGAGTATCTGTAAGTACCTAAATTTGAGACCTACAGTACTGGGGAAACATCAATAATTCCAATGTTGAAAATCTCTAGTGGTTACAGCCAAAAACCCTCAGAACAATAAAATATGCTACCTAGTATGTGTGGAACCTTAAAATAACGATGACCAGAAGATACCCAGGTTCCGAGAAAAATATCTTGATATACATCCAAACGCGATTGACTGTCATTCTTTATGACACCATAGATAAGAGGAACAAAAACTGAATCGCATTTTACTTTTGGAGCTACCCTACGTAACTAAACCAAATCATCAGACCTCTTTTTAAGGAAAAGCATTTTCTCCCCTTTGTACATGGATCACTTTAACTTATCGCCTAGAGCAGTGGCTCCTAAAGTTGTCTGAGCTCCGATCCATCTAAAAAAGATTTGCAATCTTGGAACCCACTTTTTAGGTGTCTTAAAAGGCATAAATATTGGTAATGTTCAGATTCTCCAGTATTCATTTACTTAATTCTTATACAGTCGTGAATCGCCCATTAGGACCCACTCAATTTTCGCTCACGACCCACTGGGAGTCTGAAAATATAGGTTACAAAGTTCCATTTTTGAAAGAGCCGTTCGCGTTATTTAAGTAGTACTTGGCTAATGACAAGAATAATGATGTCTTACAATTCCTCGATCTTAACCCCCTGTACATACCTCTGCAATTGACCAATTCATCGGTCCGGAACATAAAATCAAACGACTACCAAATTGTTCTCGCAGTAAGGCCATATTTAATGAATTATGTGGGAAGAAGCACCATCGTGTTGGAACTAAATATCATCAAGCTTACGGACCTCGATTTCAGGAAGCAAAAAGTTAATTTTTATGGTCAGTACGAAAGTAAGAACTATATTTTTTTTCAGGTTTGATCAGTCTCATAAAAAATGAATCTTTGAATTTTGTTCAGTCCGTGTTGCATTTGGTTGTACATAATAAAAATCAATAAAACGTATTACATAATGCAAACAACACGGATTGTGTTGTTTTCTCAGTTACTTTTCTGAGTACATAAAATATTTTCCTTGCAAAATTGTAATTTTAACCCTAGCAGATACTGTAACAAACTAAGATTTTATCCTATCAAATGTAAAACAGTGCTGAATAAAAATAATATTACGATTTGATACAATTCATATGATCATCAAATCTTTACAGGAAAAAGTACTTCTAGATAAATTACCCGTTATTAGAACTTTCGTCCTGTCTGAGATCTATTATTTTTAATTGGCTGAAAGAAACTTCAAGGAACATTTCTTTAGCACTAAGACTTAGAACAAAAGAAATACGTACTAAATGGATGATTCCGGCCGCTGTGAGCAAGACTGAGATAAAAATAGAAACGAGTTGTGCTAGACGAATTGAACTAGAAGTCTTCAGAATGTTAAGGTACTGTAGGATGTCAGGCACGGTCATTAGTCGCAGTGCTCTCAAGAATCGTAAGCCTGCAAAGTGGAAAAATTACATCATTTAAAATCGTAAACGATCGTATGGCAATTAGAGACATGCACAAACATAAAAATGGTGAGATTGTAATGGGAAACTTACCGATCCAGGTTCGATCTAAGTATATCGATACGAATGATGGGGGTATGGTGAAGTAATCTACAAATGAATACATCTCCAGCATGAACCAGAGTTTATCGCTAGCAGCTATAAACTGAAAAGAAAGAACCAAACATTAATCGATTGGAAAGACTTATTTGAAAAGTTTTCTGTTAGCACCAAGAAGCAAAAGTGAGCTCCGGAAATTAAATGGAGTTAGTTAAATTTATCATTCAATTAAATCTATATTTCAGGTTCGAAAAATACAAATTGATATAATAAAAATCACTTTTAAATTATAACGTTAGATAGCTAAAGTATTCCAATTCTTTAATGTTATTTTTGTAAAAATAATAGTAAGTCATCAATGGTACAAAAGCTCTAAGCTCCATTTCCAACAGTCTCACAAAAGCTCACTTTATTCTTTAGTAAAAAAAGCATCAAATTTACTTACTCGTATAAAAAAATACACCATAAAAAATATATTGAAGGCAAGGTCAATTTGTTGAGTAATATTATTACTCCACTTCTCGCAGCGTTCCAGTTCCTCACTACAACATATTTAAAAACACAATTATTTATTTAATTCCGGAAAGTATTTCATAATTCATGCATTTTAATTACTGAAACAATTTAAATATTATAACAATTAAAGTTTTTTTTTTTCACTTTTTTTTGGGAAAAGCAACAGATGACGATAAGTTTGGTGTGAAATTGGGTTTAGTTCATTTACCGAAATTATTCGTCGAAAATAAGTTAAAAGGACAAATAAAATGTGAGCTTAAAATATTTTCAATATGCAGTGTGATAAAAATAGCTAAGTCTTCAAGCGAGAAATAAATTAAATTACCAGTATTTCATACTGTAGGTATAATTTTAGAATGATTCATTTTTATGCTGAAATATTATACAATTTGTTTGTGAGAATATATTATATAATACTAGTATAATAGTTTAGAATATTTTATGAAAATTGGATCATATTTTTAATTTGGTTTAATCAAATTTAATATTCACTAGTTTTTTTTTTTTTAATTTTTCATATAAAATTGTATAATTTCAATTAACATCTCTATCGTACCTCTTAAACAACGTTTGGACGTCATAATTAATTCAATTTTAATTCATATTTTTGATTTACGTGTTCGACTTATGGTTAAGACTAAGCTTGTTTGGCAATGTCAACAAGCACTTAGGGAGCTGACAGCTTGCAACAAGGTCAACCTATAGTGGACTCCAGGACATGAGGGTACCCGAGTCGAAATTTCAGCCTCTTTTGGACCTCCAAAGAGTAAAATGAGCCTCATATAGACCTAAACGATATTCCATCGTCTTCATTTTAACCTACATGAAATGTTTATTATATTTTGTGAACATATCGTCTCGTCCTAAAAAAAGGTTTATGATCATAAAACATAAAATATTGTTGTAAATTGCCTTTTTTTACAATACCTATTGCAAATATTATTCACTAATAACCCAAATTTTTGATCTCTCTCTTTCCTATACTTAGATGCTTAATATAATATTGTGTATTCTGGTATCCATTACTGGTTTGATCCTTAATCCTGTTCACTCTGGTTCATTTTCGTTCGAGTGCTACATGAGTTATTATACAACAATTGAATAAACTTATTTCACTATTTGATTATTTTTCAATATTATCTATATCAAAAGGCCTACAAGTGTAAATGTAAAAAATTTTAAAGTGAAAAAACCGAGTTTAAAAAAAAGTGTGAAGAAATTTGCTTTAATGTATTATCTTGAAAGTAATCAAAGAGATGTTATAGAATTAAATAAAATTTCTTAAGAAATGCACATGGTTGGGTATATTGTGGATTATAATAAAAGGAAATCTTGGAAAAAAATGATGGCAATGGCGACAATAAAAGAGCTGGTAAACAAGGACAAGGAAATTAAGAACTAAGAACTGATATTATTTTGTAATATTTTTATTACTTTTAAATTTATCGCTTATATTAATGAAACTTGTATATTTAATGGATAAAAAAAAAACAAAATATTATAATATTAAAATAAAAATCTTATTATTTTGAAAAAAAAACCCTACTAATAAAACAATAAAAGAGAGTGACAAAGAAAGAGTGGAGAAAAGAGAGAGCGAGAGAGAGAGAGGTCCATTTGAAGTTTTTTCTGTCAACCTCTTTTGGGCACAAACATGGTATTTTATCCAATAAATGCCATTTGTAGATTCAAAAGAGGTCTAAAATTCAAATGCAAATGATCATTTTTCAATCTACTTGAACCCAGATTTTGAGGTCTAAAATAGGTCTAAAATTTCGACTCGGGTATAGAGGGTAATGAAAGGCCGATGAGGCCGATCAACTGCCCAAAAATGGCACCTCATCAGACCTTATAGGTTCTGAACCTTTTTGTGGATTCACAAAAAGCAAAATCAAAAACGCTTTTGTAGCCTGGGAGACCAAAACGAAGGCACTGTAGGAATACTCTGCGGCATAGACAAGCTAAGAAATTTATAAGGTACACCAAAAAGAGAACTCATCACATATTGTCACTCGGAAAAAGGGACGTAAGGCTCCTAACTAGCCTCGATACGGGTCACTGTACCCTAAGTTACCATCTTCATAAGATCGCTAAAGCTGACACGAACATATTATGTCGTCTATTCTGAAAAGCGGCAGAAACGGTGGAGCACATTTTGTGCTCATGTAAGACAGCTTTCAAAAGAATACTGCAGCATCTCGGAAATACGGACATGACGTCTGGTGAGATAACAATGGAAGCCCTTAGGCAGGTGCTGGCTTTCTTTAAAAGCCGTATGCACCCCTAGTTTATACAGAGGGTCACATTACATTAGACCTCATTAGTCGCGGTGATAAAGGGAAGAAATATCCTTTGACCCGTAGAATGGAAAAAAGGTGTTCGACTTGATTATTTTATTGAGTGATGTTTATGTCTTCAAAAAAACATTTGATTACGCATTCAAAGGTATCAATATTTCTGAAAAAATCATTTATATTAACCGCTAAGAAACTTATTTTAATTTATTTAAAAAGAAACTGAATAAAGTAACGAATACAGATTTCCAGAGTCGTAGTGTGATATTATGACGCCAGGCAGAAAGTTAGAATGTTACAAATTTATAGAACAATACAAAATTAAATGCACTATAAAAATAAATTCAAGATTCAAGGCTCCTGGTGTCGGGGCACTGCTCGCACTACCCACACCAGGGCTCTTCATATTTCTAGCCATAGAAATATTCTTCTGAAGGAACTCATTTTGGCAAATAAGGTCATCTAGGTGTCCCCTTTAATTTCTAGGTTAGTTCTAGAGACTAGGTTAGTCTTCTGTCTAAGTGCATACCTAAATACCTGACCTTTATCTCATGAGATACTTGATTGTTATTAAGATAGGTCAAAAGACCGATACTTATCAAGTAGTAACTATCATATGAACAAACTTACATTCTTTGACTCGATTCTGAGAATAACGCTAGTTTTTGAGTACCTATTTATTAAGAATCAAACGTGTAGTAAATTATCTGTTCTACATATTTATAATCAACCTTAAATGTTCTAAAAGGCATAAAAAAGCAAAATATTTACAAAAATTCAAGTTATCAAGGCACACGTACATGAGATTTTATGAAACTTTTACTGAAGTCCATTAAAAAAATACTTCTTAAATTGAACAAAACTGGAAGAAGACATCTTGGGTACCGTCTCTATGAGTTATAAGCCATATGACTTCTATAATTTTTGGGTATATATTGATGTTTTAACCCTATACTTCCATTTTTTTTCACAAACTTGTTCTAAGTATAAAAAAAATTTAAATTTCGCTGACTTTGGACTTAATTATTATATTTCACAAATACAATTCACAAAAATTCACAAAACAAGTTATGAATTTAACCCTTATGTCAATACCCGGGTACCCGGGTACCCTTTTGCATTTTCTTACTCACATATCTTTTGTTTCTAACGGAAAATGACCAAATCCTTTTAGATCCTCGTTATTTGAATCTAACAACATCGATTCGTACATGTTAAAACATTTAAATATGCAAAAAAATATATAAATTTAAGATTTAAAGTTTAACCCCCCATTGCCCAATACCCGGGGTACCCGGGTACCCATATGTAAAAATTTAGTGTGTCTACAAAATTGCGGAGTAATAAATAATTAAACTTGTCTCAAGGGATAAAAAATAATACTCAATATATAAACAAACGATTTTATTTAATTTTATTATTAAAAAGTTGATGATTTGCCGGTTTAAATTTGACCTTTCAATGGGTATAAATTGTCTGCGTCGCATATCCACCATACTTTGATTCCATACTTTGCTGGCTTCAATGGCATATACTGGGTGCATTTCATTCTCCCTTTGTAAGGGTAGACTTGCTCATCGACTGTCAAACACTCTGTCGGCTTATAAAGTGCTGATAAATTGGTATTCACCATTGTCCAGATATCGCGGAACGGCGCTGTCTTATCTTCTTTTATTCGAACGTCGTATTGGCAGTATCAAACCATTACAGTACAAAACCGAATTAATCTTAGAATGCCCCAAAATCTATTGATACCCATAGCCGCTCGGTATAATGGATTTGAAGTTGATTTAGACATATCTAATGTATGGTCCAGTATTGGAATTATTCGCACCTGTCATAATTAAAACTCCCAAGAATGCGTAAAACTTTTGAATAGTTATATTTTTCCACGACATTTTTTTTCCTAGGCTTTTCTTTACTGTACAAATTGCATACAGCAATTGCCTTTTTGTTGGTGGTACGAATAATTATGTCGACCATTTCAACCAGACTGTTGTCGACTGTGTCGATTCGCCACTAATTGTAACTGTTGTGTCTAACTCAGCCTCACTCTCACGATTTTCCATTAAACACAGACATATTATATAAATTACAGAAATATTAAAAGATTATCTACATTATATTTGAATATAGAAATTGTAATGCTAGAAAAAATAATAGTAATTAAGTACCAGATTCTTCGCAGTCTGAGGCTTCTGAATGCTCTCTGTTAGGTAGTAGTCCTCGTCGTCACTATCTGCGACATTATCCTCGACAGCGGAATCTTCTCCCAATAATTCATTCAAATATTTATGTTTTTCGTCAACCGTCAGTTTGTTAAATTAGAAATTTTTTAATTATATAGTGTAATAAGCATTTAATTGTATAAAGTTGATCCATTCAAATAACTACTATTTATATGAAAAACTTGAACGTACTTTGAAAACTCAGTTGGTGATAAATTTTCCATTAGGTATTTATAACAATTTTCTCACAAATTTCAGGCAGAAAAAAAAAAACACTATGCTTACAAAATATTCACAAATATTCATTTTTACTTTAAATCAAGTCCAGTTTGAAAATAACCATTATTTCTAATTGTTATTGCTAATTTTCTACCTTTTCATCCTTCCCAAGGTTATTATTTCTTTAGAAATAGAGTTTTTCAGATGATCGATAATTCTTTGGAAAATCCCTAATGAGATGAATTGAAATATCAAAGTTTTCAGGAATTTAAATTCTTATATGGAAAGAATAATCCATGTGGGTACCCAGGTACCCCGGCTATTGAACAACGTTGTAACGACTGGGTATTGACATAAGGGTTAAGCAAAATTAAATGTAAAAATTCACAAACCGAAAAATCCAAATTGTTAATTTTGTATCTCCAGATACGTATTTCAAACGCCATGCGTTCGTCATCAGTGGATCAAATTGAAGTGTCTTCGAGAACAATTTCGTGCTGATTCACAAAATAGTCCCGAATTGACCTCAATTTATAGGTCCTTTCGATCCCTTTCTCTTTTACAATCGCTGCAGCCGGGGGTGCAATCCTTTCGTCCATTCTCTTCTTACCCTTTCCCAAAACGCCGAATAAGGCCGAATCCTGAATCGGTCCTTTCTCCCAGTTTAAAACTTTCCCTTTTCTTTTATAAATTTCAATGCTTTCGATGGCATCCAATCTCTTGTTCGGTCGAACATTTTTCAGAAGTTTTACTTCGGCTAACTTGTGGCCTCCTGTTTCAACAGTATGTTCCGCTACACAAGATTTTTCCGTTCTGGAATATTTTATATTTGCCAGGTGCTCCTTGTATCTAGTTCCTATTTTTCTTCTGGTTTGTCCGATATAGCTTTTCTCGCATTCCATACACGCAATTTGGAACAAAAGGAAAATATCCTTTAGTTTAGCTGTCGTGTATCCTGCCTTTATATCGTATTGTTTCAAAATGTTTGAAATTTTATTAGATACCCCAGGGAAAAATGTCAGCCTCGCCCATTTGTTTTGTTTCTCCTCCTCAGATCCTAAGGTTGTGACGTCCATCAGTTTTCTCCTCCAAACAGCCTTCTTCAGAATAAACTCCACAACGTTGGTCGAAAATCCATTAAAGGCCGCCACTCCTTTTATGTAATTCAACTCTTTCGTGTAGAGTTCATCCGTCAATGGCACGTTCAGAAGCCTATTCACCAGCGCGTGGAAAACCGCATGTTTTTGAGTCCCATGACAAGCTGACCCGGAAGTTATGTATCGGTCCGTGTGTGTGGGTTTTCTATATATATCAAATGAGACCTTTTTCCCCGTTCTACCGATCTTTAGGTCCAAAAAGGGTAGACTTCCACCGTCCTCTTTTTCCGCCGTGAAATTTAAACCTGACTGTCGCGCATTAAGGAATCCCAAAAACCAATCTGGATCCAACTCCTCACTGTTATAAATCGCAAAAATGTCATCAACATATCTGAACCACACCCTCGGAAATTGTGGACAACTTCTTTTTGTCTCCACCTCAAAATTGTTCATAAACAAATTGGCCAGAAACGGAGATAATGGATTTCCCATTGCTGTTCCTCGCGTTTGTTTGTAGTATGAACCCCGAAATTGAAAAACGGTCTGGTTCATACAACGTCGAGTCAGCCTTAAATACTCCTCTATTTCAACTATCGGTAGACCGTTGCCTCTTAGCCAGTCTTCCAAAATATTTATTGTGAGGTTGATTGGAACGCTCGGAAACAGAGCACTGACATCAAATGATATCAGACGATCTTTCTCCCCTATCTCCAAATCCCTGATCTTGTCGATTAAGTCCTCCCTATTTTTGATGGAAAACCCAGCGTGTGGTGTCATACTCCTGAATTTCTGTACGAGCCATTTTGCAATGAGGTAGGTTGGAGTTGCTTGTTCTAAGTATATTGATTCTTTTTTAAAATAAATATTTTATTTCTATTATTTAGTTAACGATAGTATGATTTTTATTGTTTTAAATGGAAATATTCGGTTTATTATTAATCAAATGTAAATTAGTCTGACTTCCATATCAATAAAATATCCTTTCTGTTTTTAATTAAAACTATTTATAGTTCAAATCAATCAAAGTCAAACAAAGGAAATTAATGACAGTTTCCATTTGATATGAAAATTGATTTTTGGTGTTCACGAGTTCACCAAAACTACGATATATGATAACTAAAATATGGGACAAGATTTTTTAATTAATGCCAATAATTGACCTCAATTACTTTATAAAAATTTCGTGCATGCATTTCCGTTATTATCCAATAAAAAAATTTTTTAATTCTTATGTAATAAGTAAGTTAGGTCAAAGTTAATTCTCTTCCTAAAAGTTTTAGGCTATTTCTCACAATATCATTTGCAACACAGCTTTAAAACTGTTTGTTCCAATACAAAATTGGGTACAAATTGGTTCCAATTCAATCATGAAATATTTGTAATCCCATAATTTTCGTAGTTAGGTAGAAGAAAGTCGATACTTATAATCAAGTAAATAATATATTATCTATTATGATTAAGGGTTTTTTTACTATCGCCATTCATTGTGATAATTGCTTATCTCATTAACTTTAAATAATCGGATACCTGGAAGCATCGATGAAATAGATGATGAATGATGCCATACTTAATATGAACACCAAAACGACCTGAAACAATAGAAATAAATTATCATCAATCAAAATCATTAAACATATTATTATTAAGATTGACTTCAATTAACCAAAAATAACCCAAAAATTGTGTGTATGAAGAGTTGTAAAAAAACACTTGTCAGGCTTTTAGCCTCGATTTGCGATTACCTTTTTTTATATTAGCATATCGAAAAAATTATCTTATCTTTAATATCTACATAATCTACAAAATAAAATGGGGATACTTCACTTCAAATAAAGAGGTTATTGTCGAGAAAAAGCTTATTTTGAAAGCTGGGCCAGTTCTACTTTTAAGAGGGGTTAACGGGGTATTCTAGTCTAGTAATTTGAAAAAATTGATTTTTTTTTCTTTTATATTTTCAAAGCTTAAGCCTTTAAGAATATGTCCTTAAAAGGGTTTTTCAAAATTTTAATTATTTTAGGAGCAAGAATGACCGATTAAAAAAATGTTAGTATTAACTACGATTGTATGGTCGCTGTAGGTAACTTTACCCAAAACTTTAAACGCGTTTTTCTCGAAACTACTTTTTTCGAGTCGGTTGTCAAGATATCTCAAGCTTCACTGCACCAATTTACTTGAAATTTGATATGAGCTTTCTCTAGACATTATTCTACCGCACTAATTAAAACTATAACAACATTTTGATTATTACTATTTTTTTAAAATTCCCCTATTTTGCGAAAAAAAATTTTTTTGACTTTTCCATAGTTTGAACGATTATAAAATTTGTTTGGATTAAGAATTAATTTGAATTTTTTATTTCGGATTACTAGGAGGGTTGCAATTGTGACAAACAGGGAGCGCCATTTTTTGAGACTCCTCACTTCATCAGCCTGTAACTTTTTGAATTTTTTCCTTTGATTTTTTTAAATATTTTCTTCAAACATTAATAAATATTTGATAAAATAATAGCTACTAAAATATTATTTGTTTTTTTTTTTATAGTGCCTGAAAAAATAACTACAATTCATTTCACTGGACTAGAATACTTACTTTAAGAAATGGGAGAAACATTATAAAATGTATATCGAACTGAAAGGAATGAACGTTGAAAATTTAAAAAATGAATTTTATTTCTAGCATGAGTATTTAGTGATCGACCCTCGAATTTGTTAATATCTTAACTGAAATACGTAATGTTCAAGTCAAGTAAGAAATGTCGATTTCAAATTCACTTTTTTCATCTCTGGCAAAGTATCAAATAAAGCCGCTAATTATGTATGAGATAACAATAAACTAGTTCTTCTCTTTTGGTTTATTTATAAAAAATGTTTGATAAGGATTTAATTAGAGCTCAAATTAACATACAGCTAGGGTAAAAAGTTGCAACTGCAACATGATATGATAAATATATACAAGTAGTTAGTAGTTAGATCTTTCTATATATTAACTTGACTGTTGTATGTATGTATGTGCCACGCAAATCTGGCGACGGCAAATTAACACATTTTCCGTACTATCGGATCGAGCTGAAATTTAGCAGGTAGATTCGTTACCAATGACAATGTATTATGTTAAATTTTCAACTCGGGGAATGTACTATAATTAGCTTCTTTTTTTTAAAATCAATTCAGTCACCCATTCCTATGAAGAAATGCTGCTTAACCTTTGAGATTTACACTTTTAACAATTTTTTGATTTTACGTTATCTCAAATATTTCATAGCATTAAGCACGCGTGGAAATTTTGAGAGAAAGTAGGAATAAATAAAAAATTATAACAAAATAAAAAACCGACTTCAAAACAAATAAAAAATTTTAAACAAAAAATGCACTAAAAAGTAAAAAAAATGATTGCGTATCTTTGTAGTGTTTACAACTTACAAATTATTAGGATGAGATAATGTACAACTATTGTTATTTTTGGAGTTGGTGTCAGCCATGGAAATACGACTATATTGATACCTACTTAACAATACACGAGAATACCTTATGAAATTTATTTTTCAAATGAAGTTTTATACAATATACTAGTACTGTGACAATATCTAGTGACCTTTAAACTACAAAATACCAATAATTAATGAAACCTTTTAACAAATGAACATTAATATTTATTTCCTTGGCTGACACCAACTCCAAAAATAACAATAGTTGTACATTATATCATCCTAATAATTTGTAAGTTGTAAACACTACAAAGATACGCAATCATTTTTTTTACTTTTTAGTGCATTTTTTGTTTAAAATTTTTTATTTGTTTTGAAGTCGGTTTTTTAATTTGTTTTAATTTTTTATTCATTTCTCGATTTTTAGTGATCTGAAGTTTGAAAACTGATTTTATTTTTTTGAATATGGGTAAACCAACTAAACGCACTGCTCATATGAGGCAGCGCCGTTAAATATTGAAAGTTACTGCATCATCCCTTTTTGCCCGTAAGGGTTGAAATTTTTTTGCTCTTAATTTTAATGATAGAACTAAGTGGAATACTCTTTCCGATAGAAAAAAAATCATCAAAATCCTACGGATCAAAACGATTCAACCTATCAAAATGATTCAGTTAAACGTCACTATTTCATCCCCTATTTTCATCCTTAGAGGGTTGATTTTTTTCTTCAAAATGAAATGTGAATAATTTGAATATACAATGTACGCAATAAAAACGAAATTATCGAAATCGGGTTATCCAGAAAAAATTTATTATTTCATCCCTAATTTTTAACCCCTTATGGGTGGAGTTTTTTTTATAAAAAATGGATATGAGATTAATTTAAAATTATGTTCTACCAATAAAAAAAAAAATTTTCAAAATCGAGCTATCCAATTAGAAGTTAATATTTCATCCTTTAGTTTTCAACCCCTTATAAGTAAACGATTTCTTTCAAATTAATATGGGACCACAGGGAAAGTACCAGCTTTCAAAAAAAAAAAGAAACATCAAAATCGCTTCACCAAGTCGAAAGTTCTCAAGTAACAAACATTAAAAAAAAACATACAGTCGAATTGAGAACCTCCTCCTTTTTTTCAAGTCGGTTAAAAAAGAGAAATAAACAGAGTTTTAAAAAAATTTTCGGTTAATTTTTCATAAATCTAAGGCTTTTACGTAAAGTACATTTTCATTAAATTTTAGATTAATATCTTCATTGAAGGAAACGTAAAAATATAAAAAATATGGAATATTTTATTGCGTGGTTTCGTTTTTTTTTTCTCTTTTTGTCGGTTTCGATTATTATGGTTTATCAAATTTGCAATATGAATATAATCGTTATACAAAGGATGCAGTTATCGGTATTGTCGTTTTGGTAAATTATTTGACAATTGGCCAAATTTTAGGATTTCTTTCCTTTCACTGATAAATGTTTAAAATTTATTTTTGTTTCTTGTGACGGGAGCGTGACTGATGCAATTTAAAATGAGGAAAAATATCGATCAGCCTGTGCCAAATCCAAAATCGATAAATTTATTTTAATACTTTAAAAACATATTATACTCCAACAAAATAAGTCTATTTTTAATTTACTACTTTGTAATCATTTGATGCATTGTTAGTGCATCGAGAATCTAATGAAATCGATTAATTGTTTGTAATTTATAACGGTTACAAAATCTTTCTCAAAAAATCTTGTTATATAATGCGATTTCTGACATTTGGAAAATCTTTTTTTTAATATTTAAAGACTTAGTTTTCCTATCGTTTTGCGCACTTTGTATGTTCTAATATATTTATTGGTTTATTTCAATCAAGCAAGAAAAGTTCGACCACCTATTGGCGCAGTGGTTTGAGTAGTTGCTCTCTCTCCGCTTCATGCGTCAATTGGTACTAGGCTCGATCCTCGTTGAATCTTATATTACTACAGTATATTATTATAGTGCAAGAGCTAGCAACGTCGAAAAAAAAAAATTTAGGTCGGTCAGTTTTTAAATATGTTATCTCTCGCACTATCCCGGACTTCATACGGGCTGTCTGGCTATCGGGAGGGGTTGCGTTTATTAGTGCGCATCGCACCTATGACAGGTAAAATATTGAAATTTACAGAAAAAAGAAAAAGTCCCAGATGAAATTTGTAGAAAATAACATTATAAATAAAAAAATGTTGTTTTTATATATAACTAGCTGGTCCTCGCCCGCTTCGCTGAGCGTATCTAAATTATACTGATTGAATAATGGAAACTTTCATCCCATCAAAAAGACAGATAGATATTTCTAGATCTTTGATTCATAGAAAGTCCATGAAAATCAGATAAACTACTTTTCCAGGAAGATATTCTATATAGCTATCTAGAAGAGCTATCTTATTGGTTCTATACGTTTTTATGAATATTATAAAATACTTATACTTGTGTTCTTTAAATAGCAATACAATTCGAAAATGTTGAATGTATTATATATTTAACTGAGTTTTTCACCAAGTTCAAATTTTTCAATAGTAATTTAACACGTTTATTTTTAAATATTATAGACATTCAAAAATCAACAACGAAAGAAGTTTCAAAAATTTTCATTATTAATTTACCGATGTTATCGGATGTTAAATTAAAAATCATATTTTGCTGTAGAAATTGTAATTTTTATTTAAACTTTTTTGGAATGATTGTGTTAAAACGCTATTTCATGAACTTTAGGGATAGCTTTTTTAAAAACACGATTCCTGCAGGAGGATAAGTACAATTGTTATGCTATCTTTTGAGAATCGTGCATTATTCTAACATACGAATTAATAATCTATATTTTGTTCTGACCTTTCAACTACCCTATTGCAAAAAATCATGTCAATCTTTTGCTCTATGACAAACAAAAACATATCTATCCCACGGGAGTAGTACATTTTTCCTGGATAAAAAAGAGATCAGGCCTTCTTGAGGATAATGTGCTAGAACTCTATTTCACGCACTTTCCTGAAAAAAGTTTTTATTTTAACTTTATTTAGGGGATGAAAATTTATTTGTTTATAAAGAATTACATTTGAGAATTTTTTTCAAAATGAATTTAATTCGTTTTTAGGTCGTATTCTGCTTTTGATGATTTTTATTTAAATTTTATTCAATCTGGAAATACAGGTAAATGTTTTATTCAAGGGGTCAGCAGATAAGACCAAGTAAATTTTTAAAGAGCACACAACTTATTTCTTAATAGTAACATTAAATAGTCAATTTAACGTAGAATAGAAATGAAATATTGTGTGCACATTTGCCATTTTTTTCATGGCAAATTAAATAGATTCTGATATAATTTTGTGTTATAGGCATATTGTTGTGTGTGGTCATATCACATATGAGTCGGTGTCGCATTTTCTCAAGGATTTTCTTCACGAGGATCGTGAGGATGTCGACGTGGAAGTCGTTTTTCTTCATCGGTGAGTCGCAAATGCTTTTGGTATTATTTTCTTAATTTTTCAAGGTTTTTGTCTAAATGAGATTGTAATGAAAGGGCTGTTTCTGTTTATAAAATCCCGGATACGTTACAGGAAGGAGCCGGATTTGGAATTAGAGGGGCTTCTGAAACGGCACTACACAACTGTCGAGTTTTTTCAGGGTACAATGATGAATGCAGTAGACCTTGAACGAGTCAAGGTATAGCTTATTTCGCTGACAGTTCCCATAAAAAAGAACTTAAAAAACCGAACACATTTTTCACTTGAAATGATTATTCCAATTTTTGGCTGACTCGGTAGAAAATTGATTTTTATTTCACGTTTTATTTTTAATGTTTATTTTATCTCAGTGTTTTAGTCCTATGTTCCGCTTTGTATCATAAACTATCTATTATACACTGTGTTTTGGAGATTTTCGAAGTAAATTATTTTTTTCGTTTGTCAAAATCATTTTTCATTCGAACGAGTTCAATCCGGGATGAGTTGCATTTGTGTGAAAAATCACTTTTTGCCACTTGTTGATGGTGTGACGGGTCGCAGCACATGTTGCATTTTCCTCGGATTGAGCTTGAATTGATGCAAGCCAAAGTGCATCGTAACGGTAAATGGATTTGTCACGATGAACATTTTCAGTTGATTTCTAGACTAGTCCGCCAAATTTTGTACATATTGTGCATGGCAACATGCATTTTACTTTCTCATGGTGCTGTCGTGGTGATTGGAATGATTTTTTCTTTACGGCGTGATTTTTTCTTTTCTTGCTGAGAAATTTAAATCGTTTTCCTTTCTATTTTCTTTTTCTTTGATTTTCACGTTATTTAGTCTCTCATGCAGCCACACGGATCGCAATCAACGAAAACAACGCGAACTTAAATCGCGTTGGTTTGTATCTTCATCAAAGATAAAAATAAGACCATATAATTTTTATTTATTTATTTTTTTGTTGGGAAATTGTGTTTTGTCCATTTTTTTAAACTTTATCTGGGTTCTCTCTGACACGATATAGGAAACCGCCCGATCTCGAGTTGGAGGGTTTGTTCAAACGTCATTTTACGACGGTGGAATTTTTCCAAGGCACTATCATGAATCCGATCGACCTACAAAGGGTCAAGGTAAGAGGATTTTACCCCGAAAATGTCCGTTTCTTGCGTGAGCTTAACAAATTGTCTCCCCTTTACATTTTTTTTCTATTATTATCAATTAATATTAATTTTTTCACGTCTGTGTGCGTTTAATTGTTGATTAATTTAAACAATTAATTGGATTTGTCGACCGAATAAAAAAAAAGGAAAAAATTTCATGAGTCGATTTTTTTGTTGCTCGTTTCTAGACGTGACTCAGAAAGATCTGATCTGCATTTTTGTACAAAAAGCATTTTCAGTGTATTTTTGATTTTTTTTTTGTTTTTTTTTTTTGTTTTTTTTGTTTTAATACAATTGCATTTTTTCAATTGATTCACCAGTTTAAATAACAATTATCATATTCTAAACCAATCCAAATTTTAAGTGTCGTGAATACTTATGAAACTGAACTTCGTTTGGGTATTTGGATGTTTATGCTAAAATTTGGGGATCACATGATTAATATTGAAACTCACAATATTCAATTCCAAAGACTGATTTCAAGAATAGAACTCTTCCTGAAGTTTCTGTTCCTAGATCAGGGGAAATATAGTAACTTATCTCGTTTTACAGCACTCAATTGTCAGTTTTAAGCGGCTTTAACATAACAAATTTCAATTCAATAACTTCTCTTTCAGGTTCAAATTACAAACAATATGCAGTATGTTCCAAAGCTTGCTATTCATTTCATATACAGTGTGGTAACGATAATTGAAACCGTCGATATTCTTCCGTATTTATCAAAGTTTTCTTTGTTAATTAGATTTGCACATAAGAGTTACTTAACATTTTTACTAAAATTTTTAAAATTTTCGTAGATAAACAAATTCTGTGATCAAAATTGATTAAAGAACCTATATAAAAAAAATCTATATATAACTATTCTGTATGGGTATTTAAGTCAATTTTAAATCACCGTAACTAGGCCAATTTTTTTGAGATTTTGTAGTATCGAAACCCATAAATAATAAGACAACCAATGATAAGTTATTAAAATGAGGGGCTACCACTAGAGATGAAACGGGTAGCAGTTTAGCTGGATATTTGGCGGTCGAATATCCGGCCTAAACTAAATTAAAAACTTTTTTAATTTCATAAGTCAATACTCAAACTACTTTATTGCAACTTATCTAGACTCGAAATTCAAAACAGCTAATTGGGGGTACTTGATGATAAAAGAGCGCTCCTGGAGATTCTATTGAAATATTTAAGAATGGCTTGTGAAGGGTCCTCCAGTAGCAGTCCATCTTCAAGGCTAGAAAGTACCTAATGGAGAAGAGACAGAGTTAGCTGTATCTTATAAATCTCATAACTCATTTTAGGACTGCTTGGATAAAGTAGTAAATGCAAACAGTACTACTTAGCCAGGTTCAACGTGAAGAAAGAAACGCGATAGCATATGATGAGCTTGATTTTTATCTTAAGTCAGCGTGAATTGATCGCAATTGTGACCCTTATTCTTGGTGGGCAGCTAATGCTAAACGACACCCAGATTTAAAAAAAGTTTGCCTTAATCTATCTTTCAGCACTTTGCAGCAGTGTGTACAGCGAAAGAATTTTTTTCTGAAGCTGGCCTTATTTACGAAGACAAGCGAAACCGATTGCTACCTCTTAATACAAAGACATTCATAAAATTCATCACCAGAATTTGTCCTTAGTGCAGTAAGAGTGCTAATTCATTTTCTAGGTTGTAGAATTATCTTATGACTAGCTGATACCCACGACGTCGTCTGCGTAGGTTATTATGTTCAAAACATATTTAAATTATAGAGGAAAACATTTAAAAAATTGAGAGCAAAAATATATTAAAAACTACCAGAAAGACCTTAGCGTAGAATATTTTTAACTATATGCCAAAAAATTCCTCCTAAATTGGTTAATTAGTTAATTAATAATTTTTTTTTCAAAAATTTGTAAATTCAAAAATAAAATTTGCTATATTTAATCCAAAATAATCACTTTTTTTTCAAAAAATTGTTCCTTAAATGCTCTTTCCGGATCCACAATTGCTCCAAGTGTATAGATAATTAGTAGTTCAATTTTTAAACTTTTCATGTTTATAAGATCCAACGGAAGTTGATGACGTCACAGTACAACAATACATGTATAAATAGTTAAAAATAATTAATAATTAATTATTAAAAATATTACAAAATTTTGATCAATTATTTGCGTAATGAAAAGAGTAGATAGAGAGCTTAAAAAACAAAAACTTCAATTATTTTAATTCTTCAGCTTGAAAATTAAAAAAAAATGTAATTATTAATTAATTATTAACTAAACACCGGGAGCAATTGCGGATCCGGAAAGAGTCTTTAAGGAGCAATTGAAAAAAAAAACTTAAATAAGTTCCTTTTTTGTATTTAACAGCAATTTTAATTTTTAGTTTGCATATTTTTGAAAAATTAATTATTAATCAATTAATAACTATATACTTGGGGAAATTACGGATTCTGAAGGAGCAATTTTTTGGCATATAGTTTAATTTAAAAAAAATGTTTCTCGTTAACTTAGCTTCTCCTAGTTAAAAATATATACAATAATAAAAAAGGGAGTGTTGAAATGTAATTTAATCATTATAACGGTTGTAACTTTGCAGTAACTATTTACAGTAAACTATAAAAAATTCTAGGAGAAAATTTTAAAAAAAGCTTAAAAAAATATTTTAAAACAGAAAAAAATAGAATTAAAAAATATTTATTATTCTAATAACTCGCTTACGATTAGCTGCATTAAGTCGTACCACGTCCGCTCAAATATGAAATAATTATTAGGCGATGGAAGAAAAACCATTATCGCTCTAGTCCACGCGCATAACACCGTTTCCCCCACTCTATCAAAGTAACGAAAGAACAACGAAAGCATACGCGTTTTGTTTTTAAAAATCGCAATTTTTAAAACTTTAATTACTTTGTTTGTAATGAAGATATCGTGATAATTCTTTTTTTTTAGATAAGAACGAAGTATATAAGAAGTAAAACAAAAAAAAATTTGATCAAAATCTATCCAGTAGTTTTTGAGGTAAAAGCGAACATTGGAAAACAGCTATCATTTTATTAATATAGGTTACTGAATGTATTTTTTAAGTGATACTAACTAAATAAAGCAATTACCTTGTCACCTAAAAATATTTTTTTAAATCCAGTATTAGGCAGGATAGGCGCTAGTTATCCGATATTCGACCGGATACAGGCTAGTTATCGGATATCCGTTTCATCTCTAGTTACCACTCTCACTTTGAAATGATTATTGATTGATATTTTGTCTTTTAAATTAAATAACTTGTTAATCAATGTTTGACTTGACTTTAAATAATATTGACTTCACTTTGACTCGACTGCCACGAAAAATGAATATTTATTATTCCTAGAAAACCTAATAAAAGAGAACCTAGAGAAACTAGAAAACCTCATTTCAAATGTAATAGGGGGCGTTGAGGATTTGTCGGAGTACTTTGATTGTAGGGATTGGGGAAGGTTTCTCAATAAAAGAAAAACTTTTATGTTGATTTTAAGTACCTATAAAATTATGTGCCTCAATTAAACGAGCCACTGCTTGATTTTATTAATTTGTTAATCAATCACAAAAAAATGTTTTTAAATTTATTTAATCTGTTAGACTTAGTAATTAAATAATGAAACTTTAATTGAGTGATAAAATCAATAAACGACTCCTACAATAATATGTCTAATTTAATCATTAATTGATTCTGCTAATTAATTAACGAGAACCGATTGATTTTATTTTTATATCAAGCGCAGACTACCGTGAATATTTCTCATATTCGATACAAAACTATCTGTTTGATATATCAATTAGTTTTGCATCGTTTATTTTAAACTTGATCAAATTTAATCGTTCAACGAAACTTACATTGGCACATATATATAGGTATATAATGTTTCCACCATTTATATAGTTTATGAAGAGACAATTGTTCTCATTTCTTGTATCATTTAAGTGGATTTTTGTTCGTCTTTTGGCATTTAGAAATTCCAAGGGTTGATTGTTCTAATAAATTATTCGAGAGAAAAAAGGCAGTGAGTTCACGACACGATGCGGTGAGGGTGGATTTTCTCGATCTTACAATATTGAAATGTTCATAGGCGAACAACGTTTCCACTTCAGATTTGTGAAATATTTGAAGAAGAAAAAAATTGATATCACAATTTTCTTAAGCAAGCAAACGCCCATACATATGTACATATACAAAAAAAATTTTTTGAAAAAATGCAATTGCTTTTTATGATTTGATTTTGTTTTTTTTTTTTTTTTTTGATATTTTTGTACGTACATGTTCGTATTATCCCCATATAATAAACAAAGAATCCTTCGTTATTGTATATTTGCATATGAAGGTCCTTAGATACCAGGATTGTTTTACGACCAGCCTGGGCTATTTTAAATTTAGGTTTTATTTTCGTTTACATTTAAAACAAATTCACACTTTTTTAGAACAATTAATTTTAGGCTAGCCATTATTAGGACTAATTGACTAAAAGTTTTACTGCTAAATTAACTGCAAACTAATGCCTTAATAAAGGACTTTTGAAATAATATCTTCGCACTTTTTGGTAAGTTGTCTAGCTGTTTGAATCTCGAGAAGTTTTTCTTTGATATTTTAAAAAAAAAAATTATTTGATATCTTGACAAAAGTAAATAAATATCGTTTTTATTGTGTAAGAAAAAGAGAGAAAGACTAAGGTAACGAGTGAAAATTTTCAGTTTTCGGCTTTTGGTTTTTTGCATTTATTTGTAGAATTTGGTCAAAATGTTTTGTTTTGTATTCTTTGAATGCCATGACGTAGAAGTCACGTAGCGTATTTTTCTTGTAGTCGCATGACATTTGTATACCTAATATATTCCTTATTTATAATATTATCATACATTATATTTATAGCAAAAGCATGACATAAAAATTTTTAATATTTACACAAACCCCCATCAAATCAGATCCATACATACAAAAAAAAATATTACAAATAAGTAAATACAACACAATTTATCATGAATTTGAAAAATACAGAGAATGGACGTTGAAAATGAGCTTAAAATTTAACCGGGATACGACCATCTTTGCCAAACGTTGATATAAAAATTTAAAAGGAAGCGATGAGACTGAAATATATAAAATTAATTAATTTATATATTAATAATATAATTATATATTAATAATATAAAATTAATAAATATCCTTAAGAGCCTTTAGCAAGTCTTCTTTCTTCAGTTCAGGAGTCGGCAACCTAAGGTTGCAAAAGGGTCTAATATTTTACGTGGGGTCTAGTGCGGGCCGCACTTGGGAAGTGGCGGATCTAATAGTAAGCATTTCTGCAAATGCTGATTAGACTCCCCCATCCCTTTTGTCGCGATCCTGGCATATTCTTGTGGGTCATGCGTCGTGAACATTAAACAATCGACGTACGAACTTCCAATGAAAACTACCACCAAATTTACTCTTAATTTTACCCCAAAAATAAACCTCAAACTGTACAATCACTGCCATTTTAACGTCGGAATCTCACAACTCCACGTGAACAGACCCCGGCCTACATAGAGAAATGGACTCGTAAATTTGAATTGGCGAATATCTTGCGGGCCGCACCAAAACACCTCGCGGGCCTCGTGCGGCCCGCGGGCCGCTGGTTATCGACCCATGCTTTAGATTATAAATCACTGGATAGAAAGATAACTTTTTTCCTAGGGTTTACAAATGTAACTTGTATTTAATAGTTTTTCCCGAAATTATTCAACAAAGATTTTTTTTTATTGCTATCCTGTCAGAACCATACATTTTTCTGGGATATACAGAAATAATATAGACATTTTTCAATTAATAAACTATTTTTTAGAAGTTAAATTTATTTTTTGAGTTCATTTCTGTGAGAGATACAATAAACACGTTTTCCTGTTTATAGCTATCCTGCAGGACACATAAATCTTTACAGGATGAATAAAGGATGTGTATTTTTTGGTCCAGAGATTTATAACATGCAAAAATATCGTTGATTTCAGAAAATGAAGAAGTTAAACATCTTTTCAGATGCATATATTTAGATTTATATAATAATCCTGCGGGAACCATACAATTTTTGGGAAAATACCAAAATATGTAGTTTGTAACCCCCAAACGACTTCTTTGCGGAAAATGATGTCGATTCATTGTTTCGTTTCTGTGTGAGAAGCAATAAAAACTATTCGGCTTATCCTACAGGTATCATGCATTTCTCCAGGATAAAAATTATCCTTTGTGTTTTCTAACATAAATATTTGTTTAAATCAAATTTCTCCACTATTTCAAAACAAAATATAGTACAAGAGTACTAGGTCGTGACGTTTCGCCATATATTTATACTCAGCATTCGTTACGAATGCTGAGCACGTATCAGAGAGTCTGATGAAGCTGTAATATATGACGAAACGTCGTGACCTGGTACTCTTGTTGCATTCATTGTAAATCTCGATTCCTTGCCCCTCAAACTATATCTATCAATACAATAAAACAAGGATCTATAGAAATATTAAAAGAATATTTCAAATCGAATGGAAAGTTTCTGAGATTACTCCCAACCTACAAACTAATCAACGTTTTCTTTTTATACTAGAAAAGTTTTTTGTTTTAATTTCTACTTCTTGTAAAAATAATTCCATAAACTTAAAAATGAAAAATTTTCGCCGTTGTTTTTTCTGTGACAACTTCAAATGAGACGAAAGAACCCAAAGAAGCAATACAAAGTTTTCTTCCCATCATTTCATGCATCAATCAAACCAATCAACGTTTTTTTTTTTGAACTCTGAAAATCTTTCCATTTTTCATTTAAACACCAGTTCCATCATGCCAACAGTCTTGAACTCCGCTTCCAAGATATTGTGTGAATATCAGACATCTGGCAACTCTAATGATGAATGATCCGAATGTCGGGCGCAGCAAAGACATTAGCGTAAATGTCTTGAAAAGATGCTACGATAAAGTTTATGAGGGGAAAATACGATAAAAATCTATTTAACTGTGACGTTGGTTTATATTAATTTTAAGTTTTTCAAATAAACACAAAAGAAATTTCAATTAAATATTATCAGTTGGTTCATGACAAATGTGATACCAATTTATTAAGTCATTTAAAAAGTAACTTCTAATTTGTGCAATAGACGCAGTTATCTTGCAAATTATTAAAATGTTTAATTATATGTTAGAATTAATATCTAGGATCTTCTTGCGTCTGTATAATTATCTTCATAGTTTTCTCTTTATTTTCATCTGAATTATATAATTGGTAGTTCCCAGCATATTGGTATATCGCAATGATGTTAATTAATTTTTTTTAAATTTATCCCAAATGAGAAAATTGTCCCAAAATTTTGTCCCAAATTTTTTAACTGTCCCAAATCCGATAAGAAGCGGATACATTCACATAATACCTAATGAATTTTTTTTGCTTTAAAAAGTTTCTTATATTGTTTTGGGGTATATATTGCTCTTTTGTTTTTTTTCGTCTTCTGCTAAGACAAATTTTTTGGGTGTCTTACTGTTGAATATGCTGTCTATAGCTGATACTTGAGTAAAACCCTTCAGAAAAAATCTCGGTTAGGGCCAAAATTTATTGGTTCCTTCATCTTGTGTTTTCCCAAAGTAATCGCTCTTGACCTTTTTGAAATTGGAGACTCCTACTGAAGACTACGGACCAGGAGAGAATCACCCCAATCTCCTTCTTTCTCTACGAATCGGAACTTTATTGCTATGCGAAAGCATAACAGTTATTGTACATAGTACCAACCTATTGCAATTTTATAAGGTTTGTTCCATACGACTAGCTATGTTGATGCTCAAACACTGACAAACAGACAAAGAGAAAGACCAATTGACCAAGAGACAAGAATGAGGGAAGAAATGTTTCAGCTTACAATCGCTTATAGCGTTTAAGCACTGGCTAACCGCTTTTTAACTCAAGCAAACTTGTCACTTTCTGTTTTTCACCCATTCTTGTCTCCTGGTCAATGTTGTCTTGCTCTTTGTATGTTTGTCAGTGTTTGAACATCACCAGAAGGACGATTGGAACAAACCCATAATAGCATATATTGGTAGCCATTCATGGTAATATAAGTTCGTCCACCATTAACGCGGTATTAAAAGGACTGTATCATCTTATTTTGGGACGTATGTCTACCTTTAGATTAGTTTTGGGCGTTTTTAAACGATACTCAACGATACCTGCTCGAGACCAAGTACTAGTAAATACGGGTTCAAATTCGAACATCATAAAATCACGAGGTCATCTGATTTATAAACACACCTGTTCAGAAAACGTGACAGATTATTATTACCTATACGGACAAACATCTGTAGAAAAGTCCTTTTTCTTTAAAGATAGCTGCACGTATAATAACGAAATTAAGTATGAAAAGATCTAAAGTTTTAAAGTATCGCACAGAATAATTTACTACTTACATACTTACTACTTATATGTCAGTAGTTTACCAGTAGTTACTGTTGTATTACAATATTGTTAGGATCTTCATCTGGTAATTCTTCTTAAGATCTTATCGGAACCTTATAATAAACTTAATATACTTAGTTACTTTTTTGAGGGAAACTACAAAATGGATTGTAATGAAATTAGGTCTTAAAATGTCTTAATAGACTTTGGAAAAGCATAATGTAAACCACTCCAGAAATGGGTCAGCTAGTGTGGTATAATAATTATCAATGTGTTAAAATGACACACCTAGATATTAGGTTGGTTAAGATCTTAGATGGTTTAGTTATTTTTATTATTCAGAGCTAAACTAATAGCTTGATATCTTTTAGATATACTTCCACGTTTACCGTAAATCCTATAAATTCTACCCTCTTATATCCTTCGAATTGTAAAGTAGAATTCTTTTTGTAGTTATTCTATAGGTTACAAGGTTCAATGAATATCTTCTGACAAACTGTACGAAGAATAAAATTAAAAATAAATTGTGTCATAAATTTTTGTCTCATCGTTCTTTTTTAAACAAAGGCAAACGCTTCTCTTCTTTGTTTTAATATAAAAAAAGTTTAATCGATGACGCAGAATTCGAACGGGATAATAGCCGTAAATAGTCATAGATCTGGCATCTCACAGGCTCGACTCCCGGCCAAGACTATCGGTCAACATGCCAACTTGTTCCAAATTACGTTTTTTTATAAGAGTATAAGGGAAGAGAAGAAATCGTATTATATATATCACAAGAGTATCGTCGGCCTGAGAATTCCTATCGACGGCAATGGATTTAATAATGCAATACTCAATTTTTCATTTACAATTATCGTTTTTTACAAACGTCCCATTTTCTGTATTGAATCAGTTTAGACACAATCAGTAAGACCTTAAGAATGACTTTTTAATCGGTTTGGCAAATTTTAGGTTCATGAAGCTGATGCCTGTTTGGTTTTGGCAAACAAATACTGCCAGGATCCAGATGCGGAGGATGCGGCCAACATAATGCGTGTGATTTCGATCAAGAACTACAGCGACGATATTCGAGTTATCATCCAACTAATGCAGTACCATAACAAAGTAAGTGAAGACTTTCGCATATATAGTATATTAGCTGATACCCGCTTGCTTCGCTGAGTGTATTTAAATTTAACTGATTGATTAAAAGATTCCCTACCTTCATATAGCGAAATATTAAAATTAATTTATTTTGACAGAAAAAGATGATAAATACTTTCAGACTTTAGATCCAAAGAAAGTTCATTAAAATTCGTAAAACTACTTTTCAAGAAAGAGATGTTACCTTTCTCACATCAGCTTCTATATGATTTTTAGTAAAAAAGTATCTGTATTCCTTCCTTTAGGACTTGAAAATCTTTCATACCAAATGTCATTTAAAACCGTACAGCTATTTACAGAATAATAACAGGGGTTGTCCAGGGTAAAATTGAAAACAGCTGACCCGATTTCAATGGAATTTTCACAAAAAGTTATTAAATATTTAACTTACATCATAGGCTACTTTAAATTTCGAATACTTTTTCCTATCTGTTTGTTTATTCTTGGCAAACTTGAAAACGGCTGGTCCGATTTGGACGAGATTTTTACTACAAGTAGTAAATATTACAAAAAAAGCTATAAAATACTTTTTATTCCGAAAAAATGTTGATTTTCTGAGAAAAAAAATAAAAAATATAAAAACTGTGCAACGAAAAACATACATCAGCAGGCAGTTGTGCTCCAATGTACATTTACATATCATATCGTAGAGATGAAATGATTTTAAGTTATGTAATTTGTTATACTTATAAATTAATGTTCGCAAATTTGAAATTTATAACCATGATAGAAGTATATCTATAGGTTAAATTCCTAGAAACCATAAATCCATTGTGAATTTACAGGCAGTTAATATCTTATCTATAGTTTGGGTGAGCAAACGTTCGAATTATCGAGGAAGAAGAAGGAAATTCTCTGCAGTAAATATGATTTCATTCATAAAAAGGAAATGTCTTAGTTCCAAAATGACACCCGTAAGAATAAATAACAAAAACAGACAGTTCGACTTAAGTGATCCCGATTAGGAGTTTGACTAAGAGAGGTGAAGCCGTTAGGCAGAGCCCCCCGAACGAAAAGAAACCCAGCCCAACTTATTTTTCAAGAGAAAATAGCAACTTAGATGTGACCATCGCGTTGTTTTTTTACCAAACAAACTATATTCTTAATTTTCAATTTATTTTAGCAAGATCTTTAAGAATTCGTTGTCTAATCTTGGACCCCGGGAAATAGCAGACTTGCCGATAAGACATAATGGCCTTAATACTATATCCTAGAATTATGAATTTAAGGTAACCAAACCTAATACCTCAGATCTTAAGATAACACATTAAATATTATTTATCCTAAAAAAGGTACAATTCCTAAAGGATAGCTACTAATTCAGTCGACTAAAATTAATAAATGATTTCATATGACATTTGGTGTGAAAGGTTCTCAAGGCTTAAAATTTTCTTAATATTTTACAATATTCAAAAAAACGTACAAATCCTACCTATAAGATAGCTTATATCTGTTCCTGGAAAAGTATTTTAACGGATTTTTATGAACTTTCTATGAAATAAAGGTCTAGAAATATCTAATTATCTTTTTTTGTAAAAAAAGCTTAATTTCTTATTTTGGGTAAAATTTTTTATTATTCAATCAGATTAGTTTAGATACGCTCTGCGAAGCGGGCGGGTATCAGCTAGTTCCGGTATAAAAAGTAACCTATATCATTCCCTAAACAACCACATTGTAAAGAAGGAAGTTAATCTTTTGCTCTGTAAAAAACAAAAAAATATCTATCCCACGGGAACCGTACATTTTTTCTGGATAAAAAGTATACTATATGTTACACCGGATTATAATCTATATCTATGTTAAATTTTATCCAGATCCATTCAGTACTTTTTGAGTGAAAGAGCAACAAACATCCATTCTTACAAACTTTCACGTTTATAATATTAGTAAGGATACGAACATAGGGCGTTTCTAATCGATAACTTTTTCCTAGGCATATTTATTAAACATTCCATCGTGGGATTGGAAACAAGGAGACGACGTGATATGTTTGGCAGAATTGAAATTGGGATTTATAGCTCAATCGTGTTTGGCGCCCGGATTCTCAACAATGATGGCGAATTTATTCGCAATGCGATCGTTTAAAACGGTAAGATTTAAATTTTTTTTTCTGTTTACTTATTTTTTCGGTGGATTCGGGTTTGACATGAACGTTACATGTTGATCTAATCATTTTGAGGCATTTCAGAAGAATCAATGAACAATTGTAAGTGAATCGAGGTTATAGGGGTTGTGTTTAGGGATGGGGTTAGTTATAGATTGTTTATTTTAGTAAGTATCTTCTTTAGACAAGAAATGTAGTCTTTTTTTATTTTTAATTAATTTTTTTTTTTTGAAATTTTGGATTGGTCGTATACATTTGTGTGATTGGTAAAATTGCAGTCTCCAGATATGCAGGTGTGGACCAACGATTATTTGAGAGGAACTGGAATGGAGATGTATACAGAAACATTGAGTCCTACATTTATAGGGATGCCATTTGCACAGGCTACCGAGTAAGTTGGAACGAAATCGTCAAATAAAATCGAGCTCAAATATCTATTTCCCACATCTTCATATCAAAAAACATACGAACCAAAATTTTGGATAGCAAAAATTTTAAAAGAAAAAAAAAACCAAAATGCGCCAGTGTATTTTTTTCAATGTTGTAAATCGATGTTGTAATTTTTTTTTTCGTATTTTTTTTTTAAATTTTGATTCAAATTACCCTTGAAAAATTTTTTGTCAATGGTAATATTCCTGAAGTGTGCCGTTTTTCTTTTTCGTTCGATGTTTTTGGAAATGTTTTTTTTCTCTTTGTTTCATGTTATGTGACTTATACACAGTGGATGTAAATAATTTTATCTTTCTCACATTTCATCTAAATAATATTTATATATCTATATACTTACATGTTTTATCCTTCAGGAAATATTCCTTGTCAACCTTTCAAAAACTTTGCATTCTAGGCTTCGGAAAATTTGTGTGAACAAACAAGTTTCCGTTTGTTGGGTTCATTACAAATTTTCGGTTGTTGAGTTTTGAAAGTTGAAACGTTGGTCAAACACAAGACGAAATTTTGCGACGAAACAAAATTAAGGGGAGTTAATTACTCGGGGTTTAACAACCCCTGTATACCACATTTTATATAAGTTTGTTCTGGTTTATCCAAAACATTTTTAATATGTCTTTTGTTGTCTTCTTATTTTGTTACGAGGATTTCGTCTTGTGCATATAAATTTTCAACTTCAAAATCATTTGCTTGCCTCTTATTTTGTTCTTATCGCTATCGATGTAACATTTACCTTAAACACATTTCCTCTGATTGTTTTTCATTTTTGGTTTTCCATTTTTGTGATTTAAAATGGATTTATGGATGATCGATAATTCACAATAATCAACAAATTCAATAATGAAAAAAACATTTACATTAAAACAATTTACTTAAGTGCCTAAGCATAATATCCGAAAAAAAGTTTCACTTGCATCGTGGTTTCGTCAAACCACACAATCATATTTTGTTTTTGGTATTTAGTCCATTATTAATGTCCAATCTTCAATTGTATTATCTTGTTAAAAATGTGATACTCATTGAAAAATTATAGAACATCTATTTTTATAGTTTTTACTTATCAAAGAGGAAAGTTTAGGCAGTTTAATGACCAATTATTGACATTTCTAATTTGTGACTGCATTTTTCGAAACTGAAGGAATTGATGTGACTGATTTGGGTTTGTTTTGAGGTCATAACTCATAAATAATTAGTTTTCTCACAATCAGATTGCTTAGCAAACTTTAAGATTATCATAATATGGTTCATTGTATGTTTTACAACAGTTTATAATTTTTACTGGAAGTATTACCGACAAGATGTTTATTCTCATTTGGACATTTTACGTCGATTGCATAAGCGTTTATTTTAATTCATATTGTCGCTGATGTAATGCTTGAACTGCTTTTAAACCCTTTGGATCCTTTTTTTCAATACTTAGCGATGTTTCAACTAGAAGACGAAAAGTTTCGATTTCTTTAGGAAAATTTAGAAAAATCATATCGATTACACATAGATAAGATCGTGTGATTTGCGTGTGTTAGCTTCTTGTCTTGCAGTTGTGTTTTACATATTTTTTATTATATATATATAAACAATAATTATTTTATTAAGAAAAAACTTTAAAAAATCATTAACAAATTTAATATATCTAACTTGGATATGTCTTCTTTAAGGTTTTTTTGTCGTTTAATTTTAATTTTCGATTTTTCTTATACAAAACAATGCTTTTTGAGTCTGGGGTTTTAACGCTATTTAGCGACTTGTTAAGTTGATTGAATTTAAGCGATTTCTTGAAATATTTGATGATTGCCAAATTCAGTCAGGTGTAAGGCGAATTGATTAACGCTTTGAGCAGTTTTAATTTTTTTATTCAGATTTTTTTGGTTTTTCTTTTATAAACATTAACGATTTTCATACACGGTTATTGTGAAACCTTTATAAGGGTGTTGTCGATTTTCACTCACAATCACCATTTGATGTAGATTTTTTTTCGTTTTGCCTTTTCATCTCGTTTATCAAATCTGTCTCACTCTCTTTGGTAGTTTGATAAAATGGAGTCGTTTTTTTTTCTTTCTTGGTTACTGATTTTTGTATTTTTATTTCAAGTTCATATTTGAACAAATACACTTAAAACACAACATTGGTATTAACGTTGTAAGCACACACGCGATCTACGTCCCAAATGCATGTGACTGTATGTAGCCTTAATCCAAGCTTCCTGCCTATTGTAAAATATTTTAAAAAAAAAAAACTTTTTCTTTAATACTCGAACATAAATCACGCTTAAATAAGTCTCATTTTATACCGATTTAAATCGAATAAAAACGCATGTTAACGAGCTTACTGTAAATAACACATATAAAAAATCCAATAACCATTTTAAAATACTAATAAATTAATAAAATAAAGTCATTAAATGAACAAAAAAAAAAATCTTTAAAAATATTCATTGCATGAAACGAGATAATCCTTCGATGTTGTTTTAATGAAGAATGTTTGTATTCATTTAACATGGTGAAATATTTTTAGGCTTTGTTTCACGAAATTAAAACTGTTACTGTTGGCAATTGAAATCAAAGGCGGGGAGGAGGGGAACGACTCGAAAATTTCCATCAATCCTCGCGGTGCCAATATTCAGGCGAACACACAGGGATTTTTTATTGCACAATCAGCAGATGAAGTCAAACGGTAAGATTTTAGTAAATTTATGATCTTATTAGACAAACATTATAAAATATAAGCAGTGGCGTGCGGTAGATTTTCAGGTAGGGGAAAGCAACACAGCAACATCTCATTTCAATATTTTTGAAAAAGCAAACCCGATTCATGCAAATTCGTGTAACTTTTATTGCTTTGAGTATATGCTGTTTGATGGCAACCTACTTTCTATAGGGCATTTCTAACGCTGATTCTACAATTAGTCACAATTAGGGCGCATGCTCTTTTAACGTTGACTGTTGATAAAAAGGCGGGACTTAGTCGTAAGTTGTTGTTGTAACGATAGTTGACCAACTCTTAACTTCTTCCAACCTACGCCAAGCGACTCAAGCGAGTGTGCATCATTTTTTCCGTATGAACCAGCGGGTTGTAGTATCAGGTCGCGACGTTTCGCCATATAGTATAGCTTCATCAGGCTCTCTGATGTATGCTCAGCATTCTAGTATTTCTGTAGCCTTGTCTATACCAACTACCTACATACACGATAATTATTTATATATCCGACCAATTGTAAATCCCGATCCATTGCCTCTCTAATTATATCTATCAATACTGATAAATGAAAATAACAAGGATCTGAAGATATTAATATTAATATTAATCATAATCATTAACTAAATACTGTAATGCTTTTAGCCTTTGAAAATGGTAAAAAGTGAAAAAAATTATAGTAGGACGAAACCCATTAGACAAAAAAGAGAATATAACAAAAATGAAAGGAAAATAAATTACAGTCGCTCTGAGATGGAAAAGGGGAGAATTTTAAGGGTGGAAACGGTTTATTTCGATTTTCGACAAAACTACAAGTCCTATGGAAAAAAGTTAAACAGCAAAGATGTAGATAATAAGTAGGTCTACAAATTTATGTGAAAAATTGAAATTACCAAGTTTTTGGTTTTTAATTTTTATCTTTTACAAAAAAAAATTTTACACGAAATTTGGTGAAGACTTATTTTTTAATGCCCAAAACAAACTGCTGTATATTTTTTATTTAAAATATTAATTTTTTCACCTTATAATGACTTAATATCGAAAAAGCATCCATTTTCAATCGAAAATTCCCACGCCAAAACATCTGATTTTTTAAAAACGTGGGTGAGCTTTTTGTTTGTTACAACCTCTACTTTCTGGGGGGACAAAAAATATATACATTATAATGTTAAATGTCCTCAGAAAATGCAATAATTAAAGTGTAAATTTTAATAAATTGTTCAAAAGGCTCTGGCCCAATAGCCATAAGAAAAGTGCCCCAGGTGGTTTTTGAAAAATGCTTCCGTGTGCTGATTCCTCTTCATGAAAAACTTATTGTCGCACAATTTTAACCCGCTACCCCCACTTGCATTGGAGTTACGGGGGAAACTACCCCAGACGTTAATTTTTTTTTTTCTAGAAAAAAAAAAATACATTTTTTCTTCAAATTTTTGTAAATCTATAAATGATGAAAAATATTATTTTTATTTTTTGAGGGTGGTTTTTTACATCAACGTTTAAAGTGACACTTTTTTTTAAAAATGCGAGTAGTGCGTTTATTATTCATCTTTCATTTAAAAAAAGTCGTTTTAAGAAATTAGTTGTCGCTCACTACCAAAATGAGGTCATCCAGGGACAGGTTTGTAATAGACAGCGCATTTCGTAAATGCATTTATTGCTTTATGACTTGTATATATATGCCATAATATGGTTTTCGTCAAGAAAAAAGATCCTGAGAGAGAAATTAATTTTTGAAATTTTTTATAGGCCTATTAACAATATAGTGCAGGGATCTTTTATCCATTCTTTTACTAATAATAAATTCAAAGAAAGTTTGATAAATAATACCTATTTGTAATTATTTTCCATCTCAGATTACCTACATACATACTCAAATATTGTTAGTATTATTATTTGAATCAAGTAATATTTTTATTATTTGTTATAACTAAAAATAATTAGTAGAGTATTAATTTAGAATTTGTATACTTACGGAGGAAGTAAAAACATTTCGATTTGTAATAAGTGCGTTGGGTTGTCGAATCTGTACATGGTACGATCGGTCAATAAAATAGTATTTGGCATAAAGATTTAAGGAACAAATTGTTATTATTAAAATGCGCGTAGTTTCCCCCGTAACTCCAATGCAAGTGGGGGTAGCGGGTTAAAATTGTGCGACAATAAGTTTTTCATGAAGAGGAATCAGCACACGGAAGCATTTTTCAAAAACTGCCTGGGGCACTTTTCTTATGGCTATTGGGCCAGAGCCTTTTGAACAATTTATTAAAATTTACACTTAAATTATTGAATTTTCTGAGAACATTTAACATTGTTATGTATATATTTTTTGTTCCATCAGAAAGTAGATGTTTCAACAAACAAAAAGCTCACCCACGTTTTTAAAAAATTAGATGTTTTGGAGTGAGAATTTTCGATTAAAAATTAGGGTGCTTTTTCGATATTTAGTCATTATAAGGTGAAAAAATCAATATTTTAAATTAAAAAAATTACAGTGTTTTTGAGACATTAAAAGGTAAATTTTTACAAATTTCATGAAAAAAAAATTTTTTTGTAAAAGATAAAACTAAAAAAAACTAAAAACTTGGTTATTGGAGTTTTTCACATTAATTTTGAGGTTATGTGAAAACAGTTTTAGCACAAAAAGTGTAGATCTACTTATTATTTACAGCTTTGTCATTTAACTTTTTTCATAGGACTTGTAGTTTTGTCGAAAATCTAGATAAACCGTTTCTTCCCTTAACCCCCTTTTTTTTTCACATCCCCACCTCAGATCGACCGTAATTTATTATTCCTTTCATTTTTGTTATATTTTCTTTCTTTTCCAATGGGTTTCATCCTACTATAATTTTTTTTTTGTTTAAAAATTATCTACACTGGTCTAAAACTGTTACGTGTTAGTTCAGTTATTAGCTGAACACTTTTAATGTGAATTATGAAAAAAATTGTTCATTTTCATTTCTTACTTGAAACCATTGGATTCCCAGTTAAATAAAAAAAACTGATAAAAAATGCATGCCGAAGTGTGGTTTTGTAATATTTTAGAGATGTTTCCTCAACCAAGAAAATGGAAAGTTTTAAATTCTTATTCTTGGATCTTTGAAGATAGCTATTAATGGCTAATTTTTACAAATCCCCCCACCAAAAAGTCTAAGATATGATAGCTAATTGTAATATTAAAAATCCAAAAACAAGACTAGATTATTGGTGTATAGTAGTTTGATAAAACAAGCTTAAAAACTTATGAACTTAAGATTAAAGACTTTAATCATCGTTGATTTTCTTCCTGGCAATTTCACTTTGTATCTTTATCTGACTAAATAGTCGCTTTTATAGCCCTGCTTAGTTCTCGCGAACGTTAAATTGAATAAATTCGTTTAACAATGGTATGCAATAACCCCTATATGAGTTTCGCATTAATTTTCTCGTTTCTTTCAGAGCTTGGTTTTACTGTAAAGCGTGTCACGACGAAATTAAGGATGAAACTCTCATCAAAAAATGCAAATGCAAAAACTGTGAGTCTGCACAATACATAAATAATTTTATATTTCTCTATATTATTTTTTTTCTCTCTTACTTAATAATATTTGTTTCTGATTTTTCTTGTCTGTCTCAATACTCTGTGAGCAATTGAAAATGCCATTTTATTTATTATCTATTTTTTTTCTCAATCACTCAAAGACTTCGAGAGAAATTTTTTCTTTTCAAAGTTTTATTTAGCGAATATATATATACACTCTATACAAAATTTAAATATTTCTATGACATATTTTTGGTATTTTTATTTAATTTGATTTAAAGCATGTGTACGAGAAAGAAAACACAAATTCAAGTTCAATTCCGTTTTTAATTTTATTCCTTTTAATGAAAAAATAATAATGAACAAATATGGCAAGTGCTGTTTGGTTGGATTTTAGCGTGTAAATAGCTTAAGACTTTAATGAAAAAGTTTCCAACAGTACTGGAAATCTAACTAATGTTTTCAGTGAAGAGTCATAAAGGTTTCGTTAGATTTGAGATTATTAATTGATTTTAAAAAAAAGGGAATTTCTATGAAATAGATTTCAAACAACCAAATACAAAAATTTCAAACAAAAAAATCCCGAAATTTTGTAAATATTTACCTTTTAATGTCCCAAATACACTGTAATTTTTTTTATTTGAAATATTAATTTTTTCATCTTATAATGACTTAATATCGAAAAAGCACCATAATATTCAATCAAAAATTCTCACATCAAAACATCTGATTTTTTTAAAAAATCGGTGAGCTTTTTGGACGTTAAAACCTCTGCTTTCTGATGGTGTAAAAAATATATACATTACAATGTTAAATGTTCTCAGAAAATGCAATAATTAAAGTACAAATTTTAATAAATTGCTTAAAGTTGTATTTGTACAACTGAATATATGTACAATTTTGAGCCATTTATTAAAATTTACACTTTAATTATTGCATTTTATGAGAACATTTTGTGTTTTTGTAGTTTCGAGTTTTGTAGGTTCAAATATTTATAAGTAGAACGTTTGGATGCAACCTTGTTACTCTTTTAAAAAAATCATGGAAAAATTATAAGTTTGTTCTGATTGTACCAAGTTGTGAGCTATAAAAGATCATTGAAAGCTAACTTAAATATGACGACCACTTTTTTTTCAAGAAAAAAATGTGACTCAGGGTACATTCCAGTAGACGCATTCAACGCTCGAAATGTTCTTTCATCCACTGTTCTGCTATTGCTGAAAGAACATTTCCATCATTGTTAGTGCTTAATTGATGCACCCTGACTAAACTATAGCAAAAAAACTAATTACAAAAAAATTGATACTCTCAGAATAAGCTTCAACAAAAATCAAACGATTTTTGTCAGCATTTTTCAAAACGATCAAATGAAAGCAGTTGGAATTTCTCGATGTTATTTGTTAGTGAGAATCATTTTATGTGATGTATTTCCAGATGATCACCAATTTCCTCCTACATATACTCCAGAGTTGTCCAAGAAGGTTCAAGTGCGAGGTACAACGATTTTTCTGATTCAAACAAGGCCCATTACTAATAACAGCTCTGCTTTACTTTTTGCTAAAAAATCTACTACTACGCTAAATGTTTTTGTTTTAGAAAACTCCAAAATAACTTAAATTAAACGTGGTCTCCAATTAATGTTGATTTTTGCATGTAAATCGATAAGAATTTTTGAATAATCCTTTTCATTCATATAGCATGATTTTTACGAAAAGACCTGGCTCAAAATTTTTTTTAGAGTGATTATTTTAGCTTTAATGCGCTTTTTCTTAAAGGGATTACTGATTTTTGAGGTCAATTGTTATTAATTTTTCTTCATGGTTTTAGGTGACATTACAAGAGATCGTGAAGAAATTAGCTGTAAGTATTAGTTTTAAACAAACAATTGACATGGCAAATATACTTTAATTATTAATTTATATGAACAAGTTAAGAAGACGTCACTTAGTGGTATAGTGATTAGATTTTCACCCTACCGACCTATTATTAAGTGTGCCAAACTAAAAGTGACCGCAAATAATCGAAAATAGTTGTTAAAAATGAGATAAAGTGAGGGAGAGTTAACGCGCTGCGACATTTGTCAGACAAAAACAGCGAATGTTTGCGCTAGGTACAAGTTTTATCTTGATGGCGAGTCTCGATCTATTGAAGCCCGCAAAGTGTTTAAGAACTCCCCAGAATAGTTTTCATCTTCCTTGTCTGAAAAATATCGTCTCGCGTTTTCTAACTTTATTTTTATTTTACAGCATCTTTAACAGTTATTTTCGCTTATTTGCGGTCACTTTTAAATTGACACCCTTATATCTTCATGTACAGAAAAAACGACTTTATATAAATAATTAAGCTACTTATATTTCACAAATACAATTCCCAAAAATTCACAAAACAAGTTATGAATTTAAGCAAAATTAAATGTAAAAATTCACAAACCGAAAAATCCAAATTGTTAATTTTGTATCTCCAGATACGTATTTCAAACGCCATGCGTTCGTCATCAGTGAATCAAATTGAAGTGTCTTCGAGAACAATTTCGTGCTGATTCACAAAATAGTCCCGAATTGACCTCAATTTATAGGTCCTTTCGATCCCTTTCTCTTTTACAATCGCTGCAGCCGGGGGTGCAATCCTTTCGTCCATTCTCTTCTTACCCTTTCCCAAAACGCCGAATAAGGCCGAATCCTGAATCGGTCCTTTCTCCCAGTTTAAAACTTTCCCTTTTCTTTTATAAATTTCAATGCTTTCGATGGCATCCAATCTCTTGTTCTGTTGAACATTTTTCAGAAGTTTTACTTCGGCTAACTTGTGGCCTGTTTCAACATTATGTTCCGCTACACAAGATTTTTCCGTTCTGGAATATTTTATATTTGCCAGGTGCTCCTTGTATCTAGTTCCTATTTTTCTTCTGGTTTGTCCGATATAGCTTTTCTCGCATTCCATACACGCAATTTGGAACAAAAGGAAAATATCCTTTAGTTTAGCTGTCGTGTATCCTGCCTTTATATCGTATTGTTTCAAAATGTTTGAAATTTTATTAGATACCCCAGGGAAAAATGTCAGCCTCGCCCATTTGTTTTGTTTCTCCTCCTCAGATCCTAAGGTTGTGACGTCCATCAGTTTTCTCCTCCAAACAGCCTTCTTCAGAATAAACTCCACAACGTTGGTCGAAAATCCATTAAAGGCCGCCACTCCTTTTATGTAATTCAACTCTTTCGTGTAGAGTTCATCCGTCAATGGCACGTTCAGAAGCCTATTCACCAGCGCGTGGAAAACCGCATGTTTTTGAGTCCCATGACAAGCTGACCCGGAAGTTATGTATCGGTCCGTGTGTGTGGGTTTTCTATATATATCAAATGAGACCTTTTTCCCCGTTCTACCGATCTTTAGGTCCAAAAAGGGTAGACTTCCACCGTCCTCTTTTTCCGCCGTGAAATTTAAACCTGACTGTCGCGCATTAAGGAATCCCAAAAACCAATCTGGATCCAACTCCTCACTGTTATAAATCGCAAAAATGTCATCAACATATCTGAACCACACCCTCGGAAATTGTGGACAACTTCTTTTTGTCTCCACCTCAAAATTGTTCATAAACAAATTGGCCAGAAACGGAGATAATGGATTTCCCATTGCTGTTCCTCGCGTTTGTTTGTAGTATGAACCCCGAAATTGAAAAACGGTCTGGTTCATACAACGTCGAGTCAGCCTTAAATACTCCTCTATTTCAACTATCGGTAGACCGTTGCCTCTTAGCCAGTCTTCCAAAATATTTATTGTGAGGTTGATTGGAACGCTCGGAAACAGAGCACTGACATCAAATGATATCAGACGATCTTTCTCCCCTATCTCCAAATCCCTGATCTTGTCGATTAAGTCCTCCCTATTTTTGATGGAAAACCCAGCGTGTGGTGTCATACTCCTGAATTTCTGTACGAGCCATTTTGCAATGAGGTAGGTTGGAGTTGCTTGTTCTAAGTATATTGATTCTTTTTTAAAATAAATATTTTATTTCTATTATTTAGTTAACGATAGTATGATTTTTATTGTTTTAAATGGAAATATTCGGTTTATTATTAATCAAATGTAAATTAGTCTGACTTCCATATCAATAAAATATCCTTTCTGTTTTTAATTAAAACTATTTATAGTTCAAATCAATCAAAGTCAAACAAAGGAAATTAATGACAGTTTCCATTTGATATGAAAATTGATTTTTGGTGTTCACGAGTTCACCAAAACTACGATATATGATAACTAAAATATGGGACAAGATTTTTTAATTAATGCCAATAATTGACCTCAATTACTTTATAAAAATTTCGTGCATGCATTTCCGTTATTATCCAATAAAAAAATTTTTTAATTCTTATGTAATAAGTAAGTTAGGTCAAAGTTAATTCTCTTCCTAAAAGTTTTAGGCTATTTCTCACAATATCATTTGCAACACAGCTTTAAAACTGTTTGTTCCAATACAAAATTGGGTACAAATTGGTTCCAATTCAATCATGAAATATTTGTAATCCCATAATTTTCGTAGTTAGGTAGAAGAAAGTCGATACTTATAATCAAGTAAATAATATATTATCTATTATGATTAAGGGTTTTTTTACTATCGCCATTCATTGTGATAATTGCTTATCTCATTAACTTTAAATAATCGGATACCTGGAAGCATCGATGAAATAGATGATGAATGATGCCATACTTAATATGAACACCAAAACGACCTGAAACAATAGAAATAAATTATCATCAATCAAAATCATTAAACATATTATTATTAAGATTGACTTCAATTAACCAAAAATAACCCAAAAATTGTGTGTATGAAGAGTTGTAAAAAAACACTTGTCAGGCTTTTAGCCTCGATTTGCGATTACCTTTTTTTATATTAGCATATCGAAAAAATTATCTTATCTTTAATATCTACATAATCTACAAAATAAAATGGGGATACTTCACTTCAAATAAAGAGGTTATTGTCGAGAAAAAGCTTATTTTGAAAGCTGGGCCAGTTCTACTTTTAAGAGGGGTTAACGGGGTATTCTAGTCTAGTAATTTGAAAAAATTGATTTTTTTTTCTTTTATATTTTCAAAGCTTAAGCCTTTAAGAATATGTCCTTAAAAGGGTTTTTCAAAATTTTAATTATTTTAGGAGCAAGAATGACCGATTAAAAAAATGTTAGTATTAACTACGATTGTATGGTCGCTGTAGGTAACTTTACCCAAAACTTTAAACGCGTTTTTCTCGAAACTACTTTTTTCGAGTCGGTTGTCAAGATATCTCAAGCTTCACTGCACCAATTTACTTGAAATTTGATATGAGCTTTCTCTAGACATTATTCTACCGCACTAATTAAAACTATAACAACATTTTGATTATTACTATTTTTTTAAAATTCCCCTATTTTGCGAAAAAAAATTTTTTTGACTTTTCCATAGTTTGAACGATTATAAAATTTGTTTGGATTAAGAATTAATTTGAATTTTTTATTTCGGATTACTAGGAGGGTTGCAATTGTGACAAACAGGGAGCGCCATTTTTTGAGACTCCTCACTTCATCAGCCTGTAACTTTTTGAATTTTTTCCTTTGATTTTTTTAAATATTTTCTTCAAACATTAATAAATATTTGATAAAATAATAGCTACTAAAATATTATTTGTTTTTTTTTTTATAGTGCCTGAAAAAATAACTACAATTCATTTCACTGGACTAGAATACTTACTTTAAGAAATGGGAGAAACATTATAAAATGTATATCGAACTGAAAGGAATGAACGTTGAAAATTTAAAAAATGAATTTTATTTCTAGCATGAGTATTTAGTGATCGACCCTCGAATTTGTTAATATCTTAACTGAAATACGTAATGTTCAAGTCAAGTAAGAAATGTCGATTTCAAATTCACTTTTTTCATCTCTGGCAAAGTATCAAATAAAGCCGCTAATTATGTATGAGATAACAATAAACTAGTTCTTCTCTTTTGGTTTATTTATAAAAAATGTTTGATAAGGATTTAATTAGAGCTCAAATTAACATACAGCTAGGGTAAAAAGTTGCAACTGCAACATGATATGATAAATATATACAAGTAGTTAGTAGTTAGATCTTTCTATATATTAACTTGACTGTTGTATGTATGTATGTGCCACGCAAATCTGGCGACGGCAAATTAACACATTTTCCGTACTATCGGATCGAGCTGAAATTTAGCAGGTAGATTCGTTACCAATGACAATGTATTATGTTAAATTTTCAACTCGGGGAATGTACTATAATTAGCTTCTTTTTTTTAAAATCAATTCAGTCACCCATTCCTATGAAGAAATGCTGCTTAACCTTTGAGATTTACACTTTTAACAATTTTTTGATTTTACGTTATCTCAAATATTTCATAGCATTAAGCACGCGTGGAAATTTTGAGAGAAAGTAGGAATAAATAAAAAATTATAACAAAATAAAAAACCGACTTCAAAACAAATAAAAAATTTTAAACAAAAAATGCACTAAAAAGTAAAAAAAATGATTGCGTATCTTTGTAGTGTTTACAACTTACAAATTATTAGGATGAGATAATGTACAACTATTGTTATTTTTGGAGTTGGTGTCAGCCATGGAAATACGACTATATTGATACCTACTTAACAATACACGAGAATACCTTATGAAATTTATTTTTCAAATGAAGTTTTATACAATATACTAGTACTGTGACAATATCTAGTGACCTTTAAACTACAAAATACCAATAATTAATGAAACCTTTTAACAAATGAACATTAATATTTATTTCCTTGGCTGACACCAACTCCAAAAATAACAATAGTTGTACATTATATCATCCTAATAATTTGTAAGTTGTAAACACTACAAAGATACGCAATCATTTTTTTTACTTTTTAGTGCATTTTTTGTTTAAAATTTTTTATTTGTTTTGAAGTCGGTTTTTTAATTTGTTTTAATTTTTTATTCATTTCTCGATTTTTAGTGATCTGAAGTTTGAAAACTGATTTTATTTTTTTGAATATGGGTAAACCAACTAAACGCACTGCTCATATGAGGCAGCGCCGTTAAATATTGAAAGTTACTGCATCATCCCTTTTTGCCCGTAAGGGTTGAAATTTTTTTGCTCTTAATTTTAATGATAGAACTAAGTGGAATACTCTTTCCGATAGAAAAAAAATCATCAAAATCCTACGGATCAAAACGATTCAACCTATCAAAATGATTCAGTTAAACGTCACTATTTCATCCCCTATTTTCATCCTTAGAGGGTTGATTTTTTTCTTCAAAATGAAATGTGAATAATTTGAATATACAATGTACGCAATAAAAACGAAATTATCGAAATCGGGTTATCCAGAAAAAATTTATTATTTCATCCCTAATTTTTAACCCCTTATGGGTGGAGTTTTTTTTATAAAAAATGGATATGAGATTAATTTAAAATTATGTTCTACCAATAAAAAAAAAAATTTTCAAAATCGAGCTATCCAATTAGAAGTTAATATTTCATCCTTTAGTTTTCAACCCCTTATAAGTAAACGATTTCTTTCAAATTAATATGGGACCACAGGGAAAGTACCAGCTTTCAAAAAAAAAAAGAAACATCAAAATCGCTTCACCAAGTCGAAAGTTCTCAAGTAACAAACATTAAAAAAAAACATACAGTCGAATTGAGAACCTCCTCCTTTTTTTCAAGTCGGTTAAAAAAGAGAAATAAACAGAGTTTTAAAAAAATTTTCGGTTAATTTTTCATAAATCTAAGGCTTTTACGTAAAGTACATTTTCATTAAATTTTAGATTAATATCTTCATTGAAGGAAACGTAAAAATATAAAAAATATGGAATATTTTATTGCGTGGTTTCGTTTTTTTTTTCTCTTTTTGTCGGTTTCGATTATTATGGTTTATCAAATTTGCAATATGAATATAATCGTTATACAAAGGATGCAGTTATCGGTATTGTCGTTTTGGTAAATTATTTGACAATTGGCCAAATTTTAGGATTTCTTTCCTTTCACTGATAAATGTTTAAAATTTATTTTTGTTTCTTGTGACGGGAGCGTGACTGATGCAATTTAAAATGAGGAAAAATATCGATCAGCCTGTGCCAAATCCAAAATCGATAAATTTATTTTAATACTTTAAAAACATATTATACTCCAACAAAATAAGTCTATTTTTAATTTACTACTTTGTAATCATTTGATGCATTGTTAGTGCATCGAGAATCTAATGAAATCGATTAATTGTTTGTAATTTATAACGGTTACAAAATCTTTCTCAAAAAATCTTGTTATATAATGCGATTTCTGACATTTGGAAAATCTTTTTTTTAATATTTAAAGACTTAGTTTTCCTATCGTTTTGCGCACTTTGTATGTTCTAATATATTTATTGGTTTATTTCAATCAAGCAAGAAAAGTTCGACCACCTATTGGCGCAGTGGTTTGAGTAGTTGCTCTCTCTCCGCTTCATGCGTCAATTGGTACTAGGCTCGATCCTCGTTGAATCTTATATTACTACAGTATATTATTATAGTGCAAGAGCTAGCAACGTCGAAAAAAAAAAATTTAGGTCGGTCAGTTTTTAAATATGTTATCTCTCGCACTATCCCGGACTTCATACGGGCTGTCTGGCTATCGGGAGGGGTTGCGTTTATTAGTGCGCATCGCACCTATGACAGGTAAAATATTGAAATTTACAGAAAAAAGAAAAAGTCCCAGATGAAATTTGTAGAAAATAACATTATAAATAAAAAAATGTTGTTTTTATATATAACTAGCTGGTCCTCGCCCGCTTCGCTGAGCGTATCTAAATTATACTGATTGAATAATGGAAACTTTCATCCCATCAAAAAGACAGATAGATATTTCTAGATCTTTGATTCATAGAAAGTCCATGAAAATCAGATAAACTACTTTTCCAGGAAGATATTCTATATAGCTATCTAGAAGAGCTATCTTATTGGTTCTATACGTTTTTATGAATATTATAAAATACTTATACTTGTGTTCTTTAAATAGCAATACAATTCGAAAATGTTGAATGTATTATATATTTAACTGAGTTTTTCACCAAGTTCAAATTTTTCAATAGTAATTTAACACGTTTATTTTTAAATATTATAGACATTCAAAAATCAACAACGAAAGAAGTTTCAAAAATTTTCATTATTAATTTACCGATGTTATCGGATGTTAAATTAAAAATCATATTTTGCTGTAGAAATTGTAATTTTTATTTAAACTTTTTTGGAATGATTGTGTTAAAACGCTATTTCATGAACTTTAGGGATAGCTTTTTTAAAAACACGATTCCTGCAGGAGGATAAGTACAATTGTTATGCTATCTTTTGAGAATCGTGCATTATTCTAACATACGAATTAATAATCTATATTTTGTTCTGACCTTTCAACTACCCTATTGCAAAAAATCATGTCAATCTTTTGCTCTATGACAAACAAAAACATATCTATCCCACGGGAGTAGTACATTTTTCCTGGATAAAAAAGAGATCAGGCCTTCTTGAGGATAATGTGCTAGAACTCTATTTCACGCACTTTAACGAAACTTCTATTAAATACACGATTCCTGTGAGATACAATTGTCTTGTTATCCCACGGGAAGAGTACAATTATGTCGATTTTTTGCACTATGAAAATTCTCATTGCTTGTCAAGCAATGTATCACGCACCGGCGCTATCTACTTAAAATATTGGTTTGTAGTACATGCTATGTATCATCAGAGATGACGCTGTATGTGAAAAAAGATTTTCCCGTTTTTCTGTTTAAATTTTTCCTGAATTTTCTTTGCTATAAACCTCACACAGCCTGAGACCTTTCCAACGAATGCAAAACCGTGGAAATCGGTTCGTGCGTTCTGGAGTTATAGCGTTAGGAAGGAAAACCCGACTTATTTTTATATAATAGATATAGAGTTAAAGTGACATAAAATGCATACTGTTAGAAAGGGGTCTGCGAGAAAAAAAAATCAATAGGGGTCCGCGAACTACACAAGTTTATGAACCCCTGACTTAGACTTTAAAAAGTATTAGAAAACAGAAGCGTTGTCGACAATGTCGAGATATCACAAGAATTTAATTAAATATTGATTTAATATTTCGCGAAATAAATTATAAAAAGCATGAACACATAGAAGATTCGTTCCAAGCGACCATCCAGCAAGTCTATTTCCGAACATTTTCGTGTACGAACACTGTCGAGTGCTTGAAAATCGTTCCTCGCTGTTTTGGCGATGCTTATGCACTGCCTTAAGCGGGTGAGTTTGTAACTCAAGCAAACTTGTCACTTTATGATGGTCGGATCATACATGCTATCACAAATGCTAACCGATTCTAGTTTTTGTCGTCGCATCGTTTGGGTCGACTCTCGGCCTAAGCTTAAACAGTTCGCCATTCAATCTTGTCTGCTCTTGTCAGTGTTGGTTAATGTTTCTGCATCGCCATAGCAGGATGAGTGGAACAAACATAGAATGTTACACTTTTTCTCAATTTTTACTATAAAACACTTATTTTTTACCATTCTTGGCTAAAATATTTAATTTTAGACTAGAAGTTTACTACTTGACTTGATTTTCGAGGTACTTGACTTGATTTTTAAGCCACTTGAGTTTAATTTGGATTGAAAACAACTCAAACTTGAGTCAAATATTAATTTTGTAAATTATTTCATTTGTAAATCAAAATATTAAACACTGTTTCTTTCAAAATATGTAAAACTACTTGACTTGATTAATCCCTTTTTTGACTATACAAATGAATTACACTCCAAGTGATTTTTCTATAATTATTATATTAAAGTAGGTACCGACTACCTACTGTATACAATTATATATTATGTTACCGCTAAAGCGTGTAATCCGTTATTTCATGAAATAACTAGGTAATTCATGAAATATATGGGATGAAGTATCCCGGAGGGACGGGTTCGGGTTCGACTGATTTTTAAAATGTAAAAAACAAACGCACTATTATTACAATATTGTTTTTAACAATGCGGCTGCCAGATAAATAGACACGCTCGTTCCACTCGTTATACGTTTAGTCCAGGAGGAATCGGCGCATGAGTATCGAAAACTATTCCACCTCAATTTTTTTATGCGATTCTCTTCAAATTACCCTACTGATGATATAAATGCATGTTGCCAGGGGGCAACCCCGTGCCATATTGTTTAAACCGAAATTGTTTAAACAATTGCGAGGAATTGTTATTTTTCAACCGGACAAATTTTTTTTGTATTCTTTGTTAAAATACAATTAAAAAAGGTCCTATGGCTTTTCACGATAAAGTTAATATTTTTAGAGATATCAATTTTTAAAGGTTCGAAAAATCTTAAATTTGGGTACTTTTGACCCATGAAAAATATATTTAAAAAAAGTAAAATATAATTAATATTTTTTTTTTATTCTTTATACAATAGTTAACAATATCCTTAATTGCGATTTCTAAAAATTTAATTATTTATACCTGTTTTTAATTGTTAATTTCGCGCGTTCACAAGTATGCGTTGCTTACCTATAAGTATCGTTGTCTCTCTCTGACTCATACGCTGCGTCGGTCTCTCGGTGTCCTGAATCATTATTTTACATTTATCTTTTAAACTATTAACTTAATCAGAATTTTTAAAAAAAGCAATGTTATCCATAATTAAATTATCTACAGTTTGTTCACAACAAATTTTTTTCTAATATCAATTTTTCAAAAGTTATTTAAGGTTGAAGCCGAACATATTATTAAAATTACTTTTTTATTGGTTTATATTATTTTTTTGTTATTATTATAGAAATTTATGCATTTTTATTAACAATAATAAAATATAATGGTATTTGAACATTGTATGGGATCACAATTATATAAAAATAATAAAAAAATTTTGGTACGCAGTTAAATTTTCAAAGTGAAACATAATAAAATAAAAAATACTTATTTTATTCTGATTAAGTTAATAGTTTAAAAGATAAATGTAAAATAATGATTCAGGACACCGAGAGACCGACGCAGCGTATGAGTCAGAGAGAGACAACGATATTTATAGGTAAGCAACGCATACTTGTGAACGCGCAAAATTAACAATTAAAAACAGGTATAAATAATTAAATTTTTAGAAATCGCAATTAAGGATATTGTTAACTATTGTATAAAGAATAAAAAAAAAATATTAATTATATTTTACTTTTTTTTAATATATTTTTCATGGGTCAAAAGTACCCAAATTTAAGATTTTTCGAACCTTTAAAAATTGATATCTCTAAAAATATTAACTTTATCGTAAAAAGCCATAGGACCTTTTTTAATTGTATTTTAACAAAGAATACAAAAAAAATTTGTCCGGTTGAAAAATAACAATTCCTCGCAATTGTTTAAACAATTTCGGTTTAAACAATATGGCACGGGGTTGCCCCCTGGCAGCATGCATTTATATCATCAGTAGGGTAATTTAAAGAGAATCGCATAAAAAAATTGAGGTGGAATAGTTTTCGATACTCATGCGCCGATTCCTCCTGGACTAGTTTATTTGGCTCTCACTATGTTCTATCAAACTGGGGTTTATTCAGAGATAAGTTTATAGATATAGATATAGAGAGATATAGATAGATATAGTTTATAGATAGATATAGTTTATTCAGGTTCATTTAGAAAACAATTTGCAACTCCAGCTGCGGCTTAAATCAAGAGAAGATATAGAAGAAGCGTTGGAAAAATTCAACATTTCAATGCATACTGCAAGCTGGCTAGCTACACCTGTAGAAAACAAAAAACTTAAAAACTTGGAATACCCTCAAAAAATAACTAAACTAATTGTCGAAAAGCGGAGACTGAGACGTGTGTGGCAATCACATAGATGTCCGCAGAATAAACATCAGCTAAATGTGGCGACAAGAAAATTAAAAGCATTAATCAAAAAACAGAGAAGAAACATTTCAATACTCTATACAAACCCTAACACCTACAAGAAATACGGACTATTCATTATGGAAAGTCACCAAAAAACTTAAGCAACCCACTCAGCAAACATTTCCTATTCGAAAAACCGATAATAGTTGGGCACGCAGCGAATTAGAAAAAGCTGAATACTTTGCCACATATTTGCAAAATGTTTTTGAACCAAATCCCAGTACTCCTCAATATACAAATAATGCAATGGGAATCGGTAAAATTCTTAAAAACGCTAATAACAATAAAACAACGCTCAAATTTACGTCACCGAAAGAAGTAAAGGATCTCATTAAAAACCTAAAACCCAACAAAGCTCCAGGGTATGATTTAATCACAGGAAAACTACTAAAATAGCTACCCAAAAAAGGAATCATTTACATAACAATGATATTTAATGCCATAAATAGAACTTCACAAGTACCAAGCCAGTGGAAGGTAGCTCAAGTCATGATGATTCAAAAACCAGGGAAATCCCCACATGACGTCACCTCATACAGGCCAATCAGCTTGCTGCCAATACTGAGCAAACTGTATGAAAGAATGCTATCGAGCAGAATCCAATCAGCATTAGCAGCCAGAACAGTGATTCCAGACCATCAGTTTGGATTCAGAGCTAAACATTCTACACTGGAACAAGTTCATAGAATCATAAACACAATTCGAGAAGCCCAAGAAACTAAAAAATACTGCTCAGCTGCGTTTTTAGATATATCACAAGCGTTTGATAAAGTTTGGCACCAAGGACTTTTGTGGAAAATTCATAAAGAAATCCCAGAATACTTACCAGTACTCTCATCATACCTGGAAGGTCGCCTATTTCAAATAAAAACAAAAAATGAGGAAACGTCACTAAAACCAATAAAGGCAGGGGTTCCACAGGGAAGCGTCCTAGGTCCCATCCTTTATTTGTTATACACAAGTGATATGCCTACGACAAATGATGTCTTGATAGCCACGATGCGGACGATACTGCAATAATAGCGATAGCAGAAACTCCAGAAGCTGCGTCAAATAAACTTCAAATCACCCTCCGCAAGATCGAGGAATGGACCAAAAAGTGGAGAATAAAAATCAACACATCCAAGTCGGTGCATATTACCTTTACACTGCGCCGTGAAACATGCCCTCCTAAAATATTAAATAGATTAGAACTTCCCCTGAGAGATACTGTCAAATATTTAGGAATGCATTTGGATCGGAGATTGACTTGGGCTCATCACATTAAACAAATTAGTGATCAGCTAAACAAAAAAGCTAAAAAACTGTATTGGCTTCTCGGAAAAAAAGTCACAGTTTTCTATCGAGAACAAATTTTGGTATACAAGGCAGTTTTAAAGCCAATTTGGACTTACGAGATCCAACTATGGGAAACAGCGTCCAACTCAAATATTGAAATCCTCCAAAGATTCCAGGCGAAAACATTACGACAAATTATTAATGCCCCCTACTATGTAAACAACATCAAAATACACCAAGACACAAAAATCTCAACTAAAATATTTGAAAAGATTAGATGAACATCCAAATGACTCTGCATTGAACTTGCTGCATAATAGCAAAGCGATGGTACGGTTAAAAAGATGGGACCCAATTGATTTACCTGATAGATTCCAATGAGAAAGCATCAATATGGAGTAGCCCATAGGGGACTACTCCTTTACGAGCTAATCAAGACCAGAAGCACTAATTGCACTGCTGTGCAGATCGTGCATAACTTAGGAAAAAAAATCTATGTTCTATTGCATAGACCTATGAAATCTTCTATGCGGATTTTCAGTGTGTAGCATACAAGCAAGCGAACCGTTTTAGCAAGTTGGGTCATTAGATACCGCATACGCATGCGCGATCATGTTGAATCGCTGTATGTTAAGTGGATTCTATAACCCAAACAGCTTCCACAGGATATTTACATAAGTCTGTCTCATTTCATCACATCATTATTAGCCCAGTCAAAATCAACAAAATCAACAAATCGACAGGACTCATCCACATTGCCAGTCGGCAAGATCCTGCCCCCGGAGAGCTACTAAAACACCTCTATTGAAACGCAAGAAGGGGTGCTGGGTGGTGGATGCACTTGCCTGAAAGAAGGGCCTAGAACATTCTGATCATTCTAGATCACATTCTGCGATGGGTGCTATTTGCTCTGGGTAAATGTGCAAAACTGCAATGAAGAGGACGACGGTGACTAGCCTCAAATAAACCTTGTCGTTCCACCTATACTGAAGTACCCACCAAAATGCGATTTTCTCTTATATGGGTTTTCTACAATTTTGAGAGAACTACTAGCTTTACAGTTTCCTCTTTGTACTTAATTTAACGCTAATTAAATTATCTACAAATTATATTCAATAAGTTCTTCTCGTAGGATCAACGGTTTCGACGCAACTTCAATCCAAAAAAGGTCTAAAACTAAAATTTTCAAATTTTGAAAAAACTGGCCTATATTCAAAGTGCCGTAACTCAATGGCCCATTAACGTGCAGAGCTCCGATTGTAATTAATTTGTCACAAATGTGATGCTCTTAAAAACGTACAGAACAGCTTTTGAAGAAAAATGCATAGTTGCCTTATACGCCAGTGGTCCTGGGTTCGAATCCCAATGAAAGCCCAGAATTTTTTCTGGGTTTTCGGAGTCCACGGTCGCTAATGACCATAGCAGTTAATGCGACCTTAAATAAATGAAAAAATAGGGTTCTTTTACTTATGTACGCGCGTGAGAAGTTATACTTCTTTGGCATCATTAAACTGACAGCACATTGGTCGACATCGTACCACGTAACCCAAATCGCTGGAAAGCGAGCGATACATGAGATTGCACCCAGAGAGTAGCCTAAAAGTAATACTCCGATTACATTAAACACTGTTTCCCGAGTAGCCGTTTTTTGTGTAGTAAATTTGTATTTTTATGACTATTGAGTGGCTGAGATACTGTGAAAAACTATGGCTTACAATGAAAATAAAATCCAAAGAAAGCTGCCAGATGTTTATAAAATTTGACAGATCATTTTTCTGATTAACAATTCATGCATGCCATGAAAACGAAGCTCCATAGAAATTGCAAAATAAAGTAAGTAGCTACTTTCCAAAGTAAATGTCTCAATCTTATTCTTATCTTGTTTTACTAAATTATTATTCTAAGATGGTTGAATCATTTCAGAATCCCAGATTTCGTGATAACCAAGAATATGCATGGAATATAGACGTAATTTTCATCATTAAACTAGAACTAGAAAAATGGTATAACAGCTACTGCAAATTCGAGAAAAGTAATAACTTATTTTTTTAATAATATGTGTCATTTGTATATATAATTATTTTTAGTTTAAATGTAAAAATAAATTAATAAAAAAAAATACAACAAAAATTCAAATTACGCGCGCCAGGAAACCCAGTGGTTTTGCGACTAACTTCATTTTGTTAATTGTTAATAACACTCTCATCATTTTTTCATAACGCGCCTAAAGAAGTATAACTTCAAAAATTTTAAGTTTCTTGTTAAGCCTTCTCGCTAAACCGAATTCTATAAATGAGGTATCAATTTAAAGAAAACTCTTACGGCTTCATATAAAATATAAGTTTTTCATCATGAAGCATTTTTATTTTACTATTTTATTGTTATCAAGCATTTGAGTATATTTTTAGCATATTATATAAGTTCTTAATATGTTGTATGTAACCATTTCTTTAAATTTTTGAAAGATATATCTACCCTATTACTGACGGATCTACAAATTTTTCATTGTATAAATTAACCATCTGGTTTAATTAGCAACCTACTTAGTTAATTGGACACAAGTCGCTTTATTCAAGTGATTATAAATTTGAAAAGGAACAAGCAAAAAACTTAATTTGAAAATGGTTTTTAAGATATTATTTATATTTGGCATCTTCGATACCATCCCTGTTTTTATCGTTGCAAACTATATATTTATAACTAGCACGAAATGATTAACGAAGCAAAAAATGTTCACGAACATACAAAGAATTTTGATATAATTTATCGTTGAGCCTCTGGATTGATAAAAAAAATTGACACAATTCTAATTTGCCTCAATGATAAATAACAGAACTGGGCTTGTGAGGGTTGAAAAAAAAACATTATAAAATCCTTATTTGAACAACGTCCAAAACTATAAAAATTATCCACGATAATATCAAAGCGATAATTTTTTTGTCACAGTTTTTTTTTTAAAGACTTTTGATAAATTGGAAAACGAGATATAGCTAAATCGCTACGTTGCGAAAAATTACGAAGAAGCCATAAAATGATGTGAGTAAAGAAGTTTTGTTGGCTTGAATTTTTCAGTTGTTAAAAGTGGTAATTTTTATATGTTTTGATGGGACTTACCAAAATACGTCCGGTGGTGGTTTGACCCGAGATTAATTCACCCGCCCAATCCTTCGCCTCGGTCATAAACGTGCCCTCAACCTCCTGCTTGCCTCTGGCGGCCTTTTGCTCCTTTTGTTTGGGGTCGTTCGGTGCATACTCAACTTCTTTGCGACAGCACAGGAACGCAAACGCCCGCCATAGCAATACGACCATCAAACCAGCCAGGAACGTAAATATGCTGGATAGCAAAAAACACCACCATTTTCGAACTTGGAGACACTCGTCGATCGTCATCCCCGTGGGGAGGAGGCTATCGCCCAAAAGTAATACTGCGGCATTCACCTGGAGTCGACGGCGGTGGACTCCGCGTTAGTTATCACCGTAAAAATGCGGGAAGTTACGTAATGCGTTAATGATTTTGACCTAGTAAAAAGAAACGACAACAGTCGAACAAATTCTCAATAATTTTAATATAGCAAGATTTCTCCCAAAAAAAAAAAAAAAATTTAATTCCACTCAGTGAAAAAAATCACAAACTAAAAAACCACGAATTCACACAAAATCACTAAAAATGATACAAAATTTAGCTCGATCCGTGTTCGCTTATGTAATTAAATTGAAACAATCAAAAAAAAAATTTCGCACCCTCATTAATCACTCGATGCGGATGTTTAATTTAACTCGAATTAAATGTGATGGAAATAATTATTTGTTCTGGAACTTTGGGAAGTTTGTTGTGTTCTCGTTGGATTGTTGTTCCTTGGTCGAGTTGTTGCCGTTGTAAAAATATCGAGAGAAAAAAAACATAGCGAAGCACCTCAAATGTATCACCAAAACAAAAACGTCCCACCTAAATCTATCTCATAATACATCCAAAAAAAAAAACACAACTTAACCCAAATAATTTCCAAATAAAACCATATTTAAATCGAAAAAAACATTTTGATAGTCTCTCTTATAGTACAGTCTAATATAAAGAGTGAGAGGACCAATCATATAGCTTGTTAGAGGGGCTTGATGCGCCCAAAATTTATTTCGTTCCGTGATCATTGTTCCTCTATTCCCATATAGACAAAGAATATTACACCCACTTGATGGCGCAGTGGTTAGAGCAACTGCTCTCTCTGCTACATGCGCCAGTGGTTCTGGGTTCGATCCCCATCGAATCCCTAGATATAAGATTAAAAATTAAGATTCAAGACCTACAGAATATTTCTGTGTGTAAAACAGTCGTGATATGACCATAGATGTTAAAGCGACTATAAACACCCAAAAAAAAAAAAAAAAAATTAAAAATTCTTCGCTTCAAAAGGCTGTAATTTATGTTTGGAGACGAGTCGATAAATAGAAAAGTTCAAAAGTCTATTAGAGTTTTTGACAAACTCATTTAAATAATTAACATTAACATATAGATATCGCGGAGTAGGTATAGTAAAAACGGGAATGTTCGTGCTACAAAGAACAAAGACTGCGCCTCGGTTTTGATAACGATTCATTAAATGTTGCAGCATGGCGTTTATCCTTGTTACAATACAAATAGTATAACAGAAAATTAAAAACAGTAATTTCAATTTTAAAAAATTATATTTTTCCCTCAAAATAGGAGATCCTATTAATATTGTATTTGTATAGACAATTTTCAATACTTCAATTGGTAAATTGTAGCCTATACTGAAACAAATAATAGCTTGTCCTTGTTTAATAATAAGATAATATAAAAGCCCAGGTCACTGATTCACTCACTCACTCACTCATTCTGTAGCGCTCAATGTCTACTATGATTGTTTAAAAAAATGTTTAAATTCATGAAAAATGATCATAACAATGTATGATAAAGAAAAAACTTCAATATCAATTATCAGTTATCATTATCAGTTATCAATACAACAAAAAAAAAATTTTTTAAAAAAATAGGTGCCACTAGTTAAATAGTTATATAGTAAATAGGAACCACTAGTTATTTAAATATGCTTAAACTAGCTGATACCCGCTCGCTTTGCTGAGTGTATCTAAATTTAACTGATTGATTAAAAGATTCCCTACGTTCATAGCGAAATATAAAAATTAATCTATTTTGACAGAAAACGATAATAGATACTTTCAGACCTTAGATCTAAAGAAAGTTCATCAAAATTCGTAAAACTACTTTTTAAGAAAGAGATGTTAGCTGTCTCACATCAGCTTCTATACGATTTTTAGTAAAAAAGTACCTGTATTGCTTCCTTAAGGACTTGAAAATCTTTCATACCAAATGTCATTTAAAACCGTACAGCTATCTTAGGGGGCATCCATTAATTGCGCGAGGCGTTTTTTGCGATTTTTTAAATCCCCTCCTCTCCCCACTGGTAAGATGTCATGAGATTTGGCATATATCTTTCCCCCAACTCGCAATCTAATGTGATATTTTTCAAAATAAAAAATACGTGATATTTGCGAGACCTTCCCTTTCCCCAAAGTAAGATTAGATGAGATTCGGCTCGGCCCCTGAACGCCTTACGTAAATTAATGGATGTTCCCTTAAAATAATAGATTAGTAGCTATCCTACAGGATCTTTAGAAAAACGTTATTAAAATTCGTTCCGTTCAGTAATTGTGAATTTTTGAAATTTTTAGTTTATTATTTTAATGCGTTTATTTCTAATTAATATCTTCGACAATAAACAATGAAAAACTTCAAATATTTAAAAAAATTTCATTATTAATTTTATCGGGTGTTCAATTTAAATTCATATTTATTTTCCAGTAAAAATTGTCAATTTTTTAATTTCAAATTTGTCGAGATTTCTTTCGTTATTGTGTAAAATTGGAGAAAAATGCGTTAAAATTATATTTCACGAACTTTACCGAAACTTTTTAAATGTACGGCTCCTGTAAGATATAATTGTTTTGCCCTCCCATGGAAACCTTTAACCAAATTCTAGCCTTAAAAGTAAGCTATATCATTCTCCCCTTAACTACCACATTGCAAAAATCATATCAATCAACTATGTGATAGTCAAAAAACATATCTATCCCACGGGAATAGTACATCTCTCCTGAGTAAAAAGTAGATCAAATCTTCTTAAGGAAAATGAATTAAGGCTCTATTTCGTGGATTTTAATGAAACTGACTGCTTCTAATACCCGATTCTTATAGAATAAATACTTGTTTTGCTATCCCATGGGAACCGTTTATTATTCCGGTATGAGAAGTACTCTATATCATTTTCTGGCCCCTAAACTACCACATTACAAAAAAGGAAGTTAATCTTTTGCTCTTTAAAAAACAAAAATATATCTATCCCACGGGAACCGTGCATTTTTTCTGGGTATAATGTGTACTTTATGTTAAACCGGATTACAATCTATATCTATGCCAAATTTCATCCAGATCCATTCAGTACTTTTTAGTGAAAGAGCAACAAACATCCATTCTTACAAACTTTCACGTTTATAATATTAGTAAGATGTGCTTGAATGAAGTTTTTTAATATGAAATTTTTTTTTGGTAACATTTTTGTTATTTGATTAATTAAATTGACAAATATAATATTTATGAATGTAGTCTCGTTGAAGCAGGTTTACTTGCTAGCTGACACGTGTAAGTATCAACGTTGGTTAATCAACAGCGGGAAAATATTATAATAAACTAGCTGATACCCGTGACGTCGTCTGCGTAGGCTATTACGTTAAGAATACATTTAATTTACAGAGGATAAACATTTAAAAATTGAAAGCAAAAATATATTAAAAATAACTGGAAAGAACTTAACGTAGAACATTTTTAACAATATGCCAAAAAATTGCTCTTGCAGAATCCGCTATTACTCCAAGTGTATAGTTATTAGCTAATTAAGAAGTAATTTTTCAAAAGTTTGTAAATTCAAAAATAAAAATTGCTATATAATCCAGAATAATAACTTTTATAAATTTTTTTTCAAAAAATTGTTCTATCAATGATCTTTCCGGATCCGCAATTGCTCCAGGTGTATAGTTGAGTAGTAATTCAATTTTTAAACTATTCATGTTTATAAGATCCAACGGCAGTTGATGACGCCATAATTCAACAATACATGTATGAATAGTTACTATGCAGTTACTATAATAGTTACTATAATGCAGTTTCTATTTCCCCCGTGGATTGATTTCAATTACCCCACACACTACCGGGGAAATAGGAATGGCAATAGTTTTTATATTCTATATTTTTGTTATTCTAATGTTAATTTAAAAAAGTTTTGTGATCAAAGTATTAAAGAAGATAAGTTAAAGTTTATGTTATAGCAAAAGTTTACTAAAATTGTTATTTTATATTATTAATTAAGATAATTTAAAGTTTATTGTTCTCAAATACCCCACTTTCCCCTAATCCATGCATTTTTCTTCAAAAGCTGTTCTGTACGTTTTTTAAGAGCATCAAATTTGTAACAAATTAGGCACAATCGGAGCTCTGCACGTTAATGGGCCACTGAGTTACGGCACTTTGAATATAGGCCTGTTTTTTCAAAAATTGAAATTTTAGTTTTATACCTTTTTTGGATCAAAATTGCGTCGAAACCGTTGATCCTACGAGAAGAATTTATAAATTATAATTTGTAAACAATTTAATTAGCGTTAAATTAAGTACAAAGCGGGACCTGTAAGGCTCGTCGTTCTTTCAAAATTTTAGAGAACCCATATAAAGTAAAATCGCATTTTGGTGGGGTACTCCAGTATTGGTGGAATTTCAGGGTTTATTTGAGGCTAATCACCGTCGTACTCTTCATTGCAGTTTGGCACATTTCCCCAGAGCAAATAGCACACATTGCAGAACATCTAAGCCCTGCTTTCAGGCGAGTGCAGCCACCACCCAGCACCCCTTCTTGCATTTACAAGAAAGGTGTTTTAGTAGCTCTCCGAGGGCAGGATCTTGCCGATTGGCAATGTGGATGAGCCCAGCCGGAGTCATACCTTCTTAAAAATCACTCTATGCAACAAAAAAGTGTTAAAGTACATAACTGGGAAAATGCAATTTTAACTTTCATGTTTTTTTAAAAGATTTTGAGAGAACTACAAGGCTAACAGACCCCTCTTTTCACTTATTTTAAAGCTTATTAAATTACCTACAAACATAGATACAAGTTTTTCTCGTAGGAGTAATGGTTAGCAACCCAATTAGCAATAAGACTGACAACAGATAAACTGTTATATAACTGTTATATTTACTTTACAAATATACATATATACTATAACTCCTAATCCATCCATTTTTCTTCGAAAGCTATTATGTACTTTTTTTAAGAGAATTAAATTTGTTTAAAAATTAAGCCCAATCGAAGCTCTGTACGCCAATGAGTTACCGAGTTACGGCACTTTGAAAATAGGCCAGTTTTTACGAAAATTTAAAATTTTCTTTTACACCTTTTTTGGAACGAAGTTGCGTCGAAACCATCAATCCTATGAGAAAAGCTTGTATATATGTTCGTAAGTAATTTAATTAGCTTCAAATTACGTGAAAAGCGGGATCTGTAAGCCTCGTAGTTCTCTCAAAATCTTAAAAAAAAAAACATGAAAGTTAAAATTGAATTTTCCCAGAAATGTACCTTAACACGTTTTTGTTGCATAGAGTGATTTTTAAGAAGGAATGACTAGGGATGTTAAAAAATAATCGATTTTTATTTAAATCGATTATCATTAGAAAATAATCGATTTTTTATAATCGATTTTTTATAGTGATAGTAATCGATTTTTAAATAATCGATTATATAAATTACGCGTTTAAATCGATTTTCATAAACAGCGCAAACTTAAATGCAAACTAGCTGTAACGGTTTTTTTTATTCTTGTCATTCAAATATAATAGACATTCATTCAAATATTTGATTGTTAAATTAAATTCATTATTAAAAGATTGTAATCGAAAATATTTATTTCAATTAAATCTAAGCACATAGAAGTAACATTTTGTGACAATACGTTAACGTTATCGTTTGGATTTTACTTATCGTTTCATTTTATTTTAATACTACTCTTATGTAAAGCATAATTATTTTTCGTCTTTTGTTTAAACTTAAACCAAGTATAAAAAAGTGCATGTGAATTTAAAAAAATGAAAGATTTGTTTTATAATTTAGTTTTTGAGACCACAACGAATTCGATTAGTTTTTTAAATATCATTTTAAGTATTTCATTTGAAAATTAGTAAAATATAAAATAGTACTAGACATTTATTTATATTTTAGTTTTTGAGGCAATAAGGTTGTAATTTTGACATCATTTCATTTTTATTATAATAAAACGTTTAATGGTACTGAAATTGTGTATCAATAATCATATTTGCCTTATTCCTTACCTTGAAAGTTTAATGGAAGATTCGCTTTAATTTTTATTTTTGAATTGGTTATTTTTTTATTCATATCATTTTATTTGAATTTTAATCTGACAAATTGTTAGTATGAATCTCTTAGGTTTATTATTGGAATATGAAAAGCAAGTAGAATTATAAATAACAGAAAAAATCGATTTTTGACAAATCGATTAATATTGAATAAAGAAAAATCGATTTTTATTTAATCGATTATTTTCCATTAACCTCACATCCCTAGGTATGACCCCGGCTGGACTAATTCACATTGCCAATCGGCAAGATCCTGCCCCCGGAGAGCTACTAAAACACCTCTCTTGTAAATGCAAGAAGAGGTGCTGGGTGGTTGCTGCACTCGCCTGAAAGCAGGGCTTAGATGTTCTGCGATGTGTGCTATTTGCTCTGGGGAAATGTGCAAAACTGCAATGAGAAGAACGACGGTGATTAGCCTCAAATAAACCCTGAAGTTCCACCAATACTGGAGTACCCACCAAAATGCGATTTTACCTTATATGGGTTCTCTAAAATTTTGAAAGAACGACGAGCCTTACAGGTCCCGCTTTGTACTTAATTTAACGCTAATTAAATTGTCTACAAATTATATTCAATAAATTATTCTCGTAGGATCAACGGTTTCGACGCAATTTCGATCCAAAAAAGGTATAAAACTAAAATTTTCAATTTTTGAAAAAACAGGCCTATTTGCAAAGTGCCGTAACTCAGTGGCCCATTAACGTGCAGAGCTCCGATTGTGCTTAATTTGTTAAAAATTTGATGCTCTTAAAAACGTACAGTACAGCTCTTCATGAAAAATTTATGGATTAGGAGATACCGAGCAGAATCTGAAATAAGTTCAAAATTTTCACGGTTTTTCCACAATAAAAATTTTTTCACAACTTTTTGGGAGTTGCAAACTTGAGAATACATAGCCCTAAAGTTCGAGTAGCTAAATAATCTATAAAAAAAGAGCATTTAATTGAACTTCCAAATGACTCTACTTTGAAATTCAAGTTTAGAGGAAAATGTCTCATTAACTTTTGGTCACATATAAGCACCGAATAAGAACCACTTTCTACAAAAAGCGCTTAACGTTTTCTTACCATTTACAAGTACATAGTGCCAGTGGAAAGAGCATTCTCTTCACAACTACCTACCGTAATAAGCTGACTTCAGCTCCAGATTTAAGATTGTACGTCGATCAAACTTGATTTCCAAAAATTATGTGCCTTAAAGCAAGCTCGAGAATTTAACTGAATATAATAAGTTAAGTTAAAATTAATGTGAAGTTGTGAATATTTAACTTTATGTTAATAATAGTTTATATTTGTTATGTTATTTTTTATTAAAAAAACTTTTAGTTTTCATCAATAAAGGTTCTGAGTATACTCCTTGACACGTTGTCGCTATTTATTTAGTGCTAGAACAAGTTTAAAATAATAACAACTACGAGAATTTAAATTATAAAAATTTTTCTAATATATGGGGTAGTGGGTACGATTTAGGAGAATGAACTGCCAAGGGGTACGCAAGCAAAAAAAGGTTGAGAACCGCTGGTGTAAACTAAGTTGTTACAAAGTCTCATTTTTATAAGACTGATACGATTTTTGATTCTAAAATATAGTTCTTTTTTATTTGTTAAAATTTTCATATATATTTAATATGGCCCCCAGGATGCCATAATACCCTCCCTATATGTCAAATTGAGATTTTTGACTTTTTCCAGAAAAAAGATAATTTTGAAAACTCCATAATAAAAATTATTTATTTGTTTTAAAAAACTTAGAAGCAGATATATTTAGAACAAAATAAAAGTAGAGACACATCTCTATATGTTAAACCCTTGACAAGAAATAGAAAAAACAAACTAGAGGGTCATAATACCACCTTCTCCTCTACTAATTTTCACTGTGCGTCGTTAGATTTTCGAAGTTGCGTTGTTTTGGGTTCGAGTCTTGTATGTAAAAATGCTTGCTATAGAAAATCATAATTTACTTTGTGTCGTTTCAATTTGCGTCGTGTTTTTTTGGAACGTAACCACGACGCAAAGTGAGGTATTTCAAGCCTGAGATTTGCATCCCTTTTCTTAAGGTGGTCTTCAAATATTGTGGAAAAACATAGCAGTTCTCTTTTTTCACCACATTGACGTACTTAAGCCTTGTTAAATGGAATGAGCCAATCGAGAATCAACACCTGGAAAAAAAAAACTTGACACGAGGGACTGGAACAAAAAAAAAACTCAGTGAAAATGTTTATTATTTGCACATTAAACCTAAATTTTAAACGTAAAAAATTGTACTTAAAATATTTCCATATTCTTCAAATAACTAAAACTTAAATTCTACAAGCAATTTTTCATCCAACACATTGCGTCTCTTGTATCTTGTAAGTTCTTTGAGCAAATGAAAAAAAAAATCTATTTCAAGGAATGGGAAGAATATTAGTACAAAAAATATATATTTATCTTTACATTAACAAATAACTCAGACCCAAAATGTGAAAATCGAGACGAAAATCCCCATTTCACACAGATACATTTAAAAATGGAAAAACTATCGTCTAGTTGATTCGTTTTGCTAATTATGTTATATAAAAAAATCACTTATTTTAATAACTTAGATCAACATCGTATCAAAATTATTAAGTTGAGTTCGTTTTACATGTTTTGTGTCTCCCAATAAGTCGTATTTTATTATCATATAAAAAATCTTTACCTGAGATAAAACGTAATTAAGAAAAAATAATAAAATACTATGAACAAATGATTTTTATATTAATTGTATCAGGCTTTTATATAACAAATTTAATAAAATATTCGTAATAATTTAAGCCTTTTTTTTTCTAAAGTTTTAGACAAGCATTAACACTAGAATAATACCTCATGTGAAAACATTTATAAGTTAAAGAAACTGGTTGGGTTTGGTTTTTTTTTTTAAATAAAGATTTTTAGCATTTTCATATTATAATAGGTATAAAAACGTTCACACACTATTTTCCTTGTTTTTTTCTTCTTCTTCTTCTTCTTCTGTTTATGTAAATATCTAGCGCAGTATATTTTATATAAAAAAAATTGAGATAGTCTAATAATATGATAAGATTTAGATTTCGTTTTAATGACGTCGGCGATCACCAAAAAAATTCGATCCTGGTGGTCCCATGTCGGGGGAGGAATTTAAAAACAATTCAATGTAGCGATGTTGCATGTGGCCCTTGTCTTTGCTCATGGCTTGCACGGCGTCATCGTGACAGTCAAATTCGACGTCAGCCTCCCCGGATGGACGACCGCTGTTGTCCATCAATAAAATGATATTGATTGGCACAATTGGTTTGAAAAACTAATAACAGAAAAAAAAACAGATTAAAGCTATAAGTAATTGAAAGACGAATATCGAAGTTATTTTTTTAGCTTTTAAACGAAACTTGCATCTGAATAAGAATTAATAAGAGATGTACAATCAGAAACAAAAGTAGGGGAAGGTGGGGTAAGATGGGGACCCAACCAAAAACAATGTTCCAAGTCCACCTCCATTTCATTTCTACCGCCATCTATCGCGTTTAATGTGAAGTTATTCAGTGCCGCAAATGTCAAGGTCGTAGGTGTGCACATAAAAATTTTGAAAGTAAAATTTTTTTTAACAGTTTAATCTTATTTTTGGGGTAGGTAAAGTGCGTGACATATTGCCTACAATGTATTTATAGCATTTTTTTCTCAAAGTATATTTAATTGACAACTCTAAACTCATTTATTTATTCCGGTCAGTCTGGTTTTATAACCTCAAATTCTTTTGTTTTTAGTCAGACATCGCTTGGGGTATAAACGGAAGCAAAGAAAAACAGCCATAATTACAGGTTCTCCTTATAAATCGGAATTGGAGGAGAAACAACGTACGAAGAAACAGCAAGAAGAAAATAAGAAGCCAAAAACGTCCATTAAAAAGAAACATAAACCAAAGAAAAAATTTAAGAAAGAGATTGTAGAATCAGAGTGTGAAGCTAGAGTGTTTGTATTGTAAGGGACTGGATTCTGAATCTGATGAAGGATCGGTCACGTGTCAAGTGTGTGGCAAGTGGGCACACTGCGGATGTGCTGGAGTAGAAGATAACGATGATGAAGCGGTCCATATCTGCCCAGTTTATGAAGGCAACGATGGTTAAATACTATACCCCATCTTGCCCACCCTCAGGGCAAGATGGTTTATGGATACATTGTTTAAATTTTTTATTTTTTATTTAGAGTTATTTGTTTAAGTTCAGACTGCTTTAAATATATAAAGAAAATACGATATATAATAAAAGTTTAAAGGTCACTTAGTGGCGTGGTGGACTAGATAGTTGCCTTATACGCCAGTGATCCTGGGTTCGAATCCCATGAAAGCCCAGATTTTTTTTCTGGGTTTTCGGATTCGACGGTCGCTAATGACCATAGCAGTTGATGCGACCTTAAATATATGAAAAAAAAAATAATAAAAGTTCCTGAGTTGTGCAACTAAAACAACAGTGTTTTATTTTGATGTTTGCTTAAAGGCCCCGCCTTACCCTACCTTCCCCTACTGAACACTTATAATACATGAACATCAGTGGCGTGCGGTCCATACATGCTATAGATGCGTGGCATGCCTTGGGATTGTAAGACGATTTAAAAAATTAGATATTTTTATGGTTTATTCATTTTTTTAATTTAAGTAAATGCATGCATGGTAAAATTATTGTAAAAATGGTATATTTCTATCATTTATAAATTTTTTAATTTACGTAATTATGAAAGGTATGGCTCATAAAATTGGCATAGAACACCAAATCAAATGAGCGGCAAAAGCCGAATGAATGAGCAGGCGACCGTTTGCTTCGAACTGGCCGCGCATGCGCACTAATATGGTCGAATACTATCTCTCTAGGCGTTTCACATTGCCAATTGGCGGTTTGCAGATGCGTTTGACGTTTTGAATCTATACAGTGAATTTACTTGTTACTGAAACTGTTCGTGACTTATTTTGATTTATTTACCCAGAGGTCATACAAATGTTCTGTCCTTTATGATAAGAACTATTTCCGTGGTTTTTAAATACATTAATATGATAATGAACATGTACGATTAATACATTATGATGCGGTTATTGATGATTTTTGTAAGAAGGAGCGTCGAATAAGGCTAATTTAAAAAAAATAAATTCTTACAACACCATGTTTATCAAATAAAAAAATAAATTTAAAAAATGTAGTTTTTATAACACCCAGCAGTTCTAACCGCATGTCCGTCCGGTTTCAATAGTCACCGCACGCCACTGATGAACAACTACTGTTTGTAGCTTGCCACGAAGTAAATAAATAGTTTCAATATTAAATGAAAATACTTTTGACAGTGAATATACTTCAATTTACGCTTTGTATTAACCGGTAACATTAGGTTTTTTAGGTCTTTTTTAATTTTTTTTCTCAACACCCGTTTAGTGAATGTTAGTCACATTTTGCAAATTTTTTTTCTATATTTCTAATATTATAACTTGAAAATTTGAAACATTTGCTAAATTGTTTACATTATTTTATAAACAGTCAAGTGCTGTATCTTGGGACGCTTTAATTTGGTGATTAGTGATGTTGGTAGCCCTGTGGCTCTGTGCCACTGGTCAGCCATAAGCCACGAAACGCATTTTTCGTACTTTTTAAACCTCTCCCCTACTATGTAACGCCATATAGACTGTCTAATATTATATCCTTTAACCGTACATAACCGTAGACAATACCCCTCCCCCTGTTAGAGTGTGTTACCTAGTTTTTGGATAGCCCCATGCTAACTGATCAGTTTAGTTTGATGATTTCAATTAAAGTTGATTTCAGACTGATTATTGATATAAATAAGTCAGGAATCAGTAGTTTTTGTTTATTTCAATTTACGACGTTTCGTCGGTGTGATTCCGACTTTATCAGACACCTTGACATTTTTCAATAAAAATATATAGTCTGATGATGCAAAATTATTACGTCTGACATTTTAAAATATAAACAAGAGTTAAAGTTTAAAAAAGGAAATGTTAGAAACTAACCTGCCAAAATTGAACAATTTTAGTTATAATAATTTATTGACAATGACCTGTTAAATGACAGGTTAGTTTCTAACATTTCCTTTTTTAAAATTTAACTCTTGTTTACATTTTATAATGTCAGACGTAATTATTTTGCATCATCAGACTATATGTTTTTATTGAAAAATGTCAAGGTGCCTGATGAAGTCGGAATCACACCGACGAAACGTCGCAATTCGAAATAAATTTAAAAAAACATTGATTAATTTGTCTACTGATTCCTGACTTATTTATATCGTTGATTTCAGAGTGAATGGATGTGTTTGAAGCTTTGGTAGAGGTTTTGTTGTCCCCTTAAACTTTGTTTTGTGGAGTTAATCGATTTGGCAGATGAGACATTCATATTGATGTAGGTTTCGTTTAAAAGCTGTAAGTAGAAGGAAAGAAAATATATTACATCGGCGACATCTCCTTCGGTCGCTCTGAATGGCAAGCCTCGCATATGTACACAATGAATTCCACCCGACATTCGATCCCCTCGACGATCCCCACCCGATCCCATGTTGTTCCAGTTACGACCCGGACCATCCCCACTACTCATCAACGGACGTATTGCTCCACCACCCCCACCTCCGCCGCCCGCATTATTCCCAAACATACGACCATTATTCCGACCCCCTCCAAAATTATTCCCATTTCCAACCCACGGATTTTCCGGAAAATTGTGTCTCCCTAAAGCCAAAAAAAATCAATGTTTTTATGATTTTAAGTAAAAAATGTCTTACCCTTAAATCTCGATCCGTTTCGCATCCCACCACCGCCGCTATTGTTCTGGAACCGATTCATCCCGCCGATACGATCCCCTCGATCGTACGGAGCGGGCCGCATGCCGAATCCCATGCCGTTATTTCCACGACGATTCGGTCCACCACCGCCGCCGCCCATATTACAAGTAGCGTTCTGTACCTCAGTGAGATTACTGCGGAATATTTCTATGTACCTATTGAAAATTTTATCCCAAAAAAAACGAATTAACAAATTAAATCATAAACCAATCTACTTCAAATCGTAAAACGAACAAAGCTTTTCCAAAAGAAACAAAAGAACAATTTTGAAAAGTTCCAAAAATTTTCAAAATGTTCATTTAAATGATAATTTCTTTGCCTTTAATCGAAGAAAGTTCGATTGTTCCAAACTAAAACATAGGGAAATGGGTCCCCTTAGTTTCCCGTTTTTTTTATTTTTTAAATTAATTAATTTTTTTTTTTAATAATTTTTAAAGGCAATTAAGCTTTTAATTTTCAAATACTTGGCCTAGAATTATTTAAGTAAATTATATTACATAGATATATAAAAAGGAGCAGACCCACCCGCCCCATAATTTTTTTTTTTCATTTATGTGTATATGTTGTTGTTATCAGCCCCACCTGTGTCCTATTTTTTCGCGATGTTTTCGCAGAGCATTCTCTGCCATGTCCCTGTTAACAAACTGTACGTAAGCCTCCCCCGTACTCCGCCCCGAGTAGTCTGTCAGAAGGGTTATCCCGTTGGGTATTATCTCCAATCCTACCCAAACAAGCTCATCAATAATAAGAAATAACAATAAGATTAACAATAAAATTAATTAACACAATTGTACACAAAAAAATAAAAAAAAGAACTCGTCTCTTTTATAATGTACGAGTACACATAAGATTTTAAGGATTTTTTTTTCTTTGATTTTCTTAAAAACGTAATTCTGTTGAGCAAAATGACCGAAAATTGTATGTGCTACAAAGAGAAAAGCTATTTCGGATAAGTAAAGCCATTATTTTATATTTAAGAATCATTTTATGTCTATTTCAAAAGCCAAACGTTCAAATAGATGATCTGGTTATAAGTTCTGAAGCTTCAAAAAAAAAAAATTAAAGCTCATTTCAATGAAAAAAATTCATTTTAAACTCAAATTCATTATATAAAATATTTGTAAGGGTTGAAAACTAATTAATTCTACCCTGGATAAATTCCCTACACTAAGTGTAAGCCATGAACTAGAAAAGGTCATGTATCTGTTATGGAAAAATAATTCTAATATTGGTTAAATGTTGAAATCGGAAAAAAAGCTGAAGGTTGGTAAAACAGCGCTATAAACTGAAGGTAGTCATTTGAAGACTGGGCATCAATAACGGGTTAAGTGCCAAAACCAAATAATTGAGTTCGTCCCGAAAAAGCTAAGTGCCATTGTCAACAACGTAAAAAGCCATGATAATTAATAGTACCTATTAATGTATTAGGTTGTTGGCAATGGCACTTAGCTTTTTTGGGTCTAACTCAATTTTTTTTTTGGCACTTAGCCCATTATTTATGTCTAATCTTCAATTATAGAAGAGCACTACTAAATGTTCTTTGAACACATATCTAACAGCGCCAACTGTCGACAAATTTATTTGCACTTATTTTAGTGCTCTTCCTTTAACATATGGCATACCTCCTTTCTATAATCTTCATGATATAAGCCAAAGGTCCCAACCCTATGTCCACGGGTACTATGGCGCCCATAGGCCATTTAATATGTACCCGCAATGGGTGTCCCAATACGAGAAAATACGACAGATGAACATGGACACTTCCCTATGCAACAGTTTAACATGAGGCATTTTTCTACGCGATAGATGAACATAGCAATACATTATAACTACGACAAATGAACATACATCAGTAGACCAGGGTAGATAATTTTTGAACCGAAAAAAAATTATAGTAGGGTGAAACCCAATAGAAAAGGAATAGAATATAACAAAAATGAAAGGAAACATACAATACGGTCGATCTGAGGTGGGGAAGTGGAAATGGGGGAGGAATTTAAGGGTAGAAACGGTTTATCTCGATTTCCGACAAAACAACAAGTCCCATGGAAAAAAGTTAAATAGCAAAGTTGTAGATAATAAGAAGATCTACAACTTTTGTGCTAACACTTTTTTCATATAACCTCGACATTTTAATAAATTGCTCAAAGTTGTAGTTGTACTGTTGTATTATGTACAATTTTGAGCAATTTATTAAAATTTACACTTAAATTATTGCATTTTCTGGGAACATTTAACATTGTAATTCTTTTTGCATCATCGGAAAGTAGAGATTTCAACAAATAAAAAGCCCACCGATTTTTTTTTTAAAGTAAATATTTTGATGTGAGAATTTTTGATTGAAAATTAGAGTGCTTTTTCAACATTAAATCAAAATGAGGTGAAAAAATAAATATTTTAAATCAAAAAAATTAGTGTGTTTGGGATATTAACAGGTAAGTTTTCACCAAATTTCGAGAAAAAAATTTTTTTGTAAAAGATAAAAACTAAAAACTTGGATATTGGAATTTTTCAAATAAATTTTGAGGTTATATGTAAAAAGTGTTAGCACAAAAGTTGTAGGTCTTCTTATTATCTACAACTTTGCTATTTAACTTTTTTCCATAGGACTTGTTGTTTTGTCGGAAATCGAGATAAGCCGTTTCTACCCTTTAATCCTTCCCCTTTTCCCTTTCCCCACCTCAGATCAACCGTAATTTATGTTACCTTTCATTTTTGTTATATTCTCTTTCTTTTCTAATGGGTTTTATCTTCTATAATTTTTTTTCACTTTTTATCATTTTCAAAGGCTTTAGCTCTGGTCTACAGGTGAACCACACGGCATTTGATCACATTTTTTTTATTTAATTATAAAGTTAGACGAATAGGGTTACAAAAAGGGGTTTCCAAACCAACTCTGTTATCAAAATTTACAAAAAGGTAAAAATGTTCCAGGAAAAATTCTTAAAATTCAAAATTCGCGGTTCCATGAAAAATCAAAAAAAAAAATCATAGGTTCGTAGACAACCTGAGGAAGCGTGAACGCAATTTCGTTCGCAATCTTGATAACAACGGGAAGTGGATAAAATTCCACCCGAACAAAAAAAAGATTGTCGTTATATTAGGTTTGTTCCAATCATCGAGCTATGGCGATGCACAGACACGACCAACAGACAAAGAGCAAGACAACATTGACCGAGGGACAAGAGTGAGTGAAGAACTCATTCAGCAGGTTCGTTCCGTGCGACTATCCAGCCCCATTCAGCAGTCAGCACAGCCATTTTCGTACAAAAGCGTGACGAGCGCTTATATTGAATCAATCCTTTTTTGTGTCACCTTATATTGTGTCAAACCTTGTTTGACACATGCTTATGTACTGCCTTGTCAACCCTAAGCTGAAATAGTTCTCCACTCACTCTTGTCTCTTGGTGAATTTTGTCTTGCTCTTTGTCTGTTGGTCGATGTTTGAAGTTTGAACATCACCAGAACGACGATTGGAACAAACCTAAGTAAAGCAGTACCATTAATGACTGACAGACAGAGCGAAGACTAAACCATGGAAGATATAATCCTGAAACTGTAACCTAAGGAATGATTTTGTGAATTTCTACCACTAAGGAGCTCAAAGAGGAGGATGTAAGTTATGAATTTCCTAATTTTTTGTCCTTAAATATCACTTTTTTCAGATTCTAATTTTGAAGTTATGCATATCTGCATGCAATTACAGTGGTACCTCGACATACGAGTGCCCCAACATACGAGTTTTTTGAGATACGAGCCGGCAAGCAAGTGATTTTTTGCTTTGAGTTACGAGCGAAATTCGAGATACGAGTTTGGTTTAGCAGGTCGTAGGTCTCAAAAAGTTGCAACAGGTCGTGCATCTGATCTTTTTAATAGAGATTAAAGATAAAATTTGAGATACGAATAATTCAAGGTACGAGCAAGGTTGCGGAACGAATTAAACTCGTATGTCGACGTACCACTGTATAAAGATTTCTTACTTTTACAGTTACTCATTCGTTTATTTAAGGGCTAAAAATAACAAAAAATAGGTTCGTTCTATTTAACATTAACGGACGTCTGTACGTTAACGCGGCGCTATTGAAAGAACTTTGTGTTATTACCAGCCCGTTGCAACTCCGTGTTACAGAAAACGACTCCATGTTGACACGACTTGCAGAGAGCGCTAGTAGTACAATTGCGTGTGAGACTTAAAAGACACAAACACAGTTAACAGCTGCCGTGCAACTAAACTACCAGCGCCACCCAAAGGTACTAAAATCACGCGACACACAGGCTAACTCTTTTTAGTTTTTCTTGCATTTAAGTCGCAGGGGGCTGGTTATTACTTTGTGACGTATGTCGACCCTAAGATTAGTTTTGGTCATTTTTAAAAGATACCTGCTCGATACTAAGTACTAGTATTACGGCTTCGGATTCGTACGTCATAAAATAACAAGGCCGACTGGTACAAAAACCTGTCCAGAAAACGTCACAGATTATGCGAAACGTCATTTTGCCGTTCATGTACAGAAATGTAAGCTTTGTCTGTTAAATGGAACGAACCTAATGTGGTCTTTTTAAGATAGAACTGTATTTACTTTTTGTATACTTTCACGTAAACGAAGTCACGGGTAGTCAAGTCAGTATTAATATAAGAGTGGTAAAAAACAGTTTCTCTGAGAATATGATCAACATTCAACTATACCAATCGAAACTAACGTCCATTAAAAATTTACTAGTAGTCTAGAGTCTAGAGCAGTGGTTCCCAACCGGTGTTCCACGGAGCACTGGTGTTCCGCAAGCATTTCAAAAGTGCTCCGCGATAATAATCTGCTACTAAAATTGGCGTTGCCAAACTGTAAATTACATAAAGACGAGATCATTGAAATGCCGAATCTTTAAACAACTTTTTTTAGCAATGGAAGTAAAATATGAAGGCTTAGTTTATCACAGAAATTAGGTGGCTTTATCGAAGAAAGGTACTTAATTCTCGTATGCTACAGATAAAAAAAAATTCATTGCTTTCTTTGAAGAGGAAAACATGTAGGTACTTCGCGCAAGATCTTAAGAATGATATGTGATGCGTTAAATTGAGCTATTTAACCGATATTTTTTAATTATTTGAACACTGTAAATACGAGGATGCAGGGTGCAAAAAAAACATCTTAACGTCTGCTTAAAAACATATCTTTTTAACTTAGGTGCTCCGCCAAAAAAAATTCTGGCAAGTGTTCCATACCTTAGAAAAGGTTGGGGACCACTGGTCTAGAGCATGCAGCAGTGGCGGATTTGCCAACCGGCTAGAGCCTGGAGCTTCAGATTTTAGGGTTAGCAATTTTGGGACTAAAACTTCATTTACAAAAAAACTATAATTATGATTGTAAATTAATGTATCGAAGTGTGTAAGGGCAGCAAAATTTTAATAGCCTAGGCGACAAATATATAAAACCGCAACTCTCATGCAGTATTCATTTATATTTATAAGATCTTTAGCTAATATTTAGCATGCCTGATATTGTACCATGCAACTCTAAACAATTCAATTATGTTGAATGTATAAACCAGCTTTTTAATGAACTGTAAATTAATGGTTTAAGGTCATTCAAAAAATTTAAATAAAAATTCTCACTAACGTATTTTAAAAAAAAAATACTTGAACTACATAACTGTTGATAACAGGCCAATAAAAAAATATTGGTAAATAAAATTTAGCCTCGATTTAAACTGTTCATTACGCACTCCAAAAAAAATTAGGACGAAATATGTAAAATATAAAGGGTATCAAATCTCTTTCAGAAATTATAACCATTTCAAGCTATTCATCTTGGCTCTAAACGAAATAAATACCAACAATCACGGATCCACATGCAATTGAGTGATTAATTTCACAATAATTACAAAGCTCGATGATAATGAACGTCCCCAATTGAACAAAGACTTTCATAATCGTCAAAAAAAACCGCTCTCTCAAATCAAAAATAGTTCAAAATATCATTTTCTTGGAATTTCATTGTCAATCAAAGAACTAAACGAAACAACTGATTTGAAAGAAAGGGGGGGCAAATTGTAAAAACTCGCACTCACCAGTGAAGAACTGGCCGATTTCCTCCTTTGAACACCCAAATGGTAGTCCCCGTAAACGCACACAACCGTCTTCATTGTTCCCAGTGATTCCTCGCCGTTTCAATACCCAGTCCATTTCAGACCGATTTACTTTAAATACTGCGTACGAAATTATTTTTTTTTAGAAAACAATTTAATATCTTCTTACAATGACTCGATTTGACAATATTATTGTGATCAAATCGATTAATGTTTTAGATAATTGTGTAAAAATATGAAAATTGTTTGCCAGCTCTGTTCTTTTATTTGATGTTTTTAAATCAATAGAATCATGGCTGCCTGAGACTTTTTTTTTATATATAGGATTAAAAATGATTGAATACCTTCGATGTATCGATTTCCTATGTGATCGCGGTCCTTTTTACAGGCGCGTTCCACGTCTTCCTCGCTTTGGAGTTCGACGTAGGCTTCACCACTAGGCCGACCTTCTCGTGATTGAGTCATATGAATGCCATGTTTTCCACCATGAACAGTACAATCACCTGGAAAAAAGATTTAATATAGACACGGTGATCTTAGCGTGAGGCGTTATTATTATAAACGATCCATTTGGCTTACAAAAGACACTTTTAAAAATTGATAATAACTGCGTGTGGATTTCTTTTGAAAACCAAAATTTAAGAAAATCAACAATAAATTAGCAAAACATGATGTATTTCTGATTTTTTAGTATGTTGTTTGGACCCATTAGAGCTATGTATTCTCAAGTTCGTAACTCTCAAAAAGTTGTGGAAAAATTTTTATAGAGGAAAAACCGTGAAATTTTTGTACTTGTTTCATATTCTGCCCGGTATCTCCTAATTTATGCATTTTTCTTCAAAAGCTGTTCTGTACGTTTTTCAAGAGCATCAAATTTGTGACAAATTTAGTCCAACCGGAGCTCTGTATGTTAATGAGACACTGTGTTACGGCACTTTGAAAATAGGCCAGTTTTTTCAAAAAATAAAAATTTTAGTTTTAGACTTTCTTTGTATCGAAGTTGTGTCGACACCATTGATCCTACGAGCAGAACTTATGAATATATTTTGTAGGCAATTTAATAAGCTTTAAATTAAGTGTAAAGCGGGGTCTGTAAGCCTCGTAGTTTTCTCAAAATCTTAGAAAATCCCATATAATGTAAAATCAAATTTTTCCAGAAATGTACCTTAATACTTTTTTGTTGCATTAAGTGATTTTCAAACATCATACATGTTTGAAAACATACATGAAAAATAAATGGATGGACTTATCCACATTGCCAGTCGGCAAGCTCCTGCCCCCGCAGAGCTCCTAAACCTCCTCTCTTATAAATGCAAGAAGGTGTGCAGTGGTGACTGCACTTGTCTGAAATCAGGGCTTAGATACACTGCGATGAAGAGGACGACGTTGACGAGCCTCAAGACAACTCTGACGATCCACCAATACTGGAGTACCCACCAAAATGCGATTACCGTATTTGCCGGACAATAAGACGCATCCGATCATAAGACGCACCCTGATTTTAAGTCAAATTTTCAGAGTAAAAAAGTGCGTCTTATCGTCCGGCAAATACGGTACCTTATATGGGTTCTCTAAGATTTTGAGAAAACTACGAGGCCTACGAACCCTGCTCTACACTTAGTTTAAAGCTAATTAAATTTCCTACAAATTATATAAAACAAGTTCTGCTCGTAGGGTCAATGATTTCGACGCAATTTCGGTCCAAAAAAGGTCTAAAACTAAAACTTTCAATTTTTTAAAATACTGGCCTATTTTCAAAGTGCCGTAATTTGGTAAAACATTAACACGTTGAGTGCGGCAAACACGCCTGGCGTGTCCATACAAACTTTGTAGCCACGTGGTGAACACACAAGGCGTGCTCAATTTAATTTCACGAAATATAACATATCAGTGGCGGAACAACCATATCGCTAGGCCCCGCGATGCGGGGAGTGGGGGGGGGGGGGGGTGGCGAAGCTTTTGAGGGCCCGACAATTTTGAGAAAATTAGTACTAGTGGTGCTGCAGAGAGGGTACAGTAGAAAAGAAAAATTTGAAAAAAGAACAGGAACATTTAGTACAAATACCAAAATTATCCCGTTTTCTTAAATCGTTTGCTAGATGAACAGGTGTTTGAACAATTTTATAGCGAAAAAATTAATCCAACTGACATAAAACTAAAAAATCAAGGTCTACACCTAGAGATGAAGGGCAATTTGAACATTTTGATAGCAGAAGCAGTATGGCAATTGATTTTGAATAACGATGAAAATACCATGTATTTCGACCAAGAAGTTACGAATAACGGTATTAAGAAACTGTCGTTATTCTTAACGGATAATGCTAATTTTCAAAACAAAATATTACACCTGATATGAAAAAATGATAATATCTGCTAACTCCTCTAGACCTCAAGGGTGTTTTAAGGAGAAATATGGTACGCTAGATACGAAAAGCAAAAATTCATTTAAGGTTGTGGGCCGATCTAATTTTTTTGCGGGGGGACCTAATTTGTAGTTTCGTCACTGTAACATATATTACTTTCTTTTACTACTATATAGATAGTAAAGAAAGTATTGTAATCGGGTCGAATTTTCGAATTCGAGCTTTCACCGGAAATACATGTTTGGTTATTACTCAGGTCCCCTGAGTCCAAAAAAGTGGTTTTTAGAAACATGTCTGTGTATGACAGCCATATCGTATCGAAAGCTTTATCTGAATTTCACCAAACTTGGTATTTGACCTCCCTATTATACCTAGTTGTGCCGCGAAGCTTTTGGTTGAAATCGGGTAACCGAAAGCTCCACTTTATTCTAGGGGTTTTTAAGCTTTTGCAATTTTTTTCAAAAATGGCTCCAACGATTTTCTTTAAACTTTCCATAGTTCTTAGACTCATTAGTGGCTACAACTTTTATTTGAAACTTTTCCTGGGAAAATTCGAATAAGGGCGGTTCTGGGATGAAGGTTCGGAATTCGTATATCCATATGCATATAGGCTGTATGCATATACAATAGTTCTGTCTATATGTATTGTATAGTTATAAAGTACTTATAGTTCTTTTAACCAACAGTGAGTTTCGTAAAGAAAAGTAAAAGAAAGTACTGTGACGCCTCGTTTTTTACTGTAATAAATTGATCTGATTATAATAAATTGATAAATTGACTGCAGACAAATAGTGATTTTTAAGTAATATTTGTGATTTCTTATCATTTTTACGTACGTACGACCTCGTACAATTTTGTCCGCCACAAATTTAATGCTCTTAAAAACCGTATAGATTAGCTTTTGAAGAAAAATGCATGGATTAAGAGATACCGAGCAGAATCTGAAACTAGTTCAACAATTTCACGGTTTTTTTTCTAAAAAAAATTTTCCACATCATTTTGAGAGTTACAAACTTGAGAATACATAGCCCTAATGGGTCCAAACAACATACTTAAAAATCGGAGATACATCATGTTTTGCGAATTTAGCTATTTTTTATGTCAATTTTGACTGGCCTATCTATCATATGGAAGTGTTAATTCGTTTATTTATATTTTTAAATTTTATTATGTAATTTACTTATTTAGAAAAGGACTCACAAAGTCAATACGATACAACACTGTTAAACAAAATTTTTTCATTGAAATGTTCTTCATTTTGATCCAAATAAGCTAAGCTAGTTTCTTTGTTTTTACTTGAACTCGAATGTGCTAAATAATCGTAAAAAGTGACACGAAATGTACAATGTACAGTAGGGAACGATGTAAATTTTATGACTAAACATATGTAAATATTACATTTCTAAGTACAAATTCTTTCTGATACACTAACTTAGTTTAAATTTTCTTAGCTGTTCATAATTTTTAGAAAAAATTCTCGGTATTGATGAGTAACTATGAAGTCAATTTTAGGACTTTAACCTTGCTTAGATACCTATTACATTTCACTGGTATAAAATCTTATATTATGCTAAGTATTTAATTTCTAAGAGACTTATTAGCATCCTGTATATTGTATAATATGATGCTTAAGGGATTATGAAACGACAAGGTCTACCCATATATTTTGAAATTCTTATCTAATCACATTTTGATCCGAACCATTTAAAGTAGATTCTTCATTTTTACTTGATTTTGCCAAATGTGACGAATAATGGTAATCATAAAAGGTGATAAGAATGCATTATGGCATTTCAGTAGGAGGACGCTGTCAATGTTCTGACTTTAACCTTACGTCGATATTAAATTTGACTAATAAAAACATTACTTTTATAATTCTAATTTAGTTACTAATAAGCGTTTTAGCATCTCATATGTGATGCATAAGGACTTACGAAAAAAATTTAAAATTTCATCAACTGTAGCCGACCAGGGTAAGCCGCGCAATTTCACAATGTATCCATCATTGGAGCCGGCGGCGTCCTCCGGTTTCGTTTCCGCTTTAATACATGACTCCGTCTGTGGATCAATACAAAAATTATCAGAATCATTAGTGGCCATTTCACTTGAACTATTTGAAATGCAAAAACGATAATAACCATTTTTAAATTGTTAATAAATCGCTCTTCAAACAACTGTCGAATTGTTGCCCCAGCCACTGTCAATGACGGTAAGTTGTTCATGAATGTGCTACCGAGGGCAGCACTCGCACTTCCAAAGCATGCGCCCTTCAGCGATTCCATTGCGTTAGGCATCGACATGATGAAAAACTTTTCAAAATTTACCAATATTAATTTCATATTAAATGACCACTTATATTTTGAAAATACTTACAAATTATTTTAAGAAAATTATTTGAAAATTTCCAAATGTCCACGTGTGCTTAACAAATCAAGGCGAGCAAATCAAGCATTTACAATATTAAACATTGTAATCATTTAAATATTTTTTTAGTATATATAATATATTTTTTTTCAATTATAAACACGAAATTTTTGCTAATGGAAACAACGAAATAAAATGCGTGACCTAATATTTTCTTTTTATTAGGTTCCCTTAAAAAAAAAAAACTACTGTCAAAAATCATGGAAATGTTAAACAAATTTTAAAGCTTTCTCGATCATTAATTATAAACAACTTGTAGTTCATTGGTCTACCGGGTCTACCACTAATCTGCTTTACAAATAATTAAAAATTATAACAAAATGAATACAAAATCTTAAATAAAAAATGCACTAAAAAGTAAAAAAATTATGCGTATCCTTGCAGTGTCTACAACTTACAAACTATTAGGATGAGATAATGCACAACTATTGTTATTTTTGGAATTGGTGTCAGTTAAGGAAATACGACTATATTGGTACTTAGCAATAAACGAGAATATCTTATGAAATTTATTTTTCAAATAAATTTTTATACAGTATACTAGTACTGTGGCAATACCTAGCGACCTTTAAACGACAAAATATCAATAACTAACTAAATCTTTTTACAAATGACATTAATAATTCTTTTCTTGGCTGACACCAACTCCAAAAATAACAATAGTTGTACATTATATCATCCTAATAATTAGTAAGTTGTAGACACTGGTAGAATACGCAATTATTTTTTGTTTAAGATTTTGTATTCGTTTTGAAGTCGGTTTTTCATTTTGTTATAATTTTTATTTATTTCTCGAGTTTTATTGATCTGAAGTTTGATAACTGATTTTATTTTTTTGAATATGGGTAAACCTACTAAACGCGTTGCTCATATGAGGCAGCGCCGTTAAATGTTAAAAGTTACTACATCATCCCTTTTTGCCCTTAAGGGTTGAAATTTTTTGCTTTTAAATGTAATGATAGAACTAAGAGGAAACTTCCAATAAAAAAATCATCAAAATCCGATGATTCAGTTAAACGTCACTATTTCATCCCCTATTTCCATTCTTAGGGGGTGGATTTTTTTCTTTAGATTATAATGTGAATAATTTAAAGGTACGATGTACGTAATAGAAACAAAATCATCGAAATCGGGTTAGCCGAGAAAATTTATTGTTTCATCCCTAATTTTTAACATCTAATGAGTGGAGTTTTTTTTTTTATAAAAAATGTATATGAGATTAATTTAAAATTATTTTCTACCAATAAAAAAAAATAATTATTAAAATCGAGCTATACAAGAAGTAGTTAATATTTCACCCTTTAGTTTTTAACCATTTAGAAATGAAGGATTTCCATCAAATTAAAATGGGACTACACGGGAAGCACAAGCTTTCAAATAAAATAAGAATTATCAAAATCGAGCTATCCAATAAGAAGTTAATATTTCATTCTTTAGTTTTCAATCCCTTAGAAGTGAAAGATTTCTTTCAAATTAAAATAGGACTACACGGGAAGGACTACTATAGGACTACACGGGCTTTCAAATGAAAAAATAATTATCAAAATCGAACTATCCAATAAGAAGTTAATATTTCCCCTAATAGTTCAACCCCTTAGAAGTGAACGATTTCCTTCAAATTAAAAGGGGAGCACACGAGAAGCCCAGCTTTCAAACAAAAAAAAAATATCTTCACCCAGTCGAAAATTCTGAAGTAACAAACATAAAAAAAAACATACAGTGGAATTGAGAACCTCCACCTTTTTTGAAGTAGGTTAAAAAGTGTTATATGCCCATATTTTCATGATTTGTATTAAAAACTTTTAAAAACGTTTAATTTTGAGTTACAAATTTCAAATTAATCTCCCAAAAAAATTAAAGCATCCACAGAAATTCAAATTGTTGTTCTCTGATACTTATCAGAAAGACGAGTAATTAATATACTATTTAGTATTTATTTACTTACTATTTTTACTGCTTAAAATTTTCGACTATCGTATTATAAATCCTAAAACATTGGAAATGTATTTTCATGCATTTTTTATGCACAGGGCTGGACGGGATACACATTAAGCCCCAGTAATATCGTTGACGTACAGGGCTGGATTTACATATTTGGGCCTGGGGCCTATGGGCCCGGGGAAATTATCGCCCTCCTTAAAAAAAAAACTAAATTCATTTTATACTTTAACCAATATTTTCTCTCCCAAAAACGTCGGCCCGGAGCCCAAAGCAGAGCGCTGTAGTACATTTAGTTGGAAAGAAACGAATAACTTGGGGGTCCCATAGACGTGCATTCTTTCCGGAAGGAATGTTGATTTCGCCCGGAAAGAACGTTCGTGTATGGGACACGAGAGGAAAGCGTGCCGTACGGGTTTCGCCGAAAATCAGCCTTAGCAGGATTACTTGGAAGGATTGCGTTTCAAAATTTACGCCGTTAGTGGAGCCTCGCCTTTCTTCTCAGCTCTTACCCGTACAAGTGGAAAGCGTATCGTTCTTTCGATTTTAATTTATAACATAGGCCACCTATTGGCGCAGTGGCTAGAGCGGTAGTTCTCTCCACTTCATGCGTCAAGTGGTTCTGGGTTCGATTCCTGTTGAATCCTAGACTTAAGATTCTAGACCTAAGATATATTTGACCAACAGAATTTTTCTGTGTTTAGACTGTCGTGATATGACCTTAGCTGTTAAAGCGACTTAAAACACACAAAAAAAAAAAAAAAAAGTTTATAACAAGTGGTTTTTCAAAAGCGGTTTTAATTCCGATTTTGAAATCCGAAAACAAAGTAATCAAAGTTTTGAAAAATGCGATTTTTACAAGCAAAACGCGTTAAGCGGGCTTTTTTCGTCGCTTTGATAAAGTGGGGCAAACGGTTTAATGCGCATGGGCTGCCGAGACAGTGTTTCTCCCTCCACTGCCTACTGATTATTTCATATTTGAGCCGCTCAGTGCACACATCGATTAACTCCGTAATGCAAAAAGTTGAGTAATTTGATAAAACAGATTTCTGAAACACATTGTCTCTTACGGAAAAGCTAAAAAGTAAATTGTCATTTACAGCTGTTATTACTTATTATTAGAAAAATTTATTTCGGATATATAAAGTTAGGAGTCAACCAAGTGTTTTGATATGAAATTTTGTAAAAGTTGAAAAAGTGGAGTTAATCGATGTGTGCACTGACCCGCTCATTTTAGCGTAGACTCAATAGTTAATGCAGTTCAGCGCGATATTTGATTATTATAGCTTTTTTTAAATTTCTCTTTTATTATTTTTACTTAGTATTGCAATCGGGTTGAATTTTCGAATTCAAGCTTTCACCGGAAATAAATGTTTTGAGGTCCCCTAAGTCCAAAAAAGTGGTTTTTAGAAACATTTCTGCGTGTGGGTCTGTGTGTGACAGCCATATCGTATCAAAAGCTTTATCCAAATTTCACTAAACGTGGAATTTAGCCTGCATATTACATCTAGTTGTGCCGCGAAGCTTTTGTCTGAAATCGGTTAACCGCAAGTTCCACTTTATTCCAAGAGTTTTTGAGCTTTTTCAATTTTTTTCGAAAACGACTCCAACAATTTTCATAAAACTTTCTATAGTTCTTAAACTCATTGATGCCTACAACTTTTATTTGAAACTTTTTCCTGGGAAAATTCGAATAAGGACGGTTCTAAGGTGAAGGTTGGTAATTCGTATACACATGATAATATATAGGCTGTATGCATATAATATAATAGTTCTGTTTATATGTGTAGTTATTAAAAGCTTATATTTCTTTTAACCAACAGCGAGGTTAAAAAATGAAAGTAAAAGAAAGTACTGTGACGCCTCGCAGCAGATATTGAGATTTGTATTTCAATTAAAGATAAATATTTGGAAAAATTATCTTTATTTTTTGGACTATATTTCTTTGGTACATTAAATTTTTTTTTCTTTTTTAAATAATTTGTAAGACGAACTTAAATTAAATGAAATAATTTTACCAAAATTTGTTTTATAAATACGAATAATTAAATGGTAAAATAAATTTTAAAAGTTTTAAAACATGTCAATTTAAAGGAAGACAAAATCGAAAAAAATTTAGCTGAGACACAATCCAATTGCATAAGTAGGTGGGAAGATTCGATCAACCTGTCGAAATTATTTAAATAAATGACAATTTTAAATAGTTATATTAATAAAATCATATAATTTTAACATTTAAAAAGTAAGAAAATATAAATTTTATATATTCGTATAATTTTAGGATAAAATTTTAGTGAAACGAGGCGAAAAAGTTAGTTTTTAAGAAATGAGTTTCTTTGAGGTTATGGCCAGAAGGTGGTGTTTTGAATAAATTTTTCTTTTCGTAGAAATGATCAAGTTGAATCCGATTACAATTCGATCATGCACTCGATTCATTAAAAGATTTGCAACGACTCCAACTCCAGTAGCTCGGGCTGTCGATAAGCTTGAAAACGAAACGTTGGAAGTTCCGAAATCGCCGCTGGAAATCGTCTCAGAAACCCAAACTACCACTGAAACAGTGCTGATTAAAACAGCCACGGCTGAAGGAGCTGGAAAATCTACATTAGTCGCAGCCGCTTTCGCTTCACTCAAATCCGATCAACCACCGCCGAAAAACTTTCGGAACGGACCCAAAAAATCGCCCAAAAAGAATGTTATTGATGAAACGATCGCCGAGGCAAATAGTATTAATGACTTGTTGGTCATCGCTGAAAATCCGATAGTTGCACGCCGGCATGCCTTGAAAATTGTATCGACTTTGGCCGATTGGTCGGCTTCCGGCAAGGTTAAGTTGAGTGAGTTTGAGACGGATGTACGATTTTTAAAGTTATGTCGAATTCTTGGACGAAATATTGTTAACGCTGAACGAAACCAATCTCGAGATATGACAATCGGAGATGATCTGTCCACGGTTCTTGGGGTTACCGGTGATGATGAGGCTGCTAAGTTGGTAGCCAGTATCACTCTTCCTCAAATGGTTAAGGCAAGTACTCCGTTACATTTTACAACTTTTTGACCCTTATTGAATAGTAACAGAAACATTTTTATTATCAATGTTTTATCAACGATTTTTTTCGTCAAATAGCTGTAAAATCCCAAAATATAATCGATAGTTGCCAGAAATTAGTTTTTTTTACTAGTCTATGTCGATACTCGTCAGTGAAATTACTTTACATTAGGCATTCGTATACTATAGAATAGCAATAGAACTATCTTACTATAATTAAACTACTGTTTAAATTAGCTAAAAATAGCTCTTTATTAGAAAAAATTAACTAGGTAAGTTTAACTATTCAAAAGACTTGATCTTTAAGTTAGGAAGAAGAAGCAAAAAGGTTTTCCTTTCTCTGGTTGATGACCGTTGATGAAACCCCCGTAAAGGCACCTTATATAAGATTTCTCATTAAACCTAGAATGTATTGATCCAACGGAAAAGTGTATGAAGAAAAAAATTCTTATTGGATAACTTTTTGGATCAAAAGTACTCAGTAATTTGCCTAATGTATCAGTTTCCAATAAATTCAAAGTATTTTTAATCCTGCCATTCGGGCCTATTTAGGTAGACGTGTCACTTGTCAAGTAAGACGACAATTGTCACTTCACAACAAATCTCGTGAATTTCTCGTGTCAAACGACTACTGCCGATTCACATTATGTTAAAGAAAACCAAAAACTAGTCACAGTACTAATACATTGTATAAAAGTTCATTTGAAAAATTTTCATAAGGTATTCTCGTATATTGCTAAGTACCAATATAGTCGTATTTCCTTGGCTAACACCAACTCCAAAAATAACAATAGTTGTATATAATATCGTCCTAATAATTAGTAAGTTGTAGACACTGCAAGGATACGCATAATTTTTTTACTTTTTAGTGAATTTTTTGTTTAAGATTTTGTCTTCATTTTGAAGTCGGTTTTTAATTTTGTTAAAATTTTTATTTATTTCTCGATTTTTAGTGATCTGAAGTTTGATAACTGATTTTATTTCTTTGAAAATGGGTAAACCTACTAAATGTAGGCTTCATATGAGGCAAAGCCGTTAAATGTTAAAAGTTACTACATCATCCCTTTTTGTCCTTAAGGGTTGACATTTTTTTCTTTTAAATTTAATGATAGAACTACGTGAAATACTCTTTCCGATAGAAAAAAATTATCAAAATCAGATGATTCATTTAAACGTCACTATTTCATCCCCTATTTGCATCCTTAAGGGGTGCATTTTTTTCTTTAAATTGAAATTTGAATAATTCAAAGGTACGATGTACGTAATAAAAACAAAATTATTGAAATCGGGTTAGCCAGGAAAAATGTATTATTTTATCCCTAATTTTTAACCTATGAGTGGAGTTTTTTTTTTTATAAAAAACGGATATGGGATTAATTTAAAAATATGTTCTACCAATAAAAAAAAAGAATTATCAAAATGGAGCTATCCAATAAGAAGTTAATAATTTCATCCCTTACTTTTCAACCCTTTAGAAGGGAAAGATTTCCTTCAAATTAAAATGGGACTACATGGGAAGCGCCAGCTTTCAAATAAAAAAGAATTATCAAAATTGAGCTATCCAATAAGATGTTAATAATTTCATCCTTTACTTTTCAACCCCTTAGAAGGGAAAGATTTCTTTCAAACTAAAATAGCAACACACGGAAAGCACCAGCTTTCAACTAAAAGCAGAAAAATCAAAATCGAGCTATCCAATAAGAAGTTGATTTTTTTATTTCTTAGTTTTCAACCCTTTAGAAGTGAACGATTTCCTTTAAATTGAAATAGGACCACACGGGAAGCACTAGCTTTTAAATAAAAACAATAGAACTTCAAAATAATCAAAATCCGATGATTCAGTTAAACGTCACTATTTCATCCCCTATTTCCATTCTTAGGGGGTGGATTTTTTTCTTTAGATTATAATGTGAATAATTTAAAGGTACGATGTACGTAATAGAAACAAAATCATCGAAATCGGGTTAGCCGAGAAAATTTATTGTTTCATCCCTAATTTTTAACACCTTATGAGTGAAGTTTTTTTTTTAATAAAAAATGTATATGAGATTAATTTAAAATTATTTTCTACCAATAAAAAAAAATTATCAAAATCGAGCTATCCAATAAGAAGTTGATAATTGCATCCCTTAGTTTTCAACCCCTTAGAAGTAAGAGATTTCCTTCAAATTAAAATGGGACTACACGGGAAGCACCAGCTTTCAAATAAAAAAAGAAAAATCAAAATCGAGCTATTCACTAAGAAGTTAATAATTTCAACCCCTAGTGAACGATTTCCTTTAAATTAAAATAGAACTACAGGGGAAGCATCAGGTTTCAAATAAAAAAAGAATCCTCAAAATTATTTCACCCAGTCGAAAATTCTGAGGCAACAAATATAAAAAAAAAACATACAGTCGAATTGAGAACCTCCTCCTTTTTTTGAAGTAGGTTAAAAGGAAACGAGGAACATTGCTTATTTGATATTAACTTGAAGTGATAGCTTACAGAATATGAACGTAAACTGTCCTCCCACTTGACAAGTGACACTAACAGGGCACTTATAAGAGAAAGAGATAGAAATTAGAAATAAAGGGAAAGAGAGAAAAGGTTGTCTAGATGCGTTTACGTTACGTTATCGTCTCTAACGAAGGAACTTTGTTCCAAAAAGTTTAATTAAACTTCATCAAATGACAGAATAATACCAACAAAAATTATCAAATTTAGTAAAATTTAGCTTCTAACTTCATTTCTTTTAGGCTTTATCTTCTTTGGCTGTAAAACGAAGACGTTCCACCCCTTTATTACGATCCCTAGCCTTCAACATAACCAAATCCAGTGAGGTGCTTGACCTGAAGCAAAGCGCCGATATTCTTTATGCTGCGGCAACGTTAACATTTCCTGAAATTTCTCTCCTAGAACGGACATGCAATGATATCTGCAAGACACTAGAAAATAACAAAGAAAAAAGTGCAGTTGTCGGGTCAATCGTAACAAGCTTAGGACTGCTCCGATACAAAAATCCAGATGTACTAAATTCATTGTCCGACTGGTTCTTAAAACACCAAGATATAGCTCGACCACAAGACCTATTCGCACTGTTTATGACCTTGGCTATGGTTTCATACGAACCAGCAAATGCACCAGAACTATACAAAGTGCTAATACCGCAATTGAATGCTGCAGATGCCGGCAAACCATCGACGTGGGTCGATTTGATTTGGTCACTAACCGTTTTAAATCAAGTCACTCCAGAACATATAGCTAGTGTATTAAAACCCGTATTTATTGACCGATTACAAAGTAAGTCGCTTAGTTAACCTCTGCTCTGATAAAAAAATAAACTTAAACTATTTGCAGACGAAAATTGCCTCTCGATATCAACAAAGGTGAAACTTTTAAATATTCAAGGAGCCGCTCAAGTTCTTCATAAGAACTATTCAGGTCCGTTCATCAAAGAAGGTTCCGATGTTCATACAGTGACCATAGTGAGATCAAGGGAGAAACAAGCGTTAGTTGCAGCAATGCTTGATTCCCTAGGGAGTCTTCTACCTTCCGTGACATACCTACGAAGCAACGTTGATACAGGAATGGGATTTTTATTAGACGCGGAATGTTTTGTCGATGCCAAACTCAATCCGTTACCAATAGCTGAAAATGAAAAACACACCAAGGGGTTCAAGTAAGATCCCTTTCCTATTATAAAATTTTCTCTTTTAAAAATTTAAATTTTTAGAATTGCCTTCATGGCGTACGACTATCATGATTTGTGTCGAGGAAATCGTTCAGAGCCGAATGGAATTAATGTGCTGACTAAAAGGTTGTTAGAACATAGAGGATACCGGGTTATTACTGTACCCCACACCGACTTTAATCCACGAGATAAATTGATTCGACGTGTGCAGTATTTAGAGACGCAGCTTAAGTCGATTATAAAACAACCACCTGTGTAATATTTAATCAAATATTGTAATTGTTAACCGTCTTAAAGTTGTAATATATGTCTAACTTAGTTAAGTAGTCAACTTACTTAATACCCTTTTCAATTTTACTAGCTAAAGATTAGCAATATGTATTTAGTAATTTCTTAAATCTTTTGCCGATTGGGTTACAAAACGCCGTACACTTAATAGTCCTATAATAGGGTGTCTGAGGTCGATGAGGCTACGGTTAATTGTCTACTGAGCTCTAACTAACTCTAACATTCTAAAGAAGTCCTTTAAAATTTTCAGGATCATCCGAACAACTCAAAAAATTAACTTGAACTATAACCTCAGAAAAGGCTTTGCTATCGTTTTATTTTATACTAGTAAAAGCCCGGCAGTCACCAAATTGACTGCTGTTTTGGTGGATGGCGTGCATGTTATCAGTGTATAATGTGGACTATTTGAATTCCGTGCCAACTTCACTCCATTGGTTGGCACTGTTACGCAAGAAACCATAGCGACATTTAATTATTACTATTATTATTACTAATAAGTTGGCATAGCGACATCCCATTCTGCACGGACGCCAAGAAAGGGAAGTTATATATAGGAAAAACGAATTAAAATATCATAACCACACTGAATATTTTGATTCAGAACACTTGATCAGTAATTAAATTATATCGGAAAACTATTGTTTGCGCCCCAAACACGAAAATTAAGGATTTATTCGGTTGTGTTTTCAGATGATTTACGTTGTTTTACTAATCTTTATTAATAAAAAGCCTTATAAAACCAACATTAAATCAGTTAAGACCATGGAAATTTTTGACGTGGAAAGCAAAATAGTTACGTAATAAAATAAGCACATAATATTTAAGACTTACCAATTTTAACAGCATGAAAGTCCACGATAAATCCAAAAGCTTTCCTCACGGATCTTAGCATTATAAAATGGACGCTATCTTTTATTCAAATTTACACTATTAAAATGTCACAATATTGCAGGTGTATGTTGTTCAAAACGATTAAGCATTGTTTAATTACACGGGAAAACACTTACATTCACTTAAATAGACTTAAGTTAAGGTGATTTGGGATAAACCAGGACAACCTCAACAAATGTCAAACTGAATTTTCGGTACTTAGTTGCCTATACTCTAAGACGGTATTTGTTAAAGACTGCGCAAACTCCGCCCAGCTTGTAATTCAAATTTGAGTTTTAAATAATGAGGAACATTTAAGAGAAACTAATAAAAGACTAATAATTTAAAAGAAACTAATAAAAAACGAGGGAAATTTTATTTTGTGAGTTCCACCGGTGTTATAATATTTATAATTTTTTTTATTTAGGGCAGTTTATTGGTGTTAAAATATTGTACTGAATGTTTCTCAGAGTTGACATTAAAGACTCTTTAAGTCTATTCTATATCAGGAAAATCTTGTATAATTATTAAGCTGCCCATACACAGTACAACTTGGTTTTAAACGTGTTAACAAGTTGGCCAGATTGTAAACTTGCCCACACACGATAGCTTTAAAGATGCAACGAATAGTGATTTGTCCGAATACCGAATATTCGGCCGTTTCATTTCTGAGTAAATCGTATCGAGAGACGCATTATTTTTTATTAAAAGAAAGAAAAATTTAAGGGCAACCGAAATTGAATTTATTTACAAAGTATTCGCCTAGATCGGACACTAGATCCACATAAGAAGTGGTTTCTAAATTCAAAGCAGGTTTCTACTCGAGAAAACTTTACTTAAATGCAGAGAAAATTGTTTTCATTCATCATAATAATTCTCCCTTATTTATTTTAAATTTTAATAAGTTATATATATTTATATAATTTCGAATTAAACATTTATTTTGTTATGATTTAGTATTCAGTATTCCGCCGAATAGTAGCCGAATATTCGTTACATCTCTAATAATTATGATAGATACATTTAAAAAAAAATTTGTGTTTGTAACATTTTTTATTTTTTATATTTTGATGAGGACATCATATAATAATATAAAGTAATTTTAGATGTTTTTAATGAAATTTTTAATAAGGTATATGGAAAAAATCTAAAATAATAAAAAAATAAATTAAATCACTTTTGTTTCAATAACCATATGTACATTTAGAAAAGAAAATGTTAAGATTAAAAATATTTCAAATTAAGATCTCTACAAAAAGGGTAGACATAAATTTTTTATATGGCTAGTAGTTTTTAAGATATCAATCGTTAAAATGAAAACTAAAATCCGCCATCATTATTACGTTATATATCTCATGAAATATTTGATTAACGAAAAAATGTGTAATAACCAAAATTAAAGAAAATTCAAATTTTATAAAATTTGTAATTAACAATTTTTCCTTATAGCTCATAGTTTTGTCAATATTTTGATTGGACGTGAAAAACTTGAATCAAAAACCTTTTCTGTCTTTTCTTCTTAAAAATTGATCGTTTCTAAGAAATAATGTTGATTAAATATTTTCATAAAATAAAACAGTATCTGATATTCAGTTTTTAACAGTTATTTTTATTGTTAAAGTATAACAATCATTAAATTTGCAAAAATAGTTTATAAAACTCATACTTTGGTGAATTAACTATAAGGACGCCGAAAACTTTACACTTCCGTCCCGTTCTTTCACCGTTCCGAAGCTTATAATTCATTCTTTCTAAAAATCGAGACATGTTTTAGACCTCGTAGGGAGTGGGATTAATTGTTAGGGATCGGGACTAGCTGTCCCGCTAAAAGCGGAACGTCTGGACAGCTTAGTGTAAGCTAATTACAGTGTAAGACCAAGAGCAAATAAATTATACAGTAAATGAAAAAGTTTTAAAAGTTTATTTGAACAAATATCTTGCATATATATAGGAATATATGCAAGATATTGTTAATATAATTATTTTAGGAACCATTTGGTGTTCCTAAGCGAGTAGCGTCCATACTATAATGACCCTAATTACTTACTGCTTCTTGCATTCTCTTCGCTACAGATTGCCAATACATGTCAAGCGAATTAATTCGTTATAAGAATGCCAAATTTGACTGCTTTTTGAGATGCTTTTCGTGTTAAATTTTATCCTCCCAACAAATAATTTCTGTTAAGTCAATTTTTAAGTAATTTTATAACTTAAAATTCGTATTTTTTCAATTGTTGAAGTAAGAATTGTTAGTAACAGTTTGGAACAGTTCGAATTGTCAATTGAGCTTTAGATTTTTATCAACGCCAGCGCTAGCGTCAATCATAACAACAAAACTGAACAAAACGTTAAATTTGACAAAAACCGGTCGAATTTATGGTTAACATAAGTTAAAAAGTCCTTTTTTAACTAATAAATATGTTATTTTTGTGAAATGAGATAATTTAACACTGACCACAATGATGTCAAATTCGATTAAACTGTTGGAAGATCGTCATCTAGGAAAAGAAATATGTTTCTTTTCCTGGAGCGATCGAATGGATCTTTTGGCCATCGCCAACGTTCAAGGTATTAATAAAATGTACTCAGTTTTAATAAAATCTATGTAATGTTTATTGATTTAAGGGGAAGTATCTTTACATCGTCTCAATTGGAAGTTATTATGGACGTTAGCACCTCCTGAAATTGACTTGACGGTCCGTGGAATTTCTTGGAGACCAGACGGAAAAATCATCGCTATCGGATATAATGACGGTATAAGCAATTAACATGATAAATAAAAACCAATAAAAATCAATATCTTGTTCTTTAAACAGGTCGATTACTGTTAGTAGACGTCGAAACGAAGCAAATATTCCATTCGCAAAGTTTCAAGGAAGACTTCAGCAGCATAGTGTGGCTTAGTGAATCGTCCACGACCACATCAAATGAAGAACGATCAAAGGTAAAATTTTAAATAATAAATTAGTTACGAGCTAAATTTTGTTGGTATTAATAGGATAGTTCTTCTGTGTTTCTTCCTGATCTTCCTGATTTAATCTGGGTCGACGGCAAATCTCTTGATCTGCTATTAATCGGAACTACTTCAGGGAAAATTTATATCAACATATTTGGGCTTTTGGAGTGTGCCGTTGTTGATCTCACTCAAATCGTCGGCGAGGACTGTACAATCGTTAACGTCCATAAAACCAATAATCTCGACTCTCTTTATGTGATTGTTATGTGCAAAATTTCTAAAATTGTAAAACTGGTTTTATTGGACAGTGCCGTTTTTCAAACGCATGCAAAGGAATTGCATAAAATGGCTCATAAACATGGAACGATAATCTCATTGTTACGGTACATGGATGAGACGATCACCTCCGTCGTTTCCGCTTGGGAAAATATCCTTATGGAAATGGACTCAAAGTTGGCAGCCTATGCGTCTACCGTTCCTGAAGGAGCAGTTGCCGCCGATTTTCTCGATCTTCTACTCTTTGGCTTGCCATCAGATGAATTAGACCTGTTCCTAACGACAGAACTCACTGAAAAGGGACTTTTAAAACTTGGAAGTTCCATTGAACTGAGCTATATGAACATTCAAAAATTGGTACTGAAAAATTTAGGGAAAGTCACTCAGAGTATAATGTATCATTTGATCGAACTTAGAGGATTTTCTCGGTTTAAATACCGGTATGAGAGTTTAGGTTTGGACGAGGCATTAGTTTCTAAAGCGGTATCAGCATGTGGTTCTTTCATGGTTAAAAGCATGGAAGTGCAACAAGTTATCGATTATTCAATGAGAAATTTTAAAACTTTTTTCAAATGGTTATATGTGGTTATTTTACGAATGAACGAGGAAGCTGTCCCTAATGAAATCAATAAAATGACGCAGCAGGAAATTAATTTCACCGCGGAATTCTTACAAAATTTCGATATGTTACCAAGTGTTAATACAGTGAAGAGTAAAAGTGCGTGTTTTCACCTGGAAAGATTGGGTCAGTATTTACTGGATGCCCCATTGACTACCCCATTGGACACGGCATTGAACCCATGGGATGTTTTCCTTGAAAATCACCCACTTCTATCAGAACACGACTCAATTATCGACCATCACAAACAAATGTCTCTGATACAAGAACACAAAAATTTGATTGGATACATCGAGGGTGTCTTTAACGAACCCAAACATCAAATTTGTAAACATTTACATTCGAATCGATTTTTTGATTTGATCCAAGTGGAAAAATCGTCTGATTTACGTGTAACGTTGACCAATTACGATGAGTCTACGACATTTATAGCCGTGGTGAATTTAGCTGCACCCCAAGGGGTCTATTTGATCGAATTTACATCGAGTGGAGACTCGATCAAAACACGGGCCGCCTTCTTTTATTTTGCCGAATCGTTAAATGTGGCCAAATCGATGAAAGTGGTCGATGTTCAATTTTATACGGTAAATGTTCTATCGATTTTATTAGAAGTTGTCGACGAGAATCGAGCCGCGGTTTTGGGCCAATTTTCGGTGACTTCTGTTAGAGGATTGTTGACTGATATCGAACTAACTTTTGATCGAATTGATCTAAATTCTATTAGTAGTATCAATGGATGCGAAGAACCCGTTTCGATCAGTCTCCGACTTTTAGATGGTTGTATCGGAGCGAAATTGGCTGTTTCGGGAAGTCGAAAACTTGCCGCAATTCTAATGGAAAGTTCCAAAAGAATTTGTTCGTATGAAATGGAAGCGGAAGACGAAGATGATGAAGGGGATATCACAGCAAGTACCAACCGCGAAAGTGATCTAAGTACTCAAGAAATAAATGAACAAAGCATGATCGAATAAGTCAAGTTTATTTAAAAAAAAAATCTATTTAAAGCATTAAATTTATCTAAGTCAGTTTTTTCTTCATCCTTGAGATCTTCCTCTCTTTTACATCCCGGTTATTTGCTGGTGTTTAATGTCGCGAACACTGCATGAAAATCTGTCTCAATTTCCGGTTGTTTGTTCAGACCACTGGTGCTTGGTTCGTTCAGCACTATATTACCCGATTTTTTGGTTGATTTACTTGACGATGTACTCGTTTTGGGCACTTTGGGTGACGTGAACACTTCTTCAGCGCTGTCTTCATCGTCCGAGGATTCTAGACAAGAAAATTCAAAAGTTACTTCATAGTGGTTCCACTAGAAACGCCAACTTAAAAAATATCATGCTATTAGTTGAAAAAAATTGTTTTAAATTGCAAGTATTATTTATAATACCTGAACCAATAAGCAGTTTAACGTCACGACCTGAAATTAGCGACAGAAAATTGAAAAAAAAAAACAAGCGAAATGAAGAAAGAAATAACAAGCATCAGAAACTATTAAAACCTTTAACAAGAAGAATAACTTCTAATATCCAAAAAGGTACATCCAAAGTTTTAAACAAAAATACCACAGATGTAACTTCATTACTGACTTATAAGGGGCCATCCTTAAATTACGTCACGCGAATTTAATGATTTTTGACTCCCCCCACGTCCTTGTCACAGCTGGTCACATTTGTGAGACCCACCCCTCCTTAGCGTGACGTCACATATTTTACAATTTTACATCTACAAATAGGTAATAATTGAATTAAAAAAGCTGCTCCAAAATGTGTTTTATTATAGGCTAAGATCCGCCCCTACCTCGACCTTCACCGAGATGATAATAGAATGAAACTTATTTTATCATGAATTTAGTATATTAGGAAATATGTTAAAAATGAGTTGTCTAAAAAAATCCGGGGCAGACTATTTTTAATTATTTAAAAAAAAATTATTTTTTATAAAATATTGCAACATCAAGATAATAGAAAAAAAAATATTATCATAAGCGCTGTTTTATTGCGAACACGTTGATATAGGTTTGTCTGCAAAAAAATTGGTGCTATTAGATTTAGCGAATTTTAAAAATTTAAATTTTAATGCGCGTGAAAATGTGTGACTGAGAGATCCGAGGTAAGTATACTGTGTAATAATAAAGGACACAACATCGCAGTCGCCTGTGATGTGTAAAATTTTTTCTATAGGTAAGTTGCAATATTTTATTAAAAATCATCTTTTTAAAAACTTATTAAAAATAGTCTGCCCCAGATTTTTTTAGCCAACTCATTTTTAACATATTTCCTAATATACTAAATTCATGATCAAATAAGTTTCATTCTATTATTATCTCGGTGAAGGTTGAGGTAGGTTTGGATCTTCTGCTATTACAATTTAAATGATTTTTCATTAAAATTAACATCAAATCAAACATTTCAAGAAATTAACAAAAAAAAAAAAAAACAAAACAAACGATTACCTAATTATATTAATTACAGATCAAACTTAAGCATCTTGAGTCCATGGACTTTGAAACTACTCCTTTAAACACTTAGATTAAAATAGATTTTGAAGTGTGATGTCACGAAGTTTAGAACCTCCCACCCCCTTGTCACACAATGTCACACATTGTTGACCCCCTTCCTCCCCTTTAAAGTGTGACGTAATTTATGGGTGGCCCCTAAGTTGTGTAATACTAACGTATACTATAAGTTTGTTTCACATGAAAATTAAACCGTACATTGTATCTTATAGACCAGAGTCGATAATATGTAAACCCAAAAAAATTATAGTAGGAAAAAACCCATTAGAAAACGAAGAGAATATAACAAAAATGAAAGGAAATATTAAATAAGGTCGATCTGAGGTTGTGGAGTGGAAAGGGGGGGGGGGGGGTGTTTTAAGGGTAGAAACGGTTTATCTCGATTTCCGACAAAACTACAAGTACTATGGAAAAAATTAAATGGCAAAATTGTAGGTAATAAGAAGATCTACAACTTTTGTACTAACACTTTTTTCACATAACCTCAAAATTTATGTGAAAAATTCCAATAACCAAGTTTTTGATTTTTTATTTTTATCTTTACAAAAAAAAAAATTTTCTCAAATTAAGTGAAAACTTACCTTTTAATGCCCCAAACAGACTGCACTTTTTTGATTTAAAATATTAATTTTTTCACCTTAACATGACTTAATATCGAAAAAGCACCCTAATTTTCAATCGAAAATTGGGTGGAAAAGATAATATTTTAAATCAAAAAAATAACAGTGTGTTTGAGATATTAAGAGGTAAGTTTTCACTGAATTTCATGAAAAAAAAAATATTTTTTTTGTAAAACAAAAAAAAAACCAAAAACTTGGTTATTGCAATTTTTATTGGAAAAGTCGGTGGGTTTTTTGTTCGTTGAAACCTCTACTATCTGATGGCGCAAAAAATGCATTACGATGTTAAATTTTCCCAGAACATTTTTGTTATGTTCTCTTCCTTTTCTAATGTGTTTCATCCTGCTATAATTTTTTTTTCGCTTTTCACCATTTTCAAAGGCTTTAGCTCTGGTCTATTACAAGTCATGCGCATTATAAAAGTGTGATAACTTTTTTAACATTGCGCATGATTTTATATTTTGCATGACTTGTATGATGTATCGTACAATTTGTACACGTTGTTATTTTAATCTGGAACAAACTTTATAGTGACTTTTAGTATGAAGTTATGTCTAAGTTTTCTGTTATCCTATCATTGTTTTTATCCTTTTATTTATCCTCAAAAATTTTTATTATAGACAAATTTTCCTCTTAACGACCTGTCGATTAAAGCAGCTTAGCTTGTAAGTATCTACTTAATACTTTATGTTTCTAACTTACCAAGATACCGATGAGGAAGTCGCTTCCGCATTTTGACCAAAACAAATCCGACCCCCAACACTAATAATAAAACGGTCATTCCCATTAGTGCTCTAAGTAGGTTTAGCTACAACATAAATAATCAAATATTAAACCGGGCAGTCCAGAAGCTAATGGTACTTTCTAATAGAAAAAAAAACATCAAAATAGGATCATCCAATCAAAATTTACACTTTATGGGTGGAATTTTAGGCTTCAAATTGTAATGTGACCAACTTTAAGGTATGCTTTACATAATAGAAAAAAAATTATTGACATCGGGTCAACCAGTTAAAAGTTTCTATTTCATCCCATTTTTTCAACCCTTAATTATTGGAGATTTTTCTAAAAATTGAAATAGTAATTTAAAATTATGCTCTGCTCAAGAGAAAAAAAAATCAAATCGAGTTATCCAAAAAAAAGTTAATATTTCATCCCTTATTATTCAACCCCTTAAAGGTAGTCGTTCCTCAATTTAAAATGGGACCAAATTGAAAATATTTCCTACTGAATAAAAAAAAACATATTTATCCCCGAAATCCCTAAAACCCTTAAGCAAGACCTTAAAATTATAATTGATTAGCTGATACCCGATCGCTTTGCTGAGTGTATCTAAGTTTAACTGATTGCTTAAAAGATTCCCTACGTTCATAGCGAAATATAAACAAATTAATCTATTTTGACAGAAAAAGACTTTAGATCCAAAGAAAGTTCATCAAAATGCGTAAAACTACTTTTCAAGAAAAATATGTTAGCTGTCTAACATCAGCTTCTATACGATTTTTAGTAAAAAAATACCTCTATTCCTTCCTTTAGGACTTGAAAATTTCATACAAAATGTCATTTAAAACCGTTCAGCTATTTAAGGGGACATCTATTAATTGCGTGAGGGGTTTTTTGCGATTTTTGAAATCCCACCCCCTCCGCGCTGCTAAGATGTCATGAGATTTGGCATAACCGTTTCCCCCAACCCGCAATCTACTGTGATATTATTCAAAACGTGTGCTTTCTTACAAAAAATACGTGATATTTGCGAGACACCTTCCCTTTCCCCAAAGTAAAATTAAATGAGATTCGGCTCGACTCAATCGGCCCCTGAACGCCTCACGTAATTAATGGATGTTCACTTAAAAGAATAGATTAGTAGCTATTCTACAGGATCTTTAGCAAAACTTCATTAAAATTAGTTTCGTTAAGTAAATGTTAAATTTTGAAATTTATAGTTTATTATTTTAATACGTTTATTTCTAATTAATATCTCCGACAATGATTAATGAAAAATTCAAATATTTTAAGAAATTTCATTATTAATTTTATCGGGTGTAAAATTGAAATTCATATTTATTTTCCAGTAAAAATTGTCAATTTTTTAATTTCAACTTTGTAGAGATTTCTTTTGTTATTATGTAAAATGGGAAGAAAATGCTTTAAAATTCTATTTCACGAACTTTACCGAAACTTTTTAAATGTACGGTTCCTGTAGGATATAATTGTTTTGCCATCCCATGGAAACCATGCATTATTCTAGCCTTAAAAGTAATCTATATCATTCTCCCCCAAACTACCACATTGCAAAAATCATATCAATCTTTAACTCTGTGATAAACAAAAAACATATCTATCCCACGGGAATAGTACATATCTCCTGCGTAAAAAGTGGATCAAGTCTTCTTAAGAAAAATGAGTTTAGACACTTTTTTCCGTGAACTCTAACGAAACTGATTTTAAATACTCGGTTCCTATAGAATACGTACTTGTTTTAATATCCCATGGGAACCGTTCATTATTCCGGTATAAGAAGTAACCTATAAGATTCTCTAACCCCGAAACAACCACATTGTAAAAAAAGGAATTTATTCTTCTGCTCTGTAAAAAAAAAAATATCTGTCCCACGGAAACCGTACATTTTTTTTCTGGATAAAAAGTTGTCTATATGTTAAACTGGATTATAATCTATATCTATGCCAAATTTCATCCAGATCCATTCAATACTTTTTGAGTGAAAGAGCAACAAACATCCATTCTTAGAAACTTTCACGTTTATAATATTAGTAAGGATTTATTATATCTTACATCGGTGTCATTGTCGTACACATCCTCCCAGTCCTTTTGAACGACCAACTCGACACTTCTGATTTTCAAATCGTTGCTTTTCACTCCCCGTGAAACACATTTGTAAAGTCCAGTTTGACTCGGTGAGACATTCTAAAAAAAAATTCCCGTCAAAATGTTACACTTCATGAATGTATTTTATTATCAATTGATACAACTTGAATACACTGACCTTAATGAACAATTGACCGGTCAGAACGTCATATTTGTATTTGGTTGAATCGAAATAATTTCCGGGACCGACAACGACGTCTCCCTCGGGACTCAACTGCCAGAACATGAAATTGTGATTATCGTCGTTGCTATCGCAACTCAGTACAGCCGTAGTGCCAGCATCGTATTGCTTTGGGAACGATACGTACATAGAAAAAAATAAAATACAATTATTATTTAAAAAAAAATAACATGTGGGACTAATCCGGGAATTGGCAACGAGCGTGAGTCACCCGGAGGGAAGTAAATGGGAACAATCGGAAATATTTAATTAAAATTTACCTGCACGGGAATTGTGAGCTGAGCCGACGGGGATGGTGTCGTCGAGGGTGGTGATCCTATGGAATTGTGGCTGGGAGCCGCCCTTCCAGCGGGCGGACAACAACACATTAAACTCACTATGATCAAAAAGGCATTGCGATGCGATATAGCTCTGATTATTGTTGCATCAGACGTGCAACAATGCACCAAATTAAACATTTAATCTAGAAAAAAATCCATTTGTAAATAAAAGCCTTTCATTTCAACACAAACACATTCAGTTTTAATGGAAAAATGAAAATCAATTATGAATTTATGAAATGTTATAGTTTAAGAGCTAGCGACGTTTTCGAAAGAGTATTATAAGTCGGCCAGTTTTTAAATATGTTATCTCTCGCACTATCCCGGACATCATACGGGCCTATGACCATGGCCATATGGCCATCGAACCTATGACAGGTAAAATATTGAAATTTTCAGAAAAAAAAAGTTTCAGACGAAATTTGTAGAAAATAACATTTTAGTTAAAAAATGTCCAGTGACTAATTTTTGTAAAGTGGCTAGTTTGCCCGCTACAAGCTTGGAAAGGCTAGCTCGACTTGACGTCATTTGAGTGGCCAACCGTGCAGAGATACAGCCGTTGTGCCGACATGTATACAATGAGCTTTACAAGCTTGTAGCGGGCAAACTAGCAACTTTACGAATATTAGTCACCGGACATTTTTTATGTAAAATTTCAATATTTTACCTGTCATAGGTGCGATGTGCAATAATAAACGCAACTCCTCCCGACAGCCAGACAGCCCGTATGATGTCCGGGATAGTGCGAGAGATAACATATATAAAAACTGGCCGACCTAAAATTCTTTTTTTTTTCGACGTCGCTAGCTCTCGTACTATTATATAATATCTCTATATGATTACGTTGAAATGCAACTGATGGCATTTTCTAAAGCCTTTTTTTTTGTCGGTCTTTTTGTGTTGAATTCAATTGCTATCAAAGGAAAGTATCAAAAGTGTAACTAGAAATTTTCAACGTCATTTATTCGTTGATGAAGACGACAGAATGGCATTAATTACATTGACTTAAAAAGAGCCAGAGACGTTCATTAGTGCCCGTGGGGAAGTGTTGTAGAAATTATTTCTCATGCAAATGTATTCGGATATTATATGAAATGTTAAAGATAACGCTTCGCCATTTCTGAAATACAGAAAATGTAAACTTTTCATTGTTATTAGAGTAAATATCTTTCAATTGAATAGTTATATTGAAGCTTATTGATCTCTTTCTCAGTGACTTGATTTGCGACTATCTAATTTTAAACCCAGGAAAAATGGAGCTATATGCACAATACTATGGGTATTTTTTATAATTGACCCCTCCCCCCATAATTACATAATATTAATGCCTATTTTGACAGGAGAATATTTTTCTTTATCAACGATTAATGCTTGTTTACGCGCTTTTATTGGATCACAAAACAGTTCATATCAATATAGTTTTACTTAATGCTTGACGTGGATTGATATTTAAATATTAACATCGGTCTTGAGTTTGACTTGGTTTGAAACCAAATGCAAGTCAAGAAGCTTAAAAACAAGTCAAGTAACGAAATCGTGGTTGTGCTATAGGGGAGAGTTGCCAAATGGGTACTGGTCACCCAAATCGTGCCAAAACTTTTATTTAAAAAATAATGCATTTTTATGCCTCGTGGTGGTAATGATATGAATTTTTATTTATGTAGAACAAGTAGGGCCAAGAAGTCATTCCTATGAAGTGTTGTTTTGTTAACAACAGAAGCATAAAGAAATCAGGCGGAATTAGGGATAATGACGCAGTGGCGGAACTACAAATTTTAGGCCTCCCCGCAAAAAAATTAGATCGACCCCCCCCCCCTTATATGAATTTTTGCTTTTCGTATCTAGCGTTCCATATTTTAATTTAGCACCGATTTTCTTGCGAAAGGTCCTTCTTAAAACGCCCTTGAGGTCTAGAGGAGTTCGCAGATATTATCATTTTTTTCATATCAGGTGTAATATTTTGTTTTGAAAATTAGACAGTTTCTTAATACCCTTATTCGTAACTTCTTGATCGAAATACATGGTATTTTCATCGTTATTCAAAATCAATTGCCCTTCTGCTTCTGCTATCAACATGTTCAAGTTGCCCTTCATCTCTAGGTGTAGTACCTTGATTTTTTAGTTTTAAGTCAGTTGGATTAATTTTTTCGCTATAAAATTGTTTAAACACCTGTTCATCTTTACAAGTACTTTGCTTTTCTGTGATCGTAGCAAACGATTTAAGAAAACGGGATAGTTTTGGTATTTTTACTAAATGTTCCTGTTCCTTTTTCAATTTTTCTTTTTTACTGTACCCTTTTACTAGTACTAATTTTCTCAAAATTTTCGGGCCCTCAAAAACTTTGCCCCCCCCCCGCATCGCGGGACCTAGCGATATGGTAGTTCCGCCCTGCGATGACGTCACATAGTTGGACTCTCTAAGATACTTTAAAACTACCCTTATCAAAGATTGGCAATGTCATTGGGACCGATCATTCGACAAGCTGAGACAAATTAAGCTTTCGGTGGGAACGATGGCAGACTTTGATGACCTTGGAAGAGTGAGTAAGTAGCCCTTACAAGATTGAGGACGGGCCATACCAAAGTTACCGGCGCATGCCTTTGAATTGTAAGACGATTTTAAAAATTGAATATTTTTTATGATTTATGCATTTCATTTTTAATTTACGTAATTGCATTTGTAAAATCATTCTAAAAATGATATATTATTATCATTTATAAATTTTTTAATTTACGTAATAATGAAAGGTATCACTCATAAAATTGGCGTAGTTTACCAAATCAAATGAACGGCAAAAGCCGAATGAATGCGTTGGCGACAGTAGCATGCGATTATTTGCTTCGAATTGGTCGCGCATGCGCACTAGTACGGTCGAATACTATCTCTCTCGGCATTTCACATAGCCAATAAACGGCCAGCAGATGCGTTTTCCGTTTTGAATCTAAACAGTGAATTTAATTGTTACTGATACTTTTCGTGAGTTATTTTGAATTATTGAATATTGACCGAAAGGCCATACAAATGTTCTGTTCTTTAGGATAAGAACTTTTTTCGTGGTTTTTAAATACATTATATGATGCGGTTGTTGATGATTTTTGTAAGAAAAAGCGTCGAATAAGGCTAATTTAAAAAAAATACTTATATACTTACACGTTTATCAAATAAAAAATAAATTTTAAAAATGTGGTTCTTATAACCCCCCCCCCCGCCCACTTCTAACCGCATGCCCTGTTTCAAAAGTCACCACACGCCACTGCCACGCACACATTTTTTTCTGGGGAAACGGCTTCAGTTTGTCCTACTTGTGGAGAGACTTATCTATTGACGTTCCCCACTTAGTAAGGTCCGACCCTGGTTACCCTCCTCTTTCCGCTCAAAACAGTAGTTCTTAACCTGGGTTCGATGACTCAATCTCAGGGATTCGGCGGACGTCAAGACACATACTCGACGGATACCCGATGGATATATACTTATGTTTTGAATTTGAAAATATCATATTTTATTATTCCAATTAAGAAGGGTTCGGGGTGAATCTGCATGTGAAATTGGTAGGGTTCAGTGCCTCCAGGAGGGTTAAGAACCACTGGCTCAAAAGATCTTGGGAATATGTTGGACCCGGAAGTCTCTGGCTTCAAACAAAGATGGAAGTCAATGAAGAAATCACCTCACTATCGACAGATCTAACTCTCTCTAATCTAATACTACGGTCATTATAACAACCAAGAAGTCGCGCAATGGGCCTGCAGTCTAAGCGACTATAATTTTAAATTAAAAATATCTGCTGCGATGTGTCACAGTACCTCCTTTTACTTCCATTTATGAAACGAGCTGTTGGTTAAAAGAAATATAAGCACTTTATAACTGTAGGTACATATAAACAAAACTATATACATACAACCTATACGTATTACGTATATATAACATATGCGAATTCCCAACCTTCACCCCAGTTACGAAAGCGGTTTCCGGTCTGGCCCCCTTCCACACTGAAGGGCAGTAAGCAGATTGTTTTTAAGTGGGTACAAATCCCACACTACCAACACCATTTTCAATTTCATCCCTGTTGGTCTCTTTTAAGGGTTTTTGCAAAAACCTTCACCCCAGAACCGTCCTTAATCGAATTTTCCCAGGAAAAAGTTTCTAATAAAAGTTATAGGCATCAATGAGTCTAAGAACTGTAGCAAATTTAAAGAAAATTTGATTGTCCGAAGGGAATTTTTTTCTCGGTGTAGTGTTACGCGCCGACACTATTGCCCTTTGATAAATGCCGCTAAATGCTGCACCGTACCAAGCGGTGATATTGTTTTTATTTCATTTGACAATTGACTTTCAAGATGATTAAGTTTGATCATTAATTAATATAATTAGTCGTTTATTTTGTTTCATGAAATGTTTGATTTGATGTTAATTTTATTAAAATAGTATTGAATAATTAGTATTGAAAATTATAGTATTGAAATAAAACAAAATTTGGAACTGCTGTTTTAATTCAATAATTATTTTTAGATGTGAAATTGTAAAATATGTGACGTCACACTAAGAAAGGGTGGGTCTCACAAGTGTGACCAGGTGTGACAAAGACGGGGGAGGGGGTCAAAAATCATGAAATTTATGTGACGTAATTTATGGATGGCCCCTTTGGCAACTCTCCCCTATTTTATGTTCATTTAGCACTATTAAAAAATTTTTTTTTGAGAAAATCAGTTGTGAAAAATCATTTTATTGGGCTATTAGCAAATACTGTTTGTTCTTTTATTTATTAGTTCTGTATTGATTTGTTTATTTATCGTTTATATATGTTGTCTAACGATGGAAAAAAATTTTTTCTTGAAAAAATAACGTTTCACAAGAATTGAGCAAATAAAAAATATTTTCAGCTATAAAACAAAACCCTTATTTTGTAATAATTTCATGTTTCTTACTTTGTCTCTTTTCCTCATCGTGACTATAGGCTGATATAAAGCGAGACAGTGGATGTTCTAAACATCCTTTAATGACCCTCGAAAGACTGAAAAAAATGTTTTCATCTCAAACCGCCTTTAAATAAATTAATTATAATGTGACAATATTTATTTATCAATTCATAGAATAAAAAGGTCCCCTCATCCCGCCATAGCACATACACACACACGCCCCCTCCCCCCGCAACCAATCTCTGTCCTCATTAAACTCCAATTTTATATATCACACGAGAAACGGAAAAATTGCCATTTCGCCAAATTGGATAATTATACATTTAGTGTAAGTAAGCAGCTTTTATCGCTTCAATGCGGTATGAATTTTCCGATTTTCCCATGTTAGTCAAATGAGTTCTTTTCCTTATTGAAACCTTGAAATAACTTTGACGACACATGCCAAAAATGATTATGTGAATCAGAAGACGAAATGGGAGAGAGAAAAATATGCGAGTGAGGAAAAAAAAATAATTGGGGAAAAAAAAAAATCAGAGACTCACCGTTTATTGGTTCTTCGATAGGAAAACACAAACATATAGCCACTATTTATTTTTTTTTTGCTTATAATTGGATGCGATTGTTGGGATTCAAATGATCATATACAGTGAATGAAATGGGCTTGGGGCAAAGCGAGAAATTGTGGCACACTTGTTGTTGTGTCCAAGTTTAAAAATATATGTGGACGTGAATCTCAGACTGCGTGAAAAGTGTTTTATTAATTGGCGTTTTGAAGACGTTCGGCGACGGCGACAACGACGACGACGACGCCAATACGATGACGATTGATTGTGATGATGATGTTGAGCCTCGAAGTCATCGTCGCCAATTGATGACGATTTCATGGCAATTATAAACGTTTAACAGTTGCGTTACGCTGCGACCAAATCAATTGAATGAATCGCGCGAAATTGTTCTGGGAAAATTCTTTAGGCAAACTGATCAAGTTCTAGAATTAACATTTGAGCTGTTCTGATATTATCTTATCTCTTTCAAAAATTTATTACCAAAACAAATGGTTTGTACGATAAACGTTTCATGAAGTGTTTTAGGCACGTTGATTTTGTATGGTAGCATGGTAGGTAGTAGTGATGTAACGAATGTCCAATTTTTCACATTTGCAAATGCGAATGCGAATATTGACCTTCAAATAAAGGGTATACTTTATATGCAGAAAAAATTTATGGTTCCCGTGGGATAGATATTTTTTTTTGTTTTGTACAGAGTAAAAAATTAACTTCCTTTTTTACAAATTGGTAGTTTAGGGGTCAGAGAATGATATAGGTTCTTTCTTACACCGGAAAAATGAACGGTTCCCATGCGATAGTAAAACAAGTATGTATTCTATAGGAACCGAATATTTAGAAGCAGTTTCGTTAAAGTTCACGAAATAGAGTCTTAACTCATTTTCCTTAAGAAAACTTGATCTACTTTTTACTTAGGAGAGATGTACTAATCCCGTGGGATAGATATGTTTTTTGTTTACTACATAGTTGATGTGATTTTTGAAATGTGGTAGTTGGGGGAGAATGATAAAGCTTACTTTTAACTTTTAAGGCTAGAATAATGCATGGTTTCCATGGAATGGCAAACCAATATTATACAAGTATATAATATTATGTAACATAATTATTTCCTACAGGAACCGTACATTTAAAAAGTTTCCGTAAAGTTCGTGAAATAGAATTTTCTGAAGCGTATTTTTCTGTAGAACGGCTGACCAATTTTACACAGTAACGAAAGAAGTTTAAAATAAAAAAAATGAATATTTTTACTAAAAAATAAATATGAATTTCAATTTTACACCCGATTAATTAATAATGTTTTTTTGAAATATTTGAATTTTTTCATTGTTTACTGTCGAAGATATTAAATGGAAATAAACATATTAAAATAAAAAACTAAAAATTTCAAAAAATTAACAATTCCTTAACGGAACGACTTTTAATGAAGTTTTGCTAAAGATCCTGTGGGATGGCTACTAATCTATTCTTTTCAGGAAACATCCATTGATTAAGTGAAGCGTTTAGGGGTCGATGGGGTCGAGTCGAATCTCATCTAATCTTACTTTGGAAAAAGGGTTCAGTTACCCGATTTTTGCATAATTTTCCAACTCAAGAAAATCCTTTGTTTTTGTTCATTTAAGATTTGTTAAAGTTCGTGAAATAGCATTTTAGGCCTGACCAATTTTATACAGTAACGAAAGAAAGCTCTACAAGGTTTAAATGAAAAAATTGACGAAGTTTACGGAAATATAAATATTATGAATTTTAATTAACACCCGATAAAATTAATAATAATTTTTTTAAATTTATTTGAATTTCTTTATTGTTCATTGGCGAAAATATAATTAAAAATAAACGTATAAAAATAATAAACTACATTTTTAAATAATCAACAATTACTTAACGGAACTAATTTTAATGAATTTTCGTTAAAGATACCTCAGCTCTTAACGTATTGAATACCATTTATCCTTAAAAAAGGCACGGTTCCTGTAGGATAGCTACGAATCTGTTCTACTAAAATAGCTGAACGGTTATAAATGACATTTGAAATGAAAAGTTTTTAAGTCTAAAGGAACATTTTATATTTAAAATTGTAATGAAGCTGTAAGATAGCTAATATATCTTCCTAGAAAAGTCGTTTTAAGGATTTTGATGAACTTAATTTAAATCTAAAGTCTGAAAGTATCTATCATCTTTTTCTGTTAAAATAGAATAATTTTTAAATTTTGTTGTGAAGGTAGGGAATCAATTAATCGGTAACCGACGACTTCATCGAAAATCAATTCATCGAATGCAAATTCATCGAATGTAAATTCATCGAATGCAAATTTATCGAAAATTAATTCATCGAATGATCAATTCATCGAATCACCAATTCATCGAAATTTTTTTTTTTAGATATTTGAAAAAAATGACAAGGGGACTGGCAAGCTAAAAAAGCAGTGGTCAACAAAAGTCGACAATTTTATAAATAAAAAAATTACGATGAAAGTATTTTTTTTTTTTTGAAACACCTACTTATTAAAATATTCCTTAACCTTATAAAAGGTAATTTACTAATTTACATAAGTAAACTATGAACATAAATTAAAGCAAAAGTTCAATCGTAATTTTTGACGTATTGCCCAGATACGTATTTCGATTGCCAATATTCATAAGTGATTATCAAGTAGTATTGGATCGCTCCGTAACTGCTATGTGCTGATTCAATCATATCTAATAATATAAAAAAAAATTATTAAAAGTTTTCGACGTCTGTCTTATAGCTAACACTTTTATTGTCAATTTTTTATTTATAAAATTGTCAACTTTTGTTTACCACTGGTGATTTAGCTTTTTTCCGGTCCCTTTGTCATTTCCTTCAAATATCTATAAAAAATTTTTTTTCGATAAATTGGTGATTCGATAAATTGATCACTCGATGAATTGATTTTCGATGAATTTGCATTCGATGAACTCGTTTTTCATGAATTTGCATTCAATGAATTCGTTTTCGATGAATTTGCATTCGATGAATTCGTTTTCGATGAACTTGCCGTGAATCAATTATTCAATCAATTAAATTTAGATACTCTCAGCAAAGCGAGCGGGTATCAGCTAGTACCAAATATAATCAAAATATTTTTTTTGGTCTTTTCACCTGATAGGTTGCTTAAAAATCTTTTTTCTTCCTTAAGACTTTTGATAAGATCCGAATCTAGAGTAATTTTTTTAGTTAGACCTTTTCCTTAAATAAGGCATAGACATTTTTAATGGGTTTTATTAAGGTTTTTTTTTACCTAGATTTTGTTTCTAGATTACGTAGGTCAGGAATTTCACTCGATTTAATGTGTGTTGTTGCTCCCCCATTTAGTTATGTCATTTTCTTGATTTTCTGGGTTACCACCTCGGGGTTCGGTGGTCGCTAATGACAATAATAGTAGAAGTGACCCTAAATAAAATAAAATTGAGAAAAATACTTAGATACTTATGTACATAGAGACAGCTTTTTTCTATAGTTAAAGAAAAAACGAAATATCAGAAAAGTAAACTTGTGAAAATTGTTTATACAAGAAAACACGAATGATGTACGATAGTTTGATGCTTGTTTTTCGAATGTCTAATTACAAAAAAATGGTTTGCTGAAATGAAAAAAATTACTGAGAAAAAGCTCACTTGTTATAAATCTAAGATTACATATTGTCTTGATGTAACAGTTTGTACTTGTACTTTTTTGCTATAACGTCGCAATTAAATTGGAAAAAGGCCGGGATTAAACAAAAAAAAAAAAAGAAAGAAAAAACCTTTTCAAGTCCGTCAGAAAATCGTTGTAGAATTTATATTTTACTTATATAATAAACCAACATTAGATTATGTTTTCTTCAATGCTTTCACTCACATCAACAAAACGACTGAAGTTCTTTTCAAACATCGCTCGTCGTTGAAATTCAATCATCTTATGAATGCGAAATTTCGTTTTTCAAACACATAAAAATAAAACAGAACAGGTTTCAAATAAAAAAAAATAATTTATCAAGAAAATCGTTTTTTATTGAAAACGATAAATCGTCTGTTTTATAAGCGTTTTGTGCGTGGTGATACATAATGTGGAAGTCGTGTGTCAGCGTCAAAAGCGCTCCAAATACCACACGCTCAGCAGATATGTTAATGTGGTTGTCTATGCGAAATGCTTTGTATGTAGGTTGGACGAAACGAATAACGAGTTTCCCGGCCTATTTGCTTTGCCGTATGTGATCGAGGACGTACCGAAGGAATGGTTGGAAGAGGCAGAAAATTCCCTCCATCCGCCATTATTGTTTTATATCTTTATTTAGACAAGTAAGCAAGAGCAAAATTCATGGGCTTCTATTTCAAAATGCTCATGGGTTATGAACTATAATTTGTCAGTACCATCTGGTTCATATTCTTTTTTTCAGTTTTAAGGATCTCAGGATATTTTTTCCCTTTATCACCACGACCAATGAGGTCTATTGTGATGTGACCCTCTGTATTAACTACGGGAGCACAAAATGTGTTCCGCCGTTTCTGCCGCTTTCCAGCAGAGACGACATATGTTAGTGTCGGCCTTACCGATCTTGTGAAGATGGTAATTTGTCTATGCCCCGGAGTATTACTCCAGTGCGAGGCCTTGGCTTTGGTCTCCCAAGCCAGAAAAGCGTTTTTGATTCCACTTTTTGTGATTCCACAAAAAGGTTCAGGTCCTATGAGGTCTGATGAGGCGCCATTTTTGGCCAGTTGATCGGCCTTTTTATTACCCTCTATACCCTCATGTCCTGGAGCCCACCATAGGTAGACTTTGTTACAAGCTGCTAGCTCCCTGAGTGTTTGTGAATATTGCCAAACGAGCTTAGACTTCATCATCTTAGATGACAGTGCCTTTAGTGCTGCTTGGCTGTCACTTACAATATTGATGTGTGCTCCATTTAAACCCTTTGCGAGGTTTAGCCTGGCTTATTTATCTATTGCAAGCACCTAAACCTAGAATATGGTAGTGCGAGTCCCAAGGGCTTGTTCAATTTGGCCATATGTTCCATAAACGCCCATCCCTGCTCTGCCGTCCATAACTGAGCCGTCCGTGAACCAGACCGGCCCGCTTTTAAAGACCGGTCCTCCCGACGCCCACAGTGGTCTGTCTGATATGCAGAACTTGTATGGTTGGTCGAAGTTTTATGTCATCGGAATTTCGTCCGATGGTATTTGCAGCACCGGATCCCCGGATTTCCTTTAGGACCTCTAGGTGACCCGTAAGGTCCCCCGACTTTAACTATGCTTCTGCATTTAGCCTTAGAGCAGAGATCATAGCCTCTTTCTTTACATGAAGATGCAGAGGGAGGAGATCCAAAAATGCATTCAATGCTGCAGAGGGACAGGTGCTCATAGCACCCGTAATACCCATTGTCGCACAGCGCTGTATTTTGCCAACACCCCCTTTAATTATTGCATATATTTTTTAACCAGAAAGAGTCAAGTTAGCGATAAACATTTTTTTAAAATTAAACTATAGACCAAAAAATTGCTCCTTCAGAATCCGCAATTTCTCCAAGTGTATAGTTATTAGTTAATCAATAACTAATTTTTCAAAAATTTGCAAACTAAAAATTAAAATTGCTGTAAAATACAAAAAAGTAACTTTCTTAAGTTTTTTTTTAATTGCTCCTTAAATGCTCTTCCGGATCCACAATTGCTCCAGGTGTATAGTTAATAGTTAATTAATAATTCAATTTATAAAAAAAATTTAAACTCAAAAATTAAAATTGCTATAAAATCCAAAATAATTTTTAATTGAGTTTTTTTTTTGAGTTCTCTATCTGATCTTTTCATTACGCAAATAAATGATCAAATTTTCGTAATATTTTTTATAGTTAATTATTAACATCAAACAATCTTAACAATCTTATACAACTTCTTAAACATGAATAGTTTAAAAATTGAATACTAATTAACTATACACCTCGAGCAATTGCGGATCCGGAAAGAGTATTTAAGGAACAATTTTTTGAAAAAAAATTTAAAAACAGTGATAATTTTGGATTATATATCGTAGCAACTTTTTTTTTTGAATTTACAAATTTTTGAAAAATTAATTTATTATTAACTAATAAGTATACACTTGGAGCAATAGCGGATTCTGAAGGAGCAATTTTTTGGCATATAGTTAAAAATGTTCTACGCTAAGTTGTTTCCGGTTATTTTGAATATATTTTTGCTTTCAATTGTTTAAATGTTTTCCCTCTGTAAAGTAAATTTATTTTTAACATAATAACCAACGCAGACGACGTCGCGGGTATCAGCTAGTTTGATATATAAATGATTAAGCTACATTACGAGTTTAGCAACTTTGCAGCTGAACTTTAGGCTATAAGATTTACCTTCCGTAAGGGTTCATCAAGCCAAGTAAATGGACATTAATGGACATTTTGTGTAAAAAATTGGACCAAACATTTTAACTTTGAAGCACAATAACTTACAAATATAATGCAACGATTAATTGGTCTGATATTTAAATAATAATATTTGACCTGAGTTTGATAAGATTTGTAGTCCAATTCAGTCAAGTAGCTTGAAAATCAAGTCAAGTAGCTTAAAATAGCGAGTCCTTGGCTCTCTAAAACAAAAGCTGGGTACGCCTATGTATGTGATAACTATATTGTGTGATCTCTAGACTCGTTAGTGCGGGTCGCATTGTTTTTAGCCAACATTGTGTATGAATTTTTTTATACCATACGAGAAGCTCGTTTTGTTCCGAGTTAAATGGCTTGTAACATTTAATGATCTGTTTACACTCAAATGCGCGCTCTTCGTTCCTCGTTTTTATTTCTCAACCTATTGTACAGTATCCTCATGTGCTTTTATCCTTTTTTTTGTTTTTAGAAATTAGAAACTTTACCTATTTTTTTCATTGTGCTCGCCTGGGCTTTTTAACTTTGTTGCCAAGTCAAAAAGGAAAGTTTAAGAATGAGAACAACAAGAAAACTGTTGGGTTAAACTGAGTGTTAAGATTTTATTGTAAGCAATTTTTTCCACCTATTCCATTTTTCACGTTCATCTTTTCCAAGTTCATTTGTTTTTAAGGACTTGCATCTCTCGTTAATTTGCTTCTAGAAGTTTTTCACATAAACTTGTCTACTTGCAATATGCTACTAACAATGCTGTACAGTCTATTTTTAATAAGGAAACAATCTCGGTTCAAAGGATACATTTTTTAGAAATATTTATTTCATAATCTTCATACGACGTTTCGGTAATCTATCTTTCGGTATTACCTTCAAGTAGGTACTACAGGGACAATATTAGTTACAATATTTTAAATTAAATTTGCGATATTAAAAATAAAATATAAAAAAACATTTTTCAAATTAAAAAATTTATTTAATATTCTATTTTTAAACATAACTTCTACTTTGCATGAAATCTGCAGTTTTTAACCAAAAACTATGTTCGAACTTTTTTATTCTTATCTTAATGTCTTCTTTCTTAATATTAGAAATTGGAAAAAGTTAATCGGACTTCGTTATAGTTACTTGCGATAAAATCACGTCATTATTTCCCTAAAGACTCTTCCATCAGAAAAACAAACTCGTTTGAACGTTGCGTTGGTTTTTCTTTTTCTTTAATGAAAACGAGTCGAAAGTGTTTGGTGAACGTTTGGTTTTAAAGTGGACGACAAAGTTACGTTCACTATTTTCTACACATATCTGTGTCTTGATCGATTGCAGATTATCCTGAAGGTCTTTCATCTCAGTTATCCTTCGTGTGATGTTCCCCAAACTGTATATGTTTGATTTTTACTTTCTTTTACTACTATATAGATAGTAAAGAAAGTATTGTAATCGGGTCGAATTTTCGAATTCGAGCTTTCACCGGAAATACATGTTTTGAGGTCCCCTGAGTCTAAAAAAGTGGTTTTTAAAAAAATGTCTGTGTGTGTGCTTGTGTGTGACAGCCATATCGTATCGAAAGCTTTCTCCGAATTTCACCAAACTTGGAATTTAGCGTTCATATTATACCTAGTTGTGCCGCGAAGCTTTTGGTTGAAATTGGTTAGGCGAAAGCTCTACTTTATTCTAAGAGTTTTTGAGCTTTTTCAATTTTTTTCGAACACGGCTCCAACGATTTTCTTTAAAATTTCTATTGTTCTTAGACTCATAGATGCCTACAAGGGTTATTTGAAGCTTTTTCCGGGGAAAATTCGAATAAAGGCGGTTCTGGGGTGAAGGTTGGGATGTCGTATACATACATAGCCCTATAGGTTGTATGCATATAGTTCTGTTTATATGTATAGTTACAAAGTGCTTATATTTCTTTTAACTAACAGCGAGTTTCATAAATGAAAGTAAAAGAAAGTACTGTGACGCTTCGCAGCAGATTTTTCTTTATATTTTCTTAAGATCCCGCCGCATGATTGCTACAATCATAATGTAGCTGAATCATGTATATATCAAATTAAAGCAATTTTTTTCTACGTATGATGATAAAAGGGTGCCAATTTAAAAGTGCCCGCAAATAAGCGAAACAGCTGTTAAAGATGCTGTACATTAAAGCTAAAGTGAGAGACCGCGAGTTATGGATCATATAACAACTTTATCCATTTTACTATTTCAGCTTTCAATTCCTCTAATCCATATTGTAAGCTAAATGTCTTCACACTTTAATTTAGCTTAAAACACTAAATTATTAAACAGGCACTTAACCTTAAGTACTGAGTTAAGCATTTAACTTACACAGAGATATTTTTTAGACAAGCAAGCGCATACTAGCCTTGTCAGTTTTTAAACCCTTTAAATCCGTAAACCCCCCTTAGGAGCTATCCATAAATTACGTGACACGAATTTCATGATTTTTGACTCCCTTTCTCGTCCTTGTCACAGCTGGTCAGACTTGTGAGACCCACCCCTCCTTAGTGTGACGTCACATATTTTACAATTTTATATCTAAAAATAATTATTGAATTAAAACAGCAGTTCCAAAATTTGTTTTATTTCAATATAAACGATTAAAAAAAAATTAACATCAAATCAAACATTTCAAGAAATAAATAATTATATTAATTAATAATCAAACTTAATCATCTTCAAAGTCAATTGTTAAATGAAATAAAAATAATATCACCGCTAGGCACGGTACAGCATTTAGCGACATTTATCAAAAATTCTCTTCGGACAATTAAATTTAAAAATCTAAATATTAAATATTTAATTAGCAATGGGCTATTAAATCATTTTGTTGGCGTAAATTACATTTTAGTTGTTAGAAAAAAATTTTGTTCTTAGTTTAGTAGAGCGAGTGGCCGACAAAACAATTTGAACTTTATGTTTCTACAGATAGTGTTGCAAATGTTTTTGAGATTTTCGTTAATCGTTCAAAGTTCGTGTTTTACGTAACACTTATTGTTCGATTAAAATAGATTTTGAAATGTGACGTCACGAAATTTAGGATTCCTCTCACCCCCTTGTGAAAAAATGTCACACTTCGTTGTCCTCCTCCCTCCCCTTTAACGTGTGACGTAATTTATGGATGGCCTCTTAAGCCCGTCAATAGATTGATACACGCCATCGAGATAAACCTAGTAGCGCAAACATTCGCTGTTCTCGTCTGACAAATGTAGAAGCGCGTTAACTTTCCCTTGCTTTATCTCATATTTAACAGTTATTTTCAATTATTTGCGGGCGCTTTTAGATTGGCACCCTTATATCATCATGCACAGAAAAAAGAGCTTCAATTTGATTTATAAATGATTAAATTACGAGCCCTTACTTGGTTTTCTGCTAACGAGGGAAAAAAAAAGCTACATTATGAGTGTAGCAATCATGCAGCGGGATCTAAGGCTATTAGTAGTTATTGTTACTGTGAAATTAATTAAATAATGAGTAAAAAAGATTTTTTATACCAAGGGTTCTTAGTTTTCTACTCTCCTAGAAACATAAAATTGTTAGAGGATAAAGGATTAGGGTAACAAATTTCAACGCAGTTTTTTGATTGTAATGCTTTGTTGTATTTTACAACTTCATCGGACTTATCAATGTTATAATATGAAAAACTGTATGGTTCCAACAGTAAACCCGTTAAAGACTTATTGTGGGGCAATTTAAGTTTTTGAACGACGAATAACATTTTTTTTAATCGAAAGCTCAGTTAATTTGTAATAAGTGGTCGTAGCGAAGGGTAGAAGGTTTATTTTTTGTCCATTTTTCTATTCAACACTCATTCAACAATTCAATAAAGGTACTACGAAAAAATTATCAAAAATTGTTTGTACCTGACCCTCTTTTTTTATTGTTAACCCCCCTTAGATTGTCACATAGACTTTTATAGGTCACAGCTTTATTACAAGTCGACAATTAAGACAATAGACACGATCGAAAAGTTGATGGAATTCTCGTTTTGGTCTCTCAATTATCGCAATGGTCGTTTTGTCGTTTGATCTCTTTTTCATTCTATTCGTTATTAATTTTTTGTCGCTCCCTAGTTTTTCTTATCTGAGGTTTCCCGGTAGTAAAAATATAATTTTGTAAGTTTTTTTTTTTCCCAGCGAAATTAATCATATCGAGTCGTCGAATTTAACGACGCACATTTAATGTATTTAGGTCGAACGTTATTTCCCACTCTAACATTAAAAGTTTTTCCTCATTTTTGTGTTAATAGAAAAAGATTGATGGAAAATCGCAAATAATATCTGTATATGTCACAAACAGATTTTTTTTCATTAAGTGCCCATATGAAAAAATGTGTTTACACATTTTTAGTGGAAGACTGAATTGTGGTTTTTCTTAAAATTTTTTTTTAACGTCAATTGAATGCGAGACACGAGGGTGAAATAAAGTTATGGGGCAAAAAACGATTAATAATTAAATGAGAGACAAGTAACAACGTTTTATGTTTGCGTTCCATTTGGAAGTTTTCCAACGAATGAAAATTTCGTCGTGATCGTGAAATATTGAGATGGGATTTTCGATTTTTTATCGTTATTTTTCGTGTTTTGTTTCATTTATATTGGTTGATAGGGGACTGAAAAGTTTGGAAGTTTTACGAGTTGTTATTTGTTTATTTTTGATTGTGTTTTTAATTGTGAATGAATTGGATAGGCAATCCAATATACGTTTGTGATAGTTTGATCGTTTCGTTGTGCAATTGTACTATGAAGTTGGTGTTCCGTACTTCTCAAGAGAAAATTGGAGACCATAAGGTTTGTACCATACGACTAGCTATGGTGATGCTTAAACACTGCAAAGAGCAACCACATGCGCAAGAAATAAGAGTGAGTGAAAAAATGTTTCAGCTTACAACCGATCGGCCGTATTAGGCCGAGAGTCGAGCTATGTACGTACATTTTCGTGACAATCGCTTATATCGACACTGATTTGGGGATGTTTAAGCACTGGTTACCCAGTTTGTAACTCAAGCGAACTTGTCACTTTATGTTTTTCACTCACTCTTGTCTCTTGGTCAATGTTGTCGTGCTCTTTGTCTGTTTGTCAGTGTTTGAAAATCACCTGAAGTACGATTGGAACAAACCTATAGAAATATTTTTTTAGTTTGTTTGTCTATTAAGACTATTAGTTATCTATACTAATATATAAAATTGAAGAGTTTGTTTGTTTGATTGTTTGGTTAAACGGACTAATCTTAGGAACTACTGGTAAATTAAAAAATTCTTTTTGTGTTGGATAGCTTAATTATCGACGAAGGTTTTAGGCTATACAACATCCCTCTACGACCAATAGCAGCAGAGCGTTAATGGAAAATGTTGCAAAAACCAGGAAAAATATTTCCTTTTGAGAGCGTTTGTTGCTTGCCCTGTGTAAATGGTTAAAGTTACGCAAAAATCATGTGTAGCAAAATTGTTCCTCTTAAAAAGTTCTAAAAAAAAGTCCGCGGTGACATATGTCTATCTTTAAAGGTTAGCCCGCTATAACCCTTTTAATGTTCATTAAAGTTGTTCCAAAAATAATTAATTATTAACGAAATTGTTTTTAGAAACATATTATTAATTCTTACCCAAATAAATACGATTTTTAATGAAATTTGGTATGATGGTAAATGACAATCTGAGCCATTAAAAAGAATACTTTTTATTACGGGAAAATGTCTTATTTATCCGCGGAATTGAAAAACGGGTTGAAACAAAAATTATGCATAAACTATACTTTTTATTTGCAAATGAATATTGGTGATATTTAAGTATGATGATAGCTAAATATGTGAATCATTATCTACAATATGTATTGATTCGGAAAAATTTCTTATTTCAACGGGAAAATAGAAAAACTGGTTTAAAGAAAAATCATGCTGAAACTAAACGTTTTTAGGTGATTCTAATAGCAGGAAAAATGTGCGGTTCCCGTAGGATAGATATGTTTTTATTTTTCACAGAGCAAAAGATAATTTCTTACAATGAGGTGGTTAATTGAGAGTCAGAGAATAAATATAGGCTACCTTTTATGTCAGAATATAGCACGGTTCTCGTAGGATAGGTTAAGAATGGTATTCTTCAGGAAACTGAGTATTTAAAAGGAGTTTCGTAAAAGTTCATGGATAAGCGTTTTTTGAAATTTTACTCAAGAAAGATTGGTCTACTTTTTATCCAGGAAAAATGTACGGGCCCGTCGGCTAGATACGTTTTTATTTTTCATAGAGCAAAAAATCGATATAAATGTACTCTTCCCGTAGGATAACAAAACAATTGTATCTTACAGGAACCGTGTATTTAAAAGAAGTTTCGTTAAAGTACGTGAAATAAAGTTCTAGCACATTATCCTCAAGAAGGCCTTATCTTTTTTTTATGCAAGAAAAATGTACTACTCCCGTGGGATAGATATGTTTTTGTTTGTCATAGAGCAAAAGATTGACATGATTTTTTGCAATAGGGTAGTTGAAAGGTCAGAGAAAAATATAGATTATTAATTCGTATGTTAGAATAATGCACGGTCCTCAAAAGATAGCATAACAATTGTCCTTATCCTACAGGTATCGTGTTTTTAAAAAAGCTTTCCCTAAAGTTTGTGAAATAGCGTTTTAACACAATCATTCCAAAAAAGTTCAAATAAAAATTACAATTTGTACAGCAAGATATGATTTTTAATTTAACATCCGATAACATCGGTAAATTAATAATGAACATTTTTGAAACATTGAAACTTCTTTCGTTGTTAATTTTTGAATGTCTATAGTGTTTAGAAATAAACGTGTTAAATTACTATTGAAAAATTTGAGCTTGGTTAAAAAGTGAAATATATAATACATTCAACATTTTCGAATTGTATTGCTACTTAAGGAACACAAGTATAGGTATTTTATAATATTCATAAAAACGTATAGAGCCTATAAGATAGCTCTTCTAGATAGCTATATGGAATATCTTCCTGGAAAAGTAGTTTATCTGATTTTCATGAACTTTCTATGAATCAAAGATCTAGAAATATCTATCTGTCTTTTTTTGTTGATGGGATGAAAGTTTCCATTATTCAATCAGTATAATTCAGATACGCTCAGCGAAGCGGGTGGGACCAGCTAGTATAGTTATATAAGTATTACAATTAAAAAGCATTCTAAAACATGTAATGATCTCTTCTTTAAAGTTTAAAGGGTTAACCATATTTTGTATACAACATACATTTTTTCCAGATAAAAGTGCTGTTATAGCCTAGGATCCCGGCGCGTGATTGCTACACTCATAATGCAGCTTACTCATTTATATAAATATCAAATTGAAGCTTTTTTTTCTATGCATGATAATAGAAAGGGTGCCAATTTAAAAGTGCCCGAAAATAAGCAAAAATATCTCTTAAAAATGCTGTAAATGAATGATAAAGTAAGCGAGCGCGCAGAGATATTTTTCAGGCAAGAATAGAGACTACTAGCTTTGCGAGATTTTACATCCTTCACGTGCCTCAAAAGATCGAGACACACGATCGAGATAAAACTAGTAGCGCAAATATTTGTTGCTCTCCTTCACTTAACCTCATATTTAACAGCTAGTTTTGTTTATTTGCGGGCACTTTTAGATTGGCACCCTTATATCACCATGCACAGAAAAAGAGCTTTAATTTGATATATAAATGAATAAACTACATCTTGAGTGTAGCGGGATATTAGGCCTCTTAGGCTATTAGCTTCTTTTTACCGTAATTACGTAATTTGTAATTGAATAGAATGTAGCCTGTACCTGTACCATGTTGTTGTGGTAAAGCATGAAGTAGGTACACTGTACGAATACCCACTCACAGATCTTGAGCTTGATTTTTAACAAAACGTTATTTTACATTTTTTTTTTAGAATTATATTTATAAATTGGTCGCCTAGTAGTGTGATTGACTAGATTATCATCCTATAATCCAGTGGTTGCAGAGGCAAATCCTAATGAAAGATTAAATTTTTTTCATAGGTTTTTGAATTCGCTGGTTGCTAATAATAATCGTAAGAGTTGATGTGACCTTAAATGACTAAAAAAATTGCTTTATATTACAATTAATACCAAATCCTAAAATTTATTGTAACTAAACCCTTTTGTTTTCCTTAGTTATTCTTTATATAGGTCTACCTATATGTATATAAGCCTATATATCTTCTTCTCGACGAAGAAATAAATTGCATTTTAGACTATTTAGATTGATTTTTTCCACATCTCCCCGTTTTTATCAGAGATGGCCATATTTATGACTCTCCTGAGATGTGACGTCATATGTTTTAAAGTTTATTGACAGAGTTCTCAACATTTTAAAGATTTTGTTTACTTACAAGTTTCGCGTTTAAATACTTAAAATTTTGACATGCGACGTTAGGAATTTTATGATTCTTCATGCTCTTAGACACATAATGCCACACTTTATTGACTTTCTCCCCTCTGAAGGTGTGATTTAATTTATAGATACTTCCGATGCACAAAACTAAAAAAATAAAAATGGCTAATTTTGATAACTGTTAACTGTTTTGTTATTTGACTCCTAATCCAATCAATTAAAATGACTGAGCAAAATTAAATTAAGTAGACGAATGAGGTAGGTTTAAAAAAACAGATTTTAAAGGTACACTTTCATTGGTTTGCGCTTCTCTCACGCATGAACATAGCGATTAATAAAGGTGATTCTTCCCAAAAGTAGTTTATAGCTTATATCCTGGAATGATGGACTAGCTCGATATTATTTTTCGATTGAAAAGCAACGCGGCGGTCCCACCTTATTTTCTTTTTTTTTTAAATAAGTTGAGATGAATTTCTTTTAAACCGACTTAAAAATGTATAAAAATTCTTAAACAAAAAATGCACTAAAAAGTAACAAAATAATGGCGTATCCTTGCAGTATCTACAACTTACAAATTATTAGGATGATACAATGTACAACTATTGTTATTTTTGGAGTTGGTGTCAGTCAAAGAAATACGACTATATTGGTACTTAGCAAAAAACAAGAATACCTTATGAAAATTATTTTTCAAATGAACTTTTAAACAATATACTCGAACTGTAACAATATCTAGCGACCTTTAAACTACAAAATACCAATACCAACTAAACCTTTTTAAAATTTTTACAAATTACCATTAATATTTATTTTATTGACTGACACCAACTCCAAAAATAACAATAGTTGTACATTGTATCATCCTAATAATTTGTAAGTTGAAGACACTGCAAAGATACGCAATTATTTGTTTTACTTTTTAGTGCATTTTTTGTTTAAGAATTTTTATATATTTTGAAGTCGGTTTTTCATTTTTTTATAATATTTATTTATTTCTCGCGTTTTAATGATCTAAAGTTTGATAACTGATTTTATTTTCTTGAAAATGGTTAACCTTCCAAACGCGCTGCTCATATGAGGCAGCGCCGTTTAATATTAAAAGTTACTACATCATCCCTTTTTGCCCTTAAGGGTTGAAATTTTTTGCTTTTAAATGTAATAACAAAACTAAGTTGATTATTCTTTCCAACAGAAAAAAAATTATCAAAATTCGGTTAAATGTCACTATTTTATCCCCTATTTTCATCCTTAAGGGGTGGATTTTTTTCTTCAAATTGAAATGTGAAAAATTTAAAGGTAGGTTGTACGTAATAGAAACAAAATTATCAAAATCGGGTTAGCCAGAAAAAAATCATAATATTATTTTATCTCTAATTTTTAACCCTTTATGAGTGGAATTTTTTTTTAAAAATGGATAGGAGATTAATTTAAGATTGTGTTCCACAAATAAAAAAAGAACTATCAAAATCGAGCTATCCAGTAAAAAGTTAATCTTTCATCCCTTAGTTTTCAACCCCTTAGAAGTGGAAGATTTCCCTCAAATTAAAAGTGGACCCCACAAAAAACACCAGGTTTCAAATAAAAAAAGAATCATCAAAATCGCTTCATCCAGTCGGAAATGCTGAGGTAACAAACATTAAATAAAATACAGTCTAATTGAGAACCTCTTCCTTTTTTTGAAGTCGGTTAAAAAAAGGAGGAGGTTCTCAATTCGACTGTATTTTTTTGTTTGTAACCTCAGAACTTTCGATTGGGCAAACCGATTTTGATGATTCTTTTTTTATTTGAAAGCTGGGGCTTTCCGTGTGGTCCCATTTAAATTTAAAGGAAACCGTTCACTTCTCAAGGGTTGAAAACAAGGAAATGAAATATTAACTTCTTTTTGTATACCTCGATTTTGATAATTTTTTTTTTTTTTTTTTTTGGTAGAACATAAATTTAAATCAATTTTACTTCTATTTTTTTTTAAAACCTCACTCATAAGGGGTTCATAATTAGAGATGAAATTATAAATTTTTTTCTGGCTAACCCGATTTCGATAATTTTTTTTCTATTACCTACATCGTACTTTTAAATTGTTCACATTTCAATTTGAAGAAAAAGCCACCCGTAAGGATGAAAATAGGGATGAAATAGTTACTTTTAACTGAATCATGGAGTTTTAATGTTTTTTTTTATTGGAAAAAGTTTTCCACTTAGTTTTTTCATTAGGACATTTAAAAGAAAAAATTTCAACCCTTAAGAGGAAAAGGGGATGAAGTAGTAACTTTTAACATTTAACGACGCTGCCTCATATGAGCAGCGCGTTTAGTAGGTTTACCCATATTCAAAGAAATAAAAAATCAGTTATCAAACCTCAGATCACTAAAAATAGAAAAATAAATAAAAATTATAATAAAATGAAAACCCGACTTCAAAATAAATAAAAAATCTTAAACAAAAAATGCACTAAAAAATAAAAAATGCGTATCCTTGCAGTGTCTACAACTTACTAATTATTAGGACGATATAATATACAACTATTGTTATTTTTGGAGTTGGTGTAAGCCAAGAAAATAAATTTCAATGTTCATTTGTAAAACGGTTTAATTAAGTAGTTTTTCTTTTTGTAGTTTAACGGTCGCTAGATATTGTAACAGTACTAGTACATTGTATAAACGTTTATTCGAAAAATAAATTTCATAAGGTATTTTCGTTCATTGCTAAGTATAGTCCAATATTTCTTTGGCTGACACCAACTCCAAAAATAACAATAGTTGTACATTATATCATCCTAATAATTTGTACGTCGTAGACACTGCAAGGATACGCAATTATTTTTTTTACTTTTTAGTGCATTTTTTGTTTAAGATTTTTTATTTATTTTGAAGTCGGTTTTTCATTTTGTTATAATTTTTATTATAGGATGAAAAAAAACCCAAACCCCTGCCGGTGGGTGTACCAACGGGCTCTGTTTGTTATGTATCATAGATTCGTCGGGAATATTTTGTCGGGGGATGAAAACGTGCATTATCGAAAACTCCTAATCCACTTTACCAAAATAGTTTAATAGATTTTAATGGCATTTGATTTGAAAGGTTCTCAGATCTCAGAGCCTGATGCAGGATACTTTATACCTCTTTCTGAAAAAGTAGTTTAACGGATTTGATGATTCAATGTTATGTTTATTAAAACAAAATAAGTTATATTCTTATATACTTTCTGTTGAACTGTATGGTATCTTTAATATAGTATAGTTTTATTATTTTTTTAATATCGTTTTTTGTTTTTGTTTATATAAGCTTTTAACTATATTTTATTTTGATTAAAAAAAAAGGTTGGAACTATATATTAGTTACATTAAATGAACAAAACATCGAAGCAGGTCGTTTTGGCGCAGGATGTTTTGGCGCCATTGAACCACTTACGTTTTAAATGGGAAACTGAAAGTTGATACAAAAAAACCCATCCCCGCATAGACTTAGGACCCGGATACAATGGAGTGAAACTCTTCGCGGGAAAACATCCTATGCCAAAACGTCCGGCGCCAAAACGTCACGTACCGACAAAACATATGATGCGGCCCGCTTATAATTTTTGTTTTTAAAAATGGCCCGCCCTCCACAAAAAGTTGCCGACCCCTGATCTACATAATCATATTATATTTGGTTATTAATTTAGAGGTTTTTAATTTGAATCTTATAATCCATTTGTTCATTATATGAATGAGTATACAGATTGCAAATTAATATAAAAAGGAGAGAAAAAAAAGCTTTTATAGTATAGTTGGTAGTTAATAAACCCTCATTGTGCTAGTCAGCCTCGCACTTGTCCAGTCTTTTTACAATAGTTATCCAATTATTATCTTAGAACAAGTACATCTTGTAATTTTAAAACGTGTCAAGTTGAGGGATTAAACTCACTTGGGAACAAAACGGAGTTTGTTTGCTATTTACGTATTTCCTGTTTTGCAATGCAAAACTAAAACTGACTAAAATAGTACCATCATATTTTATGTCAGAAACATTGAGGAAAACGAGTCCAAGCCAAACAAAATCGATCAAGCTGTTCAGCAGGACTTTACAAGGCACTAAACTTTCGTCTTTTTGACTTGGCTCGTTCAATATTAGTTTTTGAAAATTTATGATCCCTTTTTACTAGCCGGGTAATTTTATACGAATCTACATATACATATAAAAGTCATACGGACAAAAAGTTTTGAACTTTTCAAGCTCACGAAGAAACTGTTGTCTACCTCTTTTTTTCATGATTGATATACCACGATGAAAATTCAAACTTCAATCGCCATACATTGAGAAACTTGTTTGATTTATTTTTCAACAACTTTCCATAAACTTTTCTCTCATTTTTATTATTTCACATAACAATGGTTTAATGTTATAATTTCGAGCCATCTTTTACTATCATCAATCTCCAGATTGTTTTACTAAACCGCTTAAACTATCAAAGTTAATATACGAAGGTATTACCAGGATAATTTACTTGTAGATGTGTTCGAGCACTAATTGAAGGATCTGCATTGAACTCATTTCATCTCAAGGGCTTTAAACTTCAATACGCTGTTCTCTTATAAAAAGCTCGTCATAGATCACAAGATAAATTAATGCCGACCAGTCCATCACTTACTAATTGCTCTATCAAAGTATGTACCTTTTTACTTGATTAAGATGTCAGACGGTTTTATCTCTCAAATAAATCAAAGCCAATTTTTGAACACTTTCAAGCCGTCGCATTCACTACATGCTTGAAAGCTTTGTAAACAAACTCACCCTCAACTAAACTCACCCCATGCACTCCTTGTTAAATATCGATCCATAAAGTGCATCAAGCTGGGTATTAGATGCATTACGGTTATTATTGTTATTGTTGGAAATAGTTTTCCAATATTTCCCGCAAGTTAAATGACCGGGAAAGTTACACAGACATTTTATGCGGTCAGAGTTTCCGGATGTATTTTTTATGTTTTATTGGAAATCTATTAGTTAATTGTTCCCGCAAGTTGTTTGTTTATTGCTATATAAATGACCAGAACTATTTACTTAATACATTTTTTTAAACATTTTTTACTAATATTATAAAGCTAAAGAATTTGTTTGGTTGAACGCTCTAATCTCAGGAATTACTAGTAGAGTAGGGAAAATAATTTTTGATCAGAATAAAAATTATAGTAGGATGAAACCCATTGGAAAAGAAAGAGAATATAACAAAAATTAAAGGAAAAATAAATTACGGTCGATCTGAGGTGGGAAAGTGGAAAAGGGAGGTGTTTTTAAGGGTAGAACAATTTATTTCGATTTCCGACAAAACTACAAGTCCTATGGAAAAAAGTTAAACGGAAACGTTGTAGATAATGAGTAGATCTACACTTTTTGTGGTAACATCTTTTTCACATAACCTCAAAATTTATTTGGAAATAAATATAAATGTTCATTTGTAAAAAGGTTTAATTAGTTATTGGTATTTTGTAGTTTAAAGATTACTAGATATTGTCATAGAACTAGTATATTGTATAATATATTATTGTATATAGTATATACCTAATATTTATTTGAAAAATACATTTTATAAGGTATTTTCGTTTGTCGCTAAGTACCGATATAGTCGCATTTCTTTGGCTGACACCAACTCCAAAAATAAGAATAGTTGTACATTGTATCATCCTGATAATTTGTAAGTTGTAGACACTGAAATTATTTTCATTCATTTTGTACCATTTTTACTTTCTTTTGCTACTATAAAGATAGTAAAGGAAGTATTGTAATCGGGTCGAATTTTCGAATTCGAACTTTCACCGGAAATACATGTTTTGAGGTCCCCTGAGTCCAAAAAAGTGGTTTTTAGAAACATGTCTGTGTGTGTGTCTGTGTGTGACAGCCATATCGTATCAAAGCTTTATCCGAATTTCACTAAACTTGGTATTTGACTTCCCTATTATACTTAGTTGTGCCGCGAAGCTTTTGGTTGATATCGGGTAACCGAAAGCTCCACTTTATTCTAGGGGTTTTTAAGCTTTTTCAATTTATTTCGAAAATGGCACCAACGATTTTCTTTAAACTTTCTATAGTTCTTAGACTTATTGATGTCTACAACTTTTATTTGAAACTTTTTCTTGGGAAAATTCGAATAAGGGCGGTTCTGGGGTGAAGGGTCGGAATTCGTATATACATATAGATTCTATGCATATAGTTGTTTATATGTATAGTTATAAAGTGTTTATATTTCAAATATTTTATACCAATAGCGAGTTTCATAATTGAAAGTAAAAGAAATTACTGTGACGCCTCGCAGCAGATATTTTAATAGTTTTTAGTTAATACTAACAAAAATATTACTTGATTCAAATAATGGTACTAACAAAATATACAAGTAGTTAGGTAATATAAGATACAAAATAATTACTAGTAGGTATGGATCAAACTTTCTTTAAATTTATTATTAGTAATAGGCCTATAAAAAATTTCAAAAATCGATATTTACTTTCTTTTACTACTATATATAGATAGTAAAGGAAGTATTGCAATCGGGTCGAATTTTCGAATTCGAGCTTTCACCGGAAATACATGTTTTGAGGCCCCCTGAGTCCAAAAAAGTGGTTTTTAGAAACATGTCTGTGTGTGACAGCCATATCGTATCGACAGCTTTATCCGAATTTTACCAAACTAGGAATTTGACCTCCATATTGTCCTAGTTGTGCCGCGAAGCTTTTGGTTAAAATCGGTTAACCGAAAGCTCTACTTTACTCATGACGTTTTTGAGCTTTTTCAATTTTTTTCGAAAACGGCTCCAACGATTTTCTTTAAACTTCCTATAGTTCTTAGACTCATTGATGCCTACAAGTTTTATTTGAAACTTTTTCTGGGAAAATTCGTATATACATAATAATCCTTATAGGTTGTATGAATATAGTTCTGTTTATTATATTTATAGTTACAAAGTGCGTATATTTCTTCTATCTTTCTTCTTCTAACAGCGAGTTTCATAAATGAAAGTAAAAGAAAGTACTGTGACGCCTCGCAGCAGATATTTATTTTATTAGATACATAGCGATACATGAGTAAGGAAAGAACATGTAGATTGTGTTCTCGAAATAGTTTGTATGCTCCAAAGCTTATATAACTTTCGTAATTATCTAGTATTATCAAGGCTGGTTTTTCTTTGTCTTACAAAGAAAATGAAGTGTTGTAGATAATCCACGAATGGACTCAAATAATTTAAATGTTGATTTTTCTCTAATTCACTTGTGCTAGCTAAGTTAAAAACGCTAACCGTCAAAAAAAAGTTGTAAAAAATTCATCACCCCCTATTAAGTAGGTAGGTATACGCAACATACAGCTTAGAATATAATAAAGACATCAAAACTCCTACTTTCAATTGTTGTTATTTCGTTGTTGTCGTGTTTTATCCCGAAGGAATACTCTCGGTACATTCCACTCGAGCCGTTTTTCTGCCACATTACTTTTGAATTTTTATGACGATTTATCTTTGAGAAAACCGTAAATTTATGTGCATGGTATATATACATAATATGTTATATCCTTTAGCTTTTCTTTTTATTAAAAGAAAATGTTTATGTTTGTTGTTTTTGTCTCCAGAGATAAAATTCAATGATACTATTATGAAAAATATGTAATTTTATATCACATAGAACTGGATATGTAATATGGTATGAATCAAGATATCGAATCTCGCAATGGAAAATGTTATATCGATATATATACTCAGTAAAGAAACGTCAATGAAAATTTTTTGTATCTGATATGATAATATTTTGTAAGTCAATGTTAACGAGATTAACATCAATAATATTTATCATAATTTTTATAATCTTATTCATTTTATTTTGTTCTCTCTACGCTTTTAATGTTTTTAACCAGACTCCGATTTAGATGGAATTTGTAAATTGTATTCACAAAATATTAGAGGGGGGAAAATATCATAAATTTTTGTATTACATAGAGCTTATTAAGTCATAAATCAGCGGAAATGTGAGGGATTAACACTGAAAATTGTTTACATGGAAAATATGGTGACGTTTATATGTTTAATTAGCGATGATATTAAACGTTGTTTTTCCGTTTTGTAACAATTTTTAGCTTTGTTCGTTCTCAAATATTTCGAGCAAAATGTTTTAATATAGGTACAACCAAAAATTCCTGATTTTAATCAGGACCTTTTTAATATCATATAATCATTAAAGGAAAATCATAAAAAGTATAGCAAAAACAACCACAGGGTTATCTATTTAATGTTCCAAACAGAGACAATCGATAACCCAACAAAATTGAATCGTATATGATAAAAAATTAAACAAGAATCTAAAGAAATTAAGATTAATTTTTTTTATATTTCACACATTTTTAGTAAAATAAAGGACATTAACCTAATACTAAAATAATTGATAATTAAGGTACCCAGGAAAAATTATTTTAGATCTAAGTTTATCTACTTGATCCACGTAGATCAAAAAAATGGAATTCATTAGATCAACTTCGATATGCTTCGGCATCTAAGGGTGTTATATTAGATCTAAACAAATATAATGTTTTATTTTTTTTTAAACAAGCTTAGATTAACTTACAAGAGATTTTGACCAAATTTATACCACATGTAGGGTACACCTAGGGGTGTAACAGGTGCAAGTAATAGGACCCACTATTCAGCCGTTTTTGAGAAAGTTCAATCGGAAAATTTTCGATAATAAACAAGCATTCATATACGTCTGTGTTGAACCTAAGAAAATAATTTTAGATCTACCAATGTAGATCTACATAGCTTAACATCGATCTAATTAAATCAAGGACTTTCTTACATAATTTTTTTAATATGAACATATGAAATTGTAACTAAATATTAGTTAGGTAATTATAAATAGAAAATTAAAAAATTTCCCTGCAGGTAGTTACAAAGAAACAAATGTTTTTAATATCATTAGCTCGCGGAGATGAGATATTTGTAATAGCTATGTTTATATTATACTATAAAATTTATGTATCAGCTTATGTACTTGCTTCTCAATAGAATCAAAATAGGTTAAATTCAATTTTAGAAAATCTATTTACATCTATTCTATTTTTTACTCTCTCTATTTTAACTTAACTTATGTATGTATGTAGGTATGTGACACGCAAATCTGGCGACAGCAAAATAACCCATTTTCCGTGATCGGATCGAGGTGAAATTTAGCAAGTAGATTCGTTGTCGATGACAATGCATTCTATTATAATTTTAGCATGGAGGAATGTACTACAATCCACTTTTTTAAAAATTAATTCGCTTACCCATTATTATGGAGAAATACTGCTTAACTTTTAAAATGTACACTTTTAACTTATGGAGAGTTTTTAAATCTTAATTGTTATGGGTTAATTTTTTTTGATCTAAGTATATGTAGGTACTCTTGTAGATCTCATTAGATATAAAATATTTTCCCGGGATAGCGTTTTCTTCACCAGAAAAATCGACAAACCGTGTTCAGAATGGCTTTCTTTTGGAAAACTGTACCCTTTTTTAATATAACTGTAATGGTGGGCGTGGTTACCCACCTTTTATTTACATAAATATATATACAATAACATATGCCAGCGCTGGCCAAGAGCAGATCACATCATAAAGGTATATCATATATTTTTCCCAAGTCAGCTGCGAGAGATAAACACTGAATTTTCAGCCGCCAATTTCCAGCCGCCACATCACTCCCCTCCTAGTGACGATGGTCACGATTGTCGTCGGGCCGTGAGACTCTAGGCTGCTGGGGCCGTCGTGGAGCAGAGGCCGCTTGAACGAGCTGCTGGGCTCGAGTCCGTAAGACGACGCGGGACGAGTATGGAGTAGCTCAACCGAAGATCAGGATGCAGTTACTCCACCGTTGAATTCCCTGGTGAGGGGGCCGGATGTATGTGGCGACTGGCGGCGTCCATAATGAGGCGAACTGGCAGGTCCACGCAGAATGACTGGTCCTCGCTGTTGTTGCGTGTTCAGATCACGTCGGGGTCACCAGAATGTAATGGTGGGCGTGGTTACCCACCTTTTATTTACATAAATATATATACAATAACATATGCCAGCGCTGGCCAAGAGCAGATCACATCATAAAGGTATATCATATATTTTTCCCAAGTCAGCTGCGAGAGATAAACACTGAATTTTCAGCCGCCAATTTCCAGCCGCCACATAACAATTTTTTTGGAATTGACATAATTTTTAAAAATCACCATATTTAACAATGGGCTCATGTTTAAAAAAAATCTTTATACTAACAAAAGGTAAAAGGTAAAAATGATGAGAGTGAAATTTTTAGAAACGCGAACATCTTAAGACATAATTAATAGAATGAAGTTGGCCGCAAAACCACTCGGTTTCTTTTAACATTCATAATTTGAATTTTTGTTTTATCTATTTATTTTTATATTTAAATTAAAAATAATTATATATACAAATGACATATATTATTAATAAATAAGTTAATAATTTTCTCGAATTTTGAAGTTGATATACTATTTGGAGTTTAGTGATGAAAATGACGTCTGCATTCCATGCATATTGTTGGTTATCACGAAATCTGGGATTCTGAAATGATTCAATCATCTTAGAATAATAATTTAGTAAAACAAGACATGAATAAAATTAAGACATTTACTTTAATAAATAAATATTATAAAAAAATGAAAAACCGACTTCAAAATATATATAAATTCTTAAACAAAAAATGCACTAAAAATAACAAAATAATGGCGTATCCTTGCAGTATCTACAACTTACAAATTATTAGGATGATACAATGTAAAACTATTGTTATTTTTGGAGTTGGTGTCAGCCAAGGAAATACGACTGTATTGGTACTTAGCAAAAAACGAGAATACCTTATGAAAATTATTTTTCAAATGAACTTTTAAACAATATACTCGAACTGTAATAATATCTAGCGACCTTTAAACTACAAAATACCAATACCAACTAAATCTTTTTAAAATTTTTACAAATTACTATTAATATTTATTTTCTTGACTGACACCAACTCCAAAAATAAAAATAGTTGTACATTGTATCATCCTAATAATTTGTAAGTTGTAGATACTGCAAGGATACGCCATTATTTTGTTACTTTTTAGTGCATTTTTTGTTTAAGAATTTTTATATATTTTGAAGTCGGTTTTTCATTTTTTTATAATATTTATTTATTTCTCGCGTTTTAGTGATCTGAAGTTTGATAACTGATTTTATTTTCTTGAAAATGGTTAACCTTACACGCCGTTAACGTTAACCGTTAACGCGCTGCTCATATGAGGCAGCGCCGTTTAATATTAAAAGTTACTACATCATCCCTTTTTGCCCTTAAGGGTTGAAATTTTTTGCTTTTAAATTAATTAAGAGTAAGTGGATTATTCTTTCAAACAGAAAAAAAATTATCAAAATTCGGTTAAATGTCACTATTTCATTCCCTATTTTTATCCTTAAGGGGTGGATTTTTTTCTTCAAATTGAAATGTGAACAATTTAAAGGTACGTTGTACGTAATAGAAACAAAATTATCAAAATCGAGTTAGCCAGAAAAAAATAATAATATTATTTCATCTCTAATTTGTAACCCCTTATGAGTGGAGTTTTTTTTTTTAATGGATAGGAGATTAATTTAAGGTTGTGTTCTACAAATAAAAAAAGAATTATCAAAATTGAGCTATCCAATAAGAAGTTAATATTTCATCCCTTAGTTTTCAACCTTTTAAAAGTGAAAGATGTTCCTCAAATTAAAATGGGAACACACGAGAAGCACTAGCTTTCAAATAAAAAAAGAATTATCGAAATCGAGCTATCCAATAAGAAGATAGTATTTCATCCCTTAGTTTTCCACCTCTTAGAAGTAAACGATTTCCTTCAAATTAAAATGGGACCACACGAAAAGCACTGGCTTTCAAATAAAAAAATAATTTTCAAAATCGAGCTATCCAATAAGAAGTTTGTATTTCATCCCTTAGTTTTCAACCCCTTAGAAGTAAACGATTTCCTTCAAATTAAAATGGGACCATTCGGGAAGCACCAGCTTTCAGATAAAAAAAGAATCATCAAAATCGCTTCACCCAGTCGGAAATGCTGAGGTAACAAACATAAAAAAAAAAAAAAAAAAAAAACATACAGTCGAATTGAGAACCTCCTCCCTTTTTTGAAGTTGGTTAAAAAGTAGCTACTTACTTTATTTGGCAAATTCTTTGGAGCTTCGTTTTTATGGCATGCATGAATTGTTAACCAGAAAAATGATCCTGAAAAATTTATAAACGTCTTGCAGCTTTCTTTGGATTTTATTTTCATTGTAAACCATAGTTTTTCACAGTATTTCAGCCATTAAATAGTCATAAAAATACAAATTTACTACACAAACGGTGACTCGGAAAAAAAAACGTGTTAACGTCAGATTAATTTTAGGCTATTAGTACGGCGCGTTGTTCTTAGAGGCGTTAGTATTTGTCTATTTTATCATCACAGCGCAAGTCCGTAATGCTTAAATGCATTTTGGACATTGCCCCGTCATCTCTGTACAACGCGCCGTACTAAAATTCAACAGAGAACCGCAACTCGTAAAAGTGTCCGCCCTATGAATAAATTATATACAGTAGTGATTTAAATTGAATATTTTGATTAATATTATTTTCTATTCGTTAATATTCGTATGTATGTATTATTTATTGATATAAATTAAAATATTATTCTCTTTATTTAATTTTTAATAATTATATATTTAAATATATATTATTATTATTTTTTTTTTGGTTTATTTAAGGTCGCATTAACTACTATGGTCATCAGCTACCGTCGAATCCGAAAGCCCATGAAAAAATCTAGGGCTTTCATTGAGATTCGAACCCAGGACCACTGGCGTACCTATACGGCAACTATTTAGTCACCACGCCACTAAGTGACCTTTATTATTATTATTACATATTAATTTACAATTTTTAAAATTTTTTTAAATTAATTATTTTATGCCATTAATAAAAACTAATTTTTAATGATGCCAATGAAGTATAACCTCTCACGCGCGTACATAAGTACACGCACCCACTTTTTAAGACTTACCGTGCTCAAAGGACGCACTTTTCTAAATTTGATGTCCAGAGGAACAAAATAACAAAGTTATAACAAAAATATTTTTAAAAAAAATCAGCTCCAACGATTTTCTTAAAACGCACTAGAGTTTTTGAATTGATTTGATTTTCAAATTACTTGGCTTAAATTTGACTTAAAGTCAAGTCAAACTCAAGTCAAATCTTGCTATTAAAATATCATGTTAAGTCAAGTACTTATTGAATTTGTAAGTTTGTTCATTTTAAATTTTAAATAGGCTTTCAAGATCAATTCATTACAGAAATATGCAGCTATTTGATGAAGTCTCTTCGTTCAAGTCCAAAATATTATTATCCAAATTATTTGTTTGCTTATATTTACTTTCCATAACTGCAAAATTGATAACCCTTTTAAAATCAATCTCAATACAATGCAGGTCATATGAATGATAACACCATGGCTCTTATCAGTAACAAGGTTTTTAAGTGTTTCATTTAAATGCATTCAATTCCACAAATAAACTGCATTTGACATTCAACTTCGTCATCTTATCGCCAGTGAGTGTTGAATTGTGACCATACTTATTCATTCAATTGGCAAAATCCTTGCAGAAAATTAGCATCGACAATTGTGCAACAATGGAAGCAATACAATATACGGCAAAAACTAAGAAATTAGAACTGATCAAAACGGAAATTCCTGATGTTTTAAACGATGATAGTGTTTTAGTTAAAGTCGCTTATTCGGGAATTTGTGGCACAGATTTACATATTATCGAAGTGAGTCGATGCTAATGGAATTTAATAACAATTTATTTGCTTTTCTGGTTGTTTGCAGGGACAATTTCCGTGTAAACAAAGTGGTCCATTCTATTTAGGTCATGAGTTTTGCGGTACGGTGATTGCGGTTGGAAAAGCGGTCAAAACGGTGAAAAAAGGTGACCGAGTCGTGGTGGACCCGAACAGGTATGTACATAGTTTTTACAACCATCACAACAATGATACAAAGTTATTTGAGTGTTTTTTTTTTTTTAATTTAGTGGTTGTCATGTATGTACCATGTGCCATTCGGGCAATCCACACTATTGCAAAGATGGAGGCATCGAAAACACGATTGGTATCCACCGAAATGGTGGATGGGCGGAATATTGCCTTGTGCCAGCCGAACAAGTGCAATATTTACCGGAAAATATTTCGATGGAACAAGGTCAGTTCAACGTTGACCATATCACAATCATTTTTTATACTCTTTCACGAATTTTATTTGTTTATATTGACGCAATGTTATAATCAATTTTTCACTCATTTCTCGATTTAATTTTCATTCTATGCGAAAAATTTACTTATCGAGCTCACTAAAAGAAGGCGCTGGTTTTATATTGACGATTGTGAATTTGCAATGCAATGTCCCATTGTTAGATAGTACTGTAACGGGATTTCGCAAATATCTATTAAGATTCTTGTCGAGGGTTCTTTTATTCAATGGAAATATCATCAAAACATTTAAATAATCAAACAACTTTATTTATTTGGTTCGATACAAATTGTCACAACTAATCACTTTACAATCACTTTTTATATCTCTTAAATCACTTTAACTTGTACTCAATGGCAGACTTATCCAGACTGAATGTTCGCGTCCTTATATAGTCGCTGGTAGGTAACCAAAAATACTCTGGAGTCTTTAAGAGAAATCGTTGATATCTTCTAGATACTCCCAAAAATCGTTGTTATAAAAAATGAAACAATTCAAATGCCCATTATTTAACTACTGTGGCGACTGGAAATTCCGACTTGCCGTTATTGTCTCTCGCAGGTGTCCTGACGGAAATTCATTATAACCTTAAGCAACTCGATTTGTTCGGGGCCAGTGCTGGTCTATGAAATTGTATAAAATATATATGTAAATAAATGTGGGTAACCATTCCCACCATTACATTCTGGTGACCTCGAATTGTAACACCCAAGCAACAGCGAGGACCATCCATTCTGCCTGGATCTGCAAGTTCGCCTCATATTTTGGACGCCGCCAGTCACCACATACATCGGGCCCCCTCATCAGAGAACTCAACTATGGAGTAGCGGCATCCTGACCTTTGGTTGAGCTACTCCATACTCGTCCCGCGTTGTTTCCGCTCAGCAGCTCGCCCCAGCGGCCCCTGCTCCACGACGGCTCCAGCAGCCCAGAGTTTCACAGCCCAACGACAATCGTGACCAGGTTACTAGGAGGGGAGTGATGTGGCGACTGGAAATTCCAACTTGCAGTTATTGTCTCTCGCAGGTGTCCTGACGGAAATTCATTATAACCCTTAAACAATTCGATTTGTTCGGGGCCAGTGCTGGCTTATACTGTATATAATATATATGTAAATAAATGCGGGTAACCATTCCCACCATTACACCGCCATGCCACAATCTAGAAAAGTTTTTTTGATTCGCTGTTCGTTACAATACTTTTTCTAGTAACTAGGGGAACTTGCTCAGATTGAGGAGGGGCCAAGAAAGTCTTTTCAAAAAATTATATATTTTGTTTATTTTTTGAGTTGTTTTGATATAAATAGTTGTGTCATAATTCACTAGGATTTACAATAAATGAAAAAAGAATATCAGGTCATAACATTTTGTTTTTTAGGCTCACTGATGCATGCTTAGCATTCTTGTCTTTTTGTAGCCTTGCAAATACAAATTAAACATAATTTTTTTTTTATTTAAAAATGAATTTGACACCCATGATTGCTGTTTATGAAAGTTGTTATAACCATTTTATAATCGTAACCACCTAACTAACTTTTTACATTCATTGTAAATCGTAACGTTTTACGGGTTCTTGGATTTGTGTTTGAATGGCGACAAATTTATTTTTAACAAATGTTTATTATTTACACTATTTACAATTTAACAATGATTAAGTTCACTGTTACAATAGTCACAGACACTAATTGTCACTCACTGTTTATATTTTACAATATGCACTACAATGTTTACGATTTATGTATCACTTACGTTGACGATTTATTTATGGCTGTCTCTTTGTTTAAACAAACCTCTTTTTATACCGTTTTCGCATTTTCGAGAACATTCTCCCCTATTATTCGTTTACTAGAAATTTCAATTATTTTGTCTTCTTTTTCATTACCGAGTAATCCTTTTGGTCAAACCCTCGCGGCAGGTGGTCTCAGAGACTTATTATTTTGATAAAGAATTTTCGAGTTATTTCTTTGTTAGCTGACTACGCCCCGCCTTTATCTACTCCTCACGCTTCGTTGGGGTACTCAGCGTGAGGTTAGACAAATGGTCTAAGACGGTCTCAGCCCACACAGTCGTGAGCCCAACCCCCCAGGATATGGATAAAAGTCTAGATATAGATATGGGTTATAGGATTGAGATGTTGATAGAAGGAAAGCCTCACGACCTATCCATCGAGTTAACCAAAAGTTTTACGGTCCAAATTAAAAAAAAAAATTATTTAATTCAATTTTATTTTAAAGCTGCACTTTGTGAGCCGGTATCCTGCATCGCCCACGGTTGGGACCGGATCACTCCCGTTACGGTTGGCCAAAAGATCTTAATTGTCGGAGCTGGAATCATCGGCAATTTATGGGCTATAACTTTACACTTGCAAGGACATCGCGATGTTACCGTTTCCGAACCAAATCCATTGCGTCTACGTCAAGTTGAAAAACTCAACACTGGCTTTGATCTAATCACACCCGATGAGCTTAAAGCTCGCCACGAACGTGACAATTCTTATCTTTTCGATCTGATCATCGATTGCAGTGGTTTTGGTCCAGCCATCGAATATGCTTTCAATCTTTTGGCATGTGGTGGCACTTTGTGTATCTTCGGCGTTGCTTCACCAGCCACCAAAATAAAGTATTTAACCTTATTAATACGTTTTAAGTCCGTAAAAATATTTTCTTTTATTTTTAGTATTGCACCCTATGCTATTTATAAGCAGGAGTCGAAAATAATCGGGTGTAACATCAATCCGCATTCATTTCCAAAGGCTTTGGGGCTGTTAAGCTCATTTGGTGATCGGTAAGTTTTAAAATGGATAGCTTTAAAGAGTTTGATTATGAATTTTTCTCAGGTATTTAAATTATGGTAATTTGGGCATTAAAACGTTCAAGCTAAAGGACTATAAGGAGGCCATCGAACATTTACATAAGGGTACAATTGCCAAGGCTGTTTTTAAAATGTAAAACAAGTTTTCTGTTAAATAAAAATCTTTAAGTAAAAAGCTTTTTTTGTTGCTGTAAACATTTTTTATTAGAGAAATGGAAAAGTTCATCAGTTAGTTGGTTCGTGGTCGACGTCTTATGAGAGATTTTAATTTCCTTAATTATCCGAATTTTCTGTTTAGAGTTTTCGTGAAAAACTTGATTAGTCTAAGAAATGTTCCAGGATTGAAATTATATGTACAACTAGCTGATACCCGCGACTTCGTCTGCGTAGGTTATTATGTTAAGAACATATTTAATTTACAGAGGAAAAATATTTAAAACATTTTAACTATATGCCAAAAAGTTGCCCCTTCAGAATGCGCTATTGCTCCTAGTGTATAAATATTAGTTAATCAATAATTAATTTTTCAAAAATTTATAAATTCAAAAATAATAATTGCTATATTATAATCCAAAATAATCACTGTTTTTAATTTTTTTTTTCAAAAAATTGGCTCTTTAAATGTTCTTTCCGGATCCGCAATTGCTCCAGGTGTATAGTTAATTAGTTATTCAATTTTTAAACTATTTATGTAATAAGATCCAATGGCAGTTGATGACGTCATAGTACAACAATACATGTATAAATAGTTAAAAATAATTAATTATTAAAATATTGCAAAAATGTCATCACTTATATGCGTAATGAAAAGAGCAGATAGAGAACTTAAAAAAATTAAATTAAATTAAAAACTGTTTTGGCTTTTATAGCGATTTTAATTCTTGAGTTTGAAAAATTAAAAAAAATTTAATTATTAATCAATCAATAACTATACACTTGGAGAAATTGCGGATTCTGAGGGATAAATTTTTGGCATATAGTTTAATTAAACAAAAAATGTTTCTCGCTAACATAGGTAACTCTTTCTAGTTAAAAAATATATGCAATAATAAGAGAGAGTGTTGTAAAGTAATTTGATTATTATAACGATTGTAACTTAAAAATGTATTTTGAATCTGTACTTACAGTAAAATATTATATAAAAAATGCTAAAAGAGAATGAAAAAAAAGCTACATAAAACTGCCAAACAAATAGAAAATAGATTTTTAAAAAATCTTAATTAATCTAATATTTCGCTTAGCTGCATTAACTCTACACTAAAATATGAAATAGGTAATCAGTAGGCAATGGAAGGAGAAACAATCTCTGTCCAGCCCGTGCGCATTACATCGTTTTCCCACTCTATCAAAGCGACGAAAATTTCACCGCTTCACGCGTTTTGCTTGTTTAAATCACATTTTTTAAAACTTTAATTACTTTGTTCGTAATTAAGATATCGTGATAATTCTTTTTTTAGATAAGGACCGAGTATATAAGAAGTAAAACAAAAAAAATTGATCAAAATCTATCCTGGAGTTTTTGAGTTAAAAGCGAACATTGGAAAACAGCTATCATTTTATTTATATAGATGATTAGTTCAGGTTCTTATGATATTTTTTTGTTTGGCATGGAAATGTTTAATTCATACAAGTTTTGATTAAATCGACAAGTTACTAAACTATCGGAATTTGAAGGGAGCTTTATCGAATTAATGGAAAGTTCAAAGAGATCTAAGAGAAAATTTACCCGCATAAAAAACTTGTTTAGATTTTTTTATTAAAGGTTGCTTTTCAGGTTTTTTACCAGAGAAAATCTTCTCATGCCAAGTCAACAATTAATGTGTCAAATTTTTTTCTTTTTCGCTCATTCAGCTCATGAATAAGTTTGAAAATAAATTTGTGTTGGAAGTTAAATGAAATTGTTTGCACGAACGACGCTTTTTTATCATATTTTTCCCTCGAGCTGAGGTCAAAAGTAATGTGCTTGAAACTTTACAAGTATTCTTTGAAAAATATTCCAGTGAAATAAATTAATAAAAAAAAAGAGAGACCCGGTTTGTCTTAACAATTTTCCTGGATTTTTCTCGCGACCGACTTAAATTTCATCCCCATTTGTATCATATTGTGAGATAAACTTATCCATTTTAATAACGTATAATATTTTAATATTTAATTCGTTAAATCCGAACGTCGTTTCATTCGCAAATCTCGACTCGCACCGTTGAATCGACTAATTTTGTCGTTGAATATTTAACGAACGGTAATTGCAGGGAAAAACGAATAAGAAGTGGTCGTTTTGAGTGCGCTTCGAGTTTATAATTCTTAATTATTTGCCAGATATATTCGGCTTGTTTCAAGTTGTTACAGTTTTAATCCCTGAAAACTCGTTGAATTAATGCAAAGTATAGGCAAACATTGATACACTTAAGGCGAGGGAACAACAACAATATGGAAAGTAAGCAACGTGTTTTAATCGAATTTTAAAGATTTTAGATTGAAAATTAAATTTTTAAGGGATGATTTACTTTTTAAAATGTTTAAGTGTTTTCATATTCAGGAACTTGTTCATATTTCTACTTTAAAGGTAAGGTGTTACGACAAACTTTTTTTATTACATTTCCTCTTTTTCACTTATTACTCCTATTTCATATTTGATTCAACTATAAAAAACTTTTCGCTCTCTTCCATTAATTGAGTTTTTCATTTTTCTTAAGAATCTTTCGATTTCATATAAATCTCATATGGAACATGAGTAGGTATAAGGATAAGTTTGAAATATGAGTGAGTATAAGTTGTTTTATAATTTTCTGTATTTTTATTAAATTTACATTATAAGGTTTCCACGAACTCCTCATTTATAAGGAAAACTCATTATTAATTTTTTTTAATAATTTTATCGTTGAAAATTAAAATTCTCGAGATAGGGAAAGCTATAATAAGTCTTATAGATGGAATACAAAACATGTAGGTATATCGTATTACTCAGGGACGTATCCAGGCAAACATTGTTGTGGGAGGGGTGGTCAGTGATCATTTTTTTTTAATTTTGAGAAATCCCATTGAAATATTATTTAGCAGAGTAAGCACACTAGCTGATGAATATTAAACTAGGTATCAGAAACAAAAACCATTAAAAATCGAAACAGTAGTAGAAAATCACCGATAATCATAAAAAACGAAAGTAATTTTCTTCTGATTAACAGGTAGTTCGCACAAATAATCATAGCATTCACATCAAAGGGTTCACGCAAACCCTTGCAAACCCCCAAGGAAAGAATCCTAGGGGGGAGTAAATCTGTATGTGGCATATGTTTGTAATAAAACTCCTCCTAAACGGCTGGACCGATTTTGATGACATTTTTTGTGGGTGTTCAAGTTGAATCGAGAATGGCTTAGATTAACAATCCAATTAGATAATTTATATTTTTTTTATTATTCGAGAATTTCATATTACTTAGTATCGTAATTTAAATAAATATAACAATGAAAACAACGCAATTAATTAAAATTTAAAAAGAGAACAATTAAAATTCAAAAATCCGAAATAAAATCATTTATTAGGATGTGGTAGCTTTCATAAAAAGTACAGTGAACTTTTCATCCTGAAAAAATGAATGGTTTGTATGAATACTTTCAAATGTAAATATTTTTTAAAATAAATCAAATGTCTAGAAATATCTATAAATTATCTTGTTTTGTTAAAATAGCTGAATTTCTTATTTTGGGTAAAGGTTTCTATTACTCAATCAGATTAGTTTAGATACGCTCAGCGAAGCGAGTGGGGAAATAAGTGTGAATATAAGGGTAGTTTTTCGTCTTTTTGAAAAATAAAAGATAGATGAAACTGCTTTACAGTAGGTAGTCTTAGGAATTTGGTCTATTTCACGACTTGAAAGAATATTGATCAAAAACAGGAGTCATAACATTGGGTGCCAAGAGTTTCGGGGGGAGAAGGTTGATTCTTTCAAAACCCCTCTAAATCCATAACTGGTATAGTAAGTACCCATTTTATAATACCGTTTTTAAAATGACATAATTTTAACATTAAAAAATCATGGTACTTCTGGTGTACTACTGGGAATTGAAATCGGTATATAGGCAATAAGCGCATCTGATGTACCGCAATCGAATCAATTTTATTACTTAAAAAAGCAAACTTTGTTGTTTTTAAGATTTTCTTTTGGTATGAGAATTCCTGGAAAGCAATGTGTCTTGTGATATCATCAGTGTTATTGAGAAGGTTGACTACCCAGTGATCGGCACGATTACTCTTTTGATATTTTTCCCTATACTTGGTCTTCGCTTTCCCATGTCACAATTTGTGACATACTATGAGACTGATGATTCTGAGTGTCTTAGTCTGAAACCACTGAATAAATTCCAGGTTAAAGCTGCTTGCAGCCCTCCTCTGTAATTGGATGCCATACGTTCATTTCGTCTTTCAGATATCTTTCTACACCAAAAGCTTCGACAGTTTCAATCTCCAAAGAAAGAGCCTTTGCAATTGCTTCCATTTAATTTCAATTCCTCTCTTTTAGTCATTAAGTGCTTTCGTCAGGTCACCAGAAAAATTTGGTAATTAGAGCATTAAAACGTTCAACTTAAACGACTATAAGGAGGCTATCGAACATTTACATAATGACAACATTTCGAAGGTAGTTTTAAAAATGTAAAATAAGTTGTTGGTGTAAATATTTACTATATGAGATAAATAAAAAGTTCATCAATTATTTTGTTCTAGGTCACTTAGTGGCGTGGTGGACTAGACAGTTGCCTTATACGCCAGTGGTCCTGGGTTCGAATCCCATGAAAGCCTAAGATTTTTTTCTGGGTTTTTGGATTCGACAGTCGCTAATGACCAAAGTAGTTGAAGCGACCTTAAATAAACAAAATTATTTTGTTCGTGGTCGACGTCTTATGAGAGACTTTAATTTCATTAATTATCCTAGTTTTTTGTTTATTTAGAGTTTTCGTAAAAAACTTGATTAATCTAAGACTTGTCCTAAGATTGAAACTATACCTATACAAAAAAATAGTTGGGGTCGTGATGATTTTTTTTTTTTGCTTAGCATGAAAAATTTTAAATCACTCAAATTTGGATTAAAGCGACAAATTACCAAATGATCAGATTTTGAAGAGAGCTTTATCGAATTTATGGGGAGTGGAAAGTCTTTCGTGAAAGAGAACTGATAGGTTTTCCCGGATAGAAAACTTGTTTAAATTATTTTTTATTAAATTAAGGTGACCATACGTCCCGGATTGGCCGGGACAGTCCCGGATTTCCACCTCGCGTTCCGGATTTTTCTAGAAGCCATATTTATCCCGTATTCAGGTTTTTTGTACCGGATTGTCCCGAATTTTATTTTATTTTAAATATATTTCAACTAGGAAAAGTTTTGTACTCAGTATTTCTGATTAAAAAAAATACTGATTTTTATTATATCCTTAAATAGTATTTGTTATGTATAATTTTTGTTAAAAAACCATATTTAAGTTATTTCACTCAACTACCCTCCCCCCCGCTATAAATTCCCGTCCTGGATTTGAAATAAAAAAATATGGTCACCATAATTAAAAGGATGTAAATTTAGGATGTAAAATTCTCTAAAAATGTTTTATTTAAAAATATTAAATTCAAATTTAAGCTAAAGTGGTTAAAGTTCGGAGAATTCTTCGAACTGTAATTTCAGTTCGACATCTAGGTAAATGCAGCGCCGCGTCTTTGTATTAAGATGTAACAAACAAAACAACAGAGCATCGACGGTTGACAAGTCTCGTTGAATTGAGGTTGCAAATCGTCGGCGTCTTTTATTAAGTTTTCATGTTTTTAATTATGTTTAGTTAATTAATTAATGTTAAAGTGATTATGTGAATTAGTGAATTGAGAGACTAGCAGATTTTGGATGTTGGAGGTTGCAGTCGATTTCTTCCCGTCAACGGGAAGACTTCCCGGTTCGGATTTGTGGCTGACTATAGCAAGCAAAGGTAGGATTCTTTTTCTTGAAATTTAACTTGAATTCTAATGAATTTTTATAAACTTTCTTTTCCTCTTGTGATTATTGAAACAAATTAATTCTATTATATAAGTCGTAGAATTATTTTTGAATTATTGAGTTTTAGCGGCTAAGTTTATATAATATGCATTCTACAGGTATTGCATTATATTTAAGTATATGCATACAATGTTGCTTATATGGGAATGTTGCATTCATAAGAGACCTAACAATGTTGAAATTATATCATCAGTTATATTATAAAACTAAGTTTTGTAGTTCTGTCGATCCGGTCCTCTGGTGGCAAACGGTCCTCTAGGGCTGTACAAATGTCTTTATTATTCTACATAGCGTCAGTGAATGTGATCAAGTAGCATTTCACTAAAGCCCGTCAACAACCATCTTTTGCTCGATCGTTGCAATGAGAGTGAGTGAGACGATAACACCGGTCAAAACGATTTTTGGGTCTGACTTCTACATGTTAAATGTTAGTTTCTCCTAGGTCAAAAATGAGAAAACTAATTTTTTTTTGTTAAAGTTTGCTTTTGTAGAAATAAGAGCAATTTAATTTAAGTATCATTTTTTTTTTTGGTGTTTTAAGTCGCTTTAACAGCTAAGGTAATATCACGACTGTCTAAACACAGAAAAGGCTCTAGCCCAATAGCCATAAGAAAAGTGCCCCAGGCGGTTTTTGAAAAATGCTTTCGTGTGCTGATTCCTCTTCATGAAAAACTTATTGTCGCACAACTTTAACCCGCTACCCCTACTTGTATTGGAGTTATGGGGGAAACTACCCCAGACGTTAAATTTTTTTTTCTAGAAAACTATTGAGGAAATAAATGCATTTACGAAATGCGCTGCCTATTACAAACCTGTCCTTGGATGACCTCATTTTGGTGGTGAGCGACAACTAATTTCTTAAAGCGACTTTTTTTAAATGAAAGATGGATAATAAATGCCCTAATCGCATTTTTAAAAAAAGTGTGTCACTTTAAAAGTTGATGTAAAAAACTACAAAAAATAAAAATAATATTTTTCATCATTTATAGATTTACAAAAATTCTGAAAAAATATATATTATGCGTTTTATCCATATCTACGTACAGTTCTAATTTCATAAAAAAATCTTCAATAGTTTTCTAGACATAAAAATTTAACGTCTGGGGTAGTTTCCCCCGTAACTCCAATACAAGTGGGGGTAGCGGGTTAAAATTGTGCGACAATAAGTTTTTCATGAAGAGGAAGCACACGGAAGCATTTTTTAAAAACCGCCTGGGGCACTTTTCTTATGGCTATTGGGCTAGAGCCTTTCTGTTGGTCAATTTTATTCTTAGGTCTAAGATCTTAAGTCTAGGATTCAACTGTAATCGAACCCGTACCACTTGACGCATGGAGCGGAGAGAACTACTGCCTCTAACCACTGCGCCAATAGGTGGTCTTAAGTATCATTATAATGAAGAATGATGAATTCATTATAAAATTTACTTATTGACGCGAATCAGACGAAAGCAAGCTTTAAGAATTGAAAATAAAAATTTAAGTGTTTTTCAATGTCTATGAATCAGAATTTAAACACGAGAAAAGATACCCAAAAAAAATTTTTGTTGACCGGTGTAATTATAAGATTCCAAAAATATGCGTTTAACCAATTGCTTGGATTTTAAAATTTAAATACTATTTGTTATTAATAATATTTCTTCAGATTCTTGTTATTTTGTATTGATAGATATAGGTAGTTAGAGGGGCAGTGGATCGGAATTTACAATGAATGCAACGAGAGTATTGGGTCACGACGTTTTGCCACATATTATAGCTTCATCAGGCTTCCTGATGTATGCTCAGCATTCGTGTCTTTCTATAGCCTTGCATATACCAATATTATATGAAGAATCGTCGTGACCTGATACTTTCGTTGTGGTCATTGTAAATCTCTATCCATTGCCCTTTTAACTATATCTACAAATTTGTCATTACTTAATGTCATTAGTAGTATTTTTTTTCAATATCATAATATTCATAGTGACGTCTGCATTGATAGTATTTTGAATTGGGTAGACTCAATTTTTAACATGACTTTTCTTTCCGTTATGAACATAGTTTACTCAACTACGATCTCATATTTTAGTTTTTTTTTTCTTTAGCAGAAAGCTAGGTTAGGGCTCGTTCCCCCCGCACTGCAGCCCAGCCCTCTGTCACTTAGATACGAGAAAGGCTAAAAAACGTGACCGATTTATACGGAAATCTTAGTACCTTTGGGCTCTTTGAGTGGCGCTGGTATCTAGTGGAAAAACAGCTGCTCACTATTTGTGTTGTTATAAGAATCATACGTCCCAAATAGCTCCTTGTCACTTAAACTTATCAGAGTTATTATACTTAGTATATAAAAATACTTACCATAATTATTCTCATATAAGAACAATAATAATGAAAATCTTAAAAAAAGTTTTATTTTAATAATTTGTCTGACGTTTAAAAAAATTTTTCTGGTCTTCGTTCAACTCGTTTTTTAATAATTTACTGCAAATCCAGTAAAAATGGTCACATTTTTGTAACATGGAGTTGTAGGGGTCTGCTTCAGCCTTAAGCTTATTGTACTCCTGTTCTGCTGATGTATCCCTGCTGAGCAAGGATCCTTGCTTATTTCAGGTTCAGCATTCTGCCTAGCAAAAGCAGTTCCTGTACTAATCTTCCGCGATTTGAGCCTTTTTGGGCGTCATTTATCCCGTGACAGGTTACACCACTTTATGAGACCTTGCAGTCAAAAATTACATGGGTCGCGTTTTCCTCCCCATCCTCACACAATTTGCAATTGAGGTCTCGTTGAGACACCCCAATAGTCTGCAGATGCTTCCTCAGTCCACAGTGTCCGGTTATCAGTCTCGTTACTGTCCTGAGTTGGTTTCTTTCCAGCCGTAAAACCTCAGCTGTGAGCGAGCGGCAGATTCTCCCCATCATTCTCTTGCTGAGCTTTTGACCAGGAATTTCTTGCCAGTATTTGTTTTGCTGCCGTCTCAGCCAACTTTTCATCGCCCTTTTGACAGCAGATTTGGTGATCCCCACTCCAGGCTCCGGGCCCACGAGTGGGGTCATCGAACCAGCCCTTGCGCAAGCATCAGCTTCTTCATTTTCCTCAACTCCCTTATGCCCCAGCACCCAACCAAGTTTGACTCAGTTGTGCTTTTCCAGGTCCTCCAGGAGTTGCCGACACTCCAGCACCAGCCCTGAGCGGATTGTTGTATTGGCGATCGCTTTTAGCGCTGCCTGACTGTCAGAGATAATATGCATGTTCCTATTTTGATAGCCCATATCCAGGTTCTCTCTGGCACATATGGAAATAGCCGTGACCTGCGCTTGAAAAATATAATATAATATCTAGTGGCCGAGTGCCCAAGCGGCACTGAGATGCCCCCATGGAATATTTGATTTACTTATAAACAGTGGCGGATTTAGGTTTGATCCCGCCCCAAGCCCTATACGACGTGCCGCCCTTTTTCTGTATCAAAATGATTGCCAAAGCTATATATCTAATTATTAAATATTTTTTTCCAATATTATTTTAAGTATACCGTTCAGTTGGTTTATAGTATAAACTCTATTTAGCGAAATTGAAAGTATTTAGTAATTTACTGTGTTATAAAGAGTTCTCGTTTCGCGGAGTTTAAAAGAAAACAATAGAATACATGATCAGAGGTAGTGCGGTAATAGTTAGTAAGCACGTACTAAGCAATTACAACTAACAAATGAACACGTATATAAAAACCCCATTGTGAGTTGGAAATATTATATTCACTATCCTTTATAAGTTTTGTGTTTAAAGGTGAGTGGAATTAATACTTAATATGGTCTAAAAATACGTTTTGTTTCGCTATTGGGAGTGGTAGTTACGGTATATAAAATGATTCAATGAGTAACAGTACAAAGCTAATGATCTCGACGTTTTAAGGAGTTTTTCGTTGCACTTAATTCACTGTATAAAGCCCGTGGCATTTTGCCATAATGCCACTTTATTGTTACGCCACTACTACTTACTGAAATATTGGTGTCTCTTGAATTTTTTTGAGATTAAAAATTAGTAAGTAAAAAGTAGTATAATGATCTGATTAATTAATAAGGCAATAAAACTAAGATGGTATAATTTCAAATGATGGAACTTCAAGTAATTTCATTCAAGCCTTCAGTGAATTGCAAGATAAAATCAAGAAGGTTTGAAAACTTTATTAACTTCTCTTGTGAGTTTCCTTTTTTAATTAATTTTAAATTTTTTTATATATCTAAAGATAGATTTAATAAGTTAGATTTTAAGGTCGATTTGTTTATTTTGATGTCTTAAATAATATACGCTACGGCTTATATTTGTATATAGGTAGTTGTCAGCTTAGAGAAAATCCAGGAGTCCTACGGGATGTTAATCCATCAAAGGTACAAACAAGGAAAAGCTTTACTCTAAGTTTCATGAAAAAACAAACTTATACGGCTTATAAAACTTATATCCCTGTAGCTTGGTAAATTATGAAAAAGAGATTTGGTTTTCTGAATAAAATAATATTTCAATGGCAATGGTAGTTTTTTAATTTTCTTTATATCTTAGAAAATTGGGCTTCCCATTATTTTCTTTTAAAAAATTCTGATTTTATCTATCGTTGAGTCCAACAAAAAAAATATAGTCGAGGCTTTTAACTTTATCTTCTTTCAATCTCCATAAAATATTCAAAATCATTCAAAAACTCAACGCATTAGCGACAAATGTTTCCTTTTTTTTCCCACTTTCTCTCATCTCTTGATTCCATTTTCCACGATTTTTTTTTCATAAGTATTAAATTAAAAAGTCATTCCATCTTTTCAACATGCGTCATCATTTCGTATCTATCTTCCCAAAACGAATATCATTACCAGTCCTCGTTTCTCGTTCCAGTCGGTGAAACTAAAAGAACAATATTTTCTTCGAGGTTTCAGCGACGTGTAAAATGTCGAATATAACCAAATGTAGATAGAAGTAGATAGAGGCACGAGAAATCGATTATGCATGTGACGAACCCAGGATATAATAACAGTAAGAAAATTGAAATTTGTCATCTCCTTTTCGACTATCATAAATCATATTTGAGCGCGAATCAATCTATAAATTCAACCTTCTACACTTACAATGCTTGCAACAGCTAGACTTTTCCCATTTATTAGGGTTCCATACCTTCAGACGGGAACAATGGAAGACTTTTAGGATCACTTTGTTCGTAAAAATACAATGTCTACTTTTGTCTATTACTAATAGACCAGGGTTAATAATTTTTTATCTCAAAAAAAATTATAGTTGGATAAAACCCATAAGAAAAGGAAGAGAATATAACAAAAATTAAAGAAAAAATAAATTACGGTCGTTCTGAGGTGGGTTAGACACGGTTTATCTCAATTTTCGACAAAACCACAAGTCCTATGGGAAAAAGTAAAATGGCAAAGTTGTAGATATAAAGTAGATCTACAACTTTTGTGCCAACACTTTTTTCACATAACCTCAAAATTTATGTGAAAATTTTAAATTACCAAGTTTTTTGGCTTTTAAGTTTTATCTTTTGCAAAAAAAAATTTTTTTACACAAAAATTGGTAAAAACTTACCCTTTAAAGTCCCAAACACACTGTATTTTTTTTTTTTATTTAAAATATAATTTTTTTCACCTTATAATGACTTAATATCGAAAAAGCACCCTAATTTTCAATCGAAAATTCTCAAGTCAAAACATCTGATTTTTTTTAAAGTCGGTGAGCTTTTTTTTTGTTAAAACCTTTACTTTCTGGTGGTGCAAAAAAAATTACATTACAATATTAAATGTTCTCAAAACCTACAATAATTAAAGTGTAAATTTTCATAAATTGCTCAAAATTGTATATAACACAATTTTGACCAATTTATTAAAATGTACAGTTTAATTATTGTATTTTCTGAGAACATTTAACATCGAATGTATATATTTTTTGCTTCATCAGAAAGTAGAGGTTTCAACGAACAAAAATACTTTGTTAAAAAACTTTAAAGAATTCTTAAAAAAATCAGATGTTTTGACTTGAGAATTTTCGGTTGATGATTAGGGTGCTTTTTCGATATTAAGTCATTATAAGGTAAAAAAAAATTAATATTTAAAAAAAATACAGTGTGTTTTGGACATTAAAAGGTAAGTTTTTACCAAATGTTGTGTAAAAAAAAATTTTTTTGCAAAAGATAAATATTAAAAACCAAAAACTTGGTAATTTGAAATTTTCACATAAATTTTGAGGTTATAAGAAAAAAGTGTTAGCACAAAAGTTGTAGAATTACTTAATATCTACAACTTTGCCATTTAACTTTTTCCCATAGGACTTGTAGTTTTGTCGAAAATCAAGATAAACCGTGTCTACCTTTAACCCTCCCCCCTTTCCACTTACCCACCTAAGATCGAACGTAATTTATTTTTACTTTCATTTTTGTTATATTCTCTTCCTTTTCCAATGAGTTTCATCCAACTATAATTTTTTTCACTTTTTACCATTTTCAACGGCTAAAAGCACTGTCTATAGTAAAGAAAGTATTGTAATCGGGTCGAATTTTCGAGTTCGAGCTTTCATCGGAAATAGATGTTTTGAAGTCCCCTGGGTCCGAAAAAGTAGTCTTTAGAAGACATGTTTCTAAAAACTACTTTTAGTGTGACAGCCATATCGTGTCGAAAGCTTTAGCCGAAATGCACCAAACTTGGAATTTTGCCTTCAATCTGTATCTAGTTGTGCCGCGAAGCTTTTGGTTGATATTGGTTAACCGAAAGCTTTTCCCTTTTTTTTCAAAAATGGCTCCAATGATTTTCCTTTAACCTTCTATAGTTGTTATAGATATTGATGTCTACAACTTTTATTTGAAACTTTTTCCTGGGAAAATTCAAATAAGAACGATTCTTGGGTTAAGGGTGGGAATTCATATATACTTTTAAAAGCTGTAAAGTGTCAACATATTTCCTACTTTCTTTTACTACTATATTGTAAAGAAAGTATTGTAATCGGTTCGCATTTTCGGTTTCGAGTTTTTGCCGGAAATACACATTCTGAGGTTCTCTGAATCCAAAGAAGTGATTTTTAGAAACATTTCTGTGTGAATGTGTGTGTGTGTGACAGTGATATCGTATCGAAAGCTTTATCTGAGTTTTACCAAACTTGGAATTTAGAATCTAGTTGTGCCGCGAAGCTTTCGGTTGAAATTGGCTTACCGGAAGCTACACATTATTCTATGGGTTTTGAGCTTTTTAAAATTCTTTCAAAAACGGCTCTAACAATTTTCTATAAACTTGCTGCAGTTCTTAGACGCATCAATGCCTATAACTTTTATTTGAAACTTTTTTCTGGGAAAATTTAAATAAGGACGGTTCTGGGGTTAAGGGTGGGAGTTCGTATAGACATAGGTACGTAGATACTGTGCTAATAACTAATAACTAATAACCTTGGATACTGTGTGCATGTAATTTTGTTTATATAGTCATTAAGTGCCTATAGTTCTCTAAACCAACAGCGAGTTTCCTAAATGATAGTAAAAGAAAGTACTGCGACGCCTTGCAGAAAATATTTTCAAATCAAGCCAATCAAATTCACAGCCATTTGACACATACTTTGAGTTCCTAACAAAGTATAGCAGTACTTTTTATTGCATTGAGATAGAGTCCTTAAATCTGATAGTAACTTCGGAAATTAAGATATAAGAAGAACAAAGATATTTAAATAAATCCACTTTTTATGATCCTATAGGTTTGTTCCGATCGTCCTTCTGGTGATGTTCAAATACTGACAAACAGACAAAGAGCAAGACAACATTGACAAAGGATGAGTGAAAACATAAAGTGACAGGTTTGCTTGAGTTACAAACCGGTTAACCAGTGCTTAAACACCTCCAAAAGGGTCGGTATAAGCGATTGTCACGAAAATGTACGTACATAGCTCGACTCTTGGCCTAATGAGGCCGAGCGGTTGTAAGCTGAAACATTTCTTCACTCACTCTTGTCTCTTGGTCAATGTGTCTTACTCTTTGTCTGTCTGTCAGTGTTTGATCATCAACATATAGCTAGTCGTATGGAACAAACCTAATAATTCACATTTGACGGAACCCCAGGAAGCGAAGCAAACTTGTCCTTGTCCTAACAGATAAAACTAGAATCTGATATTTAATTCGCTTCAACTCGCCTACTTATTAATTAAATAAAGCAAAAAGTTCATTTGTTCTTTCTTTTTGTTGTAAACTTTGTTGATTAAAGCTCAAGTAACGGCTGTAATATTGCATGAAGGAGAAAACTAGTGTGGATTTTCTTCATCAAATAAGTTACATTTAATTATTCATGTGGATTTATTTAAATATTTTAATATTGTATGAGATAATTCAACATTCTATTTCATAAAAGTTCCATTCTGACGTGAAAAGCTTTGAAAGATTGAACAAGTGAAAATTTCTAGGATGTTCATAGAATTCGCTCTCGTCTATATTTAGATGGCGACTGTTAAGAGCTTTGTACCTGAGTTCTTTTGTTTTTTTTTTTTGTAAAACTTTTCTTTTGTTTCGAAGAAAAATAATTTTATAATTATTGCTCGTCTCGATTTTCCCTGTAAGAAAATGCTTTTTATGAACGTTTATTTTTAAATATTTGATTTAAACGTTCGATTTTTACTGACTGTTTTTCGATCGCTTCTCCTTTATGTTTATGTTAAAATATGAAAATCAAACAGGAAAGAAAAATTGAGAAACAAGATGAATTTCCGTTTACCGTTAATTTATTTTTCTCGGGGGATCAATTGGTCATTTTTTTTTTGTTTGCTCGGAAAATTCAAAGAGAATTATAAAACGAGGAAATACGTGCTTACAGAGCTTATTCCCGATGGGTGTCCGCTTTACTTTTTGTATTGTGCCGGGAAATACAGAAATTCAAGAGTTGAAGATTTGGCCGCCACTTGAAAGCTCAAGGGTGGTTGACAGGATTGGGAGCTGGGGGCGGCAGAGATGAACATTCATATTGAAGCGGTCTGAATTAAAGTGAAATGTCGATATTAATTCCAAGGCGCTTTTTCAAGCCGACTGTTCGTACATAAAGCATGTATTTCGACCGACTCACAACATCAATCTCTCTGGGAATTTATTACGATGTACAAAATAGTTCGGGCTATCCGTTTTTTTTTTCATCGGAAGAACCACAGAGGGAAAAGAAATTATTTATCTTTTTTCTCTCGGGTTTATTTTCAATATCCTATAAATTAATAGAAGTCTCTATTTTAGATTAAATGTCAACACATAGACAACCCGAGTAACATTAACGTTTATTTTTTGCCTATCCATAAGTGATTGTTTTATACACCCGATTTTCAATAAATGAACGATTTTAAGTTGAACTAAGTTTTTAAGGTTCTTGGAAGTCCTCCAACAAACAATATAAAAAAAAGAAATTGTTATAATGAAAATAATTATGAAAATTCTTGACGAAAATACATTTTGTATTGAAATCAGGCAGAATTTTAAGTTAATACACAAAAAAAGTTTTAATTTTGTTTCAAGAGGCACATTAAACTGTTTCTCACTTTCTTCTCAAATGAAAATAGATCCCATAATGGAAAACTGAAACAATTGGAAAATCTTTTGGAAAAAACCTTGACATTCACCGCATTTTATCTCGCCTAGCTCCTTCAATGTATCCAACTATTTTCTTCATCTCTCTGTTTTTTGCGTGCTTTTCATCAAATTGATTTCAACGTTGTCGACAATTTTATTACATAATTTTATTCGCTCGATTCAATAAAACATTTTATCATAGATATATACGTAACGTATAAGCGTATAAAAAGCGTAACGCCAATGAAAACGACAAAACGATTCATTTGCCTCGAAAAATTCGTTTTACTACGACCTCGTCATTAAAAACTCGTTAAGCTGCTTGAGGCTCAGAGTTTAAGCTGTGTCAAGCTCGCAGAAATACGGGAAATTGTTGGAATTAGCTTTTACGATAAGAAAAGTTTTTATCGAAATCAAACAATGATAAAAATAACGTTTTGCTTCACTTTTTCAACCCTTGCATAAAAAGGTTCTCAATTTTGTACACGTTTTTTTTTTGTCAAGACTCGTATAACGTTTTTATTTAATGAACCGATTTAAATGATTTTTGTTTTATTCGATAAGGTTTATATCAAATTTGGTCCCATTTTAATTTGAAGTGAAAAGTCCGTCCTTAAAGGGCTGAACAATAGGGGATGAACTAGTATTTTTTGAAGTTATACTTCTTTAGGCGCGTTACGAAAAAATTATGAGAGTAAAATTTTAAGATGCGCACGCATCAGTGTGACACAAAATTAACAAGATGAAGTTGGTCGCAAAATTGCTCGTTTTTTTAAACTAGGCGCGCGGAATTTGAATTTTTGTTTTATTTATTTACTTATTTATATATTTTTATGGTTTAATTAAAAATAATTAATTCTTTAAAAATATTTCTAATATTTTACTAAGAAAATTTATATATATAAATGATACAAATTATTATTAAATAAGTTATTACTTTTCTCGAATTTAGTAATAGCTGTTATCATACTATTTGGAGTTTAGTGATGAAAATGACGTCTGCATTCCATGCATATTCTTGGTTATCACGAAATCTGGGATTCTAACATGATTCAACCATGTTAGAATAATAATTTAGTAAAACAAGGCATGAATAATATTAAGACATTTACTTTGAAAAGTAGCTACTAACTTTATGTCGTCATTTCTATGAAGCTTCGTTTTCACGGCATGCATGAATTGTTAACCAGAAAAATGACCCCGACAAACTTTATAAATGTCTTGCAGCTTTCTTTGAATTTTATTTTCGTTGTAAACGATAGTTTTTCACAATATTTCAGTCATTTAATAGTCATAAAAATACAAATTTACTGCACAAAGGGTGACTCGAAAAAAAACGTGTTAAACGTCAGATTACTTTAAGGCTATTAGGTGCGTTGTTCTTAGAGGCGTTAGTATCGGTTTGTTTTATCATCACAGCGCAAGTCCGTAATGCTTAAATGCATTTTGGATATTGCCCTGTCATCTTTGTTTAATGTGCCGTACTAAAATTCAAAAGAACCGCACCTCTCGTAAAAGTGTCCGCTCCACGAATAAATTATATTCAGTAGTTATTTAGATTGAATATTTTGATTAATATTATTTACTATTCGTAAGTATTAATGAAAAAAATTGTGCTTAAATACTTTTTTCAAGTGCTCCAATATAATTTAGGATAACTATCTGTATGTACTATTTATTGATATAAATTAAAATATTATTCTCTAAATTTTATTTTAATGATGCCAAAGAAGTATGACTTCTCACGCGCGTACATGCACCCACTTTTTTAGTAATGGGAAAAAAAAATTATTGGAGGCGCCGGGCATCGATCCCGGTACCTCTCGCATGCTAAGCGAGCGCTCTACCATCTGAGCTACGCCCCCTGTTGATAAGTGAAAATGCAATGAAAGTTTTTATCGGATTTCTGCCACAAATTGATCTACTTTCACCTCTCCGTTAAAATTTGTATACACCTTAATTAATTGCCTTTTAATTCGTTTCGCTTAAGGCCACTTTCAAAAGTCAAATTTTTTCAAACCCTATATTGGTAATAGTATCAGGGGGCGTAGCTCAGATGGTAGAGCGCTCGCTTAGCATGCGAGAGGTACCGGGATCGATGCCCGGCGCCTCCAAATTTTTTTTACCTGTGTCAACATATTTTGATGATATTTTTTACTATCTTTTACTACATACAACGGTTTGCAAAAAAACGTATTTTTGTTAAAATCGGTTTTTCGGTTTTTTTCTTTCTTATTGTATTTATTTAGTTTATTTATTTATTATTCGCATATATTATAGACGCAACAATAAAGTTAGGGGTCAACCAAGTGTTTTGACATAAAATTTTGTAAAAGTTGAAAAAGTGGAGTTAATCGATGTGTGCACTGACCCGCTCATTTTAGCGTAGACTTAATAGTTAATGCAGTTCAGCGAGATATTAGATTAATATAGCTTCTTTTTTTTAAATTCTTTTTTAGCATTTTTTATATTTTACTGTCAATACAAATTCAAAATACATTTTTAAGTTACAACCGTTACCGTAATCAAATTACATTTCAACACTCCCTTTTATTATTGCATATATTTTTTAACCAGAAAGAGTTAAGTTAGCGAGATTAAAGTTTTTTTTTCTTAAATTGCTCCTTAAATTCTCTTTCCGGATCCGCAATTGCTCCAGGTGTATAGTTAATTAATAATTAAATTTATAAAAAAAATTCATTCTCAAGAATTAAAATCGCTATAAAACCCAAAATGCCCCTATCTGCTCTATTCATAATGCAAATAATTGATAAACGTTTTGTATTATGTATATTTGTATATACGTTTTGTAACGTTTTATATATTGTAAATATATTGTAATATATTATATATATTTTTAATAACTAATTATTTGTAACTATATATACATGTATTGTTGTACTATGACGTCATCAACTGCCATTGGATCTTATAAACATGATAGTTTAAAAATTGAATCCGAAAGAAGCATTTAAGGAACAATTTTTTGAAAAAAAAATTTATTTTGGATTATTTTGGATTATATAGCATATTTTATTTTTGAATTTACAAATTTTTGAAAAATTAATTATTAATTAACTAAAAACTATACACTTGGAGCAATAGCGGATTCTGCAACAGCAATTTTTTTAGCATATACTTAAAAATGTTCTACGCTAAGTTATTTCCGGTTATTTTTAATATATTTTTGCTTTAAATTTTTTAAATGTTTTTCTTCTGTAAATTAAATATGTTCTTTACACAATAACCCACGCAGACGACGTCACGGATATCAGCAAGTATTTTTCTAAAAAATATGGTGGAAAATTTTTTTTAAGCAAATTTAATTGATACATTTGCGTTAGTACTTTATTTTCAACTTCTTTTAAGTAAAAGGGGCCCAAATTTAAAGTTCCATTTTACATATATTCTCAAAAATGAGTTAGAAGAAGCAAACGTTCTGAATATGTACATTCGTTATAGGAACTACCTACCAAAGAATTTTTTTCTTAATTATTTATTGCGTGTAAGACATCAAAATACATAGAAAACACAAACCCATTTTTTTTTGATTTTTAAATTACCAAAGATTTGGAAATGTGTACAGAAAAATTGCTCTTATTATATGATAGGTCCTAAACCAAGACTTTAATTTATTGTACCTTTTATTTACATTAATCTTAAATAAAGATTTTATGAAACGTTTAAATTTCATCTTTAAACGCGTTTTTAATACTGTCGTTAAAGAAATAAAACGGATAAAATTTTCAGTTAATTTCATTGTCATAAAAGAAAGGCCAACGTGTATCTAAATTCAATGGGCCTCCAGTTAATAAAGCTAAGTTAGCGAGAGATGATGTGAACAATGTGGAAAATGAAACAATTAAATGGTACAAGTCAAGCGAAATGTTTGAGCTCGAGGAATGGGAGACGTTTTGGGAATTTGAGGATATTAGTGCTGAGACCTGAACATGCCGCGGACCAACTATATTCACACTTGAAGACTTGAGTTGGCTCAAATAACTATGGAATTCGGCAGTGTGTGAGGTGGCGGTGGTGGGTGGATGCGGTCGGTTGTTCGAGATAAATGGGAATAGGACGAAAGGCTCGGGATACTAATTGGGAAAGTTTTCGGAACGCCGTAATTCTTGTGTGCATACGTACGTGTTTGGTCTCAATGGCAACAGCTTCTTCGAGCCTCTTGTTTCCCCAATTGCGTGGGGCACGCATCATTTCGAATTAACAAACGCCTATACGATTGAATCGAGCTTAACAATATCGAGTCGATTCAAGCTCTGTTTTGGTAATTAAATCGTTAACTTTGCAAGTATTAATTTATTTAACTTCTTGTAAAATCTATGCTTAATTTACATCTAAAACTGAAAGCTTTATCTTTGAACACTCTAATTTCAAATACTATAATTTGTGACCTTATAAATATCATTTACTATCATGTTAACTGTACCTAACCAGGTTTTAGGCTATTTAAAAAAAAGATTAAATAAAATATTTTCACGTTAAATTGAATGTAGACAAATACGTACATAAAGACTGACCTTAGAGATGTTTCTGAGAAATGGTGGTATTTTACATTAGGAATATCCATATTTGGTTATTTTCTTTTATAAAAATAAAAAAAACAAAAATGACTTGGGGAACTGAGGTACTGGCATTGGGGAACTGAACTTGACATTGTATTCCCCAAAAAAAATTCTTATTAAATTATATTGGAGAGAACATCAACAAAAAATGTCACTTGGAATAATCTTTGTATTTATTATAATGCTTTTTTCGAGCTTAATAATATTTTATATTGAATTTTCGTTGAGTGACACAAACAAAGCTGACACGTAGCTCAGTCATATCGAGCTTGAAAGCTCTAGGGTCAGAGCGGGGGCCACGCGGGGGTAGAGTGAGTTGATCACAGACATGTGTATAGGTACGGTGCATTGCAGAATATCTACGTGATCACGTTTGAAATTCATAAAACAACATTGTCGTTGGATCGTAATCGTACGATCGTGATCGTAACGAAAGTCAACAGATGGAAAGCGTTAGCGTTAAATTTCATTTTCCTTGTCTTTCCGTTCCGACCAACTAAAAGCTCTCCATTGAGACCGTACAGAGGCGAGTCAAACTGCCATTCACTTGAAACTATCAAAGGCAGTGGTTCCCAACCTTAATAAACCTCATAAAACAACAAATAGAAAAATGTTTATGTACGAAAGATTGTATAAATGGTGCCAAAGGAGAAAATTTATGAAAGTTAAAACGACATTTGTGTTGTTTGAGGATTTTATTGTGCGGCAATTTTATTATTCGATGCCTAGTGCTGGGGCACCACTCGCACCACCCACGCTAATACTCTAAATGTAATACCCAATGACAAAAATCAACTAAGATAGAATGGGGTAAGATCGTAAACGGGGTAAGATCGTCAACGCCTTAAATCTATTCTAATATCCATTACATTATTTAGACTAAGGAGTAGAAACCTGTATTTGATTATTATGCAGTCAACAAACTATATTTCGGTCGTTCAGAAGTAAGTTTTCTGTTTTTATAACCAATGTTAATTCTCATTTATTTTGATGTTCACTTGCAAGTTAGAACTGGCAAGATAAGTGCCGTGATATTGCAACAAATCTTTTATCTTGAGCGATTATTTTTGGTAGATATTAAGAAAAATGCTTAAAATTCACTTTAAATGAATAAATTCTATTAATTGTTTCGAATGTTTTGAGAAAATCCCTACTCTGGTCTTGTCCGAAAATATTAGTGCACGGGGCAAGTTCGAAGTATATGACGAATTTGTATTAAAGGTACCTAACTACCTAACTAAAAAAAAACCTATTCTTAAAACTTTTTTTTAAATCTATAACTTTGAAATCAAACAACCGATTTTAATCTATTAAAAAGCATTTTATAAATGGTGAATGAAGAATTCCGATGTTGTCATATAACGTATTAATATTGACTTCAATGCGCTTTAAACGGCTGCTTACGTTCTTGCCCCGTCATGGGGTAAGTCCGGATGCGGCAAGATACCAACATAATGTTTAATATTTGAAACATAGTTTTAAAAATAAATGGTAAAGTTGAACTTATCAAAAACCGCTCCGATCTTACCCCATCCCACCCCACATTATCTATATCTATACGAATAATAAGATTAAAGATTTATGCTGAATAATAAGATTAAAGATTTATGCTTTTTGAAACGTTATATAATAAAAACGTTACGTCTTACCTGCGCGAGCTAACAAAAGCGGAAGTATTTTTTTCAGCCGAGATTTTTATTTAATCTAAAACATGTAAGGTGTTTTGTTAAAAACTTTTTATTACCTACATTTTCATATATGTATTTTATACAAAAAAAATTAATGCCATTTACATTGTAATTTTTCCCAAAAAACATTGTTTGTTCAGGGTAAACTTGAAAACGGCTGGGGTCGATTTCAATGAAATTTTCACAAGAATTTACTAAATAATGTAACTTACATTATAGGCTACTTTTTATTTCGAATAGTAAAAGTCTGTCTGCCTGTTTGTTCTTCACAAACTTGAAAACGGCTGGTCCGATTTGGACGAAATTTTCACATACAGTTAGTAAACATTATAAAAAGTGCTATAAAATACTTTTTATTCCGAAAAAAAATTGATTTTCTGAGCAAAAAATTAAAAAACTATAAAAACTGTGCAACGAAAAACATACATCGCCAAACATGAAAACGCTCAGCAAAACGGGCGGAGATCAACTAGTATACGATAAAACGGTAGCAAAGCTTTTTTTGAGTTTATAATTCAAGTTAATTTTTTGAGTTGTTGGAACGATCCTGAAAATCCTGAAGGTAGATGTTGGCATATCAGTTATTTCTAGGTTTATAATGCAAGGATATAATCAGGAACACTGAAACCTTTGTGGCGTCCTTGAGTTTCATTAACCATAGTTTGAATACCACTAGAATAAGGTATACAAAATAAATGTGAAAAGACATGCATTGTTCCGAGTTTACCTATTCCTATCGTTGATCGTTGTATGTAAATTTATTTGCGTTTCTTCCTTTTGAAAAAAAATCATCAATTTAAATTCAGCTCTCGCAAACAAGAGGTCTTAAGAGAAGTCTGGAGGATTTCCTCGCTTTTATCACCAATAAAATATTGTGAAAGAAATTCATAACCAAAATATAATATGTTACATATATAAATTTCATAGCATTCTGTATCGTCTGTGAAGTGAAACGATTTGAATGATTGACGCATTCAATGAAAAGGATTGGTAGACAAATTAAATTGGTTTGGTTTTATTGAGCACTAGCTGATACCCGCCCGCTTCGCTGGACATAGCTAAATTGGAATGATTGATTATTATTAGAAACCTTCATAGCAAAATATATAAAAGTCATTTTAGCTATGTTGGCATAGAAAGTTATTCCTCAGGAATCGTAAATTTTCTAGAGTCAGAAATGTCTTCGTCTTTTTACCTGCCTAGAAATCTCACTATTTGCAGTTCAGTCATTTTTCACTGAATTATCACTCGTACTTTCCGTTTACTTTAAAGTTCCTATGGCCTATAAGTTGAGTATTTTTTTGAGTAATTTTTTTTTAATTCATCCTTATGTAACTCTGTATTTTTCACTCTATGAATCCATCTCCTATTGGCTTCACCTCTCTAAAGGCCTATTTACACTTTGATTAGTGCGAGTGATTAGTTCATGTGTGCAATGCAAGTATTGTCCACTGTACTGTTTAGCTGCTTTCCTATGAAAAAGAATTCACAAACACAGATCTTAATTTTTTTCCCAAAAGCTAGCCTCCAAACAAATTTTTTTTCTGATTTTCACAAATTTTCTTTTTTTTTAACCAATTACGTTAGAGATCTGAAACTTTCCAGATTTTATTACTTCACTAGCTGATACCCGCCCGCTTCACAGAGTGTATCTAAATTAATCTGATTGAATAATAGAAAATTTTACTCAAAATAAGAAATTAAGCTATTTTTACAAAAAAGATTATAAGATATTTCTAGACCTTTATTTCATAGAAAGTTGAAATTTGAAAGTGGATTGAAAATCCGTTAAACTACTTTTCCAGAAACAGATATAAGCTATCTTATAGGTAGGATCTTTACGTTTTTTTGAATATTGTAAAATATTAAGAAAATTTTAAGCCTTGAGAACCGTTCACACCAAATGTCGTATGAAATAATTTATTAATTTTGGTAGAATGGATTAGTAGCTATCCTTTAGGAAGTGTACCTTTTTTAGGATCAATAATATTTAATGTGTTATCTTAAGATCTGAGGTATAAGGTTTGGTTGCCTTAGATTCATAATTCTATTATATAGTATTAAGGCCATTATGTCTTATCGGCAAGTCTGCTATTTCCCGAGGTCCAAGATTAGACAACGAATTCTTATATATCTTACTAAAATAAATTGAAAATTAAAATTATAGTTTTTTGGTAAAAAAACAACACGATGGTCACATCTAAGTTGCAATTTTCTCTTGAAAAATAAGTTGGGCTGAATTTCTTTTTGTTCTGGGAGCTCTGCTTAACGGCTTCACCTCTCTTAATCAAACTCCTAATTGGGATCACTAAAGTCGAACTGTCTGTTTTTGTTATTTATTCTTACGGGTCTCATTTTTGAACAAATATATTTATTTTTATGAATGAAATCATATTTACTGCAGAGGATTTCTTCCCTCGATAATTCGAACGTTTACTCAGCCGAACTATTAATAATATATTAAATACCCGTAAATTTACAATGGAGTTATGGTTTCTAGGAATTTAACCTATCGCTATACTTCTATCATGGTTATAATTTTCAAATTTGGGAACATTAATTTATAAGAATAACAAATTACATAGTTTAAAATCATGTCGTCTCTACAATATGTTAGTATATGTACATTGTATCACAACTGCCTGCCGATGTATGTTTTTCGTTGCGCAGTTTTTATAGTTTTTATTTCTTTGCTCAGAAAATCAACATTTTTTCAGAATAAAAAGTATTTTAAAGCACTTTTTGTAATATTTACTACTTGTAGTGAAAATCTCGTCCAAATCCCAAATGCCAAGAACAAACAAACAGACAGGGAAAACTATTCGAAATAAAAAGTAGCCTATAATGTAAGTTACAATATTTAATAACTTTTTATGAAAATTACATTGAAATTGGCCTAGCTGTTTTCAAGTTTACCCTGGACAAACCCTGTTATTACCCTGTTTTTTTTTTGGGGAAAATTACAAAAAAAATGGCATTTATTTTTTTGTATTGAATATATGAAAATGTAAGCAATAAAGAGTATTTAACAAAGCACTTTAAATTTTTTAGATTAGATAAAAATCTTAGCTGGGAAAATGATTCCGTTTTTCGGCGAGATGGAACGTTTTTATTATATAGGTATTCAAGTAGTAAAAATCTTCAATCTTTTTATTGGTATAGATTAAAACCTTCAAATCCACTAAGTATCGTTTAATTATCTCTCGGGAAAAAATTTACTTTACTTATACCCCTAGGGCATTTTATTGAAATCTAAGTCAATATAAAAATGACGGTAATTAGAGCTTTGTATATAAGCTTTAACTTTCACAACTAGTGACACTAAATTTATAAGTAATTTAGTATCGGTTTTAGACTGAATATATATTGCCATATAAAATTTTTTTTGAATCTTGTTTTAATCTAAGATCTACTACCCACGACTAGAATAATCCCTAATTTCCGAGTTGTTCACCAATAGTTATAGTATTGTCCTTAAAAAAAATAAATAATAGCTTCGTTCACAAGTGCGATTCTGAATCAATTCAGAACTATTCACATGCGCGCTTAAAAAAAAAAGCGCTCGCGAGTCAGAGAATCCTGAATTTTTAGTAACAGTTCGATGTTCGTGGTTCACGCCAAATTAGTTCGTTATCGATCCAGAATTGATTCTAGCAATTCTCTTATTCACGTGCAGTTTGATAAATCGTGTCCAGTTCAAAATAAAGTTTCGCTGTTGTTCAATCAACAAATTTTGTGAGTTCTCGTTAGTCCGTCTAATTCGGAACAATTCTAAAGTCATTCGCGGAAAAAGAAATCCTGAACTTGTTTATAACAGAGTCGGCGCTCTACGATAAACCTGAATCTATCTTGAACTGATTCGTAATCAGTTCAGAGTGAGACCCGCGAACGAAGCTAATGTACCATTTTCTTTTCCTTTCAAACACACTTGATGACCGATGTTTTCAATCTTGAAACTATACCTTTTTAAAATTCAATAAGCTCATATCAAAAAGCTCTATATTAAGTTCAAATCCCGAATACAAATCTAGAATTTGTAACAAAAATTATGTAAAGATATGATATCCTGATTTAGACTTTCAAATATCTCAAGTAGATGTATAACATGATTACTTTTCCTGGAACTACGTAGGTAGAGTTGTTTCAAGATTTAATAGAGTAGGTATTTCTCAACTGTTACCAATTTAAACGACAGAAACAAGGTAAAAAGAAAAACGGAAGGAAAACACGAAGCAAAGATGAGCAGAACAAAATGCAATTAATGCCGCTGTACCTTTAATATTTAACTCTTGTCTTTTACGGGTTTTCTCGTATTTTCTCTGCCTTGCATTTCCACTGTAAAACGAAACAAAGAATCACTAAAATAACTCAATTTGCTACCCCACCACGCTTTCTTACGAGTTTTCTTTACATTTTCAAGTATGTTTTGAGCAAATAAATTAAAAAAAAAACTTGGATTTACCAACAGTCTTTGTATATTTTCATTTTTCTTGAGTACCTCTTTCATTATTTTCCATAGTTGTTTTGTCCTTTGCAAAGCAATTTTTTAAAATACAAAATATCGCAATTCCTAGAAAGGATTATTTTCTCCCAAGTACTTTCTATATGATGTTAACGTTTTTTCTCGACTCTCGTTGATGGAAACGGTTGGAAAATCTATGGTTTCTATCTATATTTAGTAAGTAATAAGTTTCAACTTGTCGTTTTGTCTTCAATTTTTATCGTCTTGGATAGTACGAGAAGAAAAAAATTGGTAGAAATATAAGTAATATCAAATAAAAAACATACATTGTACAATGAAAAGCTTTTAGTCGGCTTCTGTATGCAACTAGCATTACACCGACGCAACTATAAACGTCTGTACGTGAACAAGTCCCATTATTTTTTTAAAGTACATATTACGCTGTAATTGCGAGCTAAAATGGGATGAAACCAAGTATCAAGAAAAATTAGCGTTTTTTTTTATAGATTTCATATCTCACCCCTATCCTACCCGCGTCTTTTGATTTTTTCGTCGTTTTTTCCCGTATGAAATTTTGGTGAACATTAATTGAAATTTAATGCCTGCGCCTAAACCGCTTACGCTGTCTGGATGTTATTATGAATTTTCCAACAAAATTCCAACAATTTATAGTCACATTGCGACTTAAAACATATTATGCGATATATAACATATTTCACTGGTTTGTTTTTCTTATATGTTCCGGTATAGTCCCATCAACTTTAAAAATGTCAGTACCTAGTTTGCTACATCCAGACCTAGTACGGAAGATTGCTTTCGGTTTTGTGGAAGGTGAAGTGCATTTCTTCATAGACTAAACTGTGGGCATTGAAACATTAGGTTTGTTCGCGGATCTGATACTGAACCGATAACGAATCAATCCAAGTGGATTTAGGAAAATTGCCAAACGCATACATTCTTATGAAATGATTAAGGGTTATTTTTCCGTGAACGAGTTTGAATTAATTGAATTTAACGTTGATAGCAAAGGAAAGAAATTCTAGCCACATTTTATCAAACTGCTCATGAGTAAGAGAAACGAATTTTTCGTTCTAAAAAAAAACCGAAAATCTCTAGATCCAAAGTCCCCTTTCTCTATCCTTTTCTTTCAACTTTAAATACAATTAACAATTTTCGTGGGTTCTCGTTAATCCTCGTCTTACTTCCGAACATTTTCAAACTCGTTTAAGGGAAAATGACCCTTAATCAGTTCATAAGCGTTTATGTGTATAGCGATTTTCCTAAATCTACTTGGATTGATTCGTTATCGGTTTAGTATCAGATCCGCGAATAAACCTATAATGCTGGGCTATTAAGGTTTCACCGCCACAACTTAGTGGTTCTCCTCCCTCTATATAGTATGTGTGAGTAGCTCTCGTGTGTCCCATAGCCAGTCTGGTGAGAAGTACTTGGTTACTTCTAGTTTGGGCGTGTTTCCAGATTCCAGGGAGTTTATCGATCTTATTTAGGTTCATATGTACCGTTGTTGAACCTTTTCACTTTAATTAGCTTATATGTGTATGTGTGCTATCAACGATTCATACAAAAACTTTATTAAGATACTAGCTGATACCCATTTACTTCGCTGAGTGACCTTCATATCTGTTAAACATTAGCTATCCTATAGGTTCTATACACTTTTAAGAATAAAAAGCATAGCTTGCTTTCCTTTAAGACTTCCAGACTCTTTTATACCAAAAATTATTAGAAAAAGCTCAACTATTTTAGCACTAAAGAACATTTAAATAGTTGGCATTATTTAGCATTAGTGTTAGCCTTTAATAGATATCCCCCAAGAACCATATCTGTTTTAGGGCAATTAATAGGCAAGGTGTTATCTTCAGATCTAAGATATTCTTAACAATGTTTCATTGAAATTCGTTCCGTAGTTTATACTAAAAAAAATATTTTATCACAGAACCGTCCACTATTTTCAAGATTTTTAAGTATCGATTGTCTTATAAACTATCAATACATGAAAAATTACGTTTATTTATCACCCTTTCCTTACCTGAGAAAAACTAAAATCAATAAAAGAATTTTACATTTTTCAATCCTGGGACACTCCATTTTTCACTTCTTTTGGGACACCTTCAATTTTTCTACCCTTTTAAGATTCTCATTTCTTTCACTCCTTTTGGAACACTCTCATTTTTCACACCTTTTCTGACACCCACTTTTTTTACCCCATTTTTTTTCATTTATTTAAGGTCGCACAGCTGCTATGGTCATTAGCGACCGTCGAATCTGAAAACCCAGAAAAAAAATCTGGGCTTTCATTGGGATTCGAACCCAGGACCACTGGTGTATAAGGCAGCTATCTAGTCGACCACGCCACTAAGTGACCTTCATCCCATTTGGGACAACTTAATTTTCCATCCTTTTTAGGATACTGTTATTTTTATCCTTTTTGGGACACCCTCGATTAGTGGAAAAGCTATTGAGCTTAAACGTCGTATCAAGGTTACCACGGTTACCCCTACAAATTAGGGGTCACGTGGGGCAAACAAATTCATGTATCTAAATGACTTTCCCTCCCAATTTCCCCTGGACACCTCTTGTGGAGGTTTCGCTGAAAATCTATAATGTGGAAAACCTTCCCTGGGGACCAGAAAACAACCACTACAAGTTTCATCGAAATCGGTCGAACAGTTTAGGAATGCATAAAGGACAGACAGACATACGTACATTCGTTTTTCTTAAGCTTTTTCTACACTTACTGATCGCTATGTGTAATGTGCAATGTATGTATGTCGTCGCCACAAATTTCATAGGTTTCAATAGATTCTATAGATTTCAATACAGACTTCAATAGATTTCAAAAGACTTCTATAGACTTCAATAGATTTAATAAAATTAGTAATAAAAAAAGTAAAAAAATTTATTGATGATGCACAGATGTGAAGCTTAAAAGGCTTAAGATGCTGTAAAAAGTATTTTTTACGATTGACTTGTTTTATAAATAGATATAGATAAATTAATTTTTTAAAGCAATTAGTTTTTCAATATAAGTTACTTTATATACAGTTATGCACGTGCAATTTTCTTTATTTTTTGAAAGAGACAAAAAATTGGTACCTACATGCATTAATATAAACATTTTTGAAGTAAAACTTTTTTCAGAAAAATACTTTTTTTGTGTTTTTACAAAAACTGAAATTTTGTTGTTCAATAACTTTGGTACTGGGAAAAACTTTTTTTACGACACTAAATTTCTTTCTTATCGCATCTAAAGAAGTTTCACTTCAAACCAAAAAATAAAATAACTTATATTTGACGAGCCATTAAATATTTAAGACTTATATTTCTATATTTCTATATTAGTAATTTATTTGTTTTGTTGCGTAAAGCCACCCATTTCTATTCTCGCTCCACTGAAAAAAGCTTTTGCGAAACAAAAACTGTAAATTTTATGTGTAACGTTTACGACTGCATCTAGCCTTGACCTTGAGAAAAAGTTCAATAAAAAAGAAATTAAAAAATGGAAAAGATTTCAATATTTTTTATATTTTGTTATACATTTTCCTTTTTTATTGTCTCCTGTGAATCTGTAGCCATAAAAATCGAAATCGAATAAAAGAAAGCCGTATCTAAGTGAAAATAAATATAAAAACGAAATGAATTAGACTACAAAGTAACATTTATTGGCTTCGCTGAAATAATTGGATTTATTTTCTTTATTGCCATATGGGGATTGATATCTTCTGGTTACTGATGCTTTGTTATCCCGTAGGATTCAAATCATTCAGATTGCCGTCCCCCCAAAACCAAACCATAGCAATGCTTTTGCAATATCTCATCCTCTCTCACGAATCCATTCCTTTATATCAGTTTTTTGATTTGTGTCTTTGATATATTTTTTTCGAAAAAAAAAATCAAAGCATAGGTTACCTTGATTTGAACCATATTCAATCAAATCAAATCAAATCACATTGATCTCATATACAATAATATAACATTATGTAGTTCTTCATACATTATATTTTTTTCTGTCACGCCAGTGGCGCTGCATTGATTTAAGTCACCCAGTTCGAATGAGGGGTTCCAAACTTGACTGGATTTTTAAGTTTCTTCACTTCAAAACTTGAAATCAAATTAAACTAAAGTCAAATTTTAATCAAGACTTTTTAAGCATTTTTATTTTACTCATAATTTCAAGGTCAGTTCATGTCATAGACTTGACTTAATGAATCCTAAAATACTCTATCCTTATTGCTCCTCAAGTACATGCTTTGATATTTGCAGTAAAATATACAATAAGCATTTACTTGAGGGAGCTACAGCCTCCACTTAAGTAAATTTATGGTTACAACTTGAGCGTATGTCATGATTATAAGTTGAGTGTTTCCTCAAATTTGAGTGACGATTATTAAAACCGCTCTTTAAATTAGAAATAAAATATCTTGCGAATCCAATGCTTGACTTGGCATAATGTATAGCTTTTAGTCAGCACATACAAACGATTATTAACATTTGACTTTATTTAAAGACATGTTATTTGTTAATCTTTTTTTGAAGTTATACTTCTTTAGGCGCGTTATGAAAAAATGATGAGAGTAAAATTTTAAGATGCGCGCGCATTAGGGTGACACAAAATTAACAGGATGAAGTTGGCCGCAAAAGCGTTCGGTTTTTTAACTAGGCGCGCGTAATTTGAATGTTTGTTTTATTTATTTATTTTTATATTTGAATAAAAAATAATTATTCCTTTAAATATATTTATATATATATATATATATATATATATATATATATATATATATATATATATATATATATAAATTATTTATATATACAAATGACACAAATTATAGTAAATAAGGTATTACTTTTCTCGAATTTTACAGTAGCTGTTATCATACTATTTGGAGTTAAGTAATGAAAATGACGTCTGCATTCCATGCATATTCTTGGTTATACAAAATCTGGGATTCTGAAATGATTCAACCATCTTAGAATAATAATTTATTAAAACAAGGCATTAATAAGATTAAGACATTTACTTTGAAAAGTAGCTACTTACTTTATTTTGCAATTTCTATGGAGCTTCATTTTCATGGCATGCATGGATTGTTAACCAGAAAACTGATCCTGACAAATTGTATAAACGTCTTGCAGCCTTCTTTGGATTTTATGTTCATTGTAAACCATAGTTTTTCACAGTATTTTAGTCAATAAATAGTCATAAAAATACAAATTTACTACACAAACGGTGACTCGGAAAAACGTGTTAAACGTCAGATTACTTTTAGGCTATTAGTACGGCACGTTGTTTTTAGAGGCGTTAGTATCGGTCTATTTTATCATCACAGCGCAAGTCTGTAATGCTTAAATGCATTTTGGACATTGCCCCGTCATCTCTGTTCAACGCGCCGTACTAAACTTCAAAAGAACCGCACCTCTCGTAAAAGTGTCCGCTCCACGAATAAATTATATTCAGTAGTGATTTAAATTGAATGTTTTGACTAATATTATTTACGATTCGTAAGTATTAGTGAAAAAAATTGTGCTTATATACTTTTTCAAGTGCTCCAATATAAGTAATTAAGGTTAACTCTCCGTATGTATTATTTATTGATTTAAGTTAAAATATTATTCTCTAAATTTTATTTTATAGAATTATTTGTATGCAGTTAATAAAATCTACATTTTAATGATGCAAAAGAAGTATAACTTCTCACGCGCGTACATGCACCCACTTTTTGGTTAATGGGGATAAAAAAATATTGGAGGCGCCGGGCATCGATCCCGGTACCTCTCCAATAATGATTGAGTTTAATATCCGTATGTATTGTTTATTGATATAAATTAAAATATTATCTCTAAATTTTATTTTAATTAATTATTTGTTTGCAACCAAAAAAATTAATTTTTAATCATGCCATAGAAGTATAACTTCTCACGCGCGTACATAAGTACACGCACCCACTTTTTTTAAAAATCAAACCAATTAGCCTAAAAATCAAGTCAAGTAGTGAATCCTAACTGATGTTGCCAACAAGTTAAAGAGAGATATAGCCCCTCATACGATATGTCACTGTGGCACATTCTTCCTATCATTCGTCTTTTGTAAAATCGTCAATGCTTAGAATTTAATCTGGAAAACCATGGAAAAAATTTGAAGTGGAAAATTTTTTGTCAAATAAAATTCTTTTCCACTGCTGGTGGTGTTCAAGTGAAATTTATTCATATGTCTGCAAACTTGTCTATCAATCAGTCGAATGCATCAATCGTTTGAACAAACCAATCGAATTATTTCATTGAGAGAGAATTCAATTCAAATTTTCTGTGTTGCAAAAAGAAAACGAATAACAACCAAATAGCGTGGATGTGTCATCGAACGAGTTTAAATCGCAATAGTTTTATTTGGTTGTTCGATTAACAAATTGTTAATTTTAAAAAAAAACGGAGGATTTTTATTTGTAGCAACAAACAGATTTTAAATGAATTGCCTGGGGGAGGAAAATAAATTTCTATAATCCAACTTTTAAATTAGGAAATGAAAGCTCATTTTTGATTTTGTTCTTGTTTTTGTAAGAACGAAAATTAAGTTTGTTTAAATCTACGTGGACGAAAACTTACATCTCATTACGGTCTTATGGAAGAGTCATTACAGGAAAAAATTCTGGAATAAATTTCTTTTAATTAATCGTATGAAAATAATTCTTTTTTTTTGTGGTTATTTTGATCGATTTGCACTAGGGTTTCTTCCATTGAACTTTACCAACATTAACTACTAGCACCTTTACAGTGTTTAGTTAGATTAAAGCTTAAACATTCCTAGCTTTCCTTGTTAGTGAAAACTAAGCATAATAAACGTTTTCAGATTTGAAACTTTTTTTTTACTTACAAAGTCTTTTCAATTTCAGCGACAGTTTTGTAGAGACTTTTTTGATTGGAATCGACTAGCAGGAAGAAAACCCCACTTTATTCTAGGGTTTTTTTAGTTTTTTCAATTTTCTTCAAAAACGGTTCTAACGATTTTCTTTAAACTTGCTATGATTATTAGACTCATCAAAACTTACAACTTTTATTTGGAACTATTACCTGGAAAAATTCATACAAAAGGGGTTCTGGGGAAGAGGGTGGTAATTCGATACAAAGAGGTTGTGTACGTACAATTCTGTTTGTATAGTTTTTTTTTTATATATTATTCAATTTATAATTTTCTTAAACAATCTTGGGTTTTATTTATGTTCTCTTAAGCAACAGCGAGTTTCATGCAAAAGAAAGTTCTGTGACGCGTCACAGTAAATATTTAAACTTACGTTAGTATTTATACACGCTTAATCATTGGCTAGCTCATTGAACTAGAACAACGTTTGGGGAATTTTTTTTACCATAACCCCAAAAAAATTCTCAATTTGGAAAAATTCAGTAATTGAAATCTTTCGTGCTAAGATTTTGGAGTTGTTGCTTCATTTTTGATACAATAACTTCAAAATTGGAACTATTTGATGCAAGAATTTGATGTAAGAACAATTTGAATACAGTCTTTGGCCATAATAATACGCTTATAAAATAGCAATGGCAAAAAATGTCCTTAATACTCTCAAAAATTTAATTTCTACCCCATTTGGGTTATACCCCGATTTTCCGAACGCTGAACTAGAACATCATATAGGCTAAGATCCCGTTGCATGATTGCAACACTCATAATGCAGCTTAATCATTTATATTTCCCATTAATACTCTTCTTTTTCTGTGCATGTTGATATAAGGGTGTCAATCTAAAAGTGCCCGCAAATAAGTGAAAATAGCTGTTAAAGATAGGATAAAGTGAGGGAGAATTAACGCACTGCGACATTTGTCAGACGAGAACAGCGAGTATTTACGCTACGAGTTTTATCTCAATAACGTATCTTGATCTATTGAGACATGCAAAGGGTTTAAAAACTAGCAAAATGCGAGTATTCGCATAGTATAGACAACTCACAAGTACTCGCCTTTCTTGCCAGAAAAATGTCTTTGCACGCTCTTTCAGTTTATCTTTAATTTACAACATCTTTAACAGTTATTTTCGCTTATTTCCAGGCAATTTTTAATTGGAACCCTTATATCATCACCAACAGAAAAAAAGAGGTTAAATTTGATATATAAATTACTAACCTACATTATAGTACGAGAGCTAGCGACGTCGAAAAAAAAAGCTTTCCAAGCTTGTAGGGGGCAAACTAGCCACTTTACGAAAATTAGCCACTGGACATTTTTTATTTAAAATGTTATTTTCTACAAATTTCATTTAAAACTTTTTCTTTTCTCTGAAAAATTCAATATTTTACCTGTCATAGGTGCGATGCGCACTAATAAACGCGACCCCTCCCGACAGCCAGACAGCCCGTATGATGTCCTGGATAGGGCGAGAGATAACAGAAATAAAAACTGGCTGACCTAAAATACTCTCTTGAAAACGTTGCTAGCTCTTGAACTATTATGAGTGAAGTAATCATGCAGCGGGATCTTAGGCTATAACGTCATACCGACGAACAAAACTTCTAAAAGGCTCAATTCAAAGAATAATGGGTATAAAATAAAAAATAAAAAAAAAATTGTAAGCTACAATCATTGGTTGATTTGATTTGGATTGACTCTTTACCAACATTTCAATACACATATAACAAAAATACATTCAAACATTTCGTGGCCTTGAAAAATAAAAATACTACAGCCCACCATAAAGAACCATTTATGAACAACGTCTGTTTAATTAAAATTTAGGATTTAAAAAAATGATGAACCAATGTGTAAAATGTACAAATTACAGTGAATTTCAATTAAATTTTGAAAGTTTTTTCGCTGTAATTTTTTCTTCGGAGTTTTTCGAATCATTTAAATTCGGTTTTCGATGGTACGATATACTAATTAAAACAAGCCGAGGTCGGCTAAAACAAGATAAAATTAAAAGGTGAATTATTTGCTTGTTCAGGGTTGACCTCTTCGTTAGTAGCGAGTCCCTTATGAAAATTTCCTCGCCAAAATTTAGCCCCCGGCTTAACAAAGTGAACCTCAATGAACTACATACTATATACAGGTATACACATACATATACTATACAAAGCCAGGGAAATGGCATGAAATAATTAATTTAACAAAAACAAAAAGCACATCGTATATTTAGACAATGGAAATAAAAAAAATTTAATGAATTTTTTTTCTGATTGGTATTTATTTATTATTTTTAAAATTCTTTTATCGCATTAAATCAGAGGGTTGTGACCTTAAAAGAGTATATTTATGGTTGTAAAATATTTCACACACCTTTAAAGCAATATTTTCACTCCCTTATTTACTTTGTTAATTGTAATAAAATTAACGATCGGCTTTTTCCTTCAAACGAATAATAAGCAAAGGTTTAAAATGTTCCTTTAAAGCATTGAAAAATGCAATTTCTTAGCGTAAGAAAATAACAAACTATTAATTCACGATTGAATCACTTTAAGTCTCATTTGAAATGATTGATTTGATTTAATCCGATTTATTGGGATTAATTTTCATAAATAAATTTAACGAGACGATTAAAGGAGTAGTAAAAAAGTTTTTGGTAAGAGAATTTAACAACTTAGCTCTTTGAAAGCCTTTAACTATAAAACGTAATTATGGAAAATTATAATCAAATCCACTAAAAATTATATGTAAAATAAACACTTTTAAGCTTTCAACGTCTTAAAAGCTTTATGAAAATATATAAACCTTTAATTATTAGGACAACCACCATTTTTTGGTGTGTTAGGGAAAAATTTAGTACTGTTTTAAATTTAAATATTGTTACCGACTTCCATTTGAGCTTTCATTTCGGTGATCATTTCCATTAATTCCATTTATTATTATTTCATTAATTTTTTTTTGACGTGATAACGTCTTGTAAATTGATGAACTACGACAGCCAGTCTGAAAGAGAACGTCCAATTTGTCACGTTCTATTTGAGCCTGTGCGTGCAAGCGAGAACGCGATACAAGTGATAGAGAGGCCCGATATTATTGTTGAATCCTAGATAACGTGTTTTGTTATATTTCACAAAATATACTATTCACTAAAATTCACAACACAAATTATAAATTAAAGTAAAAATAAATGTAAAAATCACAAAACGAAAAATCCAAATTGTTAATTTTGTATTTCAAACGCTATGCGTTCGTCATCAGTGGATCAAGTGGAAGTGTCTTCGAGGACAATTTCGTACTGATTCATTTATCAATTTATTTTTACTTAAATGTATAATTTTTTGTTGTGAATTTTAGTGAATAGCATTTGTGAAATATAATAATTAAGTCCAAAGTCAGCGAAATTTAATTTTTTATTAACGTGTTTTAGTGTTTTTCTTTTACAATTTACTTAATAAGATTTAATTGATTTTTTTCTTTATAATTTTCAGCCTGATTTCATTTTGAAAAAATTGTTAATTTTCAATTAACTCCGTTGTATTATACAAAATAATGACAATTCAGTGATAATAATTCAATTCATAAAAGTACGCAATTTTTCATCAATTAGGTGTTCTTGATGACGTTATCACGTAAAATTATCGTCCGTAAACCGACTTTACAGACAACCAATTTTTTTTAGTAAATTTTTTTTTTGGGTGTTTATAGTCGCTTTAACATCTAAGGTCATATTACGACTGTAAAAGCATAGAGAATTTTTGTTGGTCAATTTTTACCTAGGTCTAGGATCTTAAGTCTGGGATTCAACCAACGGGGATCGAACCCAGAACCACTAGACGCATGAAGTGGAGAAAGCAATTGAAGGGCTTGGTGCAAGAACCCGGTAATCGTTGATTGAAAATAAAGATTACATCAGTAATTTCTTACCTTTAAAACATTATTTACCACACAGGACAGTACTGATGTTACATTTTTCTCCGGTTCTTGGACCAATCGATAGAGTAATATTGTACCAAGGAAAGATGCTATAAAAACAAAATTGAAAATTGCGGACTTACCGGGTTCTTGCACCAAGCCCTTCAATTGCTCTAATCCCAGCGTCAATAGGTGGTTATCCCACTTTCGATACCATTTGTAACGGGATATCTCAAAACTGTATTAAGATTCACGGTATGGGTTCGTTCAATTCTTTGGAAATATTCACTAACCGTTTAAATAACCATCTCATAACTGGGTGATTTATAATTATTCACAACAAATCACTTTCCAATCGCTCAAAATCACTTTCCGAACTATTTCACTTTCACTGTTCACTGTCTTATTCAGACTGACTCAATTCGGATTATTCCATATCTACCATGTCTCCATATTACGTCCACATAATATGTCAATAGAAATGTATCAAGCATTCGATCTGTATTTAAAAATTTGGCATATTGAGGTCAAAAATGTCATCAACAGTTATTACTAAGAAGTCAAATGTAAATTTAGGTTCATTAATGCTATTAAGTCTCATTTACACTTAGATAAGTACGAGTGATTAGCGATTAGTTATTCTTGTGAGTGATTCAAGTGTACCGTTCGAGTAGTGACCATTGTAGGTACTGTTAACGAAGCAAGACATTTTGGTGCCACTGAATCACTGAAGTTTTATATGGGAAACTGGAAGTTGATGTAAAAAAAACACACAGTCTCTCCACATAGTCTTAGGACCCCGGTACAACGTAGCGAAACTCCACAAGGAAAATGCCCTGCGCCAAAACGGCGGCGCCAAAATGTCCCACGTCAAAAAAGCGGTGCCAAAATGTCACGTACCGTACTGTTTAGCTGCTGCGCTTAGTTGACCCTAGTTGCACGGTACACTTGAACTAATCACTCACAAGAATAACTAATCGCTAATCACTTGCACTAGTACTAATCAACGTGTAAATGAGCCTTTACGTGCTGTTAAGGACATATTTTGATTGAGTTGAATTTTTTATTTTAACTTTTACCCGAAAGTACACGTTTTGAAGTATCCTGAGTTCGAAAATATGGTTTTTTAAAAATATATGGGTATCTGATAACGATACCGTATTGAAAGCTTATTATCTAACTTTTACTAAGCTTGGAATTTTGTTTTCATATTTCATTTAGTTGTGCCTCGAAGCTTTTGGTTGAAATCGGTTGATAGCAAGCCCTTAATCCGTTGAGCTTTGGGGTTGTTGTTAACTTGCTATGGTTCTTAGACTCATCAAAACTTGCAACTTTTATTTGAAAATTTTTCCTGGATAATTTAAAAAAAGGGGGTTCTGCGCAAGAGGATGGGAGTTTGTGCATATATAAAGTTCATATTGCGAGTTTGTGCATATATAAACAGATATTTATTTATTATTCTAAATATTTATAATTTTTATAACCAATCGGGGGCTTTTATGGGTACCTTCTTCATGTTCTTTTACTAATAGCGAATTTCATGTAAAAAGTTCTGTGACCCGTTGCAATAGATATTTTCTTTTAAAGCTTATTATCACGTTTCGAAATATATAGGTACATTAATTCTTTTACCTCGAAAAATAATTAAGCTAGCTATTTTAAATTGCCGGAAGCAATATGACTACCAATAAATCGATTAAATATCATTTGAATACCTTTCAAAGGAATGGGTGTACGACGAAGAAACGATAAGAATTTGTTTAAATAAATACAGAGCCGAACATTGTGACGAAATTGAGTTATGTTGATATGCGAGTAATTTACCTGACGACCTGTTTACAATTAACAATGTTTTCCGGGAAAATCCTTTGAAAATTCGAAAATAATTGGTAACTTCTTATTTGAACGACAACAAAGCCAGAACATGACAAAGAAATTTATTCACATCCTGCGAAAATTAATTTCGAGACTTGATACAGAAATCTTATGAAATCTAACAATAGATATGAGACTTACATAAAGTAGAAATAAATCAAAGATTTTCACATTGGTTTTACCAATTTTCTTTTATGCGTCTTTTAATTATTGAGGCTATTTTAAACGTGGAAAAAGTTTTTATTCTCACTTTAACAGATTGTTGGATCGTTAATGCTATGTTTTACTTCCTTTTATTAAAATAAAGTAAAGGAAATATTGTAATCAGATCGAATTTTCGCCGGAAAAACCAGTTTTGAGGTACTCTGGATGCAAAAAAGTGGGTCTTAGAAAAAGGTTTGTGTGTGTTGCTGTGTGTGACAGCAATATCGTAAAGAAAGCTTTTTCTAAATTTCACCAAACTTGGAGTTTTGTCTTCACATCTCATCTAGTTGTGCCGCGAAGCTTTTGATTAAAATCGGTTGACCGGAAGCTCTAAATTATTCTATGGGTTTATGAGCTTTTCTAAAAAATTTTTGAAAACAATTCCAACGATTTTCCTTAAACTTGCTATAGTGTTTAGACGCATTTATGCCTACAACTTTTATTTGTTAGACGCATTAATGCCTACAACTTTTATTTGAAACTTTTCCCTGGAAAAATTCAAAAAGGCCACGTCTAGGATTAAGGATGGGAATTCATATAAGCATAGAGGCGGTATGCATATAGTTTTGTTTGTGTAGATAGTTATATAATATTATACTATTTAATTTTTAAGCTAATCGTGGGTTTTATTTTTGTTCTTTTAACCAGCATCGATTTTCATTTAAATTAAAGTACTGTGACGTGTCAATATTTAAAACTTTTTAAAGTGTTTTACTTGTTTTGATCTTTTGATGTTAATTTAAAGCCAAGGTATTATCCTATAGGTATATATCAGAACTTCACTAAACATAAAAAGGTACTTTTAAAGGATGTCATTATTACTTATTATACTTAAGAACATTTTCTAATGCAAAGGTTCGAGTGGTTACCCACATTTATTTACGTGGCCAGCGCTGGCCCCATACAAATTGAATTGCTTAAAGTATATAACGTCGCAATGTCAGGGCAGTTGCGAGAGGTATCACTGCATGTTCGAATTCCATTTCTAGTTGCCACACTAACAACATTAATAAAAAAAGCATTTGATGGTACATTTTTCACAATCTCTCACTAAATTGATTTCTATAAAAAGATTTATAAAAATTTTACAATTTTCACATAAGGGTGTATTCAGTAAGATAAATTAAGATAAAGCAATTAATTTTACATCGGTTATATCCGTATTAGTATAATATCCCAGTTATAATCCATTAGGTTTTGTGGTTATGACGTCCGAGACTGCTTTCATATGCAAACTCGACGGGTCTCCGTTGATCTACATATAATGTCAAGATTTAAGGCTTAGGCCTTAGACTATTTAATAAATGTAACGATTTATTTCAATTTTTAACTAACAAATAGGACTCTAAAATTTTGAGGAAATATACTTTTACAAAGCGCAATTGGGGTCTACTAACCTATATAATTTCTGTAATTTTCGCACTTTTTCCCTTAATTAATTCTTATAAATGAATAGTCAATTTAAAGAAAATATTAACAGCTTTATTTTGGTTATCAAACGTTACTTGAAAGGGTCGAAAACTAACGATTTATTCACCAAAGCTTTAACATTTCAAAATTAACATCAATATCGACAAACTCAACAAGATTCTATGTCAATTTATCCAAGTTTTAATTTATTTAAGAAAACTTATGCTTTTGGCATCAAACTCAATGGAGATAGGTAGACCTATGCAGGGATCTGAGATTCTTTAATAGTTATGTTATAATTGTCTTTTATTTTATTGAACTAATTTTATTCTCTTAATTACACAATTATTTATTTTATTTTTAAATTTACAATTTTTAGTTTTTTTTGACAAATCATATTTTTTATCTTTTTGTTTTTCGAATCTCAGGTAATCAAATAAGTTTTTCTAGGCCTGCTACACTATCCTCCCCTCAGTAACTTAGTTACGATTTTTAAAAGCAAAAATAAAATAAAGTACAATTATTTACAATTAAAAATTAATAACAAATTTTATATACGAATTTAGAAGGGAATTTCACCATACGTCCACGTTTGGTAATTCGCTGAAGTGGTTCTTCAGGAATCACATTATGATGTGATTTTACTGGTTGGTTATTATCTGGAGCCAAAAGATAAGCAGGTTTAAGCCGATCCAACGAAATATTGGTTGATTTTCCTTTAATGTCGAGAGTGTAATATTTTGAATTTCTAGCTAAAATTTTATAAGGTCCTTCATAGGGGGGTTCCAAAGCTTTCTTCACTCGATCGATTCGAACAAATACTTGTGCACAACTTTGCAGGTCTCTGTGAACAAAAATTGTTTGTGAATGATTTTTATTAATTTTTAAAGGTTTCAAAGTTTGCATTTGTCGTTGAAGGCTGGCCGTAAAAGAGTCAGTATTTTCAACGATTTGTTTATCTTCAAAAAATTCTCCAGGCAGTCTTATATTTTTTCCATAAACCATCTGTGCTAATGTGTAATTTCCGTCTTCTCTCAATGCAGCTCGAAGTCCTAATAGAATCGTGGGAATGGTTTCTGTCCACTGTGTTTTTCCATGAGCTTTTAGTGCAGATTTGACTGTGCGATGTAGTCTTTCAATTTTCCCATTTGCTTGGGGGTGGTATGATGTTGTATGTTGCAGACGAATTCCACAGAAGGCGGTTAATGATTTAAAAAGTTCAGAGGTGAATTGACGTCCTTGGTCGGTAATAAGTTGTACTGGTGCTCCAAATCGGCATATCCAATGTTTATAGAAGGCATTTGCTACTGATTCCGCTGTGATCGTTTCTAATGGTACTATTTCCATCCATGATGTATACCGATCTATACAAGTTAAACAGTATATTTTGTTATTAGATGGAGGCAGAGGTCCGATAATGTCTATGTGAATTACTGAAAATCTTTCATCTGTTTCTGCGAATTCTTCTACAGGTGTTTTTGTATGTCGAGTAACTTTGCTTTTCTGACATCGAACGCACGCTTGTGCCCATTTTCTAATATCTGTTTTAATACCTGGCCACACAAATCGTGCAGATATTTGTTTTACTGTAGATTTTGCGCCTGGATGAGCAAGATTATGAATAGAATTGAATACTTGTCTTCTGTGTGATTTCGGTATATAGGGACGAATAATGGGTGTAGAGGTGTCACACCATAAATATTTATTTGATGGAAGAGAACATTTTCTCAATTGCAGGGAGTTTTCTTTTTTCATGAGATCTTTCAGTTCTTCATCGGTTTTTTGTTCTTCGGAAATTTTGTCATAATCCACTGAAGATAATTCTTCACATCTTGATAATGTATCCGCCACGACGTTATCCTTGCCACTGATATGTCGAATACTAGTATTAAATTCTGATATATACTGTAATTGTCGTACTTGACGAGGGCTTGCTTTTTCGTTCTTCTGTTTAAATGCAAAGATAAGGGGTTTATGATCTGTAAACACATCAAAATCTCTAAATTCAAGAAAATGTTTGAAGTGCTTGATTGATAGGTATATGCTTAGCAGTTCCCTATCATAGGTACTATAATTTCGTTCTGTTTCACTTAATTTTTTAGAGTAAAAAGCTATAGGTTTCCAAGATTCCTCGAGTTGACATAAAGCTCCTCCGATCGCTATGTCAGAAGCATCTACAAATAAGGCTAACTTTGAATTTCTTTTAGGATAGGAGAGCATAGTAGCTTGTACTAAAGCGTCCTTGCATTCCTGAAATTTAAGTTTTGCTTCTGCACTCCATTCTATTGGCCTTTTATCATTTTTACCACTACCTTTTAAATATTCATTAAGAAGGGCTTGGTCATTTGCTGCTTTACGTAGATGTCTACGATAAAAGTTTAAGATGCCTAAAAATGCTCGTAGCTCTTTTATGGTTTTCGGTAGTTGCATATTTTGAATTGCTTCCACTCGTTCTGGATCTGGTTGAGTTCCGTTCACAGTTATGAGGTAACCCAAAAATTTAATTTCTTTTGTACCAAATTCGGATTTCGATAGATTGATTCGTAGGCCGTAACTGTGGAATCTATCGAATACTGTTCTTAGGTGGTCATGATGTTCCTCCATCGATCTAGACGCTATTAGAATGTCGTCAATATACACAAAACAAAAATCCAGGCCTTGTGTAACCTCCGACATAAATCTTTGAAAAGAACTGGGGGCATTTCTTAATCCAAAAGGCATGTAAATAAATTCGAACAACCCAAAAGGCGTGATAACAGCAGTTTTGTGTCGATCTTCTTCTGCTAATGGAATATGATAAAATGCTTGCTGAAGATCTATTTTTGAAAAAATGGTTTTATTTTCTAAAATATTTTGGACATCTTCAATTCTTGGGATTGGATAACGGTCTGGGAGGGTACGGTCATTTAGTCGCCTATAATCCCCACAAACTCGCCATTGCCCATTTTTCTTGGTTGTTAAATGAATTGGACTGGCCCATTCGGAATTTGAATAGCGAATAATGTTGTGATTTAATAAAAATTGAAATTCTTTTTTCGCTATGTCTATTTTTTCGGGGTCGAGTCGACGTGCTTTACTAAAAACTGGTGGTCCAGGAGATGTAGAAATGTAATGTTTAATATTGTGTTTCACTTCATTTACTAGAGTATTGTTAGGTTTGGTGAGATCAGGATAATTTTTTAATAATTCTATGAATGGATTGTTTGAATTTAATGAACTGATCACTTCTGCTTCGGAAATTGTTGCTATCATCCCATGGCAGCGTAATTTAGTTTTGTTATCAATCAATCTTTTATTTTTAATGTCGACCAAAAGGTCAAAATATTTTAGAAAATCAGCCCCTATAATCCCTTTTGTGGTTCCCGCTACGCAGAATGGCCACTCAAAGTTTCTCCTTAAGCCTAAATTAATGGTAAGTACCTTGGTACCATACGTGGGTATTATTGAACCATTTGCGGCAAATAATTTAAAATCTGAGGAGTTTTGATTGTTCTTGCCAGTGTAAGGTATAACGGATACGTCTGCTCCGGTATCGACCAAAAATTTGAAATTTGTTTTAACATCTTTTACGAACAATCGATGACTAGAACTAGGACTGATATCAGTGACAGCACATTCGCCCTTTACTGTGACTGTCTGTTGCAGTTTTCCTGTTGCCATTGACAGGGTTGTTTACATTTTTCCGCCCTACATTTTTTTCCGTATTTAAAATGAAAATAACAATATTTTCCTTTTTCATTAAATCTACTGCGACTTCTACTACGACTTCTGGAGCGATTATTTCTAAAACGAAGTGAATTTATTTCTTTTTCTAGAACTTGAATTCGTGCTAGCAAATCTTGAGTTGACGATGAATCAACAGGTTTATTGGATTTGGGTTTAGTATTGATGTAATCAACAGAGCTATTTGGTCGTATTTCCCAAACCTTGTCACCCATATCAGCTAGTTTGTCTATATCAGCGTCTGTTATGGTTAGAATACTTCTGATATGACTTGGAAGCTTGTCTAACCATAAGGTTTTTAATAACTTTTCAGAAACTTCTGTTCCTGCCATACCTTTCATTTTTCTCAAAAGTTGGCTTGGTTTTAAATCACCAATTTCTAACTCACTAACAAGTTTTCTAATTTGCCTATCTTCACTTTCTTTATAAATTGTAAGTAATCGTTCCTTGGCCTTCGTATATTTATTTACTTCATTTGATGAAACTATGTCCCATATATTTTCAACAATTTTTATGTCTAATTGTGCAATTAGGTAATTGAATTTTGTGGCTTCATTAGTAATACCAGATAATGCAAATTGAGCTTCAGCTTGGGTAAACCATATTTCTGGTTTTTCTGCCCAAAAGGGGGGTAACTTAACAGAAACTTTATCAATTTGTGGTAAGTTTTGTACACCGGGTACTTGTTCTTGTTGATTGTCATCAGGCATAATTAATTTTTTCTTTATACGATTATCTGATGATAATTTAATTTTGACTTACGCACTATAATTATGAGAAATTGTTCTGTACTTGCACACAAAAATTCATCACGTCATCACGTCATCGTCGTCATCACGTCATCGTCGGGGTCACCAATGTTATAGTTGTCTTTTATTTTATTGAACTAATTTTATTCTCTTAATTACACAATTATTTATTTTATTTTTAAATTTACAATTTTTAGTTTTTTTTGACAAATCATATTTTTTATCTTTTTGTTTTTCGAATCTCAGGTAATCAAATAAGTTTTTCTAGGCCTGCTACAGTTATAAAGGTCGTAGACACATCGTGAAATTAGGAATATCGTGAAATTAGTCATTTTATACATATTTCACAATAAAACGACGCTTTTTCCGTCTCAAACACCCCTACACAACCCCGAAGTTTTGCACAAAAAGCATTCTTCTCTCCTTCCCCCCTAGATATATATGCAGTTCGTGAAATGTCTTTAAAATTCACGATGTGTCTACTTTCACGAATTTCATGCAGTTTACGGACTGCATATAGATCTAGGGGGTGGGTGAGGACTTGGAAGGAGAGAAGAGTGTTTTTTTGTGTCAAACTACGGGGGTGGGTGGGTGTTGGTTGAGAGAAGAGAAGTTTTTTTGTTAAATGTCTATGAAATGACTAATTTCATGATTTGCCTAATTTCAAGATGTGTCTACGACATATACAGTCAGAGGGCCTAAAAATAACGATTTTTGAAGAATTTTTCCGGAGAATACTTTTGAATATTTAATAATAAAGTTTATTCACATACTATGGTAACTTAACATTGAATTTTACCATTTTTCAATTTGTGAAAATAATAATTTTGAAAGGTGTTATAACAGACCTCCAAAAGCTCCTCTCAAAAAAGGCCTCTTTCGATGACCACAATATCTCTGGATATCATTTAAAATTAAAAAAACCCAAACGGATTTCGTTATAGTAATATATAATCTTGTAACTAATCGATAGACCAGTGTTTTTAGCCTTTGAATATGGTAAAATGGGAACAAAATTGTAGTAGGATTAAATCCATTAGAAAAGAAAGAGAATATAACAAAAATGAAAGAAAAAAAAACTACGGTCGATCTGTGGTGGGGAAGTGAAAAAGGGGGGCGGGGTTTAAGATTAGAAACGGTTTATCTCGATTTCCGACAAAACTACAAGTCCTATGGGAAAAAGTAAAATGGCACAGTTGTAGATTATAAATAGTTCTACAACTTTTGTGCTAACATTTTTTTCACATAACCTAAAATTGATGTGAAAAATTCAAATTAACAAGTTTTTTTTTAATTTTTATTTTTTACAAAAAAAAAAAAATTTTACACGGGTGAAAACTTTGTTAAACTTACCTTTTAATGTCCCAAAAACACTGTATTTTTTATTTAAAATATTAATTTTTTCACTTTATAATGACTTAATATCGAAAAAACACCCTAATTTTCAATCGAAAATTCTCACGTTAAAACATCTGATTTTTTTAAAAAGTTGGTGAGCTTTTTGTTTGTTGAAACCACTACTTTCTGATGGTGCAAAAAATATATACAATAAAATTTTAAATGTTCTCCAAAAATGCAATAATTAAAGTATAAATTTTAATAAATTGCTCAATATATCATATATCATATATCATACATAACATAATTTTGAACAAATTATTAAAATGTACACTTTAATTATTGCATTTTCTGGTAATATTTAACGTTGTAATGTATATATTTTTTGGCCCATCAGAAAGTAGAGGTATCAACGAACAAATAGCTCACCAACTTTTTAAAAATATCAGATGTTTTGACGTGAGAATTTTTGATTGAAAATAAGGGTGCTTTTTCGATATTAAGTCGTTATAAGGTGAAAAAATTAATATTTTAAATCAAAAAAATTACAGTATGTTTGGGACATGTCTGCAACATACATAGGTAAGTTTTTGCCATATTTCGTGAATTTTTTGTTTGTTTGTAAAAGATAAAAATAAAAACTAAAACTTTGGTTATTGGAACTTTTCACATAAATTTTGAGGTTATGTGAAAAAGGTGTTAGCACAAAAAGTGTAGATCTACTTATTATCTACAACGTTGCCATTAAATTTTTTTCCGTAGGACTTGTAGTTTTGTCGAAAATCGAGATAAACAGTTTCTACCCTTACCCCCCACCCCCTTCGACATCCCCACCACAGATCGACCGTAATTTATTTTTACTTTCGTTTTTGTTATATTCTCTTCCTTTTCTGATAGGTTTCATCCTACTATAATTTTTTTTCTCTTTAAATAATATTTTCCCTAGTCTACGAAGGAATAAGTAAAATAAATATTATTGACAAAATGGTGGCTTATTACAAAAAATCGATTTTTGATCAAAATTTAGACCTTTGATTGTTTATAAAAAGAAAAATATCTATCGGCGAGAAAAAGCCTTCGATTAATTTCTAAAAAATATACTTAAGATGTTTGTTTAAAAATTTGACCTTGATAGGTTTAGCCGTTTTTGAGAAATTTTGGTCACCGTCTTTAAGATCACAAATTTAAGAAAAGCACGTTTAAATTCACTTTGTGCGTAACTTATTGACTTCAAATTGTGTCAAAAATGCGCTGCACAAAAGTACTTACATATAAGACAATTTTTCTTCTTGTTTTTTAAAATTTGGCGGTGTCCTTCAAGAATTGCAGTGCCCAAAACAGTGGTTAAAAATCACTGTTGTAGATCAAATTTCGAGATGCATTAATATAGTTTCACGATGAGAGCAAAATAAAAAGGTTTTGCTTTTAGATACATCCGTATCTGGTTCTAATCCCATATTTTGATCCTTACTCTTTAACTCTATATAATTTAATAATAAGATTTTGTTTCGTTTATATTAGAAATTCGTTTTGTCTCTTTCAAGTTAATTACTCAATTTTTTATGAGTGATTGAATTTTTTTTAAATAAATTACTTATCCACTCCTTTATTTACGACACTTACTTCCATTAAATTAAATTAACCCTTAAATTTTTTTAATCACCATTTTTTTACGATGAGAATATTAAAATATTTAAAAAATCCATAATTAAAAATGACGTCAAAGACGATAAGTGAATCGTTAAATATATTATCTTAATTAAAAGGAATAAATTATGGTATGTATTTTCGTTTTTTAAAGGGTTGATTAAAAATGTACAATGATATTGAATTTTTAAAATTTATTTTTTAGTTTAACATTGAAATTGTTATTGAAAAGTACATGAAATTTACTTTGGTTCGATATAAGAGTGTTTTGTTGGTTAGGGAACGTACAAGGGCTGTACAAAGATTTTTTTTTTTTTTTTTTTGGTTAGACTTGCCATGCAATTTTGGTCGATCGTTCTCGGTCTAACGGTGGCGCTATTGTCGAACAACTTGGAACTACGGACGAAGTAGCCGCGACACCACCAATCACACTAACACCAATCGTTCCATGTAATCCATTGCCACCACGATTGTTGTCCGAGGCTCCGATTGGTCAGTCCGGGTCAAACATGCAGTCGATCCGCAACAATACGACCACCGTCAATAGGGCGAGACTCGACAAAAACATCTGCATATGCATTTAACATATGAATTTCTTTTATTCGAGTAAAAAGAATGTAAGAAATGCACTTACTTGGATTGCAGCTAAAGCGATCAAATCATTCTCATCTGTGATGGATTTGGTGGTTTCTTCGTCGGTTGTTGGCGATCTTTCAAGGGGTTGAAATGAAATGTTCAGAGAGTCGCTGATTCGTGGAAACAATGACTGGATGCAAATAGCAACAAGAGCCGTTTGGAGCAGACAGGCACAGCTCCATAGTATACAAAGGGGCACTGCAATTTTTATGTTGGGACCCAAAAATCGGAGACGGGACCATGAGCTGGAACAGCTCGATGCTCGATACCCGTCGAAACCTCGACTTGTATGAATACTGGCAGCTATAAAACCAAAAGTAAAATGCATTTGCATCACCGTTCACATAATAGAATTGAAATTTGAAAAATAAAAAGAGTACAAGAAATTTATTGGGGAAGGCAGACAGAGAGAGAGAGAGAGAGAGAGAGAGAGAGAGAGAGAGAGAGAGAGAATGTTATTAAATTTACATAACAAATATTCTGTTGATTAAATATTTATACTAACATCTGACTATCGCTGTATAGACATTACAATTTACCGTTTCACTTCTTAGTGTCAACACAAAATAGTTCTCTTTGTTTATCTCTAAACGTCGTATCTTTTTTCTCTTTCATGTAACAAAATGAAATGTTTTTAAAATTTTAGTTTCTCTTCTCGTTTACTTATCAATTATCAAGGGGCCGCCTAAGAAGTTTCTTCAAAAATGCATGTGATAAATACGTGCAAGTTAATAAGTGATAGTTTCATTTTTATTTGGTTTATAGTATTTTCAATATGACCTTAGGTAGTTACTAAGTGAACTGACATAAACTTTTCAAACAGCCAAGTAATAACGTGAAAAATTGAAGTTGGGAATCGATTGAGATTCGCAAAGTTAAGTAACCGGACATTTTGTACAGTGCGCATTGATTTAATTGTTAGGAACCACTAACATAAATCGTTTTGTTCCTAAGTAAACTGTGTAGACTCAAGGTGGTATTCATAGTCATCACTCACATTTAAATACTCAAGTGTAGTGGTCATTTTTGGCTGTTTAAACTTGCATTTCATAAAACTCTTTCATTAAAAAATATATTCTTGATAAGACTTGAGTTAAGGCTGAAGCTCCCTCAAGTAAATGCTTATTACATATTAAACTCCAAATATTCAATAAGCATTTACTTGAGAGAACTTCAGTCAAGTAAGTTTTTATGATTATTAGCTTAGCATTTACTAAATTCATGTCATGAATTTGATCCATGAAAATTGTCAAATCATTTGAAGTAAGTATTTACTTAAGGTTATGCTTTATTTTGTAATAAAAGTTTTAAGAAATGAAAGTTTATCCCATACTTGAGTGTTTCCTTTAAAGAATGACAATTATGAATATCATTCATTAACTGTTTGAAGAGCCTACCAAAAATCAAAACATGAAACCATGAAAAGCGTAATTCTAAAATTAGGAATAACTTATATGGGTAGTTCTCATGAAATCTTGAAATTACCTATCAATAAATTAATGAAAAATATTTAAAAATGAATTCATTTTCATTTGCTCTTAAATTTGTACTATTTGTCTTAATAGAAGTGAAAAATATCATGGTCCCCAGAATAAATGAGTTTTCACGATTTAAATGTGAGGGAATGATGACTGAGGTGAGGAAATGATGTTTATATTTATTTTTCATATGAAATCGTACTATTTATTTTTTTAAATATATTTTGAATTCTACTAGTTTATATTAACTTACAAATTAAAAGGTTTCTGTAAGCAAAGATGTACGAAAACCGAGTCGATCTAGTCTGAAAGTCATTACCTCATAACTCATCATCTCCTTACTTTTAATCAAAATGAGGAAATGACGGTGAGGGAATGACAAAACAAATCATAACCTTAAAAAAATCTCGCAACATAACCGTTCGTTACCAGCTAGCTTTTTGCTACGCTTTCTACCTCTAAAAAATACTTTCGTACGTCATCGAAATATTATAATTACCTTTTTTATTCTTCACTGTGAGGGAATGATTGAATAAAATGTAACCTTTAAAATATTGCAATGAAATCTTCTTCCAACAATTACTCTAACAAACTTGAAGTTAATTTGCCATTCCAAACAAGTAACCGTACTACCAACTGTCAAAAACTAATGAGAGTGTTACCAAAGTCCCCAAAAATATACCTAATTATCGACTGTTGGTCAAGTGTTGAGTTAACATTAGACAAGTTGTTGATGACTTATGATCCTAAATTCAGAGAAATTTTGAAAATTTGTTGTATTTACAATAGACAAGTCATAGTTACAAACGGATTTTTTAAGAACTTCTCAATAAAATCTTTCGACAAAGTTCTAATCTGCAGCTTAGGACATAGTGAGGGAATGATTTTCAGAGTACTATATATTTATTATTCCTCACAAATGCCCGTACAATCCCAAAGTTTTTACCATCATTTTTAGCCTTGATTATGTTCTTTGAAAAAAAAACATCCTAAGTCGGTTAGGTTTATTCTAAAAACTGCTAGGACAGGAATTTCAAGATTTCATGAGAATTACCCATATGCATTTGGTCTATGCATTCTGATGTAAGAAGCAAAAATTTATTATAAACAAAATGACATAAACTATTCGAGTATCCAATGTATACAAATAGAAACTAACGTGAGATGCAGTTTTACTTTTTTTTTGCTTCAGCATCGGTTGATTTTTCAATGTTTTGATTATCTTAAAAGAACGTTTCCATTGTCGCAAGAACATATTAAACAAAGAAACCGAAATAAAAGATAAAAAACGATAACCTTAATTATTGGCTATGATCTTCCCTTGCGCTCCGTCTAGTTAATCTGCCCTTTCTAACATTACTAAATAAAAAATTTCGCCAAAGCTTTCTCGAACAACTATCTCAAGAACGATTTATTATCCTTTATTTAACTGAAATTTTAAAGCCAAAACTTTTGGTTCAAAGTTCGAGTTCAAATCATTGAACAACGTTCTGGAAAGCACTTCATCTAGTCTGAACTGATCGTTCGTTGAGCTCAATCTGTTTCTCACTCTGTCTTACAGTTTTTCCTCACGTCGTCACGGGAAATTTGCAACACATTAAAACACTCACCCGCCGCCAAAACAGTGACACCACCTGTGGGAATCCCCAGCGACAAATTAAATTTATCGCGCTCCTCAATGAACGCCACCACCCCCATCACCATCGAGCTGATGCCGCATACAATCTTAAAACGAGAAACTCAATAAATACATTTAATTTAAATTTATATATACAGGGGGTCTCGTAAATCACGGGAAAGGGGTAAATAAGGATTTGATAGAGAAAAGTTTTAAATAGTGTGGCTTTCAATGTTTTTTAGTGTAAAACATAATAATTTTATCTTTGTATTCATTTTAAGCTGTATTTTCTTAAAAATTCTTTCAGACCTAAAATTATATCTTACTGCTTACTTATATATTATAAACGTGAAAGTTTGTAAGGATGGATGTTTGTTGCTCTTTCACTCAAAAAATTCTGAATGGATCTGGATGAAATTTGGCACAGATACAGATTATAATCCGATTTAACATATAGTATACTTTATATCCAGAAAAAATGTACGGTTCCCGTGCGATAGATATTTTTTTTTGTTTTTTTTACAGAGCAAAAGATTTACTTCCTTTTTTGTAATGTGGTAGTTTAGGGGCCAGAAAATGATATAGATGACTTCTCATACCGGAATAATAAACGGTTCCCATGGGATAGCAAAACAAGTGTGTATTTTATAAGAACTGTGTATTTAAAAGCAGTTTCATTAAAACCCACGAAATATAGTATTAACTCATTTTCCTTAAGAAGATTTGATCTACTTTTTATTTAGGAGAGATGTACTATTCCCATGGGATAGATATGTTTTTTCTTTATCACAGAGTTAAAGATTGATATGTTTTTTGCAATGTGGAAGTTTGGGGGAGAATGATATAGCTTACTTTTAAGGCTAGAATAATGCATAATTCCCATGGGATGGCAAAACAATTATATCCTACAGGAACCGTACATTTAAAAAGTTTCGGTAAAGTTCGTGAAATAGAATTTTAACGCATTTCCCTCCAATTTCACACAATAAAGAAAGAAATCTCTACAAAGTTGAAATTAAAAAATTTAAAATTTTTTACAGGAAAATAAATATGAATTTCAATTTAACCCGATAAAATAATAATGAAATTGTTTAAAATATTCGAATTTTTTCATTGTTCATTGTCGAAGTATTAATTAGAAATAAACGTACTAAAATAATAAACTAAAAATTTCTAAATTTAACAATTACTTAACGGAACGAAATTTAATGAAGTTTTGCTTTAGATTCTGTAGGATAGTTACTAATCTATTTTTTAAGGGAACATCCATTAATTACGTGAGGCGTTTAGGGGCCGATTGGGTCGAGCCGAATCTTATTTAATCTTACTTTGGGGAAAGGGAAGGTCTCGCAAATATCACGTATTTTTTTTGTTTTGAAAAATATCACATTAGATTGCGGGTTGGGGTAATGATATATGTCAAATCTCATGACATCTTACCAGAGGGGAGGAAATGGGATTTAAAAAATCGCAAAAAACGCCTCGCGCAATTAACGGATGCCCCCTAAAATAGCTGTACGGTTTTAAATGACATTTGGTATGAAAGATTTTCAAGTCCTAAAGGAAGGAATACAGGTACTTTTTTACTAAAAATCGTATAGAAGCTGATGTGAGAAAGCTAACATCTCTTTCTTGAAAAGTTGTTTTACGAATTTTAATGAACTTTCTTTGGATCTAAAGTCTGAAAGTATCTATAATTTTTTTCTGCCAAAATAGATTAATTTTTATATTCCGCTATGAACGTAGGTAATCTTTTAATCAATCAGTTAAATTTAGTACACTCAGCGAAGCGAGCGGGTATCAGCTAGTTTGATATACTGTTATGCACCTATGGTACTTTTATAGTTTTTAAAGTTTGCTTTTTTGTATTCCTTCAAATCATGTCTCTACTTCAGACAGATCACTTTCCTTAAAGAAAATCTAACGAACACTTCTTCGAAGGCTTAAACTTTTCGTCAGAGACTTGCGTCATCTACTTCCAGTTTTGAATTTTCCATGACTTATGAGACACCCTATATGTAAAAAAACGTAACACACCATACATAATATACAACTTAACGAGATCAAAACGAATTTGAAACTTTCAAGTTTGATTAAACCAAGTCGAGAGCTTTAGTGAAACGCAAATAAAAAATATGAAATTACATTAACGCAACAAAGAGCGAGCACTCACCGTTTCTATGCTATAAATTAATGAGAGTAGAGAATGAAACCAAAGAGATAAAATTGTCAACAGAAACATAGTTAGCATACGTAATTAACCGAAATTTATATTTCTGAAACCGCCCATCCTCCCCAAAAAATATTTTAAGCTCAGTGATACATATTATTACAAATAATACCACATTTAGAAAGGATAATTTTTTATTAAATGATATAAATTACGAGTATTTTATGTTATAGAGCTGGTGATTAATTGACGCTATTTAATTATCACGGATGATTAAAGCTCATTTTTAACCCGGGTTACTGGGTTGGATTGTAAAGTAAATTACGTTGATAACAATTACAGGCTATGAAAAATTAAGATAAATGTTCAATGAAAACGAATCTTTATAGAAATGAGCTTTTCATTTAGAACACGGAATGATGGGGAAAAGTGTATTTGTGAAAACTGAAAATGAGCTTTTTGTGTAAGGGATGTATACAATGTAATTAACCACTTGTTGAAAAAGATATCATTTTTCACTTGAATAGTTGTGAAAAAGATTTAACCAAAAATTGGAAATATAACAAATTTCTTATTATTACAGCTTTAACTAAATTATAGATTAATTTAAACTTTGAGAATAATTTTTGTTCTGTCGAGTTCTACATGGTATACCTTTTACTTTCAAAGAAACTCGTAGGCGTTTCGAAGATTAAACTTGTACGATTTTCACCTCTAAAACGTCAATCCATATCAATATATATATATTATGTACATTTAGAATAGAGACACCCCCAAAAATTACTTTATGCAAATATCGAATAACTTGGTGAAAACTTGTTAACTTACCCTAGACTAAAGTTTTATTGATATATGATGGTTCTATAATAACTGGGATGTGAGAAATTGTGAAAATTAAAACTTAATTCAAGCCGTTTTTTATTTTAGTAAATCAAAAAATTTAAACTAAGATAAAAAAACTAAGATATTATCTTAGTTCACTAAGATAAATTTTTTGAAGTGGAATTTCTTTACAGGTTCTGGACTTGGGGGGTAAACTCGTGAATTTGTTACAGAAGCGTTACGAAAAGTGTGATCTGGCGAGGCGATCGAAGTGGAGAGGGGAGAAATAAGCTGATAAAGATAGAAAGAGAGAGAGTTACGTTCGTATATCTAATACACAGTGCAGGCCTATTCTTGTTGTTCCTCATCGCTTATTCTATTAGGTTTCCAATAAAGTTCTTTCATAAGAAACGTTGTATGTGACGATTTGATTCAATTACCGCTTTCACTTTGTCATTATCCACTTCAGAAGGTCGTCCGTTGGAAGTTGGATAGACGAGTGAGTTCTGTTAAACAATCAAAACCATAACCCTTACATATCTTTTTGCGAGCCTCAGCCGCTTTCTTGCCTTTATGAAAATAAAAAGTAAAAGATGTCGAAAATACTTATTTTGCAGTTTATGTTAAAACTGACCATAAACTGAAATTTATAAACCAAATTACACTAAATTGGTTTCTATAGCGACCTAAAGGTATCAACTACAAAACCAACAAAATATTGACAAAAGAATAACGAAACAAACATAACGTTAACTACTGGTGCAAACCGAAAGAACTTTCTTGCAAACCTGTTATTTTTGAGTATCTCTCATTCTCCTCTCAGTGAAACCTTACTAAGTAAACAGGTGAATTTTTAGTACATATTGGTATATTATTTTCATTAATAAGGAATCTATTTAATCGATCGATAAAAAACCTTATCCTCCCCTCCCTTATTTTCTACTTAAGTATCATTAAACGTTAAATTCGATATGGTAAAAGAGAGTCGTTCTTTGTCACTCGTATATCTCCTACATAGTTAAAAGGTAAACAGCAGGACAACTTGGAATCTAGGAACGAACAGATTTGGTGCAGAATTTTTCGAGATTTTGTCTTAGAATTAGATAAGGACCAACACAACATTTTTATATAGTTTAGAAGAAGATACCAATAAAACAGACAATATGTACGACGTACAAGTCAGCCGCTCTGCCAACACTTTTCTTTTTAAATCTGTGTTATCTCTTAAAATATTCATTTTGATGATATACTGTAAAAGGATATTATGATCTACATGAAATGCACTACGTATCTAATGTATTTAATTGGATAATGAATTATAGTGTATTGTTTAAAATAGCTTGGTAAATAACAAATAACTTTTTTGTGATATGTAAAAGATAAAAATGGTTATTGTGGGTTATCCTTAGGAGATAGACAAACACCGTTGCGGACTTTTCTATCAATCTTTTTAAGATTCACAATTTTTCCGCATATAAGTTTGATGTATCTCGTAAGGTTTAGCCAGCGTTTACAATGTAAGTGCACAAAAATATGTTTGTTATGACATCACAATACCTTTGAATTTTCCAACTTTTCTCTACTATAATATGCATGTTTTATACCTACAAACCTTCCTCTTGAATCATTCTATCAATTGTTGAAAACTGCATTAAAATCCGTTTTTTACTTTAAAAGATCTAAGTGAACAGACAGCGGGGGCGACTTTGTTTTATACTTTGTAAAGATTTATCACCCTATTCATATAAATAAGACCACACTCTATCTGTGTGCCTATCTGTGTCTGGTTAAATCTAGCGTATCTTTTGGCGTTAGAAAAATATTCCAGGATTCGATAAGAATTCTATTATGTCTTTTCAAATTTTAAATTATAAAAAATCAATAGAAAGACCGTGACATTTTTTAGGACATTTTGGCATATTCGAATCATTACTTGGAATTTTGCCAGTCTATAAATGACTACAGTATTTAACGTTTTTAATAGTAAATTATAATTCTGTCATAAAAAACCTTTTTTTTTAAATTTCATTTTAAGACGCTCAACTGCACGGTTATTTACGTCTATTGTCCTTGTTATATTGGAGTCTTAGTTGTAATTCACTTATTATTAGTTCACTTTTATTTTCTTTATCACAATGGTTCTTTGGTCCATTTTCATTATTCATTGTCAAAAGTTTTCTTATAATAACTAATTATATAAACGATTTTTTACTCCAGTTCCCATAATTCCACTTGTTTCAAGAACACCACTAGCTCACTTGATAATTAAATCCATAAAATACGTCATTAAGGCTAAAGTAAACTCAAACGAAGTCTGATACATCCATAATTTAGAAAAAGTGGTTGCGTGTACTTATGTACGCGCGTGAGAAGTTATACTTCTTTGGTATCATTAAAAATTAGTTTTTATTAATTTTATTCAAAATATCAATTTTTAAAAGTTGTAATTTAATATTAAATAATAATAATATATATATATATTTAAAGATATAATTATTTAAAATAAGATTAAGAGAATAATATTTTAATTTGTAACAATAAATAATATCCAAAGAAAGATGCAAGACGTTTATAAAATTTGTCAGGATCATTTTTCTGGTTAACAATTCATGCATGTCATGAAAACGAAGCTTCATAGAAATTGCGAAATAAAGTAAGTAGCTACTTGTCAAAGTAAATGTCTTAATCTTATTCTTATCTTGTTTTACTAAATTATTATTCTAAGATGGTTGAATCATTTCAGAATCCCAGATTTCGTGATAACTAAGAATATGCATGGAATGCAGACGTCATTTTCATCACTAAACTCCAAATAGTATAACAGCTACTGCAAAATTCGAGAAAAGTAATAACTTATTTATTAATAATATGTGTCATTTGTATATATAATTATTTTTAATTTAAATATAAAAATAAATAAATAAGTAAATAAATACAACAAAAATTCAAATTACGCGCGCCTAGAAACCCAGTGGTTTTGCGGCTAACTTCATTTTGTTGATTTTTGTCTCAAGATGGCCGCCCATCTAAAAATTTCACTCTCATCATTTTTTCATAACGCGCCTAAAGAAGTATAACTTCAAATATAATGAATCTGTGTGTAAAATTTGTAGCACAAACTGTTACAAATACCTTTGATATTTTGTACTTGAACCTATTGAAGTTCTATTATTAATAAGGTGAAAGTAGATAAAAATAGCATCGAATCGAAAGAAAATTGTCGTTGTAAAATGTAATTACTTCAGTTGTATAGTTGGTATACTTTTAATTTTAAGTGAAAACCCTATGTTAATTTAATTTTACCAAATTGGAAAAAGGCTAAGTATATGATCTAATAAGACTATAATATTACAAATTATAAATATAACATCAGGTATGACAGCTTTCAACGTCGATGGCTTAATAATTCACACCTTCTTTTAGCTATTAGTCAAGCATGGAAACTATTTTTAATATATATTGACATTAGCTATCTGATCAATTTTTGCAAAAAGAAAAATATAAAGTGAAAATCAAAAGAAATAACTTCAACGTAGGCGTTAGAAGACACATTGAAAGCAAATATATGAGATTTATTTTTATTTAGATACATACAAGGAGAATAATCAAAGATAAAACTTTTCTTAATGTAATGATATTCTTTTTATAAAAAGAGCTAAATTGGATAAAAAAGACTTTCGTCAATAAAAATAGAATTGAGACCTGAACGAGTCTGGAATTTCAAGGGAGTTCATTAAATGATTGTTATGTTTTTGTTGGGATATTTGATTTATAATTTGGGAAGAAGTTAATAAAAATAATGTTGAATGTAGTGTAAATGTTACAGTTAAAGCATCAACTTAGTATATATGTATCCATTAGCTAAAATATACTTTAACTAAACTAATCAGCAAAAGTGTACACAAATAAATTTATGAATACTTCCACTAGTTATTGTATACATCTTCTACTGTAGGTCAGTTAAAGTATTTCAATGGTTTGTTTATTATCTACTGTCATATATGATAGAAATTTTTTAAATTTATTTAATAATAAACTCAAAACGCAAAACTAAAAATTATTTGAGAAGAAAGGAAAAAAATCTAAAATAACTATATAGACCAGGGTAGATAATGTTTGAACCAAAAAAAAATTATAGTAGGATGAAACCCATTAGGAAGAGAATATAACAATAATGGAAGGAAAAATAAATAATCACGGTCGATCTGAGGTGGAGAAGTGGAAAAAAAAAGGGGGGAGGGTTGTATTATGTACAATTTTGAGCAATTTATTAAAATTTACACTTTAATTGTTGCATTTTCTAAAAACATTAAACATTGCAAATGTTTATATTTTTTTTACCATCAGAAAGTAGAGGTTTTCACGAACAAAAAGCTCAGCGACTTTTTAAAAAGATCAGACGTGAGAATTTTCAATTGAAAATTAGGGCGCTTTTTCGATGTTACCTCATTATAAGGTGAGAAAATTAATATTTTAAATCAAAAAAATTACAGTGTATTTGGGACATATGAAGGTAAATTTTTACAAAATTTCATGAAAAAAATTTTTGTTTCGTAAAAGATTAAAATAAAAAACTATAAATTTGGTTATTGGAATGTTTCACATAAATTTTGAGGTTATGTGAAAAAAGTGTTTGTACAAAAGTTGTAGATCTACTTATTATCTACAACTTTGCTATTTGACTTGTTTCCATAGGACTTGTAATTTTGTCAAAAATCAAGATAAACCGTTTCTACCCTTACCCCACTTCCACTTCTCCACCACAGATTGACCGTAATTTATTTTTTCTTTCATTTTTGTTATATTCTCTTCCTTTTCTAATGGGTTTCATCCTACTATAATTTTTTTCACTTTTTACCATTTTCAAAGGCTAAAAGCAATATGCACTTCCTGACATCGCAAAGTTTTACACAAATAAGATATTTGGTTTTCTGTAGAACTTTTCAATATCAGTTAGTGTACATTTAGTATTTGAAACTAGGGTATAGAATGAAACCAAAAAAATATTGTCAGTGTAGATAGAATCATTCAACTAATACTATCACTAATACGAATCATTGGGTTTATATACTCACTAGTTAATGAATTGACTAGATACAGTATGCATCATTTTAAATAATGTGTACTTTCACTAAAACAGCAAGTGAAAGCATGCATCAACTAGTTAGTGTATACACTCACTGCGGTTCACGCTTTAACTGTAACATAGATAAATTCAAACTGTTTTTTAATCGGGGTATAGGTTTTAGTTGAAAAGTATTCGTAAATAAAAAAAATATTTTGACTATAAACTTTAATTTTATGATTTTTTCAATCAAAATTTCTTAAGCCCACCATTTTTAAAATATAAACAGTACAAATTTTGGAACACATTTCCGCACTTTTCTTTTATGCGCAGTGTCTGGTGTCCCCAGGTAGCTCAGACTAACATATTATTACCTGATTATCTATCTAGGAGTTACTGCCATACAAAATTTAAACGTGCATAAAACACTTCATGAAACTTGCGTCACTAGCTCTTACACTAAATAGGATTAGTTTGTATGTTCAAGACGCTAATATTTCAAGATGCTAATATTTATCTTGGAAGGTCGCTACAATCGGCCATCGTTCCCACCGCAGGCTTAATCTGTCTCAACTTGTCGAACGACAGATCCCAAACACGTTGTCAATCTTTGATAAGGGTGGATTTGACATATTTTAGAGAATCCAAGTATGTGACGTCATTACCTCTAGCTCCGTCTGAGGAGGCTTTTTAGCTAGTTGGTCAGCCTTTTCATTACTATCGATGCCTATATGGTTCGGTATCTTGATAAAGCTTATTTTGATGCCCAACGCCCAGGCCAGCAATTATAATAATTTTTATTAGGTTTTCCGAGTTATGCCCTCTAAGAACATTGATTAAACTTTGGGACTGGTGAATAATATGATATACAATTTATTGGTGTTGTCATTTCTAATGTAGGACATGATTTTGTAAAGCGCTTTTAGCTTAGGATGAACTGATTTTGTTAATTTGGCTAAGTCATCCAGCTTTTGTTCAGTTGAGATCCGTCTGTGTAAATAAATTCATGCTCCTTTAAATATTTTTAACATCTCTAAATGATTGAATGAGAAGTAGAATCGATGTATTGGATTTTCCTATGTCTTCTAAGTTATTTATAATGTTGAAGTTTGTTTTAACCCACGGTCGTTTCACTAGTTTGCTCTGGTCAATTAATTTGGGGAACGAAAGTAGTGGCTAGAGCCAATCTCTCCCCAGACTGAAAGTGGTTTTGGTAACGTCCTTCCGTCCATCATCAATCTGTTCAGTCCGTTACTGGTTAGTGTTTTGCTGTTTCGTGATTCATTATATAATGTTTATTTTTGTTTTTATTAAGTATCAAGCTGATACCCGCGACGTCGTCTGCGTAGGTTATTATGTAAAGAACATATTTAGTTTACAGAGGAAAAACATTTAAAAAATTGAAAGCAAAAATGTATTGAAAATAACCGGAAAGAACTTAGCATAGAATATTTTTAACTATATGCCAAAAAATTGCTCCTGCAGAATCTGGTATTGCTCCAAAAGTAAAGATATTAGTTAATTAATATTAATTATCCTAAAATTTGTAAATTAAAAAGTAAAAATTTCTATATGATCCAAAATAATCACTTTTTTTTAAAATTGTTCCTTAAATGTTCTTTCCAGATTCGCAATTGCTCCAGGTGTATAGTTAATTAGTAATTCAAATTTTAAACTATTCATGTTTATAAGATCCAACTGGAGTTGCTGCCATTTTAGTACAACAATACATGTATAAATAGTTAAAAATAATTAATTATTAAAAATATTGCAAACATTTGATCAATTATTTGCGTAGTGAAAAGAGCAGATAGAGCTCTTAAAAAAAAATTCAATTAAAAATTATTTTGGATTTTATAGCGATTTTCATTCATGAGTTTGAAATTTTTTTACAAATTTAAATATTAATTAACTATTAACTATACACCTGGAGCAATTGCGGATCCGGAAGAGCATTTAAGGAGCGATAAAAAAAAAAAAAAACTAAAAAATTGACTTTTTTTTCTGGTTAAAAAATATATGCATTAATAAAAGTGAGATAGAGTGTTGAAATATAATTTTATTATTGTAACGGTTCTAACTTAAAAATGTATTTTGAATCTATATGTATTAAATTCTAGCTGATACCCGCCCGCTTCGCAGAGCGTATCTAAATTAATCTGATTGAATAATAGCAAATTTTACTCAAAATAAGAAATTAAGCTATTTTTACAAAAAAGATGATTACATATTTCTAGACCTTTATTTCATAGAAAGTTCATGAAAATTCGTTAAAGTACTTTTCCAGGAACAGATATAAGCTATCTTATAGGTAGGATCTTTACGTTTTTTTGAATATTGTAAAATATTAAGAAAATTCTAAACCTTGAGAACCTTTCACACCAAATATCATATGAAATAATTTATTAATTTTGGTAGAATGGATTAGTAGCTATCCTTTAGGAAGTGTACCTTTTTTAGGATCAATAATATTTAATGCATTATCTTACTTAAGATCTGAGGTATCAGGTTTGGTTGCCTTAGGTTCATTATTCTAGGATATAGTATTAAGTTCATTATGTCTTATCGGCAAGTCTGCTATTTCCCGAGGTCCAAGATTAGACAACAAATTCTTATATCTATTGCTAAAATAAATTGGAAATTAAGAATATAGTTTTTTGGTAAAAAAACAACGCGATGGTCACATCTAAGTTGCTATTTTCCTTTGAAAAATAAGTTGGACTGGATTTCTTTTTGTTCTGGGGGCTCTGCCTAACGGCTTCACCTCTCTTAATCAAACTCCTAATTGGGATCACTAAAGTCGAACTGTCTTTTTTTGTTATTTATTCTTACGGGTCTCATTTTTGAACAAAGATATTTATTTTTATGAATGAAATCATATTTACTGCAGAGGATTTCCTTCTCCTCCCTCGACAATTCGAATGTTTACTCAGCCAAACTATTAATAACATATTAACTACCCGTAAGTTCACATTCACGTCATAGTACAACAATACATGTATAAATAGTTAGAAATAATTAATTTTTAAAAATATTGCATAAATTTGATCAATTCATTATTTGCCTAATGAAAAGAGCAGAGCTTTAATAAAAAAATAAAAAAACTTCAATTAAAAATTATTTTGGATTTTATAGCGATTTTAATTCTTGAGATTGAGAATTTTTTAAAATTTAATTATTTATTAACTATAAACTATACATCTGGAGCAATTGCATATCCTGAAAGAGCATTTAAGTAGCAGTTAAAAAAAAACTTAAAAAAGTGATTGTTTTGTATTTTACAGCTATTTTAATTTTTAGTTTGCAAATTTTTTAAAAATTAATTATGAATCAATTAATAACTAACCTCTTGGAGAAATTGCGGATTCTGAAGAAGCAAATTTTTGACATATAGTTTAATTAAAAAAAAAAAATGTTTCTCCCTAACTTAACTTTTTTTGGTTAAAAAATATATGCAATAATAAAAGGGAGTGTTGAAATGTAATTTGATTGTTGTAACGGTTGTTACTAAAAAATTTATTTTTAATCTGTATTTACAGTAAAATAAAAAAAATGCTAAAGGAGAATTTAAAAAAAAATATTTTAAAAACAGAAAAAAATAGAATTCAAAAAATATTTTATTTATTTTAAAATCTCGCTTAGCTGCATAAAGTCGTACCGCGTACGCTCAAATATGAAATAATCATTAGTCAGTGCAAGGAGAAACATTCCCTGTCGAGTCTACTCTAGTTACTGCGCATAACACCGTTCGCCCCACTCTATCAAAACAACGAAAGCATAACGCGGTCTGCTTGGAAAAATCGCAATTTTTAAAACTTTAATTACTTACTTTTTAATGAAGATATCGTGATAATTCTTTTTCTAGATAAGGACCAAGTATATAAGAAGTAAAACAAACAAAAAATGATCGAAATCTATCCATTAGTTTTTGAGTTAAAAGCGAACATTGGAAAATCGCTATCATTTTATTTATATAGATTTTTGAGTGAATATTCCCTTCTCAGGAACAGGTCTGGTTCATTTGATTCCACTATAAATTGTTTATATCACTTGATAACCCATTTTCGAAGTGGCTTTAGTAAAAGTCTAAGAATTTTTAAGAAATTTTCGATTTTTTTTACCATTTTGTTCCTACACATAATCTTATACTGAATTGGATTGACTCTTATGAGGATGTAGAAGATTTTATAAATAAAAACTTTTTAAGTGCTTGTCTTAAAAGTAACTGACAATGAGTTAAATTTAGTAAAAAAAAATCTAGGTATTGGACAAGAATAGTATATAAGTGCTTATTCATAAAATATTAGAAAAACATCAAATGTAAAACAAAATATGAAACGTTTACTTGCTGTAAAAACTGCGATTTTAATTTTTGTCATGCTTAAATTTTTTTCAACTCGAAATTCATTTAAAGAGGAGAATAGACCGGAAAAGCTGAAAAGCTCCACCTAAAAATATCGTGGCTATAAGAAACAACAAATATTGTATATATATATCAATCGAAACAACCATTTGTATCCGTCATCACCTATTTGTGTCTCAATGTTTGCCTTTTCGAATTCAACCCTAACGTTTTCCGTTCGCACCACACAATGATTTATTCCTTGTTTTATTTGATTCATAAATTTAATTTCAGGGATATTCGAATGCTCACGTCGTTATGTTTTTCAATGTCCTTATATCTTTTTTTAAGAGTAATAATATTAAAATGTCAGATATATAATAAAATATAATACGACAACCTCGCAGCGACTCGTTATTAATACGAAAATTGTAGATATTCCTGGAAATTTCGATATCCTTCATAAGTATTTCGTGATATAACGAGTTTTATTTTTGAATCCATATTTGACTACACGCTTTTATATCCTTTCGGCATATTAAGAACTGAAATCTAATTTTATGAAAATTTTATCAAATTGCGGTGAGCCTTTGTTCGCGTAAAATATAACAAAATAGGCTAACAAAGGTCAAGTTCAAGAAAATTAACTTTTATCTACGAATTTTTGTACCAAAAGTAAACAAAGAAATTGCGTTACAATTAAAGAAAGAGTTGTGTAATAAACGTATTAAGAAAATATAAAAGCAGGGGTTCTCAACATTTGCATATAAAGTCATTTAATTGCAAAATTTGATGACTGATCATGTTTTAATCCCTATTAGGAATAAAAGGTAGAAATCTTTCAACCCCCGTCTTTGAGCCACCCTAGGATGGAATTTCGAAAACCCTTCCTTCATAGATGTCACAATCTTCTTAAGAATAACACTTTCGAATTTCATGGTTGTATCTTCAGTAATTTAATCTCCTGTGTGCCAATCACAGTACTACTTTCGATATACGATTTATAGAGATACAATCACTGACGTAACATGGATTCATGTCACCTGGGGGATGAATTTACCGCGCCCTATTTTCGAAAACAAACGAAATTTGTAAATAACTTGAAATATCTTGGTTATGGATTCCTCAAGTCATGTAGTTTGACATTTTGTTTTAAGTTTAAAATTATAGTCGCTTCAACTGCAGGGTTATTTCGCGACTTATTGCTTGGTTGATATAATGAACGTATAATGGGCATTTTTAAAGGGATCCGGACAATTGGGCGAGTGACAACTGGGCGGGTGACAACTGGGCGGATGACAACTGGACGGGTACAACTGGGAGGGTGACAATTAGGCGGGTACAACTGGGCGGGTGACAATAGGGCGGGCGCAGGTTGACCTAGGTCATTCATTTTTGTTCATTCATTCATAAAATTGTTTTCATCATATTTTGTGAGTTTCATCGTCGTTGAAATTTCTGACAAAATTAAATTGCTTGTTGTTTGCCTTCTTATGGCGCGTTTTTTGGAAACTGAGCGCGGTGACCGAAAACTGCTTTACGATGGTTATGCTTATGTAAAAGAAGCAGAGAATACATTAAAAACACACTGGAAATGTGAAAAGAAACGAATTTGCAAAGCTCGCTTGCATACAATTTTGAATCCGATGCCCGGTGCTGATGTAGAAATACGTTCAGAACATACTCATCCTCCTGATCCGACTTTGTATGAGGTAATTAGCGTCGTTAATGTCGCCAAAAATCGAGCACGTACAACGTGTGAAGCAACCAGTGAAATTGTCACTGTCGTGTTCAATTCAGTGTCTCCTGCTGCTGCAGCTCAAATGCCTACACAGTCGACGTTGCAAAGATTTATGTCCTTGATATTTTATATTTGTAAATGAAAAAAAATTGAAAAGGGAATGCTTGACAAGATTTATAATATTAATATCTGGAGCGCCTCTGCATAGTGCGTTAAGTGCAATCTTGGAATTCTGAGTACCTATCACCAGAAAGCTAATTTTCTTCTCGTTCTTTGGGTCTAATGGGCTAAGGTAGCTATTATGGAAATGAATATTCCCTTGTAAATAATGGATTCAAACTTGAAAATTGTTTATTTTTACTTTATACTGAAAATTATTTACATTTACCTATTTAAATTTATTTAAGTTAGAATTCTGTTTGTTAGAATTTGCCCCTGAAAGATATTGAAACGATACTTGGAGGATTTGTAGGTATATTCATGAAATAATAAGATCCTGAAAGTTTTAGATCCCCAATGAAATTGTTTTTTTAGAAAAAGCAAAATTTAAATAAATCAGAAAAAATTTTTTCTCAGAAACGCGTTAATCGATTGATCTAAATGTTGGATATGTTTGTTTTAGAGGCTGATAATAGCTTTTGGGTAAAAATGGAGAGCTTTATCGGTTTATAAGATCTTTAAAGATTTTTATATTACCAGCCTCTAAAACATATCTAAAATTAAGATCAATCAATTTACGCGTTTCTGAGAAATTTTATTTTTCTGATTTTTACAAATTTTGCTCTTCCTCAAAAACCAATTGCGTTAGGGACCTAAAATTTCAGGATCTTATTATTTCATTAATATCTACAAATGCTCTAAGTATCGTTTAAATATCTTCCGGGGGCAAATTTACCATACTTATACCCCTACGAACTTTAAATTTATAACTTTGTAATATTTTATACTTTCTGTAATTGCCATTTGGATCAGAATTAAGCCTTTGAAAATGGTAAAAAGTGAAAAACAATTTTAGTAGCATGAAACCCATTAGAAAAGCAAGAGAATTTAACAAAAATGAAAGGAAAAATAAATTAAGGTCGATCTGAGAACGGCAAGTGGAAAAAGGGGACTGTTTTTAAGGGTAGAAACGGTTTATATCAATTTTCGACCAAACTACAAGTCCTATGGAAACAATGTAAATGGTTAAGTTAAAAGATAATACGTAGATCTACAAATTTTGTGCCAACACTTTTTTTCACATCACCTCAAAATTTATACAAATAATTCACTTATCTTCTATAAAAATGCACCAACAAAAGCGCGCAAGGCGTAGAAACAACGCTAAAATCACGATGGACAAATGAGCGCCGAAAAAATTGTGAGCATCCATTGACGTTTTCGTTGCTTACGTCTTGATGAAATTTTTTTAAATAGGGTATATATCCAAGATGCAATATTAAGAAATATCTGCATCACACATCAAAAATCACATCTAAATTAAAAACTACAAGTCCTATGGAAACAAGTTAAATGGTTAAGTTAAAAGATAATACGTAGATCTACAAATTTTGTGCCAACACTTTTTTTCACATAACCTCATAATTTATGTGAAAAATTCCAATAACAAAGTTTTTGGTTTTTTATTTTTATCTTTTACAAAAAAAAAATAATAAAATTTGGTAAAAACTAACCTTTAATGTCCCAAATACACTGTAATTTTTTTGATTTAAAATATTTATATTTTCACCTTATTTTAATCTAATAATGAAAAAGTTGCCCTAATTTTCAATCGAAAATCCTCACGTCAAAACATCTGAACTTTTTTAAAAAGTCGGTGAGCTTTTTGTTCGTTGAAAACTCTACTTTCTGATGGTCAAATTTAATATTTAACATTGTAATATATATATTTTGTTGACCATGAGAAAGTAAAGATTTCAACGAACAAAAAGCTCACCGACTTCTTAAAAATCAGATGTTTTGACGTGAGGATTTTCGATTGAAAATTAGGGTGCTTTTTCAATATTAAGTCAAAATAAGGTAAAAAAATAAATATTTGAAATAAAAAAAATTACAGTATGTTTGGGACACATTAAAAGGTATTTTTTTACCAAATTTCATGATTTTTTTTTTGTAAAAGATAAACATAGAAAACCAAAAACTTGGTTATTGGAATTTTTCACATAAATTTTGAAGTTATGTGAAAATAGTGTTAGTACAAAAGTTGTAAATCTTCTTACTACCTACAGCTTGTTACAACAGATCTTCTTATTACCTACAACTTTACTATTAAACTTTTTTCCAAAGGACTTGTAGTTTTGTCGGAAATCGTGATAAACCGTTTCTACCCTTATCCCCCCCTTTTTTTCCACTTCCCGACTTCAGATCGGCCGTAGTTTATTTTTCCTTTCATTTTTGTTATATTCTCTTCCTCTTCTAATGGGTTTCATCCTACTCTAATTTTTTTGGGTTCAAATTATATATCATATATATATATATCAAATTATATGCAATTAATGCAGCCCGCAAAACTAGACTAGAGCAGTAATTGTGAAAAAATAAAACTGTTTTCGATGATTATCGATGATTTTAAATATTTTGGTTTAATCTAATACTAGAATATATTGTATATTGTTCAATTTTTGCGCGGCCGTGAGTAGTCATAATAACAATTTCACAGATTGTAAATGAATAAATCAGTAGTTCCCAAACTTTTCTAAGGTACGGAACACTTTTGCAAGAATTTTTTTTGGCGGAGCACCTAAGTTAAAAAGAAATGTTTGTAAGCAGTGTTTTTAGGCAGACGTTAAGATGTTTTCTTGGGTACCCTCCCCTCAAACTTGTATTTACAGTGTTCAAATAATTAAAAATATTTGTCAAATAGCCCAATTTAACGCACCACATATCATTCTTAAGACCTGCACAAAGTACATGTTTTCCTCAAACAATTCCTCGTGAAAGCCACCTTATTTCTGTGTGATAAAGTAAGCTTTCATATTTTGCTTCCATTGTTAAACAAAGTCGTTTAAAGATTCGGCATTTCAATGGTCTCGTCTTTAAGTAATTTACAGTTTGGGAACGCCAACTTTAGTAATAGATAATTATTGCGGAGCACTTTTGAAATGCTTGCGGAACACCAGTGCTCCGCGGAACACCGGTTGGGAACCACTGGAATAAATATTAAAACAAATATATATAATTAATTCATAGTGGAGGAGCTGCTAAAATAGCTAGGGAGCTATCAAAACCTTTCTCAAATTTCAGCGTTTACCGGATTTAGTTTAAAATTAAACCGTTATACTTGTGATTAGTCGGTATTTTTACTGACTTGTTTGTGGTTTTTTCTCGTTTTTAACTCTTTACCATCATTTAATTTTGCAGACAGAATTAATATACATAGCCACTTTATGCCGCCCTTACATTTGACCTAGGCTCCCTTTATCCTCCACACGTCTCGCTACTGAATAAAGCGTGTACCTATTATTTAGACGCAAAGTAACTGGATTTTCAAAAATGTCTTGCATTCGACATAATTTTAAATCATGAAATCATCTGAGTTGAAATAATTGAATTATAAACGGCTTATTTTGATGTTTAAAGCAAGAAGTGATAAGTTAACGTTTGAATGATTTTGAGTAGAACCATTGTGAGTTTAATGAATAAGCAGATGCAAGTATATTATTAATAGTAAAAAACTGATTTCCTTATGGAAATCCTTCAATTATCTATATTAGAGATGCAACAAATATTCGTCTACTATTCGGTATTCGGCTGCATTTTTTTAATATTCGGTGTTCGGCCGAATCTTGTGTACTTACTATTTGGTCAAATACCGCATACTAAATCCACTAGGAGGATAAAATAATGATAAATCAAAACTTTTTTTTGAATTTGTGCAGCAGACGATTACGTTATTTTTCGTATCTAGGTATTATACCGGTTTCTGAAAACAACTTCACACTTTATACGCTACTGCCAAGAGACAATAAATTTTAAGCCAAGTTTGCTTGGGTAGAAAACTCATTTCAGTTTAGAAACCACTATTTATACGGATCTATTGTCCGACCCGATCTAGGCGAATAAATTTTAAATAAAAACCAATTTCTGTTACCGTTACAATTTTCTTTAAATAAAAAATAATATGTCTCGTAATTCGATTTACTCGTAATTGAAATAAATTTTCTTGTCCTGTCACCTCCATATACATCACGGTTAAACAAGTCGTAACTTATTACACATGAAATGTCCCGCATCTTTTACCAAATATTCGGCAATTTGGCCGAGAGTATGGCCGAATATTCGGTATTTGGTTAAATCACTATTCATTCCACCTCTAATCTATATCTTCTAATACTCGTAAATATCCACTGCGACGTGCCACAATACTTTCTTTTACATGAACTTTGCTGTTGGTTAAAAGAACATAAATAAAACCCACGATTGGTTAAAAAATATAAATAGAATAATATATTGGTACGTGATTATTTTATTTATTTCTATGGTCGAACAAATGTTTATTTATTTATTTTACACTATTTACACGTATTTATATACATTTTAACAATAATTTAGTTCACTGTTTATTACTTTCTTCTATTACTATAAAGTAAAGGAAATATTGTAATCGGATCGAATTTCCGAAATCGAGCTTTCACCGGAAATACATGTTTTGAGTGGTTTTTAGAAACATGTCTGTGTGTGTGTGACAGCCATATCGTATCGAAAGTTTTATCCGAATTTTACCAAACTTGGAATTTAGCCTGCATATTATATCTAGTTGTGCCGCGAAGCTTCTAATCGGTTAACCAAAAGCTCCACTTTTTTTCTAGGAATTTTGAGCTTTTTCAAGCTTTTTCGAAAACGACTCCAACGATTTTCTTTAAACTTTCTATAGTTCTTAGACTCATTGATGCCAACAACTTTTATTTGAAACTTTTTCCTGGGAAAATTCGAATAAGGACGGTTCTAGGGTGAAGCTTGGGAATTTGTATTGTATATACGTTATACTAGCTGATACCCGCTCGCTTTGCTGAGTGTATCTAAATTTAAGTGGTTGATTAAAAGATTCCCGAAGTTCATAGCGAAATACAAAAATTAATCTATTTTGACAGAAAAAGATGATAGATACTTTCAGACTTTAGATCCAAAGAAAGTTCATAAAAATTCGTAAAACTACCTTTCAAGAAAGAGATGTTAGCTGTCCCACATGAGCTTCTATACGATTTATAGTAAAAAAGTAACTATATTCTTTCCTTTATGACTTGAAAATCTTTCATACTAAATGCCATTTAAAACCGTACAGGTATTTTAGGGGACATCCATTAATTGTGCGAGGCGTTTTTTGCAATTTTTTAAATCCCATCCCCTTCCCTCTGGTAAGATGTCATGAGATTTGGCATATATCTTTCTCCCAACCTGCAATCTAATGTGATATTTTTCAAAACAAAAAAATACGTGATATTTGGGAGACCTTCCCTTTCCCCACAGTAAGATTAGAGAGATTCGGCTCGACCTCATCGGCCCCTGAACGCCTCACGTAATTAATGGAAGTTCCCTTAAAAGAACAGATTAGTAGCTATCCTACAGGATCTTTAACAAAACTGCATTAAAATTCGTTCCGTTAAGTAATTGTTAATTTTTTGAAATTTTCAGTTTATTATTTTAGTACGTTTATTTCTAATTAATATCTTCGACAATGAACAGTGAAAAAAATTAAATATTTAAAAAAATTTCATTATTAATTTTATCGGGTGTTAAATTGAAATTCATATTTATTTTCCTGTAAAAATTTTAAATTTTTTAATTTCAACTTTGTAGAGATTTCTTTCGTTATTGTGTAAAATTGGAGGAAAATGCGTTAAAATTCTATTTCACGTACTTAACAGAAACTTTTTAAATGTACGGTTCCTGTAGGATATAATTGTTTTGCCATCCCATGGGAACCATGCATTATTCTATTCTTAAAAGGAAGCTATACCATTTTCTCGCAAACTACCACATTGCAAAAATCATTTAAATCTTTAACTCTGTGATAAACAAAAAACATATCTATCCCACGAGAATAGTACATCTCTCCTGAATAAAAAGAAGATCAAATCTTCTTAAGGAAAATGAGTTAAGACTCTTTTAATGAAACTGGTTTTAAATACACGGTTCTTATAGAATACTTACTTGTTTTGCTATCCCATGGAAACCGTTCATTATGCCGGTATGAGAAGTAATCTATATCATTTTCTGACCCTTAAACTACCACATTACAAAAAAGGAAGTTAATCTTTTGCTCTGTAAAAAACAAAAAAATATCTATCCCACGAGAACCGTACATTTTTTTCTGGATATAAAGTATACTATATGTTAAACCGGATTATAATCTATATCTATGCCAAATTCCATCCAGATCCATTCAGTACTTTTTGAGTCAAAGAGCAACAAACATCCATACAAACTTTCACGTTTATAATATAAGTAAGATAGGTTGTATGCATATAGTTCTGTTTATATGTGTAGTTATAAAGTTCTTGGATTTCTTTTAACCAACAGCGAGTTTCATAAATAAAAGTAAAAGAAAGTACTGTGACGCCTCGCAGCAGATATTTAATCTTGAATTTTAGTTTACAAAATTATGTGAAATTCAATGGTTTATTGTGACTTTAAATCCCAGACTAGATGAATCAATGTTTGAATGATTTTCAGTTGAAATATGATGAATTCTATGCATATGTAAAATAGATGCAAGTACGATAATAATAGCAATGAGCTGATTTCCCTGAAGCCATTTGAACTAGATGAAAATCCTTCAATAATATTGTATAAAGCTCACCTGTAAGACTCGAAAGCGTAGGACGACAGCGAACGGATATGTTTTCTCATCGAACTCCGGCATCGACTCGGTGCCGTCGGGCAGATCACCAGGAGGCGAGCGCGATATCGTGAACGGCGCCGACGACGCCACGCCGCCGATCTGTGACTCCTTTCGGTGCGTCAACTGGACCTAAACACCCAATATTTACACAACGTAATTTCTTCGTATGCTTTTCGATCGACCATAAAATGTGATTTACGAGGCCGAGCAAATGGACACGTGGGTGACTACACCCCATTAACGAGAAGCACACATTCAATCGAGCAAATTATACTATCACAACGTTTTTCTAATTGCATCTGTAAAAGTAAATGAAAATGTATGCATTCTGTGCTTGTATGTCGATCTGAGGGGTGGGCAAACGTCTTTATTATGCCTCATTAATTAAAATGATTAGTTAGTATTATACCAAGCCCTGCCAACAATTAAGGGGTTATATACAGTTAGAATTTAAAAAAATCAATTTTCCACGATCAATTGTAAGGTAACATATTATTTAAACAAAATCCGTTTGGTTTTTTTTTTATTTTAAATTATCCCCTTCAGAGGTATCGTGGTTACCGCAAAATGCTTTTTTTGAGAGGAGCTTTTGGAAACCAGCTATACCAGCTTTCAAAATTATTATTTTTACTACTACAAAAATGATAAATGCAATTTAAGGTTACCATAATAAGTCTACAAATTTTTATATTTATAAATTCAAAAGTCTTGTCAGGAAAAATTCTTGAAAAATCTTTTTTTGGGTTTCCTGACTATATAGTATAACTTCTTCAGACAGTCGTGATATGTTCTTAGATGTTATGAATAAATATTATAAAAAAATGAAAAACCGTCTTCAAAATATATAAAAATTCTAAAACAAAAAATGCACTAAAAAGTAACAAAATAATGGCGTATCGTTGCAGTATCTACAACTTACAAATTATTAGGATGATACAATGTACAACTATTGTTATTTTTGGAGTTGGTATTATCAAAATCGAGCTATCCAATAAGAAGTTAGTATTTCATCTCTTAGTTTTCAACCCCTTAGAAGTAAACGATTTCCTTCAAATTAAAATGGGACCATTCGGAAAGCACCAGCTTTCAAATAAAAAAAGAATCATCAAAATCGCTTCACCCAGTCGGAAATGCTGAGGTAACAAACATAAAAAAAAAATACAGTCAAACTGAGAACCTCCTCCTTTTTTTGAAGTCGGTTAAAAAACAAGATTCTCTAATATTTTGTACGGAACCCTCATCTTGCAAGCCAATCTCGCACTTGTCCTTTATAAATGTTAATAACTCGAATTTTATTTTTATTTTGTTCACGATTTTAAGCCGTTAATTATAATATTTAGAAAAATCATCATCAAAATCGCTTCACCCAGTCGGAAATGCTGAGGTAACAAACATAAAAAAAAAATACAGTCGAAATGAGAACCTCCTCCTTTTTTTGAAGTCGGTTAAAAACGACGTAAATCGCCAGAAAAAAATCTCAATATTATTACATTTAATATAATATTCATACTAGGATTGATCCTTCGCATCTTTTAATGTCCTTACACTTCTTTTGGTTAAATATAAAAAAAATAAAAAAATTCTTTCATTTACGATCTTCGATCATCCTTTAATGATATTATTTAACTAAATGTTTATTTTTACTAATACAATGAAAGTTACTAGGAAATCTAAAATCATGGAAAAACGGCATCATAATTAGGGTCCCACCAAGTCCAATAGTTGGCAATTTTGAGCGATTACTTGCGCTTGAAATGATTAATTTTGAAATAAACAACTTCAATTTTTGACTTGACTTAATATTCAAATATTGACATTTGGTTTGAATTTGACTTGACTTTAAGCTAAATTTAAGTCAAGTAGCTTGATAATCAAGTCAAACAAATTAAAAAAAAAACTCAAGTATCTCATATCTCATGTATGAAATATGAATACCTATTTTATGTTAAATTTATACTCTAAAGCAGTGTTTTCCAAAGTTGTCTGAGCTCCAACCCATCTGACAAAGATGTCCAATCTTGGGACCTACCTCTTAGCTGTCTTAAAGAAAAAATGGCATAAATATTGGTAATGCTCAGATTCCCCATTATTCATAATATAAAACTTATTGAAAACTTATTGACATGCTTTAAGCAATTGGTTAGCGAATAATTCAATTAAAACTCTTAAGGAATTTAAGGATTGTCCACATGTATACGATTTCTTGTTAAATCTTTGGAAGTATAATAAGTTACCCAAATAACTCGCAAATTCAATGCTTGACTTGACTTGATAGTTAATTAATGTTAACATTTGACTTAAGTATGACTTGATTTTAAATCATATATTAATCAAGTAGCTTGAAAATCAAGTCAAGTAGCTTCTAAAACATATCAAGTAGTGAATCACAAGACGAAATTTATGTAAAAGTTAGAATTGACTGTTGTAAATCGAAGTACTTTACTTTGTTATGATAATATTTTAAGGGAACTAAAAAACAAAAAACAAAAGAAAGTAATACATTTGAATGACAATTGAAAATGTTTGTAAACGACTAGTACGTGTTAAAAACTTCATCAAACACACAATTTGTTCTTTTCTGATTTGCTAAAATTTTTATCAGTTGTACCGTATTAGACGATTTGTGTATCAAATATTTTTAGAAAGGTAAACTTTTCTATTTTAATAATTGAAATTCAAGTATTTTAAACATACTTAATTATGAGTGAGGTGATGCTTAAAAATTCACTACTTGACTTGATTTTTCAGCTACTTGACTTAAGTTATTTCGTTTCAAAGTTACAACATTTAGTTCAATGCATTGCATAAAATATCCAAATGCTTGACTTGATGAATCTCGTTAAACTCGATGAATAAACGTAAAATCCAGAAACGTAAAAACGGAATTTCCCCACACTTTCTTCATTACTTATTTATTTAATTACTATTTGTATCTATTCACATTAATAAAATCGGCACTTTGCCTGTTTGTGTGAATGTCCTCCAATATAAATCTAGCGCCTCTATTGCCATTAGAAAAATACTCCCTAATTCAATAAACATGTTACCATTTCCTTAACTAACAAAAAAAAAAAAAACAATATGAAGACTGAGACATTCACGGATCATTTTTAGTTTTGCCAATCTTTAAATGATCACAGTATTTATCTTTTTTTAGTAGCAATATATCATTTTATTATAACAAAAACTTGATAATTAAATCCACAGAACTTCATCATTACTACCCTTGAACAAACTCAAGTACATCGACTAGTTAGCCAATAAAAATGTCCAATTCTTACCTCTTCAGAACAATCCATTTTTTCACCCAAATTTTTAAACAAGTCCAAATTTTACACTTAAACGAACACCAATGAAAAATTCACCCTTAATTTAAATTTTTAAAAAAAATCACATTTTCTTTGATTTCTCGAAACTTACACGAAGAAACTATCGAAAGTCGAACACACCAACGTAAAAATTTTCGACTGTGCCGTCAGAGAGTTTGTGTTGAACTGAAGCAATGAGTCGCGTTTTTCCGACCGGCTACCTATCTTTATACGCGCAAGAGAGAAAACCATTGAGTTTTCCGGTCGTTTCAACTCGTACGTTTACGAATCGAATACTTTTAACAATGAAAAGTCTATACGTATAGACATAAATGAAAAATCATCATTAAATTCACTGAAATTAAATCAAAACAGAAACTAAAAAAAAAAATAAAGAAAAATAAACCATTGAATATTCAAAATTTAAATTTGTTTAATTTATTCTTAGAAATATAGCGACGACTTATTAAAAAAAATTAATTATATCAGGGATGACAAACCTATGGCACGAAAGAAAATGTTGCCACGCACCAAAAACTAGATTTTTACTAAAAATAACAAAATCAAATTTAAAACTAAACAAAATACAAATAATTCACTTATCTTCTATAAAAATGCACCGACAAAAGCGCGCAAGGCGTAGAAACAATGCTAAAATCACGATGGACAAATGAGCGCCGAAAAAATCGTGAGCATCCATTGACGTTTTTGTTGCTTACGTCTTGGTGACATTTTTTTAAATAGGGTATATATCCAAGATGCAATATTAAGAAATATCTGCATCACACATCAAAAATCACATTTAAATTAAATACTATTTTATGATCTTTATTGACAAAAAATGTTAAACTCTGTTATCGAAGAATCATTTTGTGATTAATTTATTGTTGCCATTGTGCTTTTCTCGGCGCGATTATGTCGGCGCACATATATCTATCATATATTCGTTTGCTCTATATATGTATCGATTTAAAGATTTATAACTTGAATTTCAAGTACTTGCCTTGAGTACATTTAGTACTAAAAAAAGCAATCCTCTTGAAATTTTTGTGAAATTAATTGACTTGAATAGTATCTTAAACATTTGCCTTGATTTAATGATTAACGTTTATTCATTTTGAAAAAATAGACTAAGGGTTTAAAGGCCGCTAAAAATGAATTAATTACAAAAAAAAATTTGGAGACAAATTGAAGGTTTTGAAAAAAGCGATTTGTTTATATTTGGCGCTTTTGTCGACGGGATTATTTCAGCGCGCAAATGCCAATGACGTTTTTGTTAATATATGTACACCTGTGTTTTAAAAATTCAAGAATTTTCTTATTTTTCAAATACTAACCTTAATTTTGAATTGTTTTAAAAGAGCTCAAGTCAATAGGTCAAGTTTCACATTTACATTCCAACTACCTGAAATTTGAGTACTTAAAAGATCAAATAGTTTTAAATGTTTAAAATCAAATATTTTGAAATTCTACGAAATATTTAAATTTTATCTTTAAATCTTGCTACGACCCACTTTTAAGCATTTCTACATTTTTGAAATATTGACTGTCATAACATTTTTCAAAGTCGCTGATAATGAATTTGTGATCAAAATCCAAAAACATTAAGACAAACTGTTATCGATAGTTTTCAAAAATGTTGTGATTTGTTTATATTTGCCATCGCGCTTTTGTCGGCGCGCATATGTGTATTTTAATTTTGTAGGGATATGCTGTAAATGTATACACTTAGATATACACAAATTGACTATAAAATTTCAAATATCTTGCCTTGAATTTGACTTGTTTCAAAGGACTTAAAGTGAAGTTTCCAATTAACACTACACTAAAACAGTACATTCTTGAAAAAATCAAATAATTTGAAGTAATCAAAATTAGGTGTGAAAATTGACTATCGATGATTTTGAAAAACTTTATGATGCTTTAATCCATGCCATCGCGCTTTTGTCGGCGCGATTATGTCGGTGCGAATATATCTAGAACGTTTTTGTTGGCTCATATGTTCCAACCTAGTGCTTTAATAACTGACATTGATTAATCCTTACCTTAAGTTTGGCTTGTCTTATTTCAGTCAATTTTCACACTTTGAGAACTTGAAATTCAAGTATTTGAAAGATCAAATGGTTTGGGGTGTCAAAAATGAAATATTTTGAAATGTTTGTAAAATGCTTGAATTGACTTCAATTTTTATCTTAGAAACTCAAGCTTTTATCTTTTTTTTTTAATTTGGCTGTAATAAGATTTTGGGGGAACTAATTTGTTATCAAACTGATTTAAAAACTAAAGAAATTAAACAACTACAGTTTGGGGAAATTGGCATAGAACCATTGGCATGTTAGTTACTTCATAATGAATATTTTTCTGAAAAACTAAAAAATTTGAAAATTATATATATTTTATTTTTGAGAAACTGGTATAGTACCGCTGGCACGTTATTTATATTTATAAGTATATGGTACGGACAATAAAAAAGATTCGTCATCTCTGTACTATATTTTTAAAACGAGTATTTCAAAGCTCCATTTACATTTTAATTACACATTCTTTTCTTTTGGCTCTCTATTCATCAAGCCTCCAGCTTGTTTGTGATTGGTGGAAATTTGCACAAGCCAGAACAACGATGAAAACGTGAAAAACATTTTCATATAGTTTTCAATTAGGGGCGAATTCAATAAGCCGCGGTGTATCCATAGAGTTGCGGTCATCACAATGCACCTCACAAACTCGAACTGTCCAGCAAGTCGATTGTCCTCGAAAAGCATTCCAATCGACGTTAACGAAATCAGTATGTAAATTATGAAAAGCACAACCAAAAACGGATCGAGTGCCTTAGGTACAAAAAAAAAAAACAATTTAATAAAAGTATCCGGGTTACACAATCGGATTACCAACCAAATGTTTTGCGGCCAACTCTTGAAACCCGTACACGATCGCCACGAAATGGCAGATTAAATAAATGTTGCACCATAGAGGAACTTGAACATCGAACTTTTCACGAGGTTGAACCTAAAAAGCAAAAATAAAACTTAAATCTGAAAAAAAGCTTGCACAAAAAGCTTACATTAATTTTATCCTCTTCTCTCCCTAAACGAGGCGCACCTGGCAACCAACTAGGACCATAAAATAGCGCTGCCAATTTGTACCTCCAAGTCTTCATCTCTTTAAATTTATCAATCACATAAGCCGTATAAAATGTCTTAAAAAGACAAAAAGATAGTTAATTAACTTTCCTTGTCTTATTGATAAGAAGCTTCTAACCTGAAGGAAAAACGGGTTGAACGATGGTTGATTCATCACCAAACCGTAAATCAGGTCGATTTCGGGTTTTTCTTCGGCGAACGTTCCGAATAAACGATCCCAAATGATCAGAACGCCTCCATAGTTGGTGTCCAAACAGTATAAGTTACTTCCTTTAACCAATAAAATAGCTAAATTAGTTTTAAAAATACTATTTAGAATGCTTTTGTTAGTGACGTATGTTAAAAAAGAAAAAAGCTTTTCTTCGTAAAAAATCGTACCATGACTAAATAACAAATAAGCTGGAGGTTTAACGACTTAAGATCCGCCGAAAAAATATCCCAAATTTGACGACAGATTCGTATAAAACTCGTTAAAATAAATCGAAAATGTAGAATACAATTTTTCGAGTTCTTGCTTAGTTTTCGAGATATCGAATTTTAAACGTTGCATCGAAAACGTGAAATTTGATTGAATCCTTACTAATCTGATACTGAACCGATAACGAATCAATTCAAGTAGATTTAGGATAATCGCCAAACACATACACGCTTATGAACTGAATAAGGGTTATTTTCCCGTGAACGAGTTTGAAAATGTTCGGAAGTAAGACGAGGATTAACGAGACCCCACGAAAATTGTTAATTGAATTTAAAGTTGACAGCAAAGGATAGAAAAAAAGCCAAGAGAATCGAATTTTTCGTCCTAAAAAAAACCCGAGTATCGCTAGAACCAATTCTGAATCAGTTACGATTGATAAATTGTGGCTTGTTCAAAGTCCAGTTTCGTTGTCAACGTTAAATTCAATTAACAACTTTCGTGGGTTCTCGTTAATTCTCGTCTTACTTCCGAACATTTTCAAACTCGTTCACGGGAAAATAACCCTTAATCAGTTCATAAGCGTGTATGGGCTTGGCGATTATCCTAAATCCACTTGGATTAATTCGTTATCGGTTCAGTATCAGATCCGCGAACAAACTTATTCAAAATCGAAGGTCAGTTTGTTTGTTACGCTTTGAAGCCAGAACGACTGGATAGATTTGAATAAAATTTGGCATAGATATAGATTATAATTCGATGGAACAGTTAGTATACTTTTTATCCAGAAAAAATTTACCGTTCCCGTGGAATAGTTTTGTGTTTTTAACAGTACAAAAGATTAACTTCCTTTTTTGCAATGTGGTAATTAAGGGTCAGTTATTTATTAATTTTATTACTGATAATTGCCTGCTTTGTTAACCGCACTTAAATCAAGTTAATTGAGAAACGTTTGTAGCAAATTATAAGAAAAACTTCCTAGCTATTTTGACTGAAAACCATATGTAGGTAGTAGCTATCCCTCAGGAACCGTGAATTTTCCAAGATAATAAATTAGTATAACTTTCAGAACTTAGGTCAATAGTAAGGTTAGATTTCATATATATTAATCAAAATTCTTAAAACCACTTTTTTAGGTCTATTATTGGTATCAGGCGTTTTGATCTCCGGACAAAATATCTCCATGACAAAAATTTGTGCGATAAATATTTAATAATTTTTAGTAAAAACGTGTTAAATTGACCCCCAATTATTTATTAAAATACTTTTAAATTGACCCCCATGTGTCCGTGTTAAATCCGCAAAACTGTGTTAATTAATGCCAAAGGGGCCAAAGAAATTATCATCATTGTTCGTTTACCCGATTTTCATTCATTGACTGAATGTGCACTTCTTGACACCGCGAAGTTTTACACAAAACTAAATGTTTTAACATCAAAATTATGCTGCAAATACGATTTGCAGTTATTCTATGAGAACTTTTTTCTGTGGGTATTTTGTCATGGGAATATTTTGTCTGGGGATATTTTGTCGGGGATATTTTGCCCAGGGATCAAAACGCATAGAACCCTATTATTTTATAGCTATTAGCTTACCCACAGACTTTATAGATTTTTAAAGATAAAAGTACTTTTATTAATTTAAGACTTGAAATGCTTTCATACCAAATATCATTAAAATCGGTTAGCTACCATTTTAGTAGAATAGATGAATAGTCATCCCATAAGAACCGTATCTACAATTTTTTTAGGATTTATAAAATATTCAACGTGTTATTTTCAGATATAGGGTACATTTGACCAACTTATTGATTACTATAATTTTTATCAAACATTAACATTAACCATTTAAAAAAATTATTCATATATTTATTGCTATGAAGCTTAGAAGCCATAGAAGTAATCTATATGATTCTCTGACCCCCAAACTACCACTACTACTACTATTTCAAAAAATTATGTCAATCTTTTGCTCTGTCAAAAACAAAAACATATCTATCCCACGGGAACAGAAAATTTTTCACAGTCTTCTTGAGGAAAATTTGCTATTGTTTTGCTATCCTTTGGGAACCGTTCATTATCCTGACATAAGAAATAACCTAGTTATATCATTCTCCGACTCCGACTACCGCATTGCAAAAAAGGTAGTTAACCTTATGCTCGGTGAAAAACACAACACAACTCTATCCCACGGGTATCGTACATCTTTCCTGGATAAAAATTACACTATATTTTAAATCTGATTATAATCTATATCTATGCTAAATGAAATCCAGATCTATTTAGCCGTTCTGGCGTGAAAGCGTAACAAACAAACTCACTTTTGTTTTTATAATATTACTAAGGGTTTGATACTATTGAATTGGTAATTTTTTTATCCAATTTATTGTTCAACCAATTCAATTGGTTTTTTAGGTTCTTTTAACCAACAGCGAGTTTAATGTAAAAGAAATTATTGTGACGCGTAGCAGCAAATATTTTTCTTTATAGACCAAATTAATTGTTCTAACCTTAGCTCTATTATCTTATTTTTTTAATTTTTAGATGAATGAAGCCGAGAGTAACCCTCAGTTTAATAATATAAAGCTCAATAGACTATCGAAATTTAAACTCTCGCTTATTACCTGCGTAGCAGAAACCTTATTGTAGTTGATAAATTACAACAGGGTTGTACAATATCTAATTGGTTTTAGTTTTTGTATAAATATGCCACTGTTTACAATAATAATTTTGTATCAACACCCTTTTGTAATTTATCGCGAATAATAATATACAAAGTGTTTATTGTTTATGTATGTATGTTATAGGTACTACAATAATATATGTACCTTCTATATACGCTAATTGGGAACTATTTGTTTAACTTTTCGTTCGATAACGTTGTATGAAAACATGCAATTTGAATTCTGTTTTCGTTTGTTAGTTATTTAAAGTGATTCAATTAGTGATATTTTTTGTCCATGGATTTTTGTCAGATGGTCTCTTTAAAATCCATTAAGTAGTTTTTGCGTTAAAGAATAACAAACATCTTAACAGCCATCCTCAACAACTTTTGCGTTGCGCTTTCTTTTACAAGTAGATGTAGTAAAGGAAGTATCTATTGTAATCGGGTAGAATTTTCGACTTCAAATTTTCACCGGAAATAAATTTTTTGAGGTTTCTTAAATTCAAAAACTGGTTTTTAGAGAAATGTTTGTGTGACAGCGATATCGTATCGGAATATTTATCCGAATTTCACCAAACTTGGAATTTTGATTTCGTATTACATCTAGTTGTACCGCGAAGCTTTTGGTTGAAGTTGGTTGACAGGAAGCCCCACTTTGTTTTATGAAGTTTTGAGTTTTTTCAAATTTTTTCGAAAACGGCTCCAACGTTCTTTTTTAAACTTGGTACAGTTCTTAGACTCATCAATGCCTACAACTTTTATTTAAAACTTTTTCCTGGGAAAATTCAAATAAGAAGGGGTCTGGGATTAAGGGTGGGAGTTTGTATATGTATAGAGGCTTTATACATGTAGTTCTGTTTATATAGATACTAGCTGATGCCCGCTTGCTTCGCTGAGGGTATCTAAATTTAAGTGATTGATTAAAAGATTCCCTACGTTCATAGCAAAATATAAAAACTAATCTATTTTGACAGAAAAAGATGATCGATACTTTCAGACTTTAGATCCAAAGAAAGTTCATCAAAATTCGTAAAACTGCTTTTCAAGAAAGAGATGTCAGCTGTCTCACATCAGCTTCTATACGATTTATAGTAAAAAAGTAACTGTATTCCTTCCTTTAGGACTTGAAAATCTTTCATACCAAATGTCATTTAAAACCGTACAGCTATTTTAGGGGGCATCCATTCATTGCGCGAGGAGGTTTTTGCAATTGTTGAAATCCCATCTATACCCCTCTGGTAAGATGTCATGAGATTTGGCATAACCCTTTCCCCCAACCAGCAATCTAATGTGATATTTTTCAAAACAATAAAATACGTGATTGCAAGACCTTCCCTTTCCCCAAAGTAAGATTAGATGAGATTCTGCTCGACCCCATCAGCCCCTGAACGCCTCACGTAATTAATGAATGTTCTCTTAAAAAAATAGATTAGTAGCTATCCTACAGGATCTTTAACAAAACTTCATTAAAATTCGTTCCGTTAAGTAATTGTTAAATTTTGAAATTTTTAGATATTATTTTAATACGTATATTTCGAATTAATATCTTCGACAATGAACAATGAAAAAATTCAAATATTTTAAACAATTTCATTATTAATGTTATTGGGTGTTAAATTGAAATTCATATTTATTTTCCAGTAAAAATTGTCAATTTTTTAATTCCAACTTTGTAGAGATTTCTTTCGTTATTGTGTAAAATTGGATGAAAGTGCGTTAAAATTCTATTTCACGAACTTTACCGAAACTTTTTAAATGTACGGTTCCTGTAGGATATAATTGTTTTGCCATCCCATGGGAATTATGCATTATTCTAGCTTTAAAAGTAAGCTTTATCATTCTCCCCCAAACTTTCACATTGCAAAAATCATATCAATCTTTAACTCTGTGATAAACAAAAAACATATCTATCCCACGGGAACAGTACATCTCTCCTGAGTAAAAAGTAGATCAAATCTTCTTCAGGAAAATGAGTTAAGACTCTATTTCGTGGATTTTAATGAAACTGCTTTTAAATTCACGACTCTTGTAGAATACATACTTGTTTTGCTATCCCATGGTAACCGTTCATTATTCCGGTATAAGAAGTAACTTATATCATTTTCTGACCCTTAAACTACAACATTACAAAAAAGGAAGTTAACATTTTGCTCTGTAAAAAACAAAAAAATATCTATCCCACGGGAACCGTACATTTTTTCTGGGTATAATGTGTACTTTATGTTAAACTGGATTATAATCTACATCTATGCCAAATTTCATTTAGATCCATTCAGTACTTTTTGCGTGAAAGAGCAACAAACATCCATTCTTACAAACTTTCACGTTTATAATATAAGTACGGAGTAAGATTTATATTTTATTCTATTTATATTTTTAACCAATTGTGGGCTTCATTTATATTCTTTAAACCAGCAGCGAGTTTCATGTAATAGAAAGTACTGTAACGCGTCGCAGCAGATATTTTCAAATGTATTCAAAGGAAATTGTCCGTGACAGATGGACATTTAGCCGGACATGCGAGTGATCTTATAAGGATTTCGTATCTTGTTTTTGATATATGAAACCCTTAAAAAATACCGTTTATAAAATCGTTTAAAAATTCAGTTTCCTATGAGCAGCCACCAATATTCCCATATTATATTTAACTATATTTTCATTTGAACTTTTAGTTTGGTTTCATCCAAGAAAAATATCTGCTGCGGCGTCACAGTACTTTCTTTTATTAAACTCGCGTTGTTGAAAAAATTATGAGTACTTTATAATTATATAAACAGAACTATATGCATACAGCCTAGCCTATATGTGTATACGAACTCCCACCTTTAACCACATAACCCTCCTTATTTGGATTTTCCCAGGGACAAGTTTCAAATAAACTTGGCATTAATGAGTCTAAGCACTATAGCAAGTTTAATGAAAAAATTTAAAAAGGTTAAAAACCAATAGAATTAATTGGAGCTTCCGGTCAAACGATTTCAACCAAAAGCTTCGTCACGGCCCAGCTAAATATCAAATGAAGGCAAGATTCAAAGTTTGGTAAAATTCAGAGAAAGCTTTCGATACGATATGGCTGTCACACACACAGACATGTTTCTAAAAACTACTTAGTTGTACTCAGGGGACCTCAAAACGTGTATTTCCGGTCAAAACTCAAAAAACATCATTCTACCCGATTACAATACTTCCTTTACTATCTTAGTTGTTAAAGAAAGTAAAAATTGCAAGCATTATCTATCTATATGTCTACATGACATATTTTATTCCTAATTAAATTTTATTTGCAAAATTTTCCAAGTATTTTCAAATCAAACTCAAATCAAGTCAAATATAAACATCAAGTTATCAAAATTTTATTAAAATTTTAAGCTTGAGCCCAATTATTTGACTTGATGGATAAGTGAATAAGACTATGTTAAAAACTAAAAAAAAAAATAATACCATGGTGCACTCGATGGTGTTTCGGCGTATTGAAAATCCACTCCAGTGGTCCTAAAGTTTTCACGGCCTCTGTATGAATCCAAAATTGGAATAACAAATTGAACTGTTGGTGCGTTAAGTATAAACTGGGTGGGATGAAAAATGCTAGAGGTAAATAGAAAAACTAAAAAAAAAAAAAAACAAAAACATAAAAACAAAAACATAAAAACAAAAAATTTCAAAGTTATATTTCTAAGTTCTAAGCTTTTTTGTAATAAATTTTTCCATCAGTGATTGATACCAAGAACAAGTCAATCGTTAAAAATACTTTTTACAGCATCTTAAGCCTTTTAAGCTTCACATCTGTGCATCATCAATAATATTTTTTACTTTTTTATTACTAATTTTATTAGATCTATTGAAGTCTATTGAAGTCTATTGAAGTCTATTGAAGTCTATTGAAGTCTATTGAAGTCTATTGAAATCTATTGAAGTCTATATTGAAATCTATAGAAGTCTATATTGAAATCTATAGAATCTATTGAAGTCTATGAAATTTGTGGCGACGACATACATACATTGCACATTACACATAGCAATCAGTAAGTGTAGAAAAGTCCGCAAAGTCTGGCTCAGCATAATTATCGATTGATCGAGGACGCCTAATGGTGCATATTTAATGAAACCAGTTCACGAATTGGCAATTGCAATTTACATCGGCAGCAAATTTATGAATTATGAAATTTGCCGCGATTCGTGAATTGGCTCATCTCAGACTTAGGAAAAATTAAAAAAAAATTTCCATTTTCATCAATTAAAACGAATTTTGGGATAATTTGTAACTGAACACTTATTGATTGAAATTGATTTTTTAAACAGGGTTTTCCAATCCCTGATATATCGTTATTCTTAAGCCTTTTCTACACTTACTGATCGCTATGTGTAATGTGCAATGTATGTATGTCGTCGCCACAAATTTCATAGACTTCAATAGATTCTATAGATTTTAATAGATTTCAATAGACTTCTATAGACTTCAATAGATCTAATAAAATTAGTAATAAAAAAAGTAAAAAAAATGTATTGATGATGCACAGATGTGAAGCTTAAAAGGCTTAATATGCTGTAAAAAGTATTTTTTACGATTGATTTGTATATATTATGTTAATTGTTACTATAATATGTTATTATGACAATGCAGTGAGCTTGAATGAGCATAAGACGTAACGTAACGTTACATTTATTTTGAAGTTTAACTTCCTTACGCGCGCTGGACTTGGGAAGTAAACTGGTAAATATGTTACAAAAGCGTTACAAAAAATGTGATCTGGCGAGACGATCAAAGTTGAGAGGGCAGGCATATTCTCCTATTCTTTTTTGTGCGGATCTTCCTGTGTCCCCACTCCAACATTAAGTTTAACGTTTAGAGTCGAGAGTTTACATAGATCTAGATGCACTGTAGGAGCAAGCGAGCCCGTATATTTTCTTTCTCTTTTTCTCTCATTGCCTGTTGAATTCAATATATACAGTAGAAATTGTTCATAGCGAACTTCAGGGACCGTCAAATTTCGTTCGTTATAAGCGATATTCACTATAACCGATATGTATCGCATGTATCGTCTTATCTAAGACATATCACGGGACCCAAAGGTTTTGTACGTTACAACCGGTTGTTCATTATATCCGGTGTCGTTATATACGATTTAAACTGTAACTCATATAGCGCAGTAGTATGAGTTTCTTATCATCTTATCTACTACAGTAATTACTGATGTAACCAATAATGAAAACAATTTAGAAAGATCTTAAATATTGATTAACATTTAAAAACTTATACTACATATGCACATATTCATAGATAGCGAAAGAAGTTATGGTACTTCTATTATGTGGTCCACAAACACACTCAATTTTTTTTAATTCAAAAATAGCACTATGTACCAACAAAAGTACTAATCTTAAGCTAATGACTGAGAGCAATTTTTTTTACCTATTAAGAATTTTCAAAAAAAAAATTGATTAATTACCGATCCAAGGGAACGTTGCAAAAACGATTGTCTCAAACCGACACTTAAATTAAAGTCTTCAGAACTATGATGCACTTGATGCTGTGCCCATAGTATATGAACCTCTGAAATAAATCAAATCTTTAATAATTGATGTCATTTAAATTTTTTTCTCCTTGACCTTACCATGGCTAGCTCGGTGCAACCAATAGTAACAAAAATCGACTCCAATTGCAGCCAAATACCATGTGATTGGGGAATCCCATTGTAAATCAACCAAACGATAATTGTTGTAAACGTAAATATAGATTAAGCTCTCGGTGCCACGAAATAATAGTCTGTAAAAGCACAAGTTTAAAGATTAAATTGTCTGTAACGCGCTTACAATGTAATTGTGTTTGGATTAAAGCAAGAAATCCTTGTCGAAGAAAGAGTATGGATTCTACTCTCGCGGGACCAGAATGAGCTTTATTTAAAAATGTCCCACCAGTGCAAATGCATTTTAGAGGTGGACTTGCAAGAGGAAACGGATCAAATTTCTAATGAAAACTCGCTGTAATTCGATCATACAATTCCCCAAATGAATACATCCAGAAGCTGATTATATTTGGCGTTGGTTTCGTGACGGTACAACAAGCGAATTAAACACATTGATCTCGTATTACAAAATTCGGTCGCAGAGACGTTCTTTGCAATTAATATCAATGTTTGCACAACGAGTGAAACACCACCATTTCGTTTCCCTATCTCAGTTATTAACTATTCAAATTGGTATATAGAGCAAACAAAAATTTCATTGAAACTTTCCGAAGAGGAAGATGAAACGAAGCGAATTGCACTCGTTAATTTTTAATTTTGCACGTTATGCTACAGTTTCACGAAACGAAGAAAATGAAAAATTTTAATATTTTACCAAGCGAGATAAAGTTTGGCGACTCCTTGAACTTAATTAACATGCATTGAGGCTGTCGTATGGAACAAAACTTGTTTTTGTATATTAAAATATAAATAATTCGCCTATAATATTTTGCTTTCAGCCTATGAAACGATAACTAATGATATAGTATATGCAACCTTGTTAACATATATGTTGAAGTGGTTGTAAAACCTCTTGTATCTTGAGAGCTATTGATTTGAGGTAAAGCATAATATAATAGGGAAATGTTACGGTAGCATGCAAGAGATTTAATCTTAAAATATTTATAAGGGCATTTTAACCCCTTGGTTTGTATTGAATAAGAAACTACAAGTTTTAATAAAATTTAAAATCAAGTAAATCTATATATATATATATATATATAGATTATAGAGTATATTGTACTTATATTGGAAGATAATCGTAAGATTGCCTTGATTTTAAATTTTATTAAAACACAAATATATATATATATATATATATATATATAACCGTTCGTTAGTCTCGCTAAGACTCGAGAAAAACTGGGCCAATTTTGCTAATTTTGGTCTTGAAATATTTGTAGAAGTTCAGGAAAGGTTTAAACGGTGAGAAATATAAATAATAAGTAACGGAAAATACTAACAACGATTAAAATAACATCTTAATGAAAAGCGTGACGTCAGATCTGTTGTTTTATGTTTCCATGGTAACAACAAATTTCACGTTAGCTATTAATATTTTGTAAACAATTATTGAATTGAAATTAACATTTATTTGAGTTTATGGTAATTATCTGATCTTTGGTACATTGAAAATGATCTATTTCATTAATTTGGGGTTATGAAAGTGAGATGTGAATTCCAACAATAAAAAAGCATGTGTTGAACCTTCTGCAGACCGATTGTTAAGATTCAATTTCTATTATAGTTTTTGACGTATCGTTGATATTGATTTAGTATTTCGTCTTTCGTTTATAAAAAAATTGGTTGTCTGTAAAGTCAGTTTACGGACGATAGTTTTACGTGATAACGTCTTAAAGAACACCTAATTGATGAAAAATTGCGCACTTTTATGAATTGCATTATTATCACTGAATTATCATTACTTTGTATAAAACAAAGGAGTTAATTGAAAATTAACAATTTTTTCAAAATGAAATCAGACTGAAAATTATGAAGCAAAAAATCAATTAAATCTTATTAAGTTAATTGTAAAAGAAAAACACAAAACACGTTGTCTTAGGTAAGGGCACCAACTATCGATATATTAAAATATCGATATTTGATAATATGATAAAATGGCCGAACTTTTTCAGACTTGTTGTCGTAGTTCATAAATTTATAAAACGTTATCACGTCAAAAACTATTCATTTACGAACTTGAGTTTTGTTTTTTTATTATTTATTTAAATGTTGATTGTTACTTTAACTATGAAACAGTAAGCGTTTTACTTTGGAAAGAACAAAAAAAAAATTAATTTGACAGACAATTTTATCGCTTTATGAAATCAGTTTAAGAAAAAAGAATTATTAATCCTTTTGATCAACTTTTTTAAATCAAAATTGAATTAAAACCGAGTTGATAAAAATTACAATTGAATGATAATTAAACATTGAAAACGTTTTTAAACGACTTATCAGTATTAAAAATTTCTTTCTCTTACTGGCTTATAAATTTCATACAAGTTGCACCCTTTTACATGACTTTTGTAATACATAATATTGTAAAACATAAATATTTTAAATTCCATAATTGAACTTTAAATCCAGTGAACTCTCGATAAGTTGAACTCCTAAATACCATAAAACCATAGTTATTTGAATGTAGTTATCTTATGACTTATCTACAATTCAGCTCAATAAACGTTCGAATTATCGAAGGAGAAGTTTAACTAATCCATTGTTCGATTCATTGACTGTACAAATTGGAGCAATCAGGAAATTCTCTGCAGTGAATATGATATCATTCTTAACAAAAAATATCTAAATTCCGAAATTACACCCGTAAAAATAAATAACTAAGGCATACAGTTCAACGTAAGTGATCCCGATTAGGAGGAGTTTGGTTTAGAGAGTTGAAGCTCTTGGGAGTTCGATTCATAGAGATTCATAAGGATGAATTGGAAGAAAAAAAAATTAACTTATATATCCAAATTATAGGTAGGCCGTAGGTAGTTTAAAGTATGTCAAACGTAAATTAATAATTAATAATTCGTTGAAAGAATACTGAATTGCAAATAATGAGATTTCTAGGCAGGTAAAAAGACGAAGATATCTTTCACTTCAGAAAATTTACGATTTCTGAGGAATAACTTTCTATGCCAACATAGCTTAACTTAATTTTACTTATTTTGCTATGATGGTTTCTATTAATCACTCACTTTAGTTTAGCTATGTCCAGCGAAGCGGGCTGGGATCAGCTAGTCAAATATATAATCCTGGCTAGACTTCAAGTTGTGGGTTATCACTAATTTATCTACCACTATAAGATCACTTAGACCACTAGTTATGAAATAAAAAATGTGTGACACACCGTGTGCGTCACGTTGTTATTATGTCGAAATTAAAATGTTATTTAATTCTTAATTTTGTTTATCAAGATGTAAATACTAAAAATTCTTTATTGTTCAAAACTTGAAAAACTTAATGAAATTGAGATTTAATGATTTTTCTTTTTTGTTTTAGGTAAGCGGTTCCAAATATTTCTATCCGTATCTCCAAAAGGAGAAACGGAACCGTAATAGTAACATTTTGTTGTCGGTTCGTCCGTCTGCCAAGAATGTTTCTCTCAGGAATGAATAGATAAAGCTATCAAGATGAAATTGATACCAAACACTAAAGTCTGTGATCTTTTGAAGGTGTAAGAAATTCAATATCTTAATTCAATCTAATCAAAAGATACCACAACTTATGTCACATATTTTGAGACGTCAAGAACTTACAGAGCACATCTCGTACATTTCAGAAAAAATTGAAATTTTCAGTTTCATGTCCAATTTTTTCCTTTGTCAAAGTTTATTTCTTACCCACTGATTCAGGTAATCTGAAGAATAGTGGATCGGACATAGATTTTACAATTTAAAGATCATAAAGTTCAAATTCTCATCATACTCCTGGAATAAATGGATGTTGATTTCAATCAAACTCTGCCAGGCTTATCACTATTATTAATGACTTTACCCATGTTTGTGTGGGTATTATGGACTGCACTCGAGTAAACCTAGGTTTAACCATTGATCTCACTTTAGTTTTACCCATAGCATACATAAACACTTCCTTAAAATTTAAGAAAACGCAAACACACAACGGGGAAAATTAATATTTATTTTATATCTATACTTCTAAACTAATATATAAAATTGAAGAGTTTGTTTGTTTGTTTGATTGTTTGGTTAAACGCGCTAATCTCAGAAACTACCGGTTCGAATTGAAAAATTCTGTTTGTGTTGGATAGCTTAATTATCGACAAAGGCTTTAGGCTATACAACATCACTCTACGACTAATAGCAGCAGAGCATCAAGGGAAAATGTTGCAAAAACCAGGAAAATTTTTTCCTTTTGAAAGCGTTTGTTACCTGCCCTGCGTAAATGGTTAAAGTTACGCAAAAATCATGTATAGCAAAACTGTTCCTCTTAAAAAGTTCTAAAAAAAAGTTCGCGACGACATATATTTATCTTTTAAGGTTGGCCCGCTATAACCTTTTTAATGGTTATTAAAGTTGTTTCAAAAATATTCATTATTAGCAAAATTGTTTTTAGAAACATATTATTAACTCTTACCCAAATAAATACGAATTTTAATGAAATTTGGTATGATGATAAATGACAATCTGAGTCGTTAAAAAGAATACTTTTTATTACGGGAAAATGTCTCATTTACCCAGGAAATTGAAAAACAGGTTGGAACAAAAATTATGCATAAACTATACATTTTTAGTTGAAAATGAATATTGGTGATATTTGAGTATAATGATAGCTAATTATGCAAATAATTATCTACAATACGTTTTATTTCGGCAAAATTTCTCATTTCAACGGGAAAATAGAAAACCTGGTTTGAAGAAAAATCATGCTGAAACTATACGTTTTTAGCTGATCATCATAGAGTATATTAATAGTTATAACTCATATTGTCCTCAAGGCAAAAAATAATTTTCTTATCCTACAGTCTTATTTTTATGCAGAAAAAATGTGCGGTTCCCGTAGGATAGATATGTTCTTATTTTTCACAGAGCAAAAGATTACCATAATTTCTTACAATGAGGTGGTTAATTGAGAGCCACAGAATAAATATAGGCTACCTTTTATGCCAGAATATAGCACGGTTCCCGTAGGATAGGATAAGAATGGTATCCTTGAGGAATTGAGTATTAAAAAGGAATTTCGTAAAAGTTCATGGATTTAAGGAATTTTCCTCAAGAAAGATTGGTCTACCTTTTATCAAGGAAAAATGTACAGGCCCGTGGGCTAGATACGTTTTTATTTTTCAAAGAGCAAAAAAACGACATAATTGTACTCTTCCCGTGGGATAACAAGACAATTCTATCTTACAGGAACTGTGTATTTAATAGAAGTTTCGTTAAATTACGTGAAATAGAGTTCTAGCGCATTATCCTCAAGAAGGCCTGATCTCTTTTTTATCCAGGAAAAATGTACTACTCCCGTGGGATAGATATGTTTTTGTTTGTCATAGAGCAAAAGATTGACATGATTTTTTGCAATATGGTAGTTGAAAGGTCAGGGAAAAATATAGATTATTGATTCGTATGTTAGAATAATGCACGGTTCTCAAAAGATAGTATAACAATTGTACTTATCCTGCGGGAATCGTGTTTTTAAAAAAGCTTTCCCTAAAATTCGTGAAATAGCGTTTTAACACAATCATTCCAAAAAAGTTGAAATAAAAATGACAATTTCTACAGCAAAATATGATTTTTAATTTAACATCCGATAACATCGATAAATTAATAATGAAAATTTTTGAAACATTGAAACTTCTTTCATCGTTAATTTTTGAATGTCTATAATGTTTAGAAATAAACGTGTTAAATTACTATTGAAAAATTTGAACTTGGTGAAAAACTCAGTTAAATATATAATACATTCAACATTTTCGAATTGTATTGCTACTTAAGGAACACAAGTATAGGTACCTATTTTATAATATTCATAAAAACGTATAGAACCAATAAGATAGGTCTTCTAGATAGCTATATATCTTCCTGGCACGCCAAAATTACGTTCGATATATCTGTGATGTTTTCTGGTCGGGTGAGTTTATCAACCAAATGACCTCGTGATTTTATAGGTTTGTTCCAATCGTCCTTCTGGTTATGTTCAAACATCGACAAACTGAAAAAGAGCAAGACAACATTGAGCAAGAGACAAGAGTGAGTGAAGAACTGTTTCAGCTTAGATCGAATTAGACCAAAGGTCGACACGGCAGTGCAAAAGCATCGCCAAAACAGTGTCGATATAAGCGTTGCTCATCACGCCGTTGCACGAAAAAAAAACTATGCTAACTGCTGGATGGGGCTGGATAGTCTTATGGAACCTGTGGTATATCCTGGTACAAAACAACCCGACATTATTTATTCTATTAAATTTTTAGCGAGGATGAAACTTTATAAATAATCTACTAACACGATTTTTATATAATAAGTATAATAACTCTGATAAGTATTTGAGACGTTTAAGTGACTGGGAGACAGAGGGCTGTGTGAGACACATGACTCGTATGACAACACAAATAGTTAACGGCTGTTTTTCAACTAACCTGCCAGCGCCACCCAAAGGTACTAAGATTTTCGACACAATCAGTCACTTTTTTTAGTCTTTCACATATTTAAGTGATAGGGGCTGATTGGAACAAACCTTATGATGAACGAACCTGAACCCGTACTTATTGTAAGGTGTTCAGGTGGGAGGGGTTGAGCAAAATTTCATCTAATCTTCCTTTGGGGAAAGAGGGGGTTTCGGTGAATATCACGTTTTTTCCGTACAAAGCAGAGTAAAATTGCGAAAATATTAGATTCAAACATGTTCGTTCACTAAAATATGATCAAATATTACACAATAATATTTATCGTGGTTTTGCGAATGCTGCTACACTAGAAACACACGTTTTGAAAAATCTCAGGTGAGTTTGTGGGGTGGGTTGCGTCAAATCTCACGAAATCTCATCAGAGAGGGAATCAAAAATCGTCAAAAACGCCTCGCATGATTAATGGATGCCCTCTTGATCTCGAGCAGGTATCATTGAATATCGTTTAAAAACGCCCAAAACTAACCTAAGAGTCGACATACGAATCAAAGAATGAACATACCGTTCTTTTATCGCCGCTTATGTTAAACGGACCGAACGGATTTCTTCGGAACTCCTAAAGCGAGAATCTCCCACTTGTTTGTTTTTTAAAATTTTAATTAGAAAGTTTACAGGTGGGGGAGATACAGTGTACACCCATACAAAGAGTATACGAACTTCATTCAATCATTTCATACATGTAGAACGGTTCTGTATTTGGTGCACGATTTGTTCATAACATAAAAAAATAAATATTATAAAAAAATGAAAAACCGACTACAAAATATATAAAAATTCTAAAACAAAAAATGCACTAAAATACCAATACCTAACTACAAAATACCAATACCAACTAAACCTTTATACAATTTTTACAAATTACCATTAATATTTATTTTCTTGACTGACACCAACTCCAAAAATAACAATAGTTGTACATTGTATCATCCTAATAATTTGTAAGTTGTAGATACTGCAAGGATACGCCATTATTTTGTTACTTTTTAGTGCATTTTTTGTTCTAAAATTTTTATATATTTTAAAGTCGGTTTTTCATTTTTTTATAATATTTATTTATTTCTCGCGTTTTAGTGATCTTAAGTTTGATAACTGATTTTATTTTCTTGCAAATGGTTAACTTTCCAAACGCGCTGCTCATATGAGGCAGCGCCATTTAATATTAAAAGTTACTACATCATCCCTTTTTGCCCTTAAGGGTTGAAATTTTTTGCTTTTAAATGTAATAACAAAACTAAGTGGATTATTCTTTCCAACAGACAAAAAATTATCAAAATTCGGTTAAATGTCACTATTTTATCTCCTATTTTCATCCTTAAAGGATGGATTTTTTTCTTCAAATTGAAATGTAAACAATTTAAAGATACGTTGTACGTAATAGAAATAAAATTATCAACATCGGGTTAGCCAGAAAAAATTTATAATATTATTTCATCTCTAATTTTGAACCCTCTATGAGTGGAGTTTTTTTTTTTAAGGATAGGAGATTAATTTAAGGTTGTGTTCTACAAATAAAAAAAGAATTATCAAAATCGAGCTATCCAATAAGAAGTTCATATTTCATCCTTTAGTTTTCAACCCCTTAGAAGTGAAAGATTTCCTTTAAATTAAAATGGAACCACACGAAAAGCACTGGTTTCAAATAAAAAAAGAATTTTCAAAATCGAGCTATCCAATAAGAAGTTAGTATTTCATCCCTTAGTTTTCAACCCCTTAGAAGTAAACGATTTCCTTTAAATTAAAATGGAACCATTCGGGAAGCACCAGCTTTCAAATAAAAAAAGAATCATCAAAATCGCTTCACCCAGTCGGAAATGCTGAGGTAACAAACATAAAAAAAATACAGTCAAATTGAGAACCTCCTCCTTTTTTTGAAGTCGGTTAAAAAAACAAGATTCTCTAATATTTTGTACGGAACCCTCATCTTGCAAGCCAATCTCGCACTTGTCCTTTTTAAATGTTAATAACTCGAATTTTATTTTTATTTTGTGCACGATTTTAAGCCGTTAATTATAATATTTAGAAAAATCATTAAAAGTTACGTAAAATTTTTTTTCATACAGAAGACTCAAAAAGCTTATTGAAGCTGTAATCACATCTTGTTAATTTCCACCCTCGTTACCTTTCGCCGTTTACCCACCCTTTCCAGCGGGCATTTGTTGTGAAAGTCGTTCACTTGACGATCATTAAAAAACCCGGTCAAAGTTTTACAAAACTCATTTCACTAATTGTTCTCATTTAATTACTGTTTTCGGTTTTTTTTTTTTGGATCAACTTGCGCAACTTGCAGCAAAAAAACGGCGAGGAGTGAATGCAACAACAAGGATCATGTTTCGCTATAATACAAGGGTTATTGACTCGTAAGTATATATTTATGTGTATACAACATATTCATCTCTGATGTTTTCAACCATAAATAGACCAAATGCTAACTAAACAGGTTGCGATATTTTTTTAAATAGCTTTGCTCAATGAATTCAAAATCAATATTTTCATAGACCAACAACAAAAATCAATCAAATTTTAACGATTTCTCAATGTGTTATTTATCTGGAAAATTATTAAATTTAATTCAATTTGATTGCATCTCCAAACATTTGTCTGATAACTAAATTTTAAATAAACTGTCTCAAAAGTATCGTCAAATATTTGGATTTGAATTACGACATAATTTCAACATTTCTTTCTATTTTTTAAATATATTATAATGAGACAGTTGGCGATAAGGCATTGTTTATTTTTATTTAACATACAAATTATACAGTTAAAAATAAGCGTTTCAGATAAGAAAATTCACTTAATTTTTCTGTTTAAACATCGAAAATTATTATAAAAATCACATTCTCAACAATGAAGAAACCGTAGGTCACGGATTACATTTATTTAATTAAGAAGTTTGCCTTTATCATATTACTATAAATTTTCCTTTGAAACTCAGTGAAAATTTCAATTCTTCTTTTTATTTTTCTTACTTCTCTTCACTTTCAAGTGACATCTTTTCTCGATGTTTTCTCATAAATCTAAACAGAGAGACACTGATTTGAAGTTTTAATGAGATTGACTTTGATTTTTTTCCGTTCGTTTATTTTCTCGATTGAATTAATTTAAATCAATCGAAAGACTAACATTGACTTGATTGACTTGAAAATAAACATCAACGAGCATCTTCAATTTGTCCGATTAAAAAATGGGCATCAAAAAATTTCCCCTACAATTTTAAGAATTTCGTAAGTTAACAGTTATTGTTGATAAGCCTTGTTCTACTCGTTGGTCACTAATTAGTCAGTTGGTTTTACTAATTGGTCGGCTTTAAGTAAGACCTGCCACTAACGTGATAACAACGTTAGAAACCTACTTAGAATCGTTCTTTCAGCCATTTATTAACGATGTTTCAAATGTACAATAAATAAAAACATTTATTGTACGTTAAAAGTCGTATAATGTACGGTTTTATTTCCATTTGGAACAACCCCTATAGGTTTAAAACTGTATAGTTTAAGAGCTAGTAACGTTTTCAAGAGAGTATTTTAGGTCGGACATTTTTTGTTATATGTTATCTCTCGCACTATCCCGGACATCATACTGGCTGTCGGGAGGGGTTGCGTTTATTAGTGCGCATCGCACCTGTACAGGTAAAATATTGAGATTTTCAAAAAAAGAAAAAGTCTCAGATGAAATTTGTAGAAAATAACATTTTACGTAAAAAATGTCCAGTAACTATCGTAAAGTGGCTAGTTTGCCCGCTACAAGCTTGGAAAGACTGGCTTGACCTGACGTCATTTGAGTAGCCGACCGTTCAGAGATACAGCCGTTGTGCCGACATGTATACAATGAGCTTTACAAGCTTGTAGCGGGCAAACTAGCAACTTAACGAGAATTAGTCCCTGGACATTTTTTATGTAAAATGTTATATTCTACAAATTTTATCTGAAACTTTTTCTTTTTGCTGAAAATATCAGTATTTTACCTGTTCAGGTGCGATGCGCACTAATAATTGGTTGATGGTTCTACATAAAGATAGTGGTGTTTCTTATTAACGTAATGTAACGAGCAAAGACAGAGACAACAAACAGTTTGGAAAAGACTGGAATATTCGAATTCAAATGTCAACAAAGAAATATTTAAACTTGCTTTGTCGTCTTTTAACGGTTTTTAAAGTTTTTTGAAGGTCGGCAATCGAACTCTCTAGAAAATTTGAGAGAAAAATTGTTTGCCTATACAAGCAAGCAAACTGTTGACGTGCAGTCAGTCTAATGGATTCATGCTAAGTGATTCAGTCAGTGAATAAGAATGATAGTAATATTAACAATTTAAAGTGATTGAAAAGAGGTTTTTGTGATAAGAGGCCATCCATAAATTACGTCACACGTTAAGGGGGAGAGAGGGGTGGACGAAGTGTGACAAGGAGGTGGGAGGTGTTCTAAATTTCGTGACGTCACATTTCAAAATCTATTTTAATCTAAGTGTTAAGTAAAACACAAACTTAAGTAAAATTATTTAAATTGAAACAAAACAAATTTTGGAACTGCTGTTTTAATTCAATAATTATTTGTAGATGTAAAATAGTAAAATATGTGACGTCAAACTAAAGAGGGGTGAGACTCACAAATGTGACCAGCTGTGACAAGGACGGGGGAGGGGTTTAAAAATCATGAAATTCGTGTGACGTATCACGTAATTTATGGATGATCCCTAAATTGTTTACTAACAGATAAAAATAAATAAAGCTTGGTTTATGAAACGTTTTGTAAAATTTACATCTAATCTATACCAATAATAAGATTAAAGATTTCTGCTTTTTGAATACCTATATAATGATAACGTTGCATGTCACCTGCGCGAGGGAACATAAACGGTATTATTTTTCTCAGCTGAGATTTTTAACTAATCTAAAAAATGTAAGGTGTTTTGTTGAATACTTCTTATTACCTACATTTTCATATGTTTATAGTAAAAAATAAATTCCATTTTCATTGCACTTTTACCCAAAAAAATTGTTGGTCCAGGGTAAACTTGAAAACGGCTGAATCGATTTCAATAAAATTTTCACAAAAAGTTATTAAATATTCCAACTTACATTATAGGCTACTTAAAATTTCGAATAGATTTCCCTGTCTGTTTGTTTGTACTTGGCAAACTTGAAAACGGCTGGTCCGATTTAGACGAGATTTTCACTACAAGTAGTAAATATTACAAAAAGTCCTTTAAATAACTTTTATTCCGAAAAAATGTTGATTTTCTGAGTAAAAAATAAAAACTATAAAAACTACGCAACGAAAAACATACATCGGCAGGCAGTTGTGATACAATGTACGTATACATATCATATCGTAAAGACGACATGATTTTAAAGTATGTAATTTGTTATTCTTATAAATTAATGTTCTCAACTTTGAAAATTATAATGATCATAGAAGTACCTATAGCGATAGGTTCAATTCTTAGAAACCATAAATCCATAGCTAATTTAGAGGTAGTTAATATCTTATCTACCTATAGTTCGGCTGAGTAAAAATTCGAATTATCGAGGAAGGAGAAGGAAATCCTCTGCAGTAAATATGATTTCATTCATAAAAATAAATATCTTAGTTCAAAAATGAGACCCGTAAGAATAAATAACAATAACAGACAGTTCGACTTAAGTGATCCCGATTGGGAGTTTGACTAAGAGAGGTGAAGCCTCGCGAAAGATCGCGTTGTTTTTTTTTACCAAAAAACTTTATTCTTAATTTTCAATTTATTTTAACAAGATCTATAAGAATCCGTTTGTCCTAAAAAAGTTACGCTTCCTAAAGGATAGCTACTAATCCATTCTACTAAAATAAATAAATGATTTCATATGACATTTGTTGTTAAAGATTCTCAAGTCTTAAAGGAACACAAGTATAGGTATTATACAATATTCAAGAAAAACGTAAAGCACCTACTAGATATAAAATAGTTTATATCTATTCCTGGAAAAGTAGTTTAACGGATTTTCATGAACTTTTAATGAAACAAAGGTCTAGAAATATCTAATTATCTATTTTTGTTATTATATCTGAATTTCTTATTTTTGGTAAAGGTTTCTATTATTCAGATTAATTTAGATACGCTCAGCGAAGCGGGCGGGTATCAGCTAGTAAAATATAAATATAGTAAAAGAACCTTTAACGAGAAATGCAATACAAGTTTAAGAAATCCCGTTACAGTGTACACACTGTACATGAGCGAACTTGAAATTTGTAACATAATTTTACCGAATCCTTGAACTCAACGAACTAGTAAGTAACCAACTAATCTAGCGGTATTAATCTTCTCTTTGAGATGAAATACCAACTACATCCAGCCAATAACACAATCAAGGAAATACAGTAACCAATTAAATAATACAACAATATAATTACAAAAGAATCAAACCATAGTCTTGAACTTTCGAGAAAGTATTTGAGGCCGTTTTAATTTTAATATTTTAATAAATTAATTGGTTGCAATTGGCGAGTAACAACGTCTCTACATGGTGGTGTGAGATTGGACCAATAGGGCTTTGAAATGATGGAATTTTTTTGAAAGTTTTTCAATCACAAACAAATACCTGGTGCACTCTTGCAGTAAGCCGTGTGAAAACGACGCGATCGTATCGTTAAGTCGCACCAGCGGCCGTTTTTCGATCCATAATATCACGTTTTCAATGATGATCAACGTTAAAAAATAGGGCCATGCCTGAAAAATTGACAAATGTTAAAAGTTCGCAAATAGGATTTGATAGGATGATTACTTGTTGGAAAATTAATGGGACTTGTTCGACGTGTTGGTAGCGATGTTGACCTGGTTGGATCAAGTAAAAAATGTGCCCCAATCCACAGATGAAGTCCACAAGATTTCCGAATGGAAATATCGGTTTGGTTTCATTGTTGGTATCGTCCAGCAATGAAAAGGAAAGGCCCAGTTTGTCAAAGAATGTTTCATTGTCGCCGTTCATCAACAATGAGTGTATCGCTTTTGTCTCATCCATTTTTTGTCCCTCGATTAAACAAAAAATAACAACACAACACTAAAAAAAAAAAAAACGGCACACTTGAAAACCTCCACCCGAACAACCAAACACCAACAACCACTCTCAGTCCCTCTCAGTTCATTTTTGAACAACCCAAAATGAAACAACGATAAATCTATTTATAAAATACGCCAAGTAAGTAAATATAGAAAATGTGTAAATAAATACGACGAGATCAAATTCTCGGCTGCACGATTCGATTCGCTTGCTTCGACCTATTCAAAGATCTTTTTCTCAAAGCCTCACAATATATCCCTCGATCGATTTCGATTTATCATATCCATACATTTATATATACACAACAAATCAACATTATTTCATAACTTACAGATAACTCAAACCATTACATCATGACCTTTCACCCTTCGATTTTCACATGTTATCAACAACGGAAAAAATTATTCCGTATTCATTAATTTTAATTATGACACAGTCGCCCCCCGTTGTTTGTCAACGTAATTACAACACTGAACGATACGATGCATTTTTGGGATCCGTGTGTTATCTTTTTTTTTAAATCTAGCTCAGGGCCGGATCAACCAGCTCGGGGCCCCATAGGCAATAGTCTTTGGGGTTCCTACACCCTAAACGATTTCGTAAAAAATATTTCTTCTACCACTTTATTCATAACTACTATATTATGATGTAATACTTTTATCCTTTGCAATCACAAAACCCCATACTTACATGTAAGAAGTTATAGGGGAGAGTCGGATAATACCGCGCGTCTGATAATTCCGCGCATCAACGTAATGTACAAACTAAACACTTCTAGTGTTATCCAGCGCTTAAAAATAATAGCCCGAAGCGCTTACCCTTCCTCGAGCGCACGACTACTATGCTCCGAGCAGTAACGGAATAATATCACGTCGTTTAAGGTTTTACTGGCGTTTCTTATAATTTGACGGGTATTTTATACAAGTGATAAGTTATTCTGTATTTATATTGCAACATATTGTTTCCTTCTATTCTAATGCGTACATATTGTAGAATTAATGCTCAAATGGATTTGAATACACGATTAATTTTACTGTATTATTTTGAGGTTAAAATAAGATAATATAAAAGCCCAGGTCACTGATTCACTCACTCACTCATTCATTCTGTAACGCTTTATGCCTACTATGACTGCCTATACTACGCCTACTACTATTGAGCCAACCCCACAACAAGGACATTTACTCAATGATAATCGTATTTTCACTCGCAATGTTGTGTACCAAGAAATTTTATAAACAAATAAAGCATTCATGAATTAAAAATAAATTATTCATTCTTTTTATTGAACTCATTCATAACTTTTGGTTGTCAAACACACTGATACCAACGCATGCAATAACTTTCACGTAAGAAACTTGGGCTTTTAAAAAAAAAAAATAGGGCGCCGTAGGCGCCCCAGAACAACTAGTATGAAATAATCTAGTTTGTCAATTCCGCGCACAAAATTTCCTATGCTTTTTTTGCGTTGATTATTGCAACTAGTCTCATAATAAGGTTGGTTATAGATATAACTGAAACGTATCAGTTTTAACTTTATTCAAAGATGTGCTAATTTTAATACCTAGACATTAATAAAATAATAAATGTAGGACATAACTTTTGTTGAATTAACGAATCTCAGTTTCTGTCATTATTTTGTTACATGTTTTAGAATTGATTTATCTTGTTCTAAAATAACATCTTAAGTTATGGAAGGATTATCTGGATTTGGTTCCACTTAATTTTTTTGTAAATTAATTCCAAGGTTACTCAAAGAAATTCACAATATTATAACGGGCACAGTTTATCAAACCTCCGCACGATATTATCAAACCTGTCTGATAATACCACGCTCTTCCATTTTTTTAAAATATTGAAATGACTACGTTCTGTTTAATTTTTTAAATATTTTATCATGCTGTATGTGTAACTTAAAATAATCTCTACTACTTAACTGCATTTTTTAATCTTTACATCAAACTCTGTTTTAATTATAGATCCAAGTAATTAGGGGCGCGATATTATCCAACTCTCCCCTACATGCACGTAAGAAGTTATACTTATTTGGTATGAATCGCCATTGTTACGCATTTAACAACTAAGTTAAACAATGGACAGCATCAAATATTACAAATGAAAACTTTAACATGCAAATAAGAGATTAATTAAGGTAAAATATTAAATAATTTGGGGATTTGTGGGTCAATCAGCCTTGTGAAAATTAAATCAAAATGTTTATTACTCAATCACACTAAAATGACAGAACGGTTCTCGATGAAATTTGGCATAAAGATAGATTATAGTCAGGAGTAGCACATAGTTTACTTTTTATCGAGGAATAATGTACGGTTCCCGTGGGATAGTTATGTAACGGGATTTCTTAAAACTGTATTGGATTCACGTTATGGGTTCTTTTAATTCGTTAGAAATATTCACCAAACGTTTAAATAATCAAAAACTTTATTTATTTCCACTCGGTGATTTATAATTTAAATCACTTTTTGCACTAATATCGCACTTTTCACTGACTTATTCAGATTTAGACTGATTTCAGCTTCTAGACTTGTTGCATTGTATATGCAACCATACATACGAGAAAGTAGTAGAACGCACTGCAATTTCTCGATTGTTCGATACGATTATTCCAAACATCGTTGGCCGTTAAATAATGAATTGGTTGGAATGTCTATTATTGAAGTCTCGATCGAACAATCTGAAATGTTCTATCCTTTTCTATGGCTGTCCATTACAATAGCAAAGAAACGACATAATTTATTGCATAGTTTAGGGATCAGACAATGACTGGCTACTTTTAATCTTGTAGAAGTGTTACGATTCCCGTGGGATAGATTTTTTTTCACAGAACCTATCGATAAGGTGTTTTGCAACGAGGTAGTTTAGGGGTCAGAGAATAGCATTGGGCTACCAACTTTTTATTTTTAAATAATACACGGTTCCTATGGGATAGCATAACGATTGTATTCTACAGGAATCCGGCATTTAAAAAGAGTTTCGTTCAAGTTCAAAATTAACAATAACTCAATTTTTTGATTCGAAAATTTAGAATTTGACGTAAACCTTAGTTGAAAACCAACATTTTGCTCCTTTTTCTCTGAAAATCTTGATTGAAAATACGAACTTGATTTTGATTTATTCGTTTGCTGTTTAGTCTTAGATTAGTTACAATTTGTGTGATTTGTTATTACATACTTGAATGTTTTTTTGAAATGCCCGGGACACGCAAACCATAAAATTTAACCCCAAATCCTAGATATTACACAAAGAAATTTATTATTCATGAAAAAAAAGGGTTCTTGAACGGTTTTATTGAAGTTTCTATTAACCAATCATTTTAATCTAGAAACGCTCAACGAAATGGTTGGGTATCAGCTAGTAGGTAAGAAATAGTTTCCTAATTGTTTCCATAAATACAAATACTAAGTGTATATGTTACAGTTAACGCGTAAATTGCAGTAAGTGTATACACTAACTAGTTGATACATGCTTTCACTTGTTGTTTTAGTGAAAGTGTACATTATTTCAAATGATACATACTGTATCAAATCAATACATTCATTAACTGGTGGGTGTATGTATCCACTGACTCGTATTAGTGATATTATTACTTGAATTATATCTACACTGGCAATATTGTTTTGATTTCATACTATACCCTTGTTTAAAATACTGAATGTGCACTTTCTCACACCGCGAAGTTTTACAGAAAACCAAATATCGTACCTGTGTAAAACTTCGCGGTGTCAGTAAGTGTGCATTTAGTCTGATTCAGCCAAATAAGTTACATCTATTTGTGTTCGTTTTTTTTTTCTTCTTGAATAACTTTTGGCTTTCTGTTTTGCGTTTATTAATATAATTAATTGTTAAAATATCTATCGTGTATGACAATTGATAATAAATAAACCATTAAATACTTTAACTAATTTACAGTAGAAGGTGTATACAGTAACTAGTGGAAGTATTCATAAATTTGTGTACATTTCTCTGATTAGTTAAGTTAAGTATACTTTAGCTAGTGGGTATACATACATAGACTAAGTTGATGCTTTAACTGTAATGTATACAATAAAAAATAGTATACTGAAACTTAATCAAATAACTGACCTTTACTTATACCCGTCCGCTTCGCTAAGTGTAAATTAAACAGATTGAACAGTAAAAATTTCATAACAAAATATAAACAAATTCTTGGAGTTATTTTAATAAAAAAACTGTACCAGTAGGCCATACGAGAATAATAAATGTGTTGGTGTTACTGCGAGAACTTAGATCCCTAGTAAAGGTAAGATTTCATAGTTAATTCACCAAAATCTGTTGAACTACGTAAATTTTCAGAAAGATAAGTAATCCCACAGTTTCTGTACGTTTTCTTAAGATTTAAATATAGTTGTGTTACTTTGAGACCTGAAAACCTTCGAAACTAAATGTTATTGAAACTCGTTTAACCATTTTAATAAAACAGATTAGTAATTATCCTACGGCAATGAATTTGAGAGAAGCGCAAACCAATGAACAAAAGTTTATATTACCTCAAAATACCTCAGAGGAACCGTCAAATTTTTCGGAGTTAAAAGTTAATCGTGTCCTTTTATAAAACCTATTACATCCTTCTACTTACGTTTTATTTCGCTTAACCATTTTAATTGGATGTATTAGGAAGTATACTACAGAAACCACGAGTTTTTTTTTTTTGGGATCAACGATATTTGAGCGCATAACAAAAAAAAAAAAAATTTAAAAAAAATGTTCCACAGGTTGGGAATCACCGATATAGTAAATTACACGAATTTTATGCAGCCTGTTAAATTAAATAAATAAACTTAAAATTATTGAAGGATTACGATGTGAAAAATAAGATAACATTAATTTTATAATCACTTTTTCAATTAATGATGATCTAGAGCTATTGTTGTATTGTTGTATCAGTATTCATTGTTAAACATAAATCCTTCAAAAATTAGCCAAATAGATTAGAGCCTTCTAGACTAAAATCCCTATTGGATAAACCCGGCTCTGTTCTTGCTTGACCCTAAACGGATTCCTAAAATATTTAAACAAAACGAAAACAATCTTATCAATTAGGAATTTACTGATAAAAAAACAACAGTGGCGTTCATAAAATATTTATTATTTTGTAAATTTTTTAAGTTGCGATACAACATTTGGATCTAGATATTGGAAATCAGTCTCTCGAAGCACTCCTTTGGGTAGATAACCAATCAAATTTCCAACATGTTCTTTCAGTAAGCGTTGGCGTTCTTCTTCAACAAGACGAAGTCTGAAAATGGAAACAATTGCATTAATGTACTTGAACAACTAGATTCTCTTAACAACTACTAAATTATATGATAAAATGGTCGATAGGCTTGAAATATAGAACTGTTATACACAGTGTAATGCCTTTTGAGTGATTCAGTAATACTTTCGAAAAGAATAGTTTAATAGTTTGGAAGAAATAACCCTAAAAAATGGATAGGATTTTTTTTTGGCGTTTTAAGTCGCTTTAACAGCTAAGGTCATATCACTACTGTCTAGACACAGAAAATTTCTGTTGGTCAATTTTAATCTTAGGTCTAGGATTCAACGGGGATCGAACCCGTACCACTTGACGCATGACGTGGAGAGAACTACTGCTCTAACCACTGCGCCAATAGATGGCTTCGGATAGGAAATTGTTTATTGAAATTTCTCCGTTTTGTTCTTACAGTTAAAAGTTTTATATAATTATCGAGTTCTGGTTCATTGACTATTGACTAACTAAAAGCCTGTGAAACTTTCGAAATAGGAACCTAGTTAATTTCATCTACAATTCCATACCTACAGAAGTAATTAAGCAAAGATATGACTATGCAGCTAATCATGAACACTTGGAGGGAGGAGAGGGGGGGGGGAGAGCTACTAAAATGTGTCCCCTAATCTCCTCTATTAGTATGACCATGAGTATAATAGGTTTGTTCGAGCATTCAATTCAAACTATCTTGAAGTGGGTCTTAATTAAATTAGGATCTTCCAAACACTGATTTTATCAGGAAAATCGAATTCAAGAACTCTAATACCTGTAATAAAAATAATAAAATGGTTAACGTACCGTTGTTGTTCGTCTTCTTCTTCGATTTGCTTGAGCCGCCATTCACGTTGTGTCTCTTCAGCCCTTTGTTCGCGATGTTCCTGAATCGTTTTTTCCAAGTATTTTCGAATATTGATCATTTCACGCCGCTTCCTCTCGGCCGTCATATCTTCAACTCGTTTTTCGACCATCATTTTATCAAACATCTAGATGGACCAATTAAAAATATTAAAAATTATCCAAAAAATCTTAGCAACGTACTTCTTTAAAGAGCTTTTTATCTTGTTCGGCCTCTTTCTTAATTTTATCTTCCCGCTCTTGAATTTGTTGATCGAGAGCTTTCGACGACTCGATTCGAAGCCGAAACGCCTTTTCCATTTCCGCTCGTTTTCGATCGTCTGTCTTTGCTCGAAGTTCCGCTTCCATCAACTCCTGGCGCAACGCCTCATACTCATCCTTGGCACACTGAAATTCAAAACGTTACCATGGGAATGTATTGATCAAATTTTCTAGTCAACTTGTGACCGAATCTAAACTATGGAAACTGAAAATAATTTGTCGTCAACAAATTGCAAACATTGGAGCAAGATATGTAATTTTTCGAAGGAGCGTGAAAAAAAATTAGCGAACAAAATGTCGACGGGAATGCCATTGGACGCGTCCATGGACGAGATGGAGGAAACTCGTTTCCGGAAAAAATATGCACCGCTCATGCAGAAGCTCCTTCCGTCCACCCATTTCACGTATGAGGAACTGGAAATCATTCTTTTGATTTACTATAAGATTCAAAAAGACAGTGGCGATAAATCGCCAGGAATTAGTCGAATGCAATTTCGGGAGGTGTTACATAGTGCGTTCGATATGACCGATGATACGTTGATGGAACGGATTTTTTCGGCTTTAGACAAAGGACCAAAAGTATGAAGGTTTCACTTGCACATTACTAAGACTAATAGAAGGGTTTTCTTGTTAAAAGACCGCAGGTGCGATTCCTGTTATTACGATGCAATCTTGGGTGTATACCATGTCGTTGTTTTTACGCGGAACGCTCGATGAGAAGATCGAGTATTGTTTTGCCGTGTACAATCCTTTGGGCAATGGGTATATACAGAGGGACGGACTTTTTCAGTTGCTGAAAAGCACGGTTGTGTCGACTGGAGAAGATGACAGCGATGAAGCAATTAAAGCAAGTTGAACTTCTAAGTATTAATACTTCTTATTGTCTGAACTTCATATAATCTAGGACTCAAAGAAAAAACTATTTAAGTACTTCTTAAAGTTTATCCCAAAATTTGGAATCCTGAAATATCAAATGTCTGAAATTCTCGAATAATTCGGGATTTCGAACTTTCATAATTATGTCACCAAGTTTTGACCTTACTTCAAAAAACAGTAAATAAAGTGTTCCCAAAATCTCCAAAACCTAGAATCATGAAACCTGGAATCTAAAAATCTCCAAATTTTGAATGCCTCAGATTTCTGGAAACCCTAATTTTCAGAATATTAGGCTTGCGGGATTTTGCAACCAAGTTATCCAAAATCCATTTGCAATTGTTTTGAATCTATTTAAAATCAATAACAAACATTTTGATGTCGACTTCATGCCTAAGGTCTACTCCAAAACCTCGAGTTCTTAAATTCTAAGAGCCCGAATGCCATTCATTTTAATACCTAGAATGTCTAAAATCTCAAATAACAAAAAAAAAGAAAAATATTTGCGGCATATGGAGTTTTCGGAACGTTAAAAACTCCGGATTCCTGAACTTCATTTACAAAATATTTTCGAATGTTAGATTTTCGTTATTTCGGACTTTCATAATTTGACCAAGTTTTGACCTTACTTAAAAAAACTGCAAATGAAGTGTTCCCAAAATCTCTAAAACCTAGAATCCTGAAACCTGGATTCCTAGAACCTCAAAATTTTGAATGGCTCAGATTTCTAAATACCCCGATTTTCAGAATATTAGCCTTTTGGGATTTTGCAACCAAGTTATTCAAAATCCATTTGCAATAGTTTTGAGTCTATTTAAAATCAATAAGGTCTACTTCAAAACCTCGAGTTCTTAAATTCTAAGGGCCCGAATGCCTTTAACTTCAATACCTAGAATGCCTATAATCCCGAATAACCAAAAAAGAAAATATTTACGGCATATGGAGTTTTCGGAACGTTGAGAACTCCGGATTCCTGCACTTCATTTACCAAGTTTTCCATAATCAATTTGAATCTTGACCTAAGTAGTCGAGATTATGGATAGTTCAGAATGAGGACATCCGGGATTTTGGGCAAAAATTCCAAATGTCTAATTCCAAAAATCCAAATAGGAAAAAAAATATTCATGAAATATTAAGATTTCGAGAGTTGGAAGATTTTCAAAATTTTGAGTATTCGGGATTTCGGAATCTCTAAGATTCCAGGGATACTGGCAAATCAAGGCTTTGAAGTTATTAGTTGCAAGAGTTAGTTCCTTTTTGGTTTAAGATTTCTCAGGCAATAATGAAGTGATCTTCTGTCTCCACACTCTGTCACCACAGAGCCCTAATTTAAGATCCTTTTTTTAGGATATGGCAGAAGTTGTGGCCAAAAAAATGGATTTGGATCGTGACGGAAAAATTTCATTTCTCGACTACAAACAAACCGTGATGAAAAAACCCATGCTGCTCGAAGCACTCGGCACGTGTCTTCCAACTCGTCCAGCCGTCCACGCTTTTCTTACCACGTTCACAAAAATGACCGGCAAAGTTTAACCCGACCAAAATTTAACCATATTGAAAACTTTCTTATATAAGAACAAATAAATCGTTTGCAAACCTGAACTTTGTACATTTCCTTGGTCATCTTGTCGATGACCTCCAGCTTCGCTTCGCGTTGCTCCTTTTTCGCTTGTTCCCTACAACATAATACATGTCAATAGAGAGGATTACCTATTTGAAAATTTAATAGTTTTTACAGTGCATCGCTGGCTTGTTTTTTCGATTCTAAATACACTTGAATTCGCTGATTTTCCTCTTGGATCGCTTCGCGTTCTTTTTGTCGCCACACCTCGCGTGCTGCTTTAAACGCTTCCATCTCCTCCTTGGTCTTTTTCATTCGTTCCATTTTAATCAAGTAGATTCTAAAAATTGCATTTAGAGAATTTGAGGGGTTTACTATAGTTTAAGATGTACCGTTCATCCTCATCATGGATTCGTTGCACTATTTCATCGATAAGTTGTTTCTCTTTCAAAAATTCCTCGTAACTGCACCGTCGTTTGTTCTCTTTTTCAATAAGTTGATTGTGCAGTTCTCGTCGATATTCCAATTTTCTATCAAATTCTTGCTGTTGCATGTACTGTTCATAGGCGGCATCTTCAGTTCGTAACTGTTGAAAGAACGCTTCGTCTGCTTGTCTGGCACGTACCTAGAAACAGGTGGATGTTGAAAAGGTTTTCCCTTAACGACCACGTTTTAATTTAACAAAGTAATGCAAGTTGTTCACGAGATAAATTCAAATTAATTAATCAGTAGGGATTTGAACCGTACATACTAATTTACATTTTGAATAATTAATCATAATGACGAAAGTTTGTTATAATAAAAATATCGACAAGACTTCTAGTGACCTTTTCTTCCAGAGCCAAAGCCTCGCGTTGTTTCTTTTGAAAGGCCAATTCTTTTGCAGCGTATGCACATTTTAATTTGGTCTCGAGCTCTTTCAATTCCGGTGCATTGCATCGCAAAAGTTGTCTGTAAGGGAACAAAATTAATAAGAACGTTTTGTTTTTTCTTGGTTTTCTTTGATTCAAAGAAATACCGTTTTTTAATCTCGCAAGTTTCATCTCGTTTCAACTGGTCCATTTCTTGGGCTAGCTTTTCGTCCAACTCATATCGAGAACTGGCGATTGCGGTTTCATAAGCCTAAAAACACGTCAATTTTAAACTTTATACCAGTGTTAAATACAAAATGAAAATCAGAGTTAAAGAGTTATAAGAAAAAAGATTTCAATGCGCACGCATAGCGACTCTAAAATTAACACACATGAAGTTATTTATATCTATGCCAATAATAAGATTGAAGATTTTTACTACTTGAATACCTATATAATAAAAACCTTCCATCTCTCCTGCGCGAGAGAACGAAGAACGGAATCATTTTTCCCAGCTAAGATTTTTATCTAATCTAAAAAATTTAAGGTGTTTTGTTGAATACTTTTTATTGCCTACATTTTCATATATTTAATACAAAAAAAAATGTGCCATTTACATTGTAATTTTCCCCAAAAAAACAGCGTAATTACAGAGTTTGTCCAGGGTAAACTTGAAAACAGCTGAGCCGATTTCTATGGAATTTTCACAAAAAGTTATTAAATATTGTAACTTACATTATAGGCTACTTTTTATTTCAAATAGTTTTCCCTGTCTGTTTGTTTGTTCTTGGCAAACTTGAAAATGGCTGGTCCGATTTGGACGAGATTTTCACTACAAGTAGTAAATAATACAAAAAGTGCTATAAAATACTTTTTATTCCGAAAAAATATTGATTTTCTGAGAAAAAAAAATAAAAACTATAAAAACTGCGCAACGAAAAACAAACATCGGCAGGCAGCTGTGATACAATGTACATATACCATATCATATCGTAAAGACGATATGATTTTAAACTATGTAATTTGTTATTCTTATAAATTAAAGTTCACAAATTTGAAAATTATAACCATAACAGAAGTATAGCGATAGGTGAAATTCCTAGAAACCATAACTCCATTCTGAATGTACGGGTAGTTAATATATTATTAAGAGTTTGGCTGAGTAAACGTTCGAATTGTCGAGGGGGGAGAAGAAAATCCTCTGCAGTAAATATAATTTCATTCATAAAAAGAAATATCTTTGTTCAAAAATGAGACCCGTAAGAATAAATAACAAAAACAGACAGTTCGACTTAAGTGATCCCGATTAGGAGTTTGACTAAGAGAGGTGAAGCCGTTAGGCAGAGCCCCCAGAACAAAAAAAAATCTAGCCCAACTTATTTCTCAAGCGAAAATAGCAACTTAAATGTGACCATCGCGTTGTTTTTGTACCAAAAAACTATATTCTTAATTTTCAAATTATTTTAGCAAGCTGTATAAGAATTCGTTCGACTTGTCGATAAGACATAATGGACTTACTATATAAGATCTTATATACTATATCCTAGAATAATGAACCTAAGGCAACCAAACCTGATACCTCAGATCTTAAGAACACATTAAATATTATTGATCCTAAAAAAGGTACACTTCCTAAAGGATAGCTACTAATCCATTCTACTAAAATTAATAAATGATTTCATATGAAATTTGGTGTGAAAGGTTCTCAAGGCTTCAAATATTCAAGAAAACGTAAAGATCCTACCTATAAGATAGCTTATATCTGTTCCTGGAAAAGTAGTTTAACGGATTTTCATGAACTTTCTATGAAAAAAGGTTTAGAAATATCTAATTATCTTTTTTTTGTAAAAATGCTTATTTTCTTATTTTGGGAAAATTTTTTATTATTCAATCAGATTAATTTAGATACGTTCTGCGAAGCGGGCGGGTATCAGCTAGTATATAATAAAACTGTAGAAGATTTTTGTCTGTTTGTTTATTGTGCCTTTTTCACGCAAAAACTACTGAACGTATTTTGATGAAACTTTTTTCTTTATATAGCTATTAGTCCTCGGTAACATAATGGCTATAATTTATACATAATTGAGCAGAGAAAAGTCGGGAAATTCAAAGATTTTTAATGTGATGTCATAGCAAACATATTTTTGTGCACTTACTTTGCAAACGCTGGCTAAACCTTACGAGATAGATTAAACCTAAATTGTGTATGTTAAAAAGGTTGATAAAAAAGTCCACGATGGTATATGTCTATCTCCTAAGGATAACCCACAGGAACCATTTTTATCTTTTAAAAATGACAAAAAATTATGTTTAGCGGCTGGCTATTGTACGACGTATGTATTACCTGTTTTATTGGTATCTTCTTCCATATTATATAAAAATGTTATGTTGGTCTTTATTCTGTACCAATTGAGCTCAAATTTTGAAACAAATTACAATCGGACTCCAGAATGGTTTTTTTCGCGTCAGTAATATATAGTGAAAAACACGTGAATCCCATAGGATAGCACAACAATAATTGTATCCTACAGGAACCGTGTATTTAAAAATAAAATTTCGTTTAAGTTTGCGAGATAGGATTTTAACGCATTTTCCTCAAGAAGGCCGAACCAATTTTACACAGTAGCTAAAGAAATTATCTCAAAGTTTAAACTAAACAATTAACAGGATTTTACTGAAAAATATATAAGAATTTCAATTTAACACCCGATAAAATTAATAATGATTTTTTTTTTAAATATTTGAATTTCTTTACTGTTTATTGTCGAAGAAATTAATTAGAAATAAACGTACTAAAATAATATACCAAATTTTTAAATAGTTAACAATTACTGAGCGGAGCAAATTTTTATAAAATTTTGTTAGATACCTCAGAACTTACCATATTATTGAATATTATTTATTCTAAAAAAGGACGGTTTCAGTAGGATAACTCCTAATCTTGTTTACTAAAATAGCTGAACTGTTTTAAATGACATTTGGTATGAAAGATTTTCAAATTTGTTTAAAGGTGGTTTTTTTACTTAAAATCTTATAGAGCCTGTAAGATAACTAATATCTCTTCCGAGAAACGTAGTTTTAAGGACTTTGATGAACTTGCTTAGAATCGAAAGTCTGGAAGTATCTATCATCTTTTTCTGTCAAAATATTATAGATTAATTTTTATAATTCGCTATGAAAGTAGGGAATTTATTAATCAATCAACTAAATTTAGATACTCTCTAAAAAAAGTTTGAAAAAAAGTTTACCAACAATCTACAAGTTGGGATATCTACATATATTGGGGGGGGGGCTTACATTGATCTATAATTTTAAGAGGATAAAAACCTGATCGATAGTCTTCAAGCGTTCTAGTTCTTGTCGGGTCATGTTCATGCAACGTTCAAACGATTGATTTTTGAGTTTAACATCGCTACGAGTTCGAATGTCTTGCTGAGCTTCTGCAATTCGTACTTTATGCAACATTTTCTGTGCTTCCAGCTCCTTCTCTTCTTCGTTCTAAGAAAAACTAATCATATTAGTAACGACTTAAAATTGGTTTCAAATCGTACCATTTTGTGTTTTTTATAATAGGTAAATATTAAAATTTAAAGGTAAACGAAAGAATTGCCGTTAAACGATTCAATTTGTTGGGTTTACACGAGGGGGGTAGGACGCTAATAAAAGTCACAATGACAAAAAGAAAAAAAATCAGGTTGTTGAAATAATCAGGATAATTAATTCCATGGCGATGCAGTTTTAATTACGAACTGTTTTCGCATAAAATGCATTAATTTTACTAATTGGAAAACCAGTATTCGAGTCACTTCAAAAGTCATGGGGGGTCGGAAGTATTCCACTTGATCCAACCACTTGATAAGAAACCAGCTTTTGTTTGTATTGGATGAGTCAAAGATATTTTATACGGCACTTATTACAAGTGCCACCCGTCATCATCTTCAGCAGTAATCTTATTAAAGGAGTAAATATTTAAAGAAACAACTTTGCAATAATGATATTTCATCCTACCATTTCAAAAATTTTTACTAGTAGGGGGTCATACAGTAAAAATATTTACTCATCTTTAATTGAATTCGATTGAAGATTAAATCTTAAGTCTTAACTAAGAACAATATGATTAACTAAAATGAAACTAAGCACCCGCTTTTAAATAAATAACAATTGAGTGTGCTTGTGGACCACACACTTGAAGTATAACTTCTTTCGCTATCTATGTACAGTGGTACCTCGACATACGAGTGCCCCAACATACGAGTTTTTCGAGATACGAGCCGGCGAGCGAGTGATTTTTTGCTTTGAGTTACGAGCGAAATTCGAGATACGAGTTCGGTTTAGCAAGTCGAAGGTCTCAAAAAGTTGCAGCAGGTCGTGCATCTGATCTTTTTAATGACACTTGCCTAACTCATTTCCGGAACAATCATTTTCTTCGAGATACGAGTAATTCAAGATACGAGCAAGATTGCGGAACGAATTAAACTCGTATGTCGAGGTACCACTACAGGTATATATATGTAGCATGGGTTTTCACATTATAAATCAATATTTTAGATTTTTTAAAATGTTTATTCATTTTCGTTTTTTTTAGCAGAAAGCCAGGGAAGGGCTCGTTCCCCCGGACCGTAGCTTTAGGCTTATTGTACTCCTGTTCTGCTCATGATTCTTGCTTCCAGGTTCAGCATTTTGTCTAAGATGGCGCCATTTTGTGAGGGCTTTGTATTCAAAAATGACATGGGTCACGTTTTCCTCCTCATCCCCGCACAGTCTGCAGTTGGGGTCCTGTTGGGGCACCTCAATAGTTTACAGATGCTTCATTATCGGTTACATCAGTAATTACTGTAGTAGATTGTAAAGCCTTGTACTCACTAAGAGACATGTTGCACGATGTGTCTTGAGGCCGTCTAGAGATGGTCTATACTCTATAGACACTGTTCTTTGTCTCGTCTAGCTTTCACGCTAAGATGTGAATTTCTCAGTCTCATCTTCGCAGTCCACCATGGACTATAAAACAAACAATTAAACAAAATAAACGGAGCTGTAAAATGTAATTTGTAATAAACATGGCTCCTCTCTAGACAATAGTGACGTCCACACTGTCAAAATGTCACGGAACATGTCTTACGTTGCATGCTGTCTCCTAAAGTCTCACATTCCGATCGGGAGACGTTAAACCTGCAGTTTTTGGTCTCGCAACTGACCTTAGACGGGGATTCATCTAAAGACATGTCAATCGAGACAACCTGAGACGCGTCTCAGAGACCAAAACCGCGCAACATGTCTACTAGTGAATACTAGGCTTAAGCCTTAACCAATAGGCTTATGATAAGAAACTCATACTACTACGCCATATGAGTAAAATATTTAATTCAAAGGGCAATGAGAGAAAGAGTAAAAGGAAATGTACGGGTTCGCTTGCTCCTACAGTGCCTCTAGAATCTAGATCTATGTAAACTCTCGCCTATAGACGTTAAAATCAATGTAAGTGTGGGAAAACACGAAAATCTGCACAAAATGGAATCGGAGAATAGGCCTGCACAATTGTATTATTCTGCGTTCATACGAGTCAACTTAAGTATTAAGTATAATTCCAACAAAGAAGAAAGCAAACTGACCAGCCAATTCAATCTGAAGGGTTCACGCATGTCAATACCTGATAAAACTCGAATATGACTCAACACTTGAACGACAAAAGTTTGACTCGTTCAAACTTTTGTTGATCCACTAAAGAGTTGATCAACTTAATTGAAACACAGGTTTTCATTCAACTTTTGTTGTTCAATTAAAATCGGTCAACTAAAGTTGACTGGTGTGAACGCGCTGTTAGATAAACGAACGCAACTCTCTCTCTCTTTTTGTCATTACGAACGTATATCTCCCCTCCCAACTTCGTCTGCCTCGCCAGATCACACTTTTCGTAACGCTTCTGTAACACATCCACCGCTTTACTCCCCAAAATCGGTTCAACTACAAGTTCTGAGGTAGCACAATAAAATATCTACTGCGAGGCATCACAGTACTTTGTTTTATGAAACTCGCTGTTGGTTAAAAGAACTACCACTTTATATCTATATGTAAGAAGCTTCTTTATGTATATACAAACTCCCACCTTTAACAACAGAAACCTCCCTGTTTGAATTTCCCAGGACAAAGTTGCAAATGAAAGTTGTAGGCATTAATGCGTCTAAGAAAAAGAAAGTTTAAAGAAAATCGTTGAAGTCGTTTTCGAAAAAAAATTAAAAAGCTCAACATCCCATAGAATAAAGTTGAGCTTCTGGTCAACCAATTTCAACCAAAAGCTTAGCTCTTTGGCTACAACTAGATGTAACATGTAGGCTAAATTTCAAGTTTGGTAAAATTCGAACGAAGCTTTCACACATACACACAGACATGTTTCTAAAAGCGACTTTTTTTGGATTCAAGGAACCTCAAAACATGTATTTTCAATTTTCATATTTTTAATAGTTTATTCGCTAAACCCGATTTGCTTCTTCTGATATATCGATATGTTACGGTAAAAGTAGATATTGCGGCAAATGTACACATTTTCCGGTAAATGTGTACATTTGCCTCCTCGTTTGGGTAATGTGCATTCAACTAACATTTACAATTTCAAATAAGGGAAATGCACATTGAATTCACAATGACCATGTCGTTTTGGTAAATGTGAGCATAAAAATGCTGTATGTTGTAAAAATGCTGGAAAATGATGTTATTCCAAGTGCCACAATAGCAATTCTTGCTCAAATAAATAAAACTTTTTTCATTATGAAATTTCTATATGTTCCTTTATAGTTTTATAAAATTTAACTGTTATAATAAAGAAAAGTATGTTATTATTAGTACCTATTTGTTTGATTCCCATCGTATTGGTCCTGAAAAACTAGGACTGTATGGACTGAATTGTATTTAGCAATATTGGGATCATAACCTACGACATATCTATACTAATATATAAAATTGAAGAGTTTGTTTGTTTGTTTGTTTGTTTGTTTGTTTGATTGGTTGAACGGGCTAATCTCAGGAACTACTGGTTCGAATTGAAAAATTCTTTTAATGTTGGATAGCCTAATTATTGGGGAAGGCTTTAGGCTATATAACATCACGCTACGACCAATAGGAGCAGAGTATCGATGGAAAATGTTGCAAAAATCAAGGACATTTTTTCCTTTTGAGAGCGTTCGTGGCCTGCCCTGCGTAAACGATTAAAGTTACGCAAAAATCATGTAGAGCAAAATTGTTCCTCTTAAAAAGTTCTACAAAAAAGTCAGCGACGACATATGTCTATCTTTTACGGTTAGCCCGCTATAACCTTTTTAATGGTTGTTAATGTTGTTTCAAAAATAATTCATTATTTGCGAAATTGTTTTTAGAAACATATTATTAATTCTTACCCAAATAAATATGACTTTTAATAAAATTTGTTGTGATAATAAATGACAATCTGAGTCATTAAATAGAATTCTTTTTATTTAGGGAAAATGTTTCATTTACCCGGGAAATTGAAAAACGAGTTGGAGAAAAAAATTATGCATAAACTCTATTTTTAGTTGAAAATGGATTTTGGTGATATTTAAGTATAATAAATATGCGAATCATTATCTAAAACACGTTTTATTTCGGAAAAATTTCTCATTTCATCGGGAAAATAGAGAAAAACTGGTTCGAAGAATAATCATGCTGAAACCAAACATTTTAATAACTCATTTATTAGCTAAGAGTTAAGTAATAACTCATAAGGTCCTCAAGGCAAAATCATAATTTTTCTTTTCATACAGTCCACTTTTTATCCAGGAAAAATGTATGTTCCCGTAGGATAGATACGTTTTTGTTTTTCACACAACAAAAGATTACCATAATTTCTTGCAATATGGTGGTTTAAGAGACAGTTAATGATATGGGTTACTTTTTATGTTAGAATATTGTACGGTTCCCGTAGGATAGGCTAAAAATAGAATCTTTCAGGAACTGAGTATTTCAAAGGAGTTTTCTAAAAGTTCATGAATAAGAGTTTTAACGAATTTTCCTCAGGAAAGCTTGATCTCTTTTTTATCCAGGAAAAATGTTCTACTCCCGTAGGATAGATATGTTTTTGTTTTTCACAGAGTAAAAGATTGACATGATTTTTTGCAATATGATAGTTGAGGGATCAGATAATAATATAGATTATTTCTTATGCCAGAATAATGCACGGTGCTCAAAGGATAGCATGATAATTGTCTCCTGCGGGAACCGTGTGTTAAAAAAAGGTCGTGAAATAGATCTTTAAAGTTCGTGAAATAGCGTTTTAACACATTTTCTTTTTAGGATTAAAATAAAAATTACAATTTTCACTTGAAGATATGATTTTTTATTTAACATCCGAAAAACAATGAAAATTTTTGAAACGTTGAAATTTCTTTCATTGTTAATTTTCGAATACATATTTAGAATTTAGCGTGTTAAATTACATTTAAAATATTAACAATTAAATTTTCAACTTTTCTTTTCAAAACTCCCCACTCTTTAAAACATGTTAGGCCGCCTAAGTGAGCGCTTGCGCTTTTCCTTCTCAATATTTGTGTACTTCTAACTTTTTTTCAGTAGTCAGTACTGAGCTGATTCATAGATCATTAGACATCATTAGACATTCAGGCATTCAGCTCCTTGCAATATATTATAACAGATACAGAAGTACAAGTTTAAAATATATTATTTGTTACAACGGTTACAGGCGTTGCAATAATCAAATAACATTTCAATTTTTTTTACGTTACTCTTTGTTTAAGTTTCATATATTCTTTTTTCTTCATTATATTTTTAGTTTACATACGTAAATTTTATCAATTAAACACCCCAGTAGTGTTATGCAGCGTTCCTTTATTATTCCCGTTCCCGTGACATTTTCTACTATAGTTCCACTCTTTCTGATCATAGTGTGATGTACCTAAGATAGCTCAGGAGTCATGTTATACTTTTAACGTTGCAGACATACAATGTTTTTCTTGGTTTTGTCCGCGTAGTTTTAAATTAGCATTAGAGGTACCAAATTTTATCTCTTCAATGGTTCTTAAGTGATTTGTGGATAAAACAAAGAAAGTTTCAACTCCTTTAGAATTGTGCCATAGGTTCCCCACTCTTAACCCTCTCTCACTCTTAAGTGACGCAGACGGAGTTGCGCGGGTCAGCTAGTTATATAATATGCAAAGAAAAGTATGTTTTGTTTGTCATTTAAGTTTTTTAGTTAAAATAATTTTTGTTGAGCCACCTATTGGCGCAGTGGCTAGAGCAGTAGCTCTCTTCACTTCATGCGTCAAGTGGTACGGGTTCGATTCTCGTTGAATCCTAGACTTAAGAACATAGACTTAAGATTAAAATTGACCAACAGAAATTTTCTGTGTTTAGACAGTCGTGATATGACCTAAGCTGTTAAAGCGACTTAAAACACCAACAAAGAAAGAAAGAATTTTCGTTATTACTTGCATTATGATTATTTAAATAAATATTTTTTTACTGCAACAACATTTTTAATTTATTTGTGTTCCAACTTTTCTTAAAATATGAAGGTAAGAGTATACATTTACCAAAACGTGAAGGCAACAGTACACATTTGCCGGGAAATGTGCATATACATTATATGCAGTTCATATTTACCTAACTTTTTGGGAAATGTACACATTTTACGGTAAAAGTGTACATTTCCCAAGAGTGTACATTTACCGTAACATATATATTATTAAAGTAAGAAGATAAGGAAACTGCCCAAGGTTTAATAAGATAAAAAGAAAGAGAAATATGCGTTTTAGGTAAAAGCTAAGTACTCATATTTATCATGTGTTAAAGCATTGCAAATAGTTAAGGTCTATGTATATTAAGTTAAGTAAGGTCAGGGTAAAGGCAGGTACATAGTTTTAAAGCAGAGATAGAATCATAGATGTACTCTTTCACTTAGGCACACGCACTTAGAAGTTCCTCTTTAAATGCATTCTATGGACCCAACGATGCGTAATAATTGACCCACATTTTTTATTTACTTTTCCTGTTCACACCTTACACACTCATTCGGACTCTATTTGGGATCTTTCAAGGTTATTTTTTCAATACAAGCTTTAAGCATGCTAAAAATAAGGACGTAATCAACATGATGAATTTTATCGGTTGATTTTATGATTCGTATAATATTATTATATGGTAGTACTAATGGCAACCCGTGACTTGGTTAACATAAAATTTGATAAAAAATGTAACGAAATCAAATCAAAAAAAAAAAAATACTTTGCCTATCCAAAAATAAACCACCTACAACTTTTTACTGCAAAAAGCAGCACAGCTCTTAAAAATTTTCTTTGCAAAAATAAAACGATGGCTCAATGATAGGTTTCTGTATGTATAGAATGAATGTCTAAACATTAATAAATGAGTCCGTGAGTCTTTGATGATTACTCATAAATACTATTTACAGGCTCTGTCTACTAAACCTTATTTATTAACCACTTCATATCTTAAATGTTTTCCATTATGCATCACTGTTTATATTGTATTTTATTCTGTATTGTCTAAGATAAATTTCAGTTTGTAATTTTAATACGTATCGAGTTTATACATTAACTTTACATCTAAAGTTTCTATCTTTACTTAACCAAATGAAATCTAACTTTTTAATATTTGATTTGAACTCGAGTTCTATTCATACATTTATTCAAAGCCAGCAAAACTTTCTTGAATTACGTTGAATGTTTTACTTCAATTTTAAAAGAAAATTGAATCAATTCAACGTTAACTTTTCTAAATTTGTTGATTGATGCTTTCAGTGTCCTGCCTTGAACTTGAAAAGAATGATGAATGGATCGATTCTTTTCTTAGCATTATTTTTGTGTAAGAAATCGTTTCGAGAGGGTAATTTCGTAGACGTTCAGTATTTGATGATTTATTCATGTATTTATTATAAGCAAGATAAACTTGGGCATTCTCATGGGATCAGTTGTGGTTTCTGGTGGTCACTGGTGCGTTGGACATACTATGGTTAGCTCTTAAATTATATCAAATCAATCAAAGCTTCTAAGTAAACTCCCAAATAGAAAGATAACAGTACTTATAGACCGGAGTTAAAGCCTTTGAAATGGTAAAAAGTGAAAAAATTATAGTAGGATGAAACCAATTAGAAAAGGAAGAGAACATATCAAAAATGAAAGGAAAAATAAATTACGATTGATCTGAAGTGGGGAAGTGGAAAAAAGGGGTGTTTTTATGGGTAGAAACGGTTCATCTTGATTTCCGAAAAAACTACAAGTCCTATGAAAAAAAAATATAAGTAAAGTTGTAGGTAATAAGAAGATCTACAACTTTTTGCTAACACTTTTTTCACATAACCTCAAAATTTATGTGAAATATTAAAATAACCAAATTTTTGTTTTTTTTTTGTTAAAGAAAAAACCAAAAACTTGGTTATTGGAATTGTTGAAAAAAGTTGTAGATCTTCTTATTACCTACAACTTTGCTATTTAGTTTTTGTCCATAGGACTTGTAGTTTTGTCGGAAATCGAGGTAAACCGTTTCTACCTTTAAAAACACCCCCCCTTTTCCACTCCCCCCCCCCCCCCCCAGATCGACCGTAATTTATTTTTGCCTTCATTTTTGTTATATTCTCTTCCTTTTTTAATTGATTTCATCCTACTATAATTTTTTTAGGTTAAAAAATAATCGACCCTGGTCTATTAGTTGGAGCCACAGTATTATTTCATAATGATCTAATTTTGTTTTAGGCATTTTCGTTACTAACGAACGTTTCCACCGTATTTCCATTCACTGACAATTTTAATAACTTTAACCCTTGAAACTGCAATATTCAATGTTTAGTTTAATGAACCATAGATTTGCCAAAATAATAGATACTTTGGAAATCAGAAATTTTAAATAGAGTTTCACATCCTAAAATACATCAAATTATAATATCATAAAATACAAACCTCGTGTTTAGATTTCAACATTAATGTTCATTTTGTAATTTGTTCCAGATATTTCTGGTTCATCATCGTCCAAAACGTGTCAAACTTCTGTAAGTTAAATTATCTTTTTTTATTACAATAAACGATCTTTAAGAAATTTTCTTACTTACACTTACTAGAGGATTTGATTTATAAGTGTAAATGATAATAAAAACTAAATAAATTTTTCTTATTTGAACAAATTAATCCAAATAAATGGCTATTTATAAAACATCTATATAAATAATTGAAACAACCGAACGACATTAATCATAACACTTAAATTCTAAGCATAAAATGTTAAAAATTAACTACAAAAGCAATAAAACTCTTTAATTATTATATTTTAATTAGTTGAAAATATTCTAAAATTATTTTTTTTGCATGCAAAACTTTTACAAACCAAAAACTTTTTTTGCTTAGAAACCGTTTAAGCTGTGTTGTAAACAAGTCATCACCATGGTAATGATGGTAATACACATGTTAAACAGTTTGTCCCAATTTTTTTAAAAAATAATTTTAGCTTCTAAAAAATTATAATAAGCTTAATTAGAATTGTTTGAAAGTTCTATAGTATATTATTTTAATAATAAATAACAATTTTAATAACAAAGTTAGACATTGTTTGAGAATTCTCTTTTTTTAAAATCCTCAATTTACACATTAGACCTGGGTCGATAATTTTTGAAACCAAATAAAATATAATAGGATGAAACTCATAAGAAAAGTGGAAGAACATAACAAAAATGGAAGGAAAAATAAATTATGGTCGATCTGAGGTCGGGAAGTTTAAAAAAGGGGTGTTTTCAATGGTAGAAACGATTTATCTCGATTTCCGACAAAACTACAAGTCCTATGGAAAAAAGTCAAATAGAAAAGTTGTAAATAATAAGTAGATCTATAACTTTTGTAATAACATTTTTTTCACATAACCTCAAAATGTTTGTGAAAAATTCAAATTACCAAGGTATTTTGTTTTTAATTTTTATCTTTTACAAACAAAAAAATCTTTCATGAAATTTGATAAAAACTTACCTTTTAATGTCCCAAACATACTGTAATCGGTGGGCTTTTTGTTTGTTAAAATATCCACTTTCTAATGATGCAAAAAAATATACATAAGAATATTAAATGTTCCCAGAAAATGCAATAATTAAAGTGTAAATTTTAATAAATACCTACATAATACAATTGTACAAATATACAACTTTGAACACTTTATTACAATTTACATTTTAATTATTGCATTTTCGGGGCACATTTAACATTGTAATGTGTATTTTTTTTTTGCATCAGCAGAAAGTAGAAATTGCATAGAACAAAAAGCTCATATACTTTTTAAAAAAAACAGATATTTTGACGTGAGAATTTTTGATTGGAAAATTAGGGTGCTTTTTCAATAGTGAGTGAAAATAACGTAAAAAAAATTTCAATCAAAAAAATTACAGCGTGGTTGAGACATTAAAAGGGAAGTCTTTACCAAATTTCATGATTTTTTTTGTAAAAGATAAAAACAAAAAAAAAAACAAAAACTTGGTTATTGGAATTTTTTACATAAATTTTAAGGTTATGTGAAAAAAGTGTATGCATAAAAGTTGTAGACCATCTTATCACCTACAACTTTGCCATTTTACTTTTTTCCATAGGACTTGTAGTTTTGTTGGAAATCGAGATAAATCGTTTCTACCCTTAAAAAACCCTTTTTCCACTTCCCCACCTCAGATCGACTGTAATTTATATTTCCTTCCATTTATGTTATGTTCTCTTCCTTTTCCAATGCGTTTAATCCTTCTATAATTTTTTTCACTTTTTACCATTTTCAAAGGCTAAAAGTACTGGTCTATATGACTAAGCTTAAGCTTCTGTTTCCCTAAAATTTCATTGGGTACTAGGACTTTAAAATCCACGTCTCTAGATTTCTTGCTTTGATAAGGACTGAAGCTTGAGCTTTGACATGTCTGAAGAATCGTGCTTTATTTAAGCTGTTCTAAGTGGAACGTAGTAATACGAGAGTGCGTCCTATCGATTTTACGATTGACTCACGAAAATGTGAGTCATGCATTTGGCTTAATACCTTTTGCGTTTTTGGTTTGGGATTCGTAAAGAAAAGTTTTCTTCCAGTACGTGAAATTCCCCTTTCGGAGGGAGGAGTTGTGACTCGTGAAACTTTATAAAGCTGCCGCTTTATTTTGAAATAAAAAATATCTGAAAACGATGAAACTTTCAACCGCTTACTGCCACCAAGACATTTGTGTCACCTAGGATTATAGCCCCCTTCACCCTTTATCGATTTGACATCAAACAAAAATTATTCATCTGAATTTTAAGTTGTTTTGCTTGTTTTCTAAAATATTGAAAATTTTGCCACTTTTGTAATGAGCTTCATCCTACTATACTTTTTTTTCACTTTTCACCAGTTTGAAAGGCTTTATCTCTGGTCTACATGGATTACACACATAGGGAGGTAGAATTTCGGTCGTGCTAAAATTTAAAATATAAAATAACAAATTATTTTCTAACTACAGAAAATTATATTGTGAAAGGAGTGAAAAAAATCATTGAATGTAGGTGTATAGTTTGTGTGATATGTAGGTAATAAGCAGTGGTGAGTCATAAAAAATTATTAAAGTAACTATTTAAAAAAAAAGTGGTCACTTAGGGGCGTGATAGACAAGGCAGTTGTCCTTTACGCCAGTGGTCCAGAGTTCGAATCCCAATAAAAGTCCAAGATTTTTTTCGTGGATTTTCGGAATCTACGGTCGCTAAGACCATAGAAGTGGATGCGACCTTAAATATAAAGAAAAAGTGGGAACAGTTTTGTATATAGTTTGTGTTGAAAGCAGGGTCGGCACACCATTTGCGAGGTCCGGTGTAAGATATTGATGAGGGGCCGATATATCCGGATGATATATCCGGAATTGGTGAGAGGCCTATATTAATCTATATAAATAAAATGATAGCTGTTTTCCTATGTTCGCTTTTAACTCAAAAACTACTGCATGGATTTCGATCAGTTTTTTCTGTTTTACTTCTTATTTACTTGGTCATTAAAAACAAAGTAATTAAAGTTTTAAGAAATGCAATTTTTACAAGCAAAACGTGTTAAGCAGGCATTTTTCGTAACTTTGATAGAGTGGGGCAAATGGTTTAATGCGCATAGCTCTGCAGAGAAAGTGTTCCTCCGTCCACGGCCTACTGATTATTTTATATTTGAGCGTAGACTTAATGCAAGCTCAGCGAGATATTAGATGAATAAAGATTTTTTGAATTCTATTGTATTTTATTTGTTTAGCAGTTTTTAAAATATGTTTTGAAGTTTTTTTTATAAATTCTCTTTTAGCATTTTTTATATTTTCCTGTAAAAACAAATAAAAATAAACTTTAAGGTTACAACCGTTACAATAATCAAATTACATTTGATCACTTCCTTTTATTATTGCATTTATTTTTTAACCAGAAAGAGTTAAGTTAGCGAGAAATTTTTTTTTTTAATTAAACTATATGCCAAAAAGTTCTCTAAGCGTATAGTTAATAGCTAATTAATAGTTAAATTTCTTAAAAAATTTCAATCGCTATAAAACCCAAAATAATTTTTATTTTATTTTTTTTTTTTGAGTTCTCTATCCGCTCTTTTCATTACGCAAATTGATCAAATTTTTGCAATATTTTTAATAATTAATTATTTTTAACTTTTTATACATGTATTATGTATTATACTATGACCTCCAACTGCCGTTGGATCTTATAAACATAAATAGTTTAAAAATTGAATTACTAATATATATACATATATGTACTAATATGTATACATCTGGAGCAATTGCGGATCAGGAAAGAGCATTAAAGGAACAATTTTTTGAAAAAAAAATAATAACAATGATTATTTTGGGATTAAAGAGCAATTTTTATTATTGAATTTACAAATTTTTGAAAAATTAATTATTGATTAACTAATAACCATACACTTGGAGCAACAGCAGATTCTGCAGGAGGAATTTTTAAGCATATAGTTAAAAATGTTCTACGATAAGTTCTTTCCGGTTATTTTTAATATATTTTTGCTTTCAATTTCTTAAATGTTTTTCCTCTGTAAATTAAATATGTTCTTAACATAATAACCTACGCAGACGACGTCGCGGGTATCAGCTAGTAATTAATAAAAAATAAATAAAATAATTAATTCGGAATTGTTCCTGCTCCGAAACTTCCTCTTCGTCTATAAACTTACATATGTATTTTTTTTTCTTTGTGATACGATTCATTCAAAATTCAGCTTTCACATTAAATTCATTCGTTAAGTTCTTAGCATTCTTAATCAAGAATAATCATTCATATCTTAAGAGATTATAAAAGGCCAGTTATTTAATATTCTTTAAAAAAACACTTACTAACAATGATTTTAAATGAGAATTTGCAAAAGTTATTTACTCAGGTTTGTTTCAGTTAGAGATTGAAATCCAGCAAAGTTGATTCTCCCAAACCAACGGGATCCAGCATAATTTTGTTTAAATTGGAAATGATGGTGTTTTTTTTTAAGTCGCTTTAACATCTAAGTTTATATCACGACTGTCTAAACATTGAGAATTTCTGTTGGTTAATTATATCTTAGGTCTAGGATCTTAAGTCTAGGATTCAACGGGAATCGAACCCAGAATCACTTAACGCACGAAGCGGAGAGAGCAATTGCTCTAACCACAGCGCCAATGGGTGGCCTAAATTGGAAATAATATTGACTTTTTTGTATCTTTTTAATCCGGACAACGTCGGGTTTTTCAGAAAGTTACATATGTAAATAAGGTAAAATATGTTATTATTATATGTTTTCATTCATTTTAATAACATATAATTATAATATATCTACTTAAAATTGGCAATGGATGCATTTATCTTTTTTTAACTTATGCATTTAGATAGAAAAAAAATATTCACAAAGTTCTCCTCGACATCGCCCCAAAAAACCTTAAATTAGCTGGAGAAAACAAATTAATTGCAAAGTAATTACTCTTTGCCATCCCCCCCTCCCCATTTTCAATCAAAATATTCTTTAATTTACCATAAACGTATAAAAATAATTAATTCCATGCCTTTTTCCCAATAAGTTCGATCAATTATCTCCAATCAAAAAACTCCGCACCTGTTTTCTCTTGTTGTGAGAAAATGTTTTCGATATTTACGATAAATTTATTCGATTTAATATGACGTAATTATAAATTATTAAATTTTTGCGTAATAGTGATTTGGGTTAGATATAATTAAGTGTATTGCTCAGTTTTTTCTAGAAAAATATATTTAGAAATTTACAATCTATTTAGTGTACATAGAGTATATTTAGGAGGAGGATAGGAACTGGGGATAGAGATAGGAAAGATATTTCTAGGGTAATCTTAGGACAGTATTTAAACTATATAATGTTGAGGAGTGACATCTGCAACAATGCCGGACCAAAATGTGCCGTAGTCACGCAAAACGGTCCCACTGGAATCAAACGGGAAACAAGTTAATTTAATTTAATTAAACCGCATATGAATCGGGAACGAATCAATTACGTGAAATAAATTTGGCCGCCTGGAAGGTCGTTAGGCGCGCGCCAAATGAGTGTCGCCTGCTCTTTGTCTTTGGGATCAGCATGGGTTATGGAACTGCACTCGGGATGCGTTTTCGTGTTGGGCGATTTCACCCACTCGCCAATCCATTGGTTAGTAGCGACATCGCGTGCTTGCAAGAAGAACCCGCGGAAAATGTTCCCTTGAATCGTCACTGAAAACCAGGATTGTTAATTTGATTGTGAGACAAAACCGATTGGACTTACCAGTGATTTCCGTTCCTGGAGCATAGCTGTTTCCTGAAGCGATCACCTGATACGGGATTGTTTCAGGAGGTTGGGGTTTCGACTGTCCATGATACGGTTGATTAGGTTTGGGTTTAACGCAAGCATCGACCGGAGCTCCGTCTGGAAAACTCGTTGCAAGTGCAACAATCGACAAAAGCGTCGCCAACGCCAACATTCTAATAGCCATTGTTTAATATTAAAAGCGAGTAGATTCGACTGATCTCAAACACTTACTGAACCGGAAAATCGTAACGACCAATTTTTGCCCGTTTACTTTTCGGCCAAGAACTTTTCAACAATGGGGAGGGGAAGACATTATCTCACTGTTCCACTTTCACTATTCTCTCGCATAGGTCCACACAACATCCCGTCTTTAGTCTCAATTTTTTCGCCTTTCGATTAAATTTTACCTTTTTTCTTCACTGGTCATCTCACTTTCTCCCACAAAATACGCCCTGTTTTCTCTTCTTGTCGCACTCATATCTATTGTCACAATGACAAAAATAACGAGAGGTAATTTACTTTAGTAACTCTTATTTCATGAGAGTTCAACGTTTGCTATATACCCACTTTATGTTATGTATATACAGTAAACATCCCCCCACTTCTTCGTCTTGTTTTCCTCCCCCTCCCCCGCCCTATAGTCAAGTCTTGTTTTTAATGATATAACACATTATGCAATCTACATTTATAATACGCTTTAATCGACATAGACTCAACTTCGTGTGACCCCATATTTATTAAATTCTACTGCCTCATTAAATCATTACCTCAAATGGTACCAAAATGAAGACCTAAATTTTACAAAAAAAAAAAAAAAAAAAGTTTTATAATAAAAAGTTTCTATTGAATGGTAGTCGTAAATTTACTACTGCAATGCAGATCAATTTTTTTACCATTGTTTCTCCTTCGTCATCATCCCGCACCTTTGAATCTAAATTTCATTTTCTTTCAATATATCCATATGGAAATATTCAATCAGAGATTTTCTCATTTCCTTTCTAAAAACGGCTTTTTGTCGAGGTTATTTTTGGCTGTTGAATTTAATATTTAATTTTAACGTAATCCCCACGACAATTTCTGTATATATCTAGACAATAAAATCGTGGTAACTTCTCCTCGGGAGTGTTAAAATTAAATTTTCTTTTTCCAACCACGACGACCGTCATTTGTCTCTATTATTTAATCCAATCTAACCTGTGGGAACAATTGACGGGAAAATCAAACTTTTTTCTTTTCACTCACCGACTTATTAATATTAATGGTGAGAGATGCGAGAGGAAACGAGACAATCAATAACGGATTTCCCATAGTCGCGTCTTCGTCCCACCTATTTTCCATATGTTTACATACCGGGTGTCCCATTAGTAATTTTTACCCTTATTTACTTACACAGCTCTAAAATATTTCAAATTTTGAAATTTCCAATTTTATTTGGTCAACTGTTTGGATTTGTAATCTGTCCCTGGATATTGAGCAAACATATTTAAATGTCCTGTAAACTGCGCCCTTTTAAGAGGGATATCTATTTGTGTTTATGGATATGTGTATTTATGCAATGGTACTCTAGAAATAATGCCTGAGTCAAACTCGAGGTCCGCGACGCTGGCGCTTCAAAATGTCAAAAAAAAAGTTAAACATACAGAATTTCATAGGAATGGTCAAACTCGACGGCGACGCGACGAACGGTACGCTCACGACGCATCAAAGTAGAATGTAATTCAACTTTTGACGCGTTTGACGCTATCAAATGTCAAATGTATGTCTGTCATTTTAAAAATGTGTACTACACCAATTTATAACTAAAAAAAATTGATAATTTAAAATGGGTTTTGAAGAAAAATTAACTGAATTGGAGAAATATAATAAAATATTATTTTAAAAAAACCTCAAAAGGATATAAAAATATAAGGCAAATATAAAATTAATAGCATGAAAAGTGGAAAAATATTTTGAAAATTGTAAATGAAACTATTTAGTTAATATAATTTTTAAATTATACCCTATAATTTTTATTAATTTATAAAAATTTCAAAATGTCAGAAGCAAGCGACGTTTTGAGATTGCCTACCCAGCAAAATTTTAAAGCGTTCTGAGCGTATATGACGTGAAAGCGTCGTGAGCGTTGTGGGCGTTAACGTGGAGATTGTCTAAGGAGTAAGACGTAATCACATATTGGCGCTGTGGTTAGAGCAATCGCTCTCTCCGCTTCATGCATCAAGTGGTTCTGGGTTCGATCCCCGTTGAATTCTAGACTTAAGATGCTAGACCTAAGTAAAAATTGATCAACAGAAATTCTCTGTGCTTTTACAGTCGTGATATGAGCTTAGATGTTAAAGCGACATAAAACACAAAAAAAAGACGTGGTTCAGCTTTTGGTTGCAGCTCAAGTTGTCTAAGTGATTGACAGCCAGATACGGTGGTCATCCAGTTTCTTTTAGTATTTTTGGCTGTACTTGGATATTTCGCTCGTCATCGTAGCCATTTGAGGTCTTTATGAATATCGCAATTGGTAACCAGAGGCACCAGCAATTGACCTCAGGGATTTTGGCATGAACCACTGTATTTTCGTGACATTGAAGTTATTGGTGGCTCCCCATAGCTACATCCTATACCTCCAGATTAGAGATTGAAGTACCGGTATTCGGTATTTTTTAGATTTTAATACCGGGATACCGGTCTTAATACCGGTATTATGAATTCAAGAAAAACAAATAAAACAGGTGTTTGGTCATATTTTTTGCCAGTTTTATTAGAATTCTGTTTCTTTACTTTTTGAAGGTACTCGATTAGCTCGCAACAAACAGCACTACAACTATTTCAGTTTTTTCTACATTTTTTTTTTTACATTTGACGAAATTTTGAATAATTTTCTTTATAAATGCTAAAATTCTATAATTTCTTTTAAAACGCGTAGCTAGTAACCATTTTAAATGTAACACTTTGTATACTTATTTTCTTCCTGTGATTTCTAAAGAAGTTTCACTTCAAAAGTTAATTTTTTCTGTTTCTTTGGTAAGAAAACGAAGTAACCATAGCAACAGGGACAGTAACTAAATAAACCACCTGTAACATTGTACCCCGGTGTGCACAAAATAGCTAACTACGTAAAAATTCTGTAACAGTTACATAATGAAAGAATGTTACGTAACTGTTACAGAACTGTTTTGTGCTCACTGAGGTACAATGTTACAGATAATTTCTTTAGTTACTGTCTAGTTCAGAAAGAACATTAGGGAACGTACCCATATTACGTGACCAATTTTTTACAATTTTAACACCCCTTCATCCACCTCGGTGACCACCTGTATTATATGCCAAGACCCCCCCCCTTTTTTAGTTTTCACGTAGTAGTTCATACATATGGTTTTAAATCATTTTTTGTAAGCAAATTTTTAAACTATGCTTATATTACATATAATAACTACGTGACGAAAACCTAGCTCCCCCCCCCCCCCCTTTTCCGTCCCTGTGACCAAGCGTGGTAGTTTTAAAGACAGCCTTACTTCTCTGAACGGGTCACGTAGTATGGATACGTTCCTTTATGATTATTAGATATTAAATAAAAAAAAATTCAGTTAGTCTAAAAACTGCACTTATAAAATCGTCTAGTAACTTATTTTCATTTTCTTATGTTGGGTATCGTCGGGGCAATGAAAAACACCTTACAATATAAATTTTATAGAGTTTGGCATGACGGCTTACGTTCCAGATTGCATCGAGATTTGCCGCAAAAATATTTTGAGATCATAACTCCTATTTGGCGGATTGATACTTTCGTGTTCGACATGGTATAGGGTACTCTGAGATGAAAGAAATATCGGCAGGAGTGCCACATGGAAGTATCTTGGGAGTAATACTGTCTTTCTTGTACAGAAGGGACATTCCGAATGTTATCGGTACAATGTTGGGTACATTTGCCGATGACACTGCAATTCTTTCAGTTGCAGAAAAAGCCACAGCCAAACTAGAAAATGCTGTAAATAAAGTTTGTGATTGGACAGAACAGTAGTGTTTACAGTTGAACGAAGGAAATTCTAAAGAAGATACCCACGCTGCTTATAACAACAAATGGACACATTGTACCTTATGCTGACACAACCAAATATTCGGGAATGAATCTGGATGCCAATTTGAAGTGGAATGACCATATAAAAAAGAAAAAAGATGATCTCAATATGAGATACAGAAAACTCTACTTCCTCCTTAAACGCGAATCGGAACTGACAGTTGAGAACAAACTGTTAATAACAAACAGATGCTGAAGTCTGTATAGCCGTTTAACATCCAATCATGGGGATGTGCCATAAAATAAAACATTGCAAATGCTCCTTGGTATATACGTAACAGGGATCTGTACCATAACCTACAAATCAGCTTAGTCACTGAAGAGACCAGGCGATATGCGATCAAGCATAATCAAACGCTCCAAATTCATATTGTCACAAATCTAAGACAATATTTTGTGTCTGGACGCCCGAAAGGTGGAATTAACCAATCACCAGCGATAAGAATTGCACAAAAGGATGGACACCCTAGAGTGGTTTTATGACCGAAGGATTAATGTAACAAGGAACGCGTTGTTCTAGTAATTTCTCCATTGATTTATCAATGGATGAGAGAAAGACAGGCGCTAAGATTGCAAATAGAATCTTCTAGTAACGGATGATTTATGACTTGGAAATTTCTAGGCTGCTGATTGGTTACTATAAATAATCCGAAAGACGAGCCAACAGGACAATATTCAAATAAATGTTCGACGAGTACTCAAATAATTCATCGACAGTGCTAAAATAAATCAAGTGAATATTGTTAAAGTGCTTAAAGTGATCAGTGAATTGTTAAATAAAGTGTACATTGTGAAAGTGTTATACAAATTGTGACAGTGAACATTGTAATAGTGAATAAGCGACTTTAAAAACTGTTAAGAAATAAATTCGTAGTCATTATACACAAACCAACGAACCCGTAAAAAACGTTACAATATGAATTCCAAAATGGAAGACGTCCTTAAGCAAATGAGGCCTCTGGATTTGAGGAAATAAGCGATATGGAAATTATTTTATAATAATTTTCCTTCTTCTTATCCAACGCATACGCTTGACATTTCTGCCATTCGGTGCCGTGCCGTCCAGTAAAGGTTGGAGACTAGTTGGTTTTGGTTGTTTTCGTTTTTCTTCCTGACGTCTGCAAGTGTAGGACAGTTGCCAAGATGTGTAGCGTTGATGGACTCCCCATTGCAGAGGGACCAGATTGGAGTCAGGAGGATACCAATACGGTACAAGTGCTCGTAAAGGTAGTCATGTCCCGTGCTAGTTCGGAAAGTTGCGACTGACACCTGACGCGGGAGAAGTCGTGGAATAGAGGATTCCAGTAAGAATTCCAACCTGTTTCCTTGTGCTTCATTTTGAGTGTTACAGGAATTCCAATTGATGTGGCTCTGAGCTGATGCTAGAGACATAAGTGATGGTATTTTTAAGTAATTTTCCGCTATGCCACGCGTCCCAGAAATAAGAATTACTAGTCGATTGAAAAATGGGTCGTGATTTAAAAGGTGGTTTTATTGGGTAACAAACCCACACTACCACGAGGCACGGGTCTTATGTTGTCTTTTAAAGATTTCCACTTTCCAGCGCAAAAAAAATAAATATTTCAATTTTAAAACTGTGGATTTTACTAGGGTGAAACCTTGTAGGACAACTTGTATATGCGATGTTCCCAACCGAAAGGAAATGGATTTTTCGTACCTTATAGAGAGAAATTTCCAATATTGATCTACGCATTGGCACTGCGCCTGCGGCTCCGAGTCAAAAAACTGAAAGTCCATATTATGTTCTCTTCCTACATCGACCTCAAACCTTTCCAATGATATCTTAATTTAACCTCTAATTTCAGTTAAATGGACTTTGCAACACTCAATTATTTCAACAGCAAAAATTTTAATTAAGAAAAATTATTTGATAATTAGGATGTGACATATTGAGTTTCGGGGCAAACAATATAATTAAAACAAATTATAACAAGAGAAAAGAAGAAACAATTAAAATGATATTGATGAGAAAATATAACAATGGGATGCGAGTTGGTTTTATGTTAAAGGGAAGAAAAATTGAAAAATTCTCGTTATGGTCATGCGCATTGGAAGCGAGATTTGCGTGTGGTGACGTTCGACGATGGCGTCGACGACGCCGACAACGACGCCAGCGACGCCGACAACGACGATGACGACGTTGATCTAAAAGGGTGTTTTTCCTCGATACGGCAACAACGGCAGTAGCAATGTGTGGGTGCTCCGTTATGGTCACCCAAGTCCAGACCACCGCAATCATTGTTCTTGATAATATGTCGCGCGATCACCGTCAAATGCTCGACCACCAAGTGCAATAGTTTTCGACGAAATGCAGCAGCCGCAACGGCCACGGGCCATGGGGTGCTGCGCCCTCGTTGCACTGCTCGTTCTTCTTGCATCGCTCCAATGCGGCTACGCCGAGAAAACTACCAAACCGCCACCATCGAACCAACAATTCGACCCATCGACAATCTCATCCACCTCGACAGAAGACACAGGTTAGGAAGCTTTTTTTTAAGCCCCAACCACCATAAAACCTCCCAAAACAAAAACCAAACATTTAATTCATAACCCACTAATCAGTGACCCAAAACCCTCAACACCTCCTAACCCAAAGTCTCTAAAAAAACACAAACCAAAAATTCATAAGTCATCCACCAACAAAACAAACAATGACTCAAAACCAACCCTTAATAAAACCAACCCTCTCACCTGGCATCACTTATTAAAACCTCATTTATTTGCCTCACTTGTAATTTATTTGAATTACCTTTCATTACAATTAATTTTTTTATGAAAACATTCAGGTTATTGACTTGTCTTAAATGTGACGGAAAAAATCTAAGGGTGGGATGATGAAGATGGTGGTAATTCATTGTCTCACGTTTGTTTTCCCTAGGGAAAATAAGACGTTTAAAGCAACGACTCGCAGTTTTGTTGAATGTTGCCACTTAATTTTTCGCTTTGTTTATTATCGTTTTTAATGTCTTTTAATATCCACGTTTACTTTTGCGTTTACTCGCGTCCTTTATGAATATTCGATTGCAATCAATCAACTATTGAATTATTTAGTAATTGAACATTTGAGCTCGATTCAATTGATAAGTTATTAGCTTGAAATTAAAGAAACCCTAATTCATTTAATTTCCTTCCCATTCGTTATTTTTAATTGTATGAATTATTTAAATGGGGATGGAAAATGTTAGTTTTACCTGAAAAAAGGCTATATATAAATAGGTGAAAAATTAGTTTTCATGCCGGATAATTTGTCGTATTGAATGTGTTATTTTATTATGTGGCTCTTGATTGGGGCTTTGTATTGTGTGATTTGATTTCCCTTGGTGTGATCAGGGATGATCTCTCATAGGGGATGCTGTCAATTTCATAATGCAATTCATACTAGACTGGAGAGTTTCGCTATGAATTTTGCGATGGACAAATGAGACAGAGCTTTGTCACTTTGTCTATGGTCATCAAGCGAAACGAGTGACAATTATTGGACCACATTGTCGCTATTGTTTACTGAAACTGTACAATGGGAAACCACTCAATGGGATTTCGGGTGAAATAAATTCAATTGATCAAACAATTGATTCTCTTTGTGGTCGTTGGAAATATGCAAAAAAAGTAATGAACACATTTTTATTGAAAACTTGTACATACTTCATCCCCTACCCTGAGAAATTAAAAAAAAAATACCAAAAATTAATAGACAAATTAATAAACAAACTATTAGAAACATTGAGAAACAATTTAGTAAATTTGTAGTCACAACAAGATAATTTAATAGACCAGGGTAGACAATTTTTGAAGAGAAAAAAAATTATAGTAGGATGAAACGCATTGAAAAAGGAAGAGAATATAACAAAAATGAAAGTAAAAATAAATTACGATTGATCTGAGGTGGGGAAGTGGAAATGGGGGGGGGGGGTGTTTTTAAGGGTAGAAACGGTTTATCTCGATTTGCGCCAAAACTACAAGTCCTATGGAAAAAAGTTAAGATGCAAAGTTGTAGATAATAAGTAGATCTACAACTTTTGTGCTAATACTTTTTTCACATAACCTCAAAATTTATGAGAAAAATTCAAATTACTATGGTATTTTGTGTTTAATTTTTATCTTTAACAAAAAAAAAAATACACAAAATTTCGTGAAAACTTACTTTTTAATGTCCCAAACACACTGTATTTTTTTTTTTAATTAAAAATATTAATTTTCTCACTTTACATTGATTTAATATCGAAAAAGCACCCTATTTTACAATCGAAAATTCTCACGTCAAAACATCTACTTTTTTAAAAAAGTCGGTTTAGCTTTTTGTTTGTTGAAACCTCTACTTTTTGATGGTGCAATAATATATACATTACAATGTTAAATGTTCTCAAAAAATGCAATAATTAAAGTGTAAATTTTAATAAATTGTTCAAAATTGTGTTATGTACAATTGCTATTACTTATGTACAATTTTGAGCAATTTATTAAAATTTCTACTTTAATTATTGCATTTTCTGAGAACATATAACATTGTTATGTGTATGTTTTTGCACCATCAAAAAGTAGAGGTTTCAACAAACAAAAAGCTAAACCGACTTTTTTGAAAAAGTAGATGTTTTGACGTGAGAATTTTCGATTGTAAATTAGGGTGCTTTTTCGATATTAAATCAATATAAGGTGAAAAAATTAATATTTTAAATAAAAAAAAATACACTGTGTTAGGGACATTAAAAGGTAAGTTTTCACCAAATTTCGTGTAAAAAATTTTTTTTTTTTGTAAAAGTTAAAAATTAAAAACCAAAAACTTGATAATTTGAATTTTTCACATAAATTTTGAGGTTATGTGAAAAAAGTGTCAGTACTTAAGTTCTAGATCTACGTATTATCTACAACTTTGCCATTTTACTTTTTTCCATAGGACTTGTAGTTTTGTTGGAAATCGAGATAAATCGTTTCTACCCTTAAAAAACCCTTTTTCCACTTCCCCACCTCAGATCGACTGTAATTTATATTTCCTTCCATTTATGTTATGTTCTCTTCCTTTTCCAATGCGTTTCATCCTTCTATAATTTTTTTCACTTTTTACCCTTTTCAAAGGCTAAAAGTACTGGTCTATATGACTAAGCTTAAGCTTCTGTTTCCCTAAAATTTCATTGGGTACTAGGACTTTAAAATCCACGTCTCTAGATTTCATGCTTTGATAAGGACTGAAGCTTGAGCTTTGACATGTCTGAAGAATTGTGCTTTATTTAAGCTGTTTTATAAGTGGAACGTAGTAATACGAGAGTGCGTTCTATCGATTTTACGATTGACTCACGAAAATGTGAGTCATGCATTTGGCTTAATACTTTTTGCGTTTTTGGTTTGAGATTGGTAAAGAAAAGTTTTCTTCCAGTATGTGAAATTCCCCTTTGGGAGGAAGGGGTTGTGACTCGTGAAACTCTATAAATTTGCTGCCGCTTTATTTTGAAATAAAAAATATCTGTAAACGACGAAACTCTCAACCGCTTACTGCGACCAACACATTTGTGTCACCTAGGATTATAGCCCCCTTCACCCTTTATCGATTTGACATCAAACAAAAATTATTCACCTGAATTTTAAGTTATTTTGCTTGTTTTCTAAAATATTGAAAATTTTGCCTAAAATCTAGCCAAACATTGAATTTGTAGATATTTCATGTTAAAGTATAAATATTAAGCTCGACTCATTGCACAAATTGTCTATAAATACTAAGGATTTCCTCATAATAAGGACACTAATTAGGTTTTATTTGACTTGATTTCTTGATACGAAAAATTTTCAGAAAAGTCTGAGGACTTTTCAAGGCACAGTGTAAACACCTTTGATCTATGGAGTTCTTTTGTGGGGCAGAACTTAGATGGGCAGAAATTGAAAATTACCTGGTATTATTGATCTATTATCTAATCTTACTAATCTTTGGTTTTATGGAAGAATCAAGTTCAACATTTTTTTAAATATAAAAAAGCAAATTTTCTAATAAAGTTATATTTTTTTAGGTCAAAATTTTTGATATTATAAATCAAGAAACAGTAAGTTAAGTTGTAATTATAAAAAAGCTTCCGCCTAATCAGTGGACTATCCTATCTAGAAGTGTAGTAACATTTCAACAAGAGCGAAACTCTTTAAAAACGCTTTTTATTGTTTCTTGATTTGTAATAACAAAAAAAAAAATAACTTTTTTAGAAAATTTACTGTTTCATATTTAAAAAAGTGGTTGCGTGTACTTATGTACGCGCGTGAGAAGTTATACGTCTTTGGTATCATTAAAAATTAGTTTTTATTTACTTTATTCAAATAATCAATTTTAAAAAACTGTAATTTAATATTTAATAATAATAATAATATATATATTTAAAGATATAATTATTAAAAATAAAATTAAGGAAATAATATTTTAATTTGTATCAATAAATAATATCCAAAGAAAGCTGCAAGACGTTTATAAAATTTGTCAGGATCATTTTTCTGGTTAACAATTCATGCATGTCATGAAAACGAAGCTTCATAGAAATTGCGAAATAAAGTAAGTAGCTACTTGTCAAAGTAAATGTCTTAATCTTATTCATATCTTGTGTTACTAAATTATTAGACAAGTTCAACAAATTTTTTAACAATAATTATATATACATATGACACATATTAAAATAAATAAGTTATTACTTTTCTCGAATTTTTCAGTAGCTGTTATACTATTTGAAATTTAATGATGAAAATGACGTCTGCATTCCATGCATATTCTTAGTTATCACAAAATCTGGGTTTCTGAAATGACTCAACCATCTTAAAATAATAATTTAATAAAACAAGGCATTATTAAGAGTAAGACATTTACTTTAAAAAGTAGCTACTTACTTTAATTGCAATTTCTATGAAGCTTCGTTTTCATAACATGCATGAATTGTTAACCAGAATAATGATCCTGACACATTTTATAAACGTCTTGCAGCTTTCTTTGAATTTTATTTATTGATACAAACTAAAATATTATTCTCTTAATTTTATGTTTAATAATTATATCTTTAAATATATATATTATTATTATTTAATATTAAATTACAGTTTTTTAAAATTGATTATTTGAATAAAATTAATAACAACTAACTTTTAATGATACCAAAGAAGTATAACTTCTCACGCTCGTACATAAGTACACGCAACTACTTTTTTTTTATAATTTGATCTTTCTTAATAATTTATATCTAAATACTATTACGTTTTTAAGTATTTATCTTGTTGTGTTTTAAGACAACAATTTATTTTATTAACACAAGTTTATTTATTTATTTTACACTATTTCACGGATTAAGTTACCAATCAATTATCTTTTTTTCGATTTATAACTGATTCACTGATTGCTAACTCACTGTTATACTTACTTCTATAATATTGTGGCATATTCAACCCTTATTTTTACTATCTATCCATTTTTCTCGTAAATTATAAAAACCCTCAAAGTAATCTCTAGAACAACGTGCCATCTCACTCCGTTAATCATTCCCCTTTTATTTACCTTCCATACTTTGGTGAGCACACCGCAGGACGCCAGATTCAAGGCCTATGCACATTGCACACAAACATTCAAGATTTAAGCATGTAACAAATTTTTTTTTTCGTTTTACTGGTCCCAGGATATTCCTTCCTTTTATCACTGCGATCAAAGAGGTCTATTGTGATGTGACCCTCGGTGTTGCTAGAGAAGCACCAGGCTTTTAAAAAAAGCCAGCACCTGGCTAAGGGCTCCGTTTTTGCAGTCTTCTTTTGATAGCTGTCTCACATGAGCACAAAATGTGTTCCGCTGTTTCTGCCGCTTTTCAGCAGAGACGACATACTATATGTTAGTGTCGGCTTTACCGACCTTGTGAAGATGGTAGTTCAGAGCACAGCACAGTGGCCCGTATAGAGGCTTGTTAGGAGCCTTACGTCCCTTTTTCCGAGTGACTATATGTCATGAGTTCTCTTCTTGGATTACTTTATGAATTTCTTAGCTTGTCTTTGCCTCCGGAGTATTCCTCCAGAGCGAGGCCTTGGTTTTGGTCTCCCAAGCCATAAAAGCGTTTTAGATTCTACTTTTTTTGATTCTTCAAAAAGGTCCAGGTCCTATGAAGTCTGATGAGATGCGATTTTAGGCCAGTTGATTGGCCTTTTTATTGCCCTCTATACCCTCATATCCTGCAGCCCACCATAGGTATACTATGAAATAACATATAAACATTGAAAAAGTGTTTTAAGGTGAATATACCCAGACAGTTAATTATTACAACGACATCTTTTCGTACTAACCGAATACCGTTTTAAACATTTTTATTGTCAATAATGGATAAAATTCTTGAAAGTTTTTCTTGAAGTATTTTCAATGAAGTGGTTTCACAGTTTTTCCTCTTCATGGGCTGATGGTTAATTTCTTAAACATAACTGTGTTCATTTTTTTGGAAAATTTTTACGTGAATGAAGTCACGAGTAGCCACTTGTAAAAAAAAAGACTAAACAATGAATAAGTGAGAAGAAAATTTTTGTTTTACAAAATATTTGGATAAACTTGTTTTAATCACTGTCAATGTTTCCTTTGTTCAAAAAATAAATTAGATACAACTAAGCTCTTGCATTGATTACTCCGGAAAGTAATCAACAAAGGAAAGACAAAAACCAGACACGGTCTCTGGAAACAGTAATGAAAAGCTTCTACAGCTTCCGCCACGCCTTTGATCAATCTCAAATCTTATGAAATAATCAGTTTTAAAGCAAAAAACCAGATATATGGGATTTTTTATCAATTCATTTGTTCAATATGTTTGTGATTTTAGATTTTTTGATTAGTGTTTTTACGTCTGGTTTAAATGAAAATAAATGCATTTTACGGTACAATTGACAATATACAAAAAGTTACCGTAATTGTATACTGCGTATAGAACTTATGTCATAGCTGTACGGTTTTATTTTCATCTGGAACAGACCTTTTCTTAAAAACACACCGTTTTTAATATTTTGTCATTCGTTTATTTTTGGTTTAAATTTCTTTAAATTCTATTTGTCAAAACAATTATGTGATTTTACACGTTACAAGGTATAATTATAGTAGATAAGTCTATACTTTTTATTTCTTTTGTAAAAGAATTTCAATAAAGAGTTTATTTTTCTTTCTGTGGCGATTTTTGTCTTAGCTATCCCGTCCTGCCCCGATCTCCCCTACTATTCTAACGTTACGTTTGTTTTGAGCAAAAGAAAAATCTTTGACCGACACTTTTAGAGGGGCTAACAATAAACTAAAACACCCTAAGGTTGTATTTGACCATAGGAAACGAAGAGCGTTAGTTGTTAGGATTTTGCAACCACAACAATTGAATTTTGAATTTTCATCAAAAAATCATCTTTAGTGACGAAGCCCATTTTCATCGTGATGACTTGGTTAATCGACAAAACGTTTGGGGTTTCAAAAACCCAAAAGTTATCATCGAGATCAACCAATGCACCCAAAAAGAGTCACTTTTTGGTGTGAATTTTAGGCTGGGCTCAGGAAAAAATATTTTAGATCTAAGTTTATTAATTGATCCACGTAGATTGAAAAAAAATAGAATTTAGTAGATCAACTTAGATATGCTTAGGTCAATCTAGATCTAAGGATGTTATCTTAGATCTGCCTCTACCAATGTAGATCTACGTAACTTAACATCGATTTAATTAAATCAAGGACTTTTCTATTGCATCATTTTTTTAAATATGAATATATGAAATGATAACTTAATAGGTAATAGTAAATTATAAAAACAAAATTAAACATTTTTCCTACGGTTACAAAGAAAAAAATGTCTTTAATATCATTAGCTCGCGTAGATGAGATATTAATAATAGCTTAGTATATACCTACACTAAAACTGATGCACCAGCTTATGTACTTGCTTCTGAGTAAAATCTAAAATGTTTTTTTATGTTTGTTACCTTAGAATTTCCGACTGTGTGAAGAGATTTTGAGGATTCTTTTTTTATTTGAAAGCTGGTGCTTTCCGTGTGGTCCCATTTTAATTTGAAGGAAATCGTTTACTTCTAAGGGGTTGAAAACTAAGGGATTAAATATTAACTTCTTATTGGATAGCTCAATTTTGATAATTCTTTCTTTTTATTGGTAGAACATAATTTTAAATTTCTCATTTTCATTTTTATTAAAAAAAACTCCACTCATAAGAGGTTAAAAATAAGGGATGAAACTATAAATTTTCCCTGGCTAACCCGATTTCGATAATTTTTTTTCTATTACGTACATCGTACCTTTAAATTGTTCACAATTCAATTTGAAGAAAAAAATCTATCCCCTAAGGATGAAAATAGGGGATGAAATTGTGACGTTTAAATGAATCATCGGATTTTGATAATTTTGTTTCTATTGAAAAGGGTATTCCACTTAGTTCTTTCATTACATTTAAAAGCAAAAATTTCAACCCTTAAAAACTCTTAAGAAGGAGATGAAGTAGTAACTTTTAACATTTAACAGCACTGCCTCATATGAGCAGCACGTTTAGTAGGTTTACCCATACCTATATTCAAATAAATAAAATCAGTTATCGAACTTCAGATCACTAAAAATCGAAAAATAAATAAAATTATAACAAAATAAAAAACTGACTTCAAAGTAGGTAAATAAAAAAAAATCTTAAACAAAAAATGCACTTAAAAGTAAAAAAGTTGCGTATCCTTGTAGTGTCTACAACTTACTAATTATTATTATGATCTAATGTACAACTATTGTTATTTTTGGAGTTGGTGTCAGTCAAGAAAATAAATATTAATGGTAATTGGTATTGTGTAGTTTAAAAGTTGCTAAGATATTGTTACAGTACGAGTATATTGTTTAAAAGTTCATTTGAAAAATAATTTTCATAAGGTATTCTCGTTTATTGCTAACTACCAATATAGTCGCATTTCCTTGACTGACACCAACTCTAAAAATAACAATAGTTGTACATTAGATCATCCTAATAATTTGTAAGTTATAGACACTGCAAGGATACGCACTATTTTTTTACTTTTTAGTGCATTTTTTTAGGTTTTTTTATTAGTTATTTTGAAGTCGGTTTTTCATTTTGCTATAATTTTTATTTATTTAATCTAATTGTAAGTAAAGGTACCATTGTAGTCTCATTAGATCTAAATTTTTTTTCCCCCGGCATGTGATTCTAACAGGATGATGCAACATGCTATATAATCAAAGAAACTTTTGAATTACTGTCTGAGGCATACCCTGGTCGTGTTATTTTTAGTTTTGGATCAGCATTTGTCGTCCAGATTATGAGATTAAACGTCTTTAGCCTTTTTTCCTTGGGCACGTAAAAAAAACTTACAACGCTTGAAGCCTTAAAAGACAAAAACTAACGCCCTAAATACTGCAAAATGTATGAGCAAACGTCCTTGAAAGTGTCATGAAAAGAGCACGTCTGTGTCAGCAAAGCTGAGGCGATAATTTTTCATAATACATCATCGATGTATTATTCTATCCATAACCTCATGATGTGCACTTTATTATTTAATAAATGTTTCAAACGTAAATGTCGTATATTCGTTTTATTTAAAACTAGAGGTCGCCCAGTGGTCGAAATTCGACCATAATTCGTTAAAATTTTTACATACCTAAGGGTACACTTCACTTGTAACTGCCTCAAAAACTTTAGTTACTAAGCTAACTACAGCAGATAATGAATTGCATTTGCGAATGTTTGGAAAATTATTTCTTGGCCAAATTTTTTCTTCAAGGTTCATTTAAAGAAAGTGCATCATATAATGATTGAAAATATTTATTTTAAGTTAAGGAAGGAAATAGGTGTAGAGGTTTTAAAATATTTATGTTTTTTCTTCCATAAATCTTTTACAAAATTATTTCAGAATATTCTCTAAAAATTTCAAAACTAAATATCAATTCGTTCATATCATACATGTTTTGAGGTCCCCTGAGTCCAAAAAAGTAGTTTTTAGAAACATGTCTGTGTGTGACAGCCATATTGTATCGAACGCTTTTCCGAATTTCACCAAACTTGATAATTTTTTTTTATATTATATCTTGTTTTGCCGTGAAGCTTTTAGTTGAAATCGGTTAACCGAAAGCTCCACTTTATTCTCGGAGGTTTTGAGCTTTTTCAAATTTTTTCGAAAACGACTGCAACGATTTTCTTTAAGCTTATGATAGTTCTTAGACTTATTAATGGCTAAAACTTTTATTTGAAACTTTTTCTTGGGAAAATTTGATTAAGGACGGTTCTGGGGTAAAGGTTGGGAATTCATAAATACATATATGTTGTATACTTGTATGCATATAGTTCTGCTATGCTTATAAGGTGCTTATATATTTTTTTAACCAAGAGTGAGTTTCATAAATGAAAGTAAAAGAAATTACTGTGACGTCACGCAGCAGATATTTTTCTTTCTATAATGTTGTATGTTAATTCAAATTACAGTATTCTGAAATATTTTTTAGACAAACAAAAAAAAATATGACTATGAAACATCAGAAGTAATTTCAAGTGAGTTTCCTACGTTCAAAAGTAAAATAAAAGTACCTTTATGTTTAGATTTTTTCATTTAAAAGCCAAAGATAAAAAAATGGAAATAGGCTGCATAAGTCTTGTTTAAAACTTTGAATTAAGCTAAGCTTTTTTTTTCAGATAGTACCTACCTACCTAAATTAATTTTTTGTGTAATTTATTTGAAAGATTTTGCCAAAAGAATATAGTATGAATTATTTATACGTTATATAATAATCAAGAAACACCTGATGAAGACCAAATAAAATGGTTGAAACGTTGTGTATTTGAAGTTATACGTATCTTTTAAATATATTTTTAATAATATTACTCAATAATCAAATAATCGGTTAAATTTGTTTCCTTCAATTTCAATAATTACAATTTCAAAATTTAATTTCCTCTCACAATATTTTGTTTAAATAATGACATTTGGAATATGGTTGAAGTCTGTGGTCAAACTGAACAACTGAGATTTAAAAATCTACATATTTGTGTGTATTGTGTGTCTGTGTGTGTCAAACGCGTGGTAGTGTGTGTGACGTCTTTTTTCATTAATTTAAGGTATTTTGAAGCATTATTATAAAAAAATATTATCTCAAAACGCAACTTCCTCATATAAACTTCAATTGTGCCAAATTTCATACTCCTCCGTTCGTATAATATTTGGTAAAAGGGGCTTAAAATTTTTGCTTCACGTATTAATATATAGATTCGAAACCGGCGTTCTTACTCATTATTTTCTCTTAGACAGCCGAGGAATTTTTATCTGAAAAATGTAAATCATTCAATCCCAAACGATTTAAAGCTTTTCATATTTTCTATATACAAATAAAATATCAACAACAAAAATTTTAAAAATGTGTCAATCAATAAATGCTATTTTAGTGTTATCAAAAACCGATCAAATGAGTTCATAGTATTTAATACTAATAGCAGGGGATGAAAGCTCATGTGAGCGTTTAAAAGCCTTTAAGTATTGAGCTTTTTTGATTGCGCGTAGATGTACGTTACACATATATATAGCTATTGGTAAACCTATTATAAACCAACACATCGACTAAATGGATGGATTCAAATTGGAGAATTACAGTGAAAGCTTTCTCATATTTTTACTCTATTTTAATTTGATGATGATGATTCATTTGATTTTTATTCGAATCCATTAAAGTGAAGTGAATTTTCGCTATTATCCCTGTCATAAAACTGTTGCACTTACGAAAATGCATTAGATTTGTGTCTTATTATATTGTTTAGAGAAAGTCTAAGTGCTGTTTAATACGAATGCATTTCTACAATTATTGTTTTCCACATATAAATTTTTTTGTCATTACAATTGCACTTTGTTAACAATCCCACCTTTATATTTTATGTAAAAATTTAACGTTTATAGAAATTAGTTGATCCATATCCAAACCTTTTAAGCAAATGAAATTTCTTCAATTTTCAAAACCCTTATATCACAAATTGGATTTTTTTTTTTTTTTTTTGGTAAGTATATGTATTTTATGCTGACATCTAAAGAACTAAAGCTTACGATTCAAGCTTTCCTTGTTGTTGAGGCTATTTTTCGTCAAATTGACTAAATTAAGTACCACAGGAGAAACCTTTGTTGAAAGGGTGGCTTTGTGTAAATATTTATATTCGAACCTACACACAATAAATCAGTGGAAAATAGGGGAATGAAAGGAGAAAATTTTAATATAAAATCTAACAAAATCACGCGAAACCAAAGAGAAAAGTTTGGAAAACATATTATAACAAGAACGTTCTATCATTTGGCTTCGATTTTTTCGATGTTCAGCTACAGTAAAACTTGATTAAACTTACCCGAGTCGAAATTTTAGATCTATTTTCGCCCTCAAAATCTAGGCTATTCAGAGGTTCAAGTAGATTGAAAAGAGGACCATCTCCATTTGAATTTTGGCCCTTATTTGAACCTACAGGTGGCATTTATTGGACAAAATACAATGTTTAGGTTCAAATGATGTTCAAATTTTTTTAAAGTTATACTTCTTTAGGCGCGTTATGAAAAAATGATGAGAGTGAAATTTTAATGTTTAAGACAAAAATTAACAAAATGAAGTTAGTCGCAAAACCACTGGGTTTCCTGGCGCGCGTAATTTGAATTTTTGTTGTATTTATTTTCTAATTTATTTATTTTTGTATTTAAATTAAAAATAATTATATATAGAAATGACACATATTATTGATAAAAATATTATTACTTTTTTTGAATTTTGCATTAGCTATTATAGGTACTTTTACGTCTAAGTTATAATATTATAATATATTAATATTTTAAGTTATCACGAAATCTGGGATTCTGAAATGATTCAACCATTTTAGAATAATAATTTAGTAACACAAGATATGAATAAGATTAAGACATTTGCTTTGACAAGTAGCTACTTACTTTATTTTGCAATTTCTATGAAGCTTCGTTTTCATGACATGCATGAATTGTTAACCAGAAAAATGATCCTGACAAATTTTATAAACGTCTTACAGCTTTCTTTGGATATTATTTATTGATACAAATTAAAATATTATTCTCTTAATTTTATTTTTAATAATTATATCTTTAAATATATATATTATTATTATTAAATATTAAATTACAGTTTTTTAAAATTGATTATTTGAATAAAATTAATAAAAACTAATTTTTAATGATACTAAAGAAGTATAACTTCTCACGCGCGTACATGAATACACGCAACCACTTTTTTATTTACTCTCTCTCTCTCTCTTCTTCTTTCTTTTTTTCCCGCTCTTTCTTTGTCACTCTCTTTTATTGGTAGTTTTTTTTTTCAAAAAGAATAACATTTTTATTTTACTATTTTGTTTTTTTATTTATTAAATTTACAAGTTTCATTAATATTAGCGATAAATTTAAAAGTAATAAGTAATAAGAATATTACAAATATCAATTCTTAATTCTTAATTTCCTTGTCCTTGTTTACCAGCTCTTTTATTGTCGCCATTGCCATCATTTTTTCCAGGATTTCTTTTTATTATAATCCACAATGTTCCCAACCATGTGCATTTCTTTAGAAATTTTATTTAATTGTATAACATCTCTCTGATTACTTTCAAGGTAATAAATTAAAGCAAATTTCTTCACACATTTTCTTTTAAAATCGGTTTTTTTACCTTTAAATTTTTTACATTTACACTTTTAGGCCTTTTGATATAGACAATATTGAAAAATAAATCAAATAGGTAGTGAAATAAGTTTATTCAATTGTTGTATAATGACTAACGGAAGTTGTAGCCACTCGAACTGACTTGAACGGTTGACGACAAGAGACTAAAGCTGAGTAAAAATAAACATGAGTGAACAGGATTAAGGATCAAACCAGTAATGGATCATATCCAGATACATAATAAATTCTATGCTAGTAGAGGCTACACAATATTATATTAAGCATCCAAGTATAGGAAAGAGAGAGATCAAAAATTTGGGTAATTAGTAAATAATATTTGCAATAGGTATTGTAAAAAAGCAGGTTTACAACCAAGTTTTATATTTTATGATGATAAAACTTTTTTTAGGACGAAACTAGGTTCACAAAATATAATAAAAATTTCATGTAGGTTTAAATGAGGACGATAGAATATCGTTAAAGTTGAGATGAGGTTCATTTTACTCTTTGTAGGTTGAAATGAGGGTAAAAGATCCATTTTAGGGCCAAAATAGGTCTTAAATTTCAAATCGGGTACAGTAAAACTTTAAAAAGCAACTGTTTATACGCTTGATTAACAAGTTTTTAAGCGAGTCATTAAAAAGATTTTTATTTAAATAATATTATGTCCACCTCTGTTCTATTTATTGGGATCTATCCATTATTTGTTTGTAGTTGTACAGCGCGTGTATAAAATTTTAAAAAAATTATCAACGTTTTTTTTTAATTCTGCTCTGTTTTAATATTGGATTAGTAGAAAATAAATTGGAAGCTCTCTTCGATATTTTCATTCTGTGATAATCTAGAATTATAGTATAGTCAAAAGTGGGTCAGTTAAAGCTTTAAACTTCGAAAGCTCTGAATCTTTTTCTAATCTTCATGCTTTGTAGGCTACGTGTCGCTTCTCTCTTAGCTACGAGTTTCAGGATAAAGAGATATTTTGGATGACACAAATATCCACTTTATTAAATAAGTGGAGCAAGTTCTTTTTTTAAATCATTCGTCGAATTGTAAACTGAAAGGGGGCCGAAAAGAGTTTTCCTTCGATACAATTGATATCTGCATTGTTAACCGATAGTGAGTTACATTTAAACATAAATTTTCATAAATAGTCAATACAAGGAATTTTTTTGCAGGACCAGTTTTCGTAGCAAATTTTACTTACAATAGTTATAGTTTCAGAGTTTGTAGCGGGCAAAATTAATTACTGGACATCTTTTATGTAAAATGTTATTTTCTACAAATTTCATCTAAAACTTTTTCTTTTTTCTGAAAATTTCAATATTTTACCTGTCATAGATGCGATGCGCATTAATTAACGCAACCCCTCCCGACAGCCAGACGGTATGATGTCGTATGATGTCCGGGATAGTGCGAGAGATAACATGTATCAAAAATGGCCGACCTAAAATTCTTTTTTTTCGACGTCGCTAGCTCTCGTACTATTAGATGAGACAAAATTTAGGTTACCTACGTGCAAGATTTGACGAAATTATACCATATAATTTTTCCTCTATTAATATCTATTAAGAATCCGCGTTCTCCTCCTCATCCCCACACAATCTGCAATTGAGGTCTTGTTGAGACACCCCAATAGTCTGCAGATGCTTTCCCAGTCTACAGTGTCCGGTTATTATCAGTACCGACGTATAGGTATAGTAAAAGAAATATATAATCGGGTCGAACTTTTGATTTCGAGTTTTTTATGGAAATACACGTTTTGAGGTCCCCTGAGTCCAAAAAAGTGGTTTTTAGAAACATGTCTGTGTGTGTGTGTGTGTGTGTGTGTGTGTGTGTGTGTGTGTGTGTGACAGCCATATCGTATCGAAAGCTTTATCCGAATTACGCCAAACTTAGAATTTTGTCTTCATATTATATTTAGTTGTGCCGCGAAGGTTTTGGTTTAAATCGGTTAACCGGAAGCTCCGCTTTATTGTAGGAGTTTTAGAGCTTTTTAAATTGTTTTCGAAAACAGCTACAATGATTTTCTTTTAACGTTCTATAGTTCTTAGACGCATTAATGCCTAAAACTTTATTTGAAAAGTTTTCCCGAGAAAATTCAAATAAGGAGGGTTCTGGGGCTAAGGGTGGGATAATGTATATAAATAGAGGCTGTATGCATATAGTTCTGTTTATCTTTTTATATTAAAAATCTTCTGTGCGTGTGTTTGTAATTAAACTCCTCCTAAACGGCTGGACTGATTTTGATGAAATTTTTTGTATGAGCTCAGTTGGATTCGAGAATGGTTAAGATTTACAATTAGATAATTACTTTTTTTTTTATTCGAGAAGTGTTTTGATTAAATAGAATGTTTATTTTTATGGTTTATTTTTTCCGGTATGTTGATGAGATCAGATTCAGGAAAATTTTCTGTACATTTGCTACTTTTTGGTACATCAAAACAGTTCAGATTGTTACAGCTTATTTATAAAAGATTGAAATTTTTGTATTTAAGACAAGAACAGCGAGTATCATAAAAGAAAGTACTGTGACACCTCGCAGCAGATTTTTTAAAAATTTATATATCTTGTTTATAATTATACATTTTCCTAGAATTGGAATTTATTTTATATAAATTAAACTCCAGTATGAAATGAAAATCGACTTTTCTTAAATGGGGACTCTTTTTTTGGGAATTAACTTAACTTGATTTTTAAGTTACTTGACTTGAATTTGGTGTTAAATCAAGTCAAACCCAATTCAAATGTTAAAATGTATATTTTAAATTCAATATTCGCAATTCATTTAATTTCAGAATTAAAATATTAATTTCCCGTAATTTTACGTTATCTCGTAAATCTCTTTTCGTATTTGATCCATTAATTAGTAATTGTCTACATTTTTACTTTCGTTGAATTTTCGATTCCGAGTTTCACATGAAATACAGGTTTTGGGGCCCCCTAATTTCAACAACGTGTTGCTTAAAAAAAAAACTCTTTAAATAAGGAGAGGTCTGGGGTTAATGGTGGGAGTTCGTATATACATAAAGGCTGTATATTGTAACGTTTTTACGGATTCTTGAATTTGTGTTTAATTTATTAAAATTTATTTTAACAAATGTTTATTTATTTATCTTACACTATTTACACTTTTTTTCGATTTATCACTCCCGATTTATGTATCACTGTCGTTGATTTATTTCAGACTGGTTACGTTCACGATTTATTTAAGACTGCGTTGGCGATTTATTTCACACTGAACTGCTTGTGCTTGTCTTCACTTTATATAGGAATTCGGAATTCTTCTAGAACATTCGATTCTGTTATCCTTTTGCCAGTACTTTCATTTTCTTGGAAACACAGAATGTGCTAGAAGCTCCCCTTAATTTACTGAGTAATTCTTTTGGCCAAACTCTTCACGGTAAGGGTGGTTCTAAAGAACAAGAGATCTTTCTAGAGTTCCTGGAAATTTCTCTCCCATCCTATTTACACGTCGCTCCCATTGGCTGGTTGGCAGGCTTGGCTCATCCGCTGGTGAGATAGTTCAAAGAGCGGTGTCACTCCCAACCTCACAAAATGGCGACACCCCTCCATCTTTAAAATTCAGTTCTGTTTATATAGTTATAAAGTGCTTATAGTTCTTTTAACCAACAGCGAAAAAGTAAAAGAAAATACTGTGGCCCCTCGTAGCAGATATTTCTCTATTGCATTTGATTTCTTGTGAGTGATTCCGGTGTCCTAGTCAAATACCGTGATGCACGTTCTGATGGGATATTTTTTAAATCATCAATTTTTTTTTCTTTTTATTTATGGTCATTCTATGGTTAATTTCTAGCTCATATTATATTCACTGAAACCACATGATATTCGAATTTTCTCTAATACAAAGATCTTCACATTTTATACTTTTGAGAACCCTTCAAGCTCATGTTTAAGTAAAAGAATAAATAGTGAATCAAAACAGTTAGTGGTTACTTACGAAACTCCTGTCGAGGTTACAGAAAACTCAAGGGTTCTGTAAAATTATTGAGAAAAGACTTTCGGTTAAAATTTCAAACTTTTAAAATTGGCAATTTTAGATAAGAATTCAGTGATGAATCGTTATAAATAAGCCTTTAAACATACCATGATAGAAACAGTATTTTGTACCCCTAGAAGTGGAGACTTTTTTGCGAGTATATCCAATCCGTTATAAAAATATTTTTATAAAACAGATTTTTTCAGATGATAAAGATAACTTCAATAAAAACTTGTCGGGTAGTATCTAAAAAAATTCAATGAGGAAACCTTTTCTTCTTTGAGGGCAAAGGGTAGTTACAAATAGGAAATTTACCACGTACACTAAAATTAGGATATATAAAATTACGTAGGTAATATACCAATTGAACGCTTCATGTGCTTTTTTTTTGTTAAGGGAATGCGTGATTCAAATCTTTTTTTTTCTATTATTTGTATTATTACATTTATTTAGTATTTATGAGAGGGTGGTAATGGGGTGATAATGTAAAGAATCGCAATGGGGTGTATTTCATATTATATCCACATAGTATGCTGCTGACTGCTTTTAACATTTATTCGTTTGTTTTATTTTAACTGGAAAAACATAATTTAGCTTTTATCATAATATCATTTACTGTGGATGGGGGGTGCAAAATCTTTTAGTACATAAATTGATTTTTATTTAGCTTTTGTATTTAATTTAAAGTATTCATACCGTATTCGTGTGAGGTTTACCGAAGGCTTTGATAAAGATCGTTTTTTTTTTTTTGAGGATCTGAATTTCAATATTTTAACGAGGATATTTATGGTTTTATAGGTTCGAGTGCAGTTAAATGTGAGGGTTATAGGTGAGGGTTGAAAGGTTTCTTTTTTCTTTCATATTGAATGATATTAAATCGTATACTATGTTTCGTGTTTCATAAATAAAAATGTAGGCAAATGTCTGTTTGCAAAACATTTCAAGATACGAGCTACCAAACATTTATCATACGTCATACACAAAGAGGTTAAATTCTTTGCATTTTCTTTTCATTGCGACCTTTCATAGCATCAACCTACACTTTTACGTAACCCCCTCCCCCCGCAACACATTAAATGAAACCCTTGGAAAAGGTCGTTTTTTGCGATGCATAATTCAAAATATTTTTTTAGTAATTTTTTTTTTCGCTGTTGGTCTAAGAGTAAGTTCATGTTTTTGTAAATGGAATCATTAATTTAATTACATGGTAATTAAATCTCAGATATCTCCACCTTTACAAAAAAATTAGTTATAAAAAAATGATTAATTGATTTTTTTTTTTAATTTTTCACCTGAAAATAGGGAGACCTGAGTTTTTATTTTATTATTTTTTTTCTATAGACTAATTGTAGAGCATGAAAATTTTAATTGTTGTATCAGTCATTTAAAGTTGTTAAAATAACTGTGGCTCTTTCTTGATTCTTTGGGGTTGAAAAGTGGGACATGAATTTTTTAAATTTGGGGTTGTTACATGTAATTTTCTTTGATTGACGCGTGTTTGTTTTTTTAATGGGGGTGCAATGGGGGTCCTGGAATCCCGACAAATGTTAGGTTGTGGTGTTTCACTGTAAAAGTTTGAGCTCTCAATAATAAGAAGCACTGCATCGCCCATATCCATTTTCCATTTATTATAAATAACATGGGAAAAACATTCTCTTGCGCTTTTCGAATTTTATAACTCACTTTGGGAACAATATTTTCGAATAACCAAAACATATTCTTATAGAACATTGAATGCTCTACAAAGAAGATCTTATCTAATTTTTTGGTGTAGGGGAAAGTGGGGTATTAGAGAACAGCTAACTTTAAATTATCTTAATTAATAAAACAAAATAACAATTTTAGTAAAATTTTGTTATAACATAAACTACTTTAATAATTTGAACTCAAAACTTTTTTATAACAATAACAAAAATAAGATAATATAAAAGCCCAGGTCACTGATTCACTCACTCACTCATTCTGTAACGCTCAATGCCTACTATGATTGCCTATACTATGCCTACTATTATTGAGCCAACCCCACAACAAGAACATTTACTCAATGATAATCGTATTTTCACTTGCAATGTTGTGTATCAAGAAATTTTATAAACAAATAAAACATTCATGAATTAAAAATACATTATTCATTCTTTTTATTGAACTCATTCATACGTTTTGGTTGTCAAACACACTGATACGAACGCATGCAATAACTTTCACGTAAGAAACTCTCGCTTTTTTTTAAAAAAAATAGGGCGCCGTAGGCGCCCCAGAACAACTAGTATAGAATATAAAAAATAAAAAATATCGCCATTCCTTTTTCCCCGGTAGTGTGTGGGGTAATTGAAATCAATCCGCGGGGGAAATAGAAACAAAATTGGTTAATAATATACAAAAAATAAATTTTAATGATTTTTCACTATTTTTCACACAAATCACAGACGTAATCATTAGACGTATATTGACAGCTCGTGCATTCGCCATGGGCCCACCTCTTGTATTTTTACACATAATCCAGTCTTCTTTTGGGGGTGATTCATATTTTTCCGTGCAGAATTTACAATAATAGTCCATGTCGCCACTTTCCTCGAACACTGTTTTCAAATTTCTAACGACCGCTTTATTCTTGACTGATGGTGCCTTCGAATTTAATGTTTTACTTCTTCATTGTTGTAATTAAATATTTTTATTTTTCTTTTCAGTTTTTCTTTTTTGTTTTTCTTCTTATTTATGTTTTATGGGAGTACTGGATAAAATTTGAAATTTTTTTCTTTTTCTTCGTTGTAAAGTTTTTATTTTAGGAATGATAGGTACATTGGCTATGTCAGAAAGGAGCACAGGAGTTAATGAGAAACAGAAGTTTTAATGGGAAAATCGGTTCATGTTCATGAACAATAGTGGTATTGTGACTATAATGATTGTGTGATGTTGTTGCTTGATCGTCCACAGGAATTGTTTTCTCAGTTGTAGTAGTATCACGAACGGAAGTATGTGGATCATGAATGCCATTGTTGAATACATTAATAAATGGCATATTTGCGAAGTATTTGTTAAACTTGTCCGTATCGATGGGATGAATTCCAGCCACTCTAAAACCATTGATCGCTTTGCTTATGTTGGCTGTCTTGTTGTACATATTTGTAAACAGCTCATTTTTGTAGAACATGTTTTTTTTCTTAAGCCTTTTCTACACTTACTGATCGCTATGTGTAATGTGCAATGTATGTATGTCGTCGCCACAAATTTCATAGACTTCAATAGATTCTATAGATTTCAATATAGACTTCAATAGATTTCAATAGACTTCAATAGATCTAATAAAATTAGTAATAAAAAAAGTAAAAAAAATTATTGATGATGCACAGATGTGAAGCTTAAAAGGCTTAAGATGCAGTAAAAAGTATTTTTTACGATTGACTTGTTTTAATAGGTGAAACTTTCCGCCTAATTGGCATTATAGTTGAGCAGACACAGGAAGCTGACTTAGAGACAGATTTACCTACAATAATATTATGGTCACTATCCCTTGAAGGTCCTTAAAAAGCGTTTTTTTTTAAATTATTATTGTAAAGATTAATCCTCCCCTAAATCAGCATCCTTCTTTCTCTTGAGCCTTTTTTGATTCCTGGATGGAGGAAACTTATTTAGGTTTTCCCGTACAGTTGGGTTTGGGTGAGTTGCATATGTTTCGCTTAGCTTTCGATATTTGTTTTGAATAACAGCCTCCACTTCGGGCATTTTTAAGTCGTGGTACAAGGTGGCGCCTGTAAAGTCTAGTACTCACTAGTAGACATGTGGTGCGATTTGTCTAAAGACACTGTTCTTTGTCTCGTCCATACTTCGAAGTGAATTTCTCAGTCTTATCTTCGGAGTCCACCATGGAGAACAAAATAAAATAAACAAATTTAAAAAATTAATGGAGCTGGCCATGGCTCTCTTCTAGACAACAGTGACCTCCACACTGTTGCAAAACATGCCTAAAGTTTCATACTGTCTCCTAAAGTCTCTCTTTCCAATCGGGAGTCGTTAAACTTGTGTTTTTTCGTCTCGTAACAAGCCCTAGACGGGGATTCGTCTATAGACATGTCTACCGAGACAACCTGAGACCCGTCTCAGAGACCAAAATCGTGAAAAATATTTACTAGTGAGTACTAGGATTAACGTACCGTGGGGCATTAGTCACAAGTCTCAGAGCCTTGCTCTGTGTCACTTATACTCGTTTTATTTGGCTTTTGGGTGCTATGCCTCAGAGCATACTCATACATCCAAACAGGTCTCACGACTTAAAGATATAAGAGTCGCTTCCGATGCATGGATAGAGCCCTGTTGTCAATAATTAGCCTTTTAAACTGCATAAAACGAATACGAAGTCGAGCTGTGAGACTCGTGATGTGTGGGTTCCAGGTAAGCCTGGAGCCCATTGTTAGACTCAAGTCTTTACCCTTTGTGTTCACCCTCGACTCTGTTCTTCCGTTCAAAGTTATTGGGAAGTGGTTTGTTTTTGTTTTAAAGGAGAATATTATTATTTTGGATTTCTCTGGGCTTAGACCATTTTTACACCACTCATCGATCAATGCTCTTGGATTCTTTCTGCTACGTCAGTGCAGTCCCCCTTGCATAATATAGTGACATCATCAGCGTATTGCGCCAATATTGTTGCGTTTGTCCTGGGGATGTCGTATGTATATATTGTGTACAGAAAAAGTCCGAGTACGCTTCCCTGTGGCACTCCTGACCATATTTCTCTTTAAAAGGGGTAGGTGTTTTCAATGCTTACACTGAAAATGCGTCCATCCAAGTATGATTGTAATATTCTGATGTTGGTGTCGGTAACAGTGGTTTCAGTTTACAAAGCAGTCCTGTTTGCTGTACTTTGTCGAAAACCTCTTTTGTGTCCAAGAAAATACCTAAGCAACAGTGGCGTGCGGTGACTTTTAAAACAGAGCATGCGGTCAGAAGCGGGGGGGGGATAGAAACCAATTTTTAAAATTTATTTTTTTATTTGATAAACATGGTATTATTTGTATTCATTTTTAAAAATTAGCCTTATTCAACGCTCCTTCTTAAAAAAATCATCAATAACCTCATCATATAATGTATTTAAAAACCATGAAAATAGTTCTTATCCTAAAGAATAGAACATTTAGGGCCTCTGGGTAGGGCCTCTGGGTAAATAATTCAAAATAAGTCACGAACAGTATCAGTAACAATGAGTAGCCGTAGTAAATTCAATGTGGAAATTCAAAACGTCAAACGCATCTGTAAACGTCAACCGGCGAAGTGAAACGCCGAGAGAGATAGGACTCGACCGTACTAGTGCGCATGCGCGACCAATTCTAGCCAAGCAATCGCATGCGACGGTCGCTGCGCATTAATTCGGCTTTTGCCGTTCATTTGACGTGGTATTCTATGCCAATTTTATAAGCGATACGTTTCATAGTTTCGTTAATTAAAAAATGTATAAATAATAAAAATATTTAGTATTTGGTATTTTTAGAATCATTTTACAACACATGCAATTACGTAAATTAAAAAATGAATGAATCATAAGAAAATATTTAATTTTTTAAATTGTCCTACAATCCCAAGGCATGCGCCGCATCTACAGCATGTATGGACCACTCGCCACTGCTAAGCAGGTCTCCTCTTAACTGCGATTCAAATAAGTCGTAAATCTGCCATTGATAAGTGAAAATGCCTTATTAACTCTATTTAATAAATGTCCCTCTGAACAATGCTGGATATTATAGCCATCAGGCTTATATGATTTTGAAGAAATATAATCTTTTTATTTGCATCAAAAGATAAAACGACTTTACTTATCTTTATATTGAAAAGACCGAAATAAATATCTTAAGATTAATTAAATTAGTACGTACACTTCATCGTGTTAATTTAAGTGTCCCTATGCGCGCGCATAAAAAAATTACTCACCCATTCTTTTCATATAACGCCAAAATAAGAAAGCTTCCAAGTCTCTTGTAAGGTTCAACAATCTGATAATCAAAAAGTTCAAGGAAATTCAAAACCAGAAATATCAAGTTTCATTTATATCAGAGCTTTTTTCTTTAAGCGTTGATTGTTGGTGTAAATTGAGTCATTAAAGCGAGCAAATACGGAAAACGAGAAACGGGAATCGTGAAACGTAAAACGTAGACCAAACATTGGAATATAGACGAAACGTTTCTCTTTTTCGAATACAAATGCACACGAGGACAGGAATTGAATTATAAAAGTGTCATTGAACTTCAAATGTGCTTAGTTGACAGTCAATAGAAACGGATTTACGAAAATCTTTTCAAGGATTTGTCTGTGAATGAACTTTCTCTTCTTACTTTCTCATATAAAACAGCATGAAATAGTATCATTGAAAGTTTTTCTGTACCTTCTTTTTATGTAATTATTATCGTTAACAGAGCTTTCGACATGTTGGTATATTGTAGCATCAAACGGTTTAAATTCGTAAATTTCCCGTCATAATTGTCGTCAAGGAACATAAAGAAAAATTTGTGGGATTAGAGTGGGGGTTTTGCGTGCTTTGCGTTTATATGCTTTGGTTTTGATTATTTTTAATTATGATATCATAATGTAGATAAATACGAAATATCATTTTAAATCATAAATTCCTTGAAAACTTAATGGATTTTCCATTTGAATTTTATACCATTTTTCAAGTAATTTTTCTCAACATTAACTATAATATTACAAAATAAGCGATTTGTTTATCGTTCAAAATGCTATGAAAGTCAAAAGAATATTTTTTACTTATTTTTGAAATTATACTTCTTTAGGCGCGTTATAAAAAAATGATGAGAGTGAAATTTTTAGATGGGCGGCCATCTTGAGACAAAAATTAACAAAATGAAGTTGGCCGCAAAAACACTCGGTTTCTTAGCGCGCGTAATTTGAATTTTTGTTTTATTAATTTACTTATTTATTTATTTTTATGTTAAAAATTAAAAATAATTATATATACAAATGACATATATTATTAAAAAAGAAGTTATTACTTTTCTCGAATTTTGCAGTACCTGTCATAACATTTTTCTAGTTTAGTGATGAAAATGACGTCTGCATCCCATGCATTTTCTTGGTTATCACGAAATCTGGCATTCTGAAATTATTCAACCATCTTAGAATAATAATTTAGTAAAACAAGATAAGAATAAGATTAAGACATTTACTTTGAAAACTAGCTACTTACTTTATTTCCCAATTTCTATGAAGCTTTGTTTTCATGACATGCATGAATTGTTAACCAGAAAAATGATCCTGACAAATTTTATAAACGTCTTGCAGTTTTCTTTGGATATTATTTATTGATACAAATTAAAATATTATCCTCTTAATTTTATTTTTTATAATTATATCTTTAAATATATATATATATATATATATACTATAACTAACTTTATGGGAATTTTTTTTTTTGTTATTTTGTTCTTTTATGAGAAATAATAAACACTTGATTAAGTTTTATAAGTATCCTACAGAAGCCATGAATTTCTATAAATAAGCCACCTGTTTACTACAATGAATTCGTTTAAAAATCACATCGTGATCCTCCAGGATAATATGCTTTTCAGGGTAAATATTACTGTTGTGTTATTTTGATGCATCAGCATTATTACTGTGAAGTTTCATCAAAATCTGTCTAGTGGTTTTTGTGGTCGAGTATCAAAGTCATCCTCGCAAACTTTCACGTTGATAATATTATAAGGATAAAGTGAACGCGAAGAGAATTATTTTGGAAACCTTGCAGGCTATCGAGCGTTGAAATTACATCTGTACTTGGAAAATATTTATTGAATCAAAGTAAATTCTTTAGAGATACAAATTTGAAAGGATTAGGTCTAAAATTACAAAAATTTAATTGTGAAATAACGCCAATCATCCATTTTATGTTGTACTTATCACAAATGCATCAGTCTTATTAAAATAAGCTACATTTCTTTGAAATGTAGAGTTTTTATACCAGTGTTTCTCTAACTTTTTGGTTTGCGACTCCCTTTACTCATAAATTTTTGAAAGACTTCTTAACCAATGCAGAAAACCTATGAAAATTAAGGAGGGAGGTTATTTAAATTCAAGAATCACTAGTCCGTACTAGGGATGTTACGGAGGTGGTTACACATGTGGTGGCAGCAGTGGCGTGCGATGAAATTTACGAGTAGGGAAGCTATTTTTCATTATTGTAAATTTTACTATGAAAATGCCTGGTAAATTTTTATACAATGAAGCCATTTTGCACCATCGTTTTTACTTTGAAAATGTCATATAATTTTTTTTTGTAGCGCTAGATATACTTAACGTAGGTTTTGGCCTTCTGCTTTTAATAATTGTTTCTTTTTTTTTGAACGGTATGGAGCCAAAAATTTTATTGAAAACATTTTCAACTATGCAATTGCAATCTAAAGCCATGGGGATATAAAGACAACATTTTTAAATATATTTTTGGGGACTTTGGTAACACTCTTATTAGTTTTTGACAGTTGGTAGTACGGTTACTTGTTCGGAATGGCGAATTGACTTCAAGTTTGTTAGAGTAATTGTTGGAAGAAGATTTCATTGCAATATTTTAAAGATTACATTTTATTCAATCATTTCATCACAGTGAAGAATAAAAAAGGTAATTATAATATTTGAATTTTGATGTTGTACAAAAGTATGTTTTTAGAGGTAGAAAGCGTAGCAAAAAGCTAGCTGGTAACGAACGGTTACGTTGCGAATTTTTTTGGATTATGATTTGTTTTGTCATTCCCTCACCGTCATTTCCTCATTTTGATAAAAGGTTAGGAGACAAAGAGTTATGAGGTAATGACTTTCAGGCTAGATCAACTCGGTTTTCGTACATCTTTGCTTACAGAAACTTTTTAATTTGTAAGTTAATATAACCTAGTAGAATTCAAAATATATTTAAAAAATAAATAATACGATTTCATATGAAAAATAAATATAATCATCATTTCCTCACCTCAGTCATCATTCCCTCACATTTAAATTGTCAAAACTCATTTATTACCACGATATTTTTCACTTCTAGTAGGATAAATAGTACAAATTTAAGATCAAATAAAGATGAATTAATTTAAATATTTTTCATAAATTTATTGAACGGTGATTTCGAGATTCCATGAGAATTACCCTTTTACGTTTAATATCTAAACATCAAAAGTAATTTCAAGTGAGTTTCCTACGTTCAAAAGTAAAACAAAAGTACCTTTATGTTTAGATTTTTTCATTTAAAAGCCAGTAATAAAAAAATGGAAATAGGCTGCATAAGTCCTGTTTAAGACTTTGAATTAAGCTAAGCTTAATTTAAAGTACCTACCTACCTAAATTAATTTTTTGTGTAATTTATTGAATGATTTTGCCAAAAGAATATAGTATGAATTATTTATACGTTATATAATAATCAAACACCTGATGAAGACCAAATAAAATGGTTGAAACGTTGTGTATTTGAAGTTATACGTATCTTTTAAATATATTTTTAATAATATTACTCAATAATCAAATAATCGGTTAAATTTGTTTCCTTCAATTTCAATAATCACAATTTCAAAATTTAAATTCCTCTCACAATATTTTGTTTAAATAATGACATTTGGAATATGGTTGAAGTCTGCGGTCAAACTGAACAACTGAGATTTAAAAATCTACATATTTGTTTGTATTGTGTGTCTGTGTGTGTCAAACGCGTGGTAGTGTGTGTGACGTCTTTTTTCATTAATTTAAGGTATTTTGAAGCATTATTATAAAAAAATATTATCTCAAAACGCAACTTCCTCATATAAACTTCAATTGTGCCAAATTTCATACTCCTCCGTTCGTATTATATTCGGTAAATGGGGTTTAAAATTTTTGCTTCACGTATTAATATATAGATTCTAATAAATAACGGATAAATATGTACGCAAATTTGAAATATTTTTGAAAAAAAAAATATTTACTAATGTATTTTCGAAAGAAATAAGGGAAGCGGCGCTTCCACAGCTTCCACTGACCGCACGCCACTTTGTGGACTCTGAAATAGATCAAACCCTCTTAAAGCTACAAAATAAAAGAAAAAAATTCCAGGGGAATTACTTTTTCGTTATAAAAGTTTCGTTGAAAAATCTCATTTAAGACGAGCAAATCATACAATTTTCACTTCAAAAATCTATGAAATGATATACCATAGGTTTCTTTCTATCATATTTAACTCGATAAACGCAAAGCTCTAGATTGCGAGAGAAGCTTTCGATAAAGCTTGAATCATTCGACTGCGGTTGTTTGTTCGTGTGATATTTGGTAATTATTGATTTGCAAAAGTGGAAACCATACCGCCTCTATAACTATATAACTATCCGGTTGGTGCGATATCTTAAAACGTTCCTCATAAATATAAACCAACGGCAATTTTTATTCGATTCGTCACGTAAAAGGCCTTCCATCGTCGCTTGAAATTCTCGCTCGTGTCGGATGTGCAATAATTTTCAATATCCGACTTACTGGAACCGATAATAGTCTTCCACTAGTTAATAGAAATAAGGCTCCCATTTCAACCCCCTTTGTCGTCACAGCCCGCCAATCGGTGGGGTGTTATGAACGACTAGTGACGATAATTTCAATATTTCTATATAATAAAATTTAATTGATTCTATGTTATTTTTATGGAAAACTAATTTTTTGTGGTTATGTTTTGTGTTGCAGAGTTAGTAGGACGTGGCGATAAGAAATTCGGCGATAAATGCGAGGACACGCAGGAGTGTGGTTTTCGTGGCTCGATATGCGGAGTCAATCCCAAATCGTGCCAATGTATTCCTGAACTACCCATCACCAATCACATCGATAAATGCGGCAAAGGTTTGTTTGCCTCTCTATTTATTTGTTTTGGTTCCCTAGGGCAACGTATATATTATATAGACTTCACGTTGTTAAGAAAATGTCGAGAAGTTGCAGTGGAAGTAATTCTATGCTAAATGCATTTTGAATGCTTTATTAAAACAAATAAAACATTTTTTTGTTAAAATTGCATACAGGTCATATTTGTCAAAATATTACAGTGAGCACACAACGTCACATTACGTAACATGGACGTAACAGTTACATAACAAAGTGAGTTCTGTCCAAGGTTGTTAGATACATAAGGTATGCTCACTTGACTAGGCGGCGTATCTTTAATCTCTAAAAATGACGTCACTGGTTTGTTGTTTCTGACAGAAGCCAGTAGAGGCGTTAAAGGCCATTAGCTATCGTTGGTTTGTGGGGGATTCCACCTGGTTACTGCATTTTGTTGGCACTACTATATTTAATAAAATATGCTTTTTATTTAGGTTATTAAATCCCTTTTAACAACAAATTTAAACTTTCAATATGTCAATAATTAATTTTTATGAACATAAAAAATGTTAGTTTGATTTTTCTTTGTTATTGTATTTTACTTGAATAATGAAGATATATTTCTTTTAGAATCTATACCTTACTTAGCTATAAATTTTGAATTCCCGCGTCAGCCAACAAACCAGTGTTTTGATATATCATCATTATTCAATTCAAATAAAGTAATAAAGAAAAATCAAATTGATATTTATTATGTTCATAAAAATTAACTATTAACATTATAAAACTTTATTTTTTGTGAAAGGAAGCCCACCTTCTTAAACTAGATGAACCTAGGAAGATTACAAAAAAAAATGAATATAAACAATATTGTTTAAAAAAATCAAAATAAAATAAAGTATGTATATAAAAAAAGTTTTATTTTGAACTTTAACTGAGCAAAATGAAACAAAATGAAATGTCAAACTATAGAGCGTAATAAGAACCTTGCGCAATAAGAACAATAGTAGTGATAAGAACCAATTATAGCAGATATCTAATGGTTCTGTCAGAAACCGCAAACCATTGACGTCAGAGCAAGGTAATAACCTTAAAAGTGAGCACCCCTGGAGTTCTGTCTATATTACAGAACTGTAATGTTGTGCATCTAAGACAATCCAAAAGAAAGAGATAAAACATCGTCGCTAATGACCATAGTAGTTGATATGACCTTAAATAAAGAAAAATACCAAATGATCTTCAAACGTTTATAACTTCTTGTTGTACAAACATATTTAAAACTCTGCCATTGTGATATCATTTCCGGTGACCCCTCGGAAAAAGGTGCTTGCACATTAACAGCAGAGCTCATTCATGATAGGATCATCTAAGATCAAAAAATCAAATTGCGTCTTGTATTTAATACCTTAAACTAGAATTTGGACGGAGGAAGAAAAAGTGAAAACCTAGAAATTTCGGGAAAATTTAATCCACATTTTTTTTTAAATACATAGTTGCAATTAAAAAAAAAAATTTTCGTCCAAGTCCTTGCAAATAATATCTCAAAGACGTGTGTAAAATTTCATCAAGATCGGTTAAGTAGCTTTCCTGAAATCTTGACAACCGTCTTTGAAAATCCGGTTTTGAGCGCGAAACTTCCCAAGGCTCTATCTTCGAAACTATTTTTCCGATCAACTTGAAATTTAGGACAATATTCTAAACATGTTGTAGAATTTTATAAGACAATGAAAAAAATCTATTTTTTGAAACCGTGAAACCCATGTAACCCCTTAAGGGGGTATTCTAGTCTAGAGGCCTGAATTTTGAGCGTTTTTTGTCTACTGATAAAACATGAGCTTTTGATATTTTTACCATCCATTTTTTTTCAGTTTTGTATTTATATTCAGAGAATAGATACACAAAATTAATTTAAAAAAAAAAATTTTCGTTGAGTTATGCGCCCTTGAAGTAAAGAGGGGAAAAAAAGGCCGTGTCCTCGTCACCATGATTTCTATCCTTGTGGTCATCTGAAAAATAAAACAATGATGGATTCTTGATAAGTATGAATGTCGCTATTGTATGAATCTCCAAAACTGAAAAAAAAAATGTTTTTCTTTAAATGGCGGCTACTCAAAAATAAACGTCGATTTTTTCGCTCATTTTTTAACTTTGTCGAATTTTTTAAAAATATTACAAATTTAAAATTTTCATTTTTTATTGGTTCATGCGATAGAGAGATATTTAAAGAAAATTCATGTCAAATTTTAAGTGAATCGGGTGATTAGAACTTGAGATATTGTGGCTACCACATCGTCTCAACCGGTCTAGTTGCCACGAACCTAAAACGGCTATAACTTCGGAAATAATTTGAATTTCCTTTTAGAGAAAAACCCTTTTAGAGAAATATTTTTGAATATATAACCTATTGGATTATGAAAAAAAATTCGATTTTTTTAAATTTCTAGACTAGAATACCCCCGTAAGGTCAAAATTTTAACCGCCATTTTGTCAAAAGATTTTATTTTGCTTATTTCTTCGGTTCCATGCGTTTTGATTCCCGGACAAAATATCCCCCGACAAAATATCGCCACGACAAAACATCCTCAGACAAAAAGTCCTCATAGAATAACTGCACAACGTGTTTGCAGCATAATTTTGATGTTAAAACATTTAGTTTTGTGTAAAACTTCGCGATGTCAAAAAGTGCACATTCAGTCAACTACTCAAAATTATTTAATATAAAATCTTAGTTATTGAGCTCAACAAATATTTGGTCCACGGAATTAATCAAAGAGTGCTCTTTTATCAGAAAATTGTGAGGTTTTGAAATTGCACGAAATATTTTTGTTATAGGGATATTTTGTTTGAGGATATTTTGTCCGTGGATCAAAACGCCTGACACCGGTTATTCATTACTTTAACGAAATCCGTTTGGTTATTTTATTCCAAATGATTCAGTCCAGAGATATCGTGGTCACCGCAAGATCCACTTTTGAGGGGAGCTTTTGAATATCAGTTACAACAGCTTTCAAAAGCTGCTTCTATTATTTTTACGATAATGAAAATGTTAAAAAATATAGTTTAAAATTACCGTAATCTGTGTACAAATTTTAACATTCATATTTAATAATGCAAAAATTTTCTCAGAAAAAATTCTTTTTTTTTTGGGGGTTTCCTGGCTATATCTAATACTTAAAGTAAATTTTCCTCGTTAATTTTTTATTGAAGTTATACTTTTTTAGGTGCGTTATGAAAAAAATGATGAGAGTAAAATTTTTAGATGGGCGGCCATCTTGAGACAAAATTTAACAAAACGAAGTTAGCCGCAAAAACACTCGGTTTCTTGTCGCGCGTAACTTGAATTTTTGTTTTATTTATTTACTTGTTTATTTATTTTTATATTTAAATTAAAAATAATTACATATACAAATGACACATATTATTAAAAAATATCTTATTACTTTTCTCGAATTTTGCACTAGCTGTTATACCATTTTTATAGTTTAGTGATGAAAATGACGTCTGCATTCCATGCATATTCTTGGTTATCACAAAATCTGGCATTCTGAAATGATTCAACCATCCTAGAATAATAATTTATTAACATAAGATATGAATTAGATTAAGACATTTACTTTGACAAGTAGCTACTTACTTTATTTCGCAATTTCTATGATGGTTCGTTTTCATGACATGCATGAATTGTTAACTAGAAAAATGATCCTGACAAATTTTATAAATGTCTGGCAGCTTCCTTTGGATATTATTTATTGATATAAATTAAAATATTATTATCTTAATTTTATTTTTAATAATTATACCTTTAAATATATATATTATTATTATTATTAAATATTAATTTACAATTTTTTAAAATTGATTATTTGAATGCAATTAATAAAAACTAATGTTAATGATGCCAAAGAAGTATAACTTCTCACGCGCGTACATAAGTACACGCAACCACTTTTTTGTAAATTTTCTCTCAAGTTACTAAATGGAACGTTATTTATTTTTTATGCGTTATAATGTATGCAGTACTACTCATCAATGAGTCATTCAGTATGTCAATAAGAAAGTATAAAGTAGATATTAAGTAGAGCAAGTGGAATGTTCATTTGAATTTTCCGTCTTCGTTTTGCGTTGTCTTTGACCCAAATCATCAACAATTGAAGAAGCATGAGAAAATGAAACGAAGAGCTTGGAAAGTAGATAAACGACACCCAAACCCCTCTCACTGGCGCCTTTTAATGATCCCTCAACAAGACCCCTTTTGGTCGCTTTTTCAGGCGCCAAACGCCATCAGGCTAGGACTTTAATACACGCACACACACACATCAATATATCAACCTTCACTTATTTGTATTTACATGAATATATGGAACAAATGTGTGTTAGTGTGACAAAACACACAGAAGTACAAAGAAAGCTCGAACTCCAGCGCTCGAAAGCTCGTTCGTTTTGTTGTCGCGAGAAAAATACTGCATAGCAGCGTGCTGAGCTTTTCGCCCAAGCTTCGTTCGTACGTTGAGACAACGACGTAAATATCGACCGCATTTTACTGCAAAACCACCCGTTATACGTTCTATCGTAATCATAAAAAAAAAACGCTAATATCGCGCTTTTAACTTACCCTCGTAACCTGGCCCTCATCCTCTTTAATTTAATACCACTAGCATATTTTTTTTTCTCGGGGCGTTGATTTAATAATTACTAACAGGACTAAATTGTACCGAATATATTTGAAAAAAACATTTTATCATACCATCAAATCTTAGTCGGTACAAAAGAAATGTACCCCCTTTAATTAGTACCTCATTCATTATGCATTTGTAAAAAAAAATATTAACCAAAGAAAATTAGTTACAAAGCATGTCTTTGTTTGAATAAAAGTCATAGAAATTGGTATATAAAAAAGATTAATGCATTTTTTGATATTATAACCCCATTAGAACTCGATTTTTAGGGGGAAAATTTAACAAACGATTATATCTTCCAAGGAAAAATCAATTAGGCTGTAAGTTCAAGAGCCTGTTTCTAATTTATTATTTGAACAAAGAAAACGTAGACAGAACAGATTTTAATCATTTTTCCACAAAATTTTCTTCTAACCTCTTAAACTTTTGAGTTGAAAACTCTTTTATATGAACCACATTAAAAAAAAACTTTTGTTATCGTGAATTTTATTGCAACATTTTTGAAAAAATTATTTTTGATCAATGAAAATAGTGTTGAAAGTTTGTTGTGATATTATTTTTTTGGGGGGTTTTCCGTTTAAAATAATACTGGAGACCTTGTCAAAGCTGGTATGTTGAAAATGAGGATGCTCTTGATTTATGACTTCATTATATTCTGGTCGAATAGAACTTGAAAGAGGAAAGGAAAAGAATGATTTTTCACCATCACAAAACCTTAATGTCTCGGGTAGATGATGAAAAACGGGATGTTGACCTTTTTGTGTCAACGTTGTTTACTTGTATTTATTTTTTTCTCTACTGATACCATCCCTAATCCAGACGTTCCCAATCTGTGATACGCGTATCGTTACAAATAGACAACTAGATACGAGTATTTTATGTAGCCAAAAGGTTGGTCCAAGTTTGGTAAAATTTGAATAAAACTTTCAATAAGATATCATTGTTACCCACCTACAATTACATATGTTTATAAAAATAATTTTTTGAAGTTATACTTCTTTAGGCGCGTTATAAAAAAATGATGAGAGTGACATTTTTAATGGGCGGCCATCTTGAGAAAAAAATTAACAAAATAAAGTTAGCCGCAAAACCACTCGGTTTCTTGGCGCGCGTAATTTGAATTTTTGTTGTATTTATTTTCTAATTTATTTATTTTTATATTTAAATTAAAAATAATTATATATACAAATGACACATATTATTGATAAATAAGTTATTACTTTTCTCGAATTTTGCAGTAGCTGTTATAGGTACTTTTTGAAGTTTAATGATGAAAATGACGTCTGCATCGCGGCGCGGTTTTAGAAGCATTATTAGCGTTCTATTTTATCATCACAAATTAACAAGATGAAGTTGCCCGTAAAACGGCTCGGTGTTTTTAACTAGGCGCGCGTAATTTGAATTTTTGTTGTATTTATTTACTTATTTATTTATTTTTATATTTAAATTAAAAATAATTATATATACAAATGACACATATTATTGATAAATAAGTTATTACTTTTCTCGAATTTCGCAGTAGCTGTTATAGGTACTATTTGAAGTTTAATGATGAAAATGACGTATACATCGCGGCGCGGTTTTAGAAGCATTAGTAGCGTTCTATTTTATCATCACAATTTAACAAGATGAAGTTGCCCGCAAAACGGCTTGGTATTTTGAACTAGGCGCGCGTAATTTGAATTTTTGTTTTATTTATTTATTTATTTTTACAGTTATTACTTTTCTCGAATTTTGCAGTAGCTGTTATACCATTTTTCAAGTTTAGTGATGAAAATGACGTCTGTATTCCATGCATATTCCTAGTTATCACGAAATCTAGGATTCTGAAATGATTCACCATCTTAGAATAATAATTTAGTAACACAATATAAAAATAAGATAAAGACATAATTACTTTGAAAAGTAGCTACTAACTTTATTTCGCAATTTCTATGAAGCTTCGTTTTCATGACATGCATGAATTGTTAACCAGAAAAATAATCTTGTCAAATTTTATAAACGTCTTGCAGCTTTCTTTGGGTATTATTTATTGATACAAATTAAAATATTATTCTCTTAATTTTATTTTTAATAATTATATCTTTAAATATATATTTTATTTTTTTTAATTATTAAATTACAGTTTTTTAAAATTGATTATTTGAATAAAATTAATAAAAACTAATTTTTAATGATACCAAAGAAGTATAACTTCTCACGCGCATACACGCAACCACTATTTTGGATTCAGGGGACTTCAAAACGTATATTTCCGGTTAAAACTCGAAATCGAAAATTCCACCAGATTACAATACTTCTTTTACTATATAGTTGTAAAAGAAAGTTAAAATGCCAAAAAAGTATAAAAATGAGTGAATTGAAAAATTTGGTGTCAAATTAATTTTAAAACGAAGAAATTAATCACAAATTAAAATTAAAATTTCAAATTTCTTTCAGAAAAGGTTTAATATGACGAGCAGAACTTGAAAATTTGTAGAGTTTTGAAAGTTGTTGCCTTTCTTTTAGGATTACAGCTAAGATATATAAATGTCTCCTTTTACTTTCTTTTACTAATACTCTCTTAAATCGAAATAGTGACTTTCGACTACAAACAGTGACTATTCACTATTTTGTAGTGAAAAGTATACCACTATTTGAATTTGGTGGTATACTTTTCACTACAAAATAGTGAATAGTCACTATTTCGATTTAAGAGAGTAGGTATATAGTAAAATAATTATTGTAATCGGGTCAAATTTTCGATTCCGAGCTTTCACTGGAAATATATGTTTTGATTTCAAAATATGGCTTTTTAGAAACGTGTGTTGTTGTGTGTGTGACAGCGATACCGTATCGAAAGCTTCATCAAAATTTCACCAAACTTGGAATTTAGCATATGATATCTTGTTGTGCCGCAAAGGCTGAAATCAGTTGAGCAAAAGCTCCACTTTATTCTATGAGTTTTTGAGGTTTTATAATATTTTAATATTTCGATTAAATAAGATAATTTTTTAATAATATATCAAACATTTTTAATTGAGACACCCGGTTTTTGCACATCTTTTCAGACATCTATTTTTTTCATCCATTTTGGGACATCCTCGATGAGTGAAAACGCTATTGAGCTTAAACGTCGTGTCAAGGTTACCACTACGACTCTAAATGACTTTCACTCCCAATTTCCTTTACGGGACCTTTTTGGGGGTTGCGCTGAAAATCTTTATAGGTGTTAAACCTTCCCTGGGGTATGCACGACAGCTATTCCAAGTTTTATTAAAATCGGTGGAACAGTTTAGGAATGCGTAAAGGACAGACAGACATACATTCGTTTTTCTATAATTATATAGATTTACTTATAAAATTAATTTAATAATATCAACGTTTTGAAATTGCGATATTTTCATACGAGTCTACTATAATTTCAAACGAAATTTTGATAAAATCAAACTAAAAAAAAAAAAAAAAAAACAAATACAGTTGATGGCGCAGTGTTTAGAGCAGGTGCTTTCTCCGCTCCATGCGTCCGTCGTACCGGGTTCGATCCCCGTCGAATCCCTAGATTTCAGATTTATGCTTTAAGACCTACAAAAATTTTCTCTGTGTAAGACAGCTGTGATATGACCATAGCAACTTTAAACACCCAAAAAAAAAAAAAAAAACTGTCTTTCTATTTTTTATGCTATTATATGTAAAAGTCTGACGTACCAACCATTTTAAAATAATTCTTACCAATAAAAAAAAAAACTAAAAATCCTACTAATATTATAAACGTGAAAGTTTGTATGGATGTTTGTAACTTTTTCACTCAAAAAGTACTGAATGGATCTGGATGAAATTTGGCATAGATATAGATTATAATCCGGTGTAACATATAGTATATTTTATATCCAGAAAAAATGTACGTATAGATATTTTTTTGGTTTTTTACAGAGCAAAAGATTAACTTCCTTTTTTATAATGTGGTAGTTTAGGGGCCAGAAAATAATATAGATTATTTTTCATACCGGAATAATAAACGGTTCCCATGGGATAGCAAAACAAATATTTATTCTATAAGAACCGTGTATTTAAAAGCAGTTTCATTAAAATCCACGAAATAGAGTCTTAACTCATTTTGTTAAAGAAGATTTGATCTACTTTTTACTCAGGAGAGATATACTATTCCCGTGGGATAGATATGTTTTTTGTTTATCACAGAGTTAAAGGTTGATATGATTTTTGCAATGTGGTAGTTTGGGGGAGAATGATATAGCTGACATTTAAGGCTACAATAATGCATGGTTTCCATGGGATGGCAAAACAATTACATCCTACAGGAACCATACATTTAGAAAGTTTTGGTAAAGTTTGTGAAATAGAATTTTAACGAATTTTCTTCCAATTTTACACAATAACGAAAGAAATCTCTATACAAAGTTGAAATTAAAAATTGACAATTTTTACTGGAAAATCAATATGTATTTCAATTTAACACCCGATAAAATTATTAATGAAATTTTTTTAAATATTTTATTTTTTTTCATTTTTCATTGTCGAAGATATTAATTAGAAATAAACGTATTAAAATAATAAACTAAACATTTCAAAATTTAACAATTATTTAACGGAGCGAATTTTAATGAAGTTTTGTTAAAGATCCTGTAGGGTAGCTACTAATCTATTCTTTTAAGGGAACATCTATTAATTACGTGAGGCATTCAGGGGCCGATGGGGTCGAGCCGAATCTCATCTAATCTTACTTTGGGCAAAGGGAAGGTCTCGCAAATATCACGTATTTTTTGTTTTGAAAAATACCACATTAGATTGCAGGTTGGGGGAAAGATATATGTCAAATCTCATGACATCTTACCAGAGGGGAGGAGATGGGATTTCAAAAATCGTAAAAAACGCCTCGCGCAATAAATGGATGCCCCCTTAAATAGCTGAACGGTTTTAAATGACATTTGGTATGAAAAATTTTCAAGTCCTAAAGGAAGGAATACAAGTACTTTTTTACTAAAAATCGTATAGAAGCTGATGTGAGACAGCTAACATCTCTTTCTTGACAAGTAGTTTTACGAATTTTGATGAACTTTCTTTGGATCTAAAGTCTGTAAAGTATCTATCATTTTTTTCTGTCAAAATAGATTAATTTTTATATTTCGCTATGAACGTAGGGAATCTTTTAATCAATCAGTTAAATTTAGTATTAGCTAGTATTTCATATAATAAAGAGAATGTTTAGATAACATCTTTCGTAAATCCTCAACGGTAGCAAATCTATGAGCTTTAACAAATTGAAGTCAAGTTGTTCACGAAAGCTTTGACTATGGTATAGAATATAGATAGTCGTGTGGATTTCAGACGGATTTTATGTAGCGATTTCTCTTTCTTTTCGCGATAAATTGTACCTTACACATTTCAATAGCTTTTTGTCGCACTTTACAATCGATTTAAAGCACTATTTTTATACTCAAACAATTGATAGCTTTACTTTCTATTTTTATACTTTAAACACATAAAACGTCTATCAACTTTCATCGGTAATTTTTCTCTTTTTTGCTTATTTTTCTTAAGGAAAATTTTCTAATTTTCAATGAACTCTTATACATAAATTTTTAACATTTCAATTTTAAATTTGTGAAAATTATAATTTTTCAATCCTTTTTTGGGATCAAATGAATTTTACTTATAATTTTTTTTTTGCTATTTCAGCGATAGCCGTCAATGAGTCGTGCTTTTTTCATGAACAATGCGAGGCGACGACTCCACAAACAGAATGTCGGGATGGTCGATGCGTGTGCAAATTCGAAATGAGTCCGGTCCTGGAAAATGGGCATATTGAATGTCGGGGTGAGTAACGCATAATATATCAATCAGGGGTGTGTTTTTGAAACGCTAAACAAGCAAAAAGTCCGTACAGAAAACTTTCCCAAGCATTCTTTTCTATGTAAGACAAGTGAAAAACTTTTCAAAGACACTGAAGCGAGAAATTAATAGTGATTAAAAAGTTGTTAAAGGATAAATCTCCTAAGGTAACGTTTTTCCTTTTTGCACTGTCAAAAATTTTTTCTTGTTTTATGGTCTCAGAAACATTCCTTAAAATGTTGACTAGTTATTATAAGTTTTCATGTACTTACCTAATAGTTAAGTTTGTGTCAATTCAGTTGATTTAAGCAATTACTTTAAAGAATAGTTTTAGTATCTTACGAAATTTTGTTTTAAACCAGTGGTGGCCAACTTTTTCTTTACCATGTGCCAATTTTTTCACAGACAAGTTCAGATTCGCCATTCAACTCGAGCTTTTTTGCCATCACATTTGGAGTTGTAAAATAAGGATAGGAATAGAACTGCTTCGCTTCTAGGAGGAAAAGGGATAACTCAATCACGGAATTCAATTAATTAATTTACAAAATTTTAAAGGACATGCGTTTATTAGAGCATTAATCTTCTATATAAATAAAATGATAGCTGTTTTCTTGTGTTCGCTTTTAACTTAAAAACTACTAGATAAAGTTCGATCAATTTTTTTTTGTTTTTCTTCTTATATACTTGATCCTAATCACAAAAAAAATTATCACGATATCTTCATTAAAAGCTAAGTAATCAAAGTTTAAAAAAATGCGATTTTTACAAGCAAAGCGCGATTAGCGGTGGATTTTTCGTCGCTTTGATTGAGTGGGGCAAACGATCTAATGCGCATGGTCTGGAGAGAATATGTTTTCCTTTCCACTGCCTTATGATTATTTCATATTTGAACGTAGCCTTAATGCAGCTCAGCGTTATAATAGATTAATAAAAATTTTTTGAACTCTATTTTTTTAGCAGTTTTTAAAATATTTTTGTAGCTTTTTTAAAAAATCCCTTCTAGCATTTTTTTATATTTTACTGTAAGTACAGATTCAAAATACATTTTTAAGTTACAACCGTTACAATAATCAAATTATATTTCAACACTCCCTTTTATTATTGCATTTTTTTTTTAACCAGAAAGAGTAAAGTTAGTGAGAAACTTTTTCTTTAAATATATGTCCAAAAATGTGTCCTTCAGAATCCTAAATTTTTCTAAGTGTATAATTAATTATTAATTGATTAATTATTAATTTTTCAAAAATTTACAAAGTAAACATTATTTGAGTTCTTATCCATAATTAATAAACAGTTAAAAGTTCTTTTTTTAATGAATATTTTATTTTTTATTTTATGTTTTTTAAATTTTCGTACTATGCATTTCGCTACTGTCGTAGCTTCTTCTGGTACTTAATTATAAACACCAACTTTTTTATTAATAATTTCAGTATAAATTTTGAATATGTGTTTGAATATGTGTTGATAGTCTCTCAATACTTAAAATATGTAAAATTAAGAATAAAAGAATAAAATATCCATTAAAAAAAGAACTTTTAACGTTTACAAAATAACAATTAAAATTGCTGTAAAATACAAAAAAGTCACTTTTTTATTTTTTTTCAAATTGCTCCTTAAATGCTCTCTCCGGATCCGCGATTGCTCCAGGTGAATAGTTAATAGTTGATTAATAATTAAATTTTTTTAAAATATCAAACTCAAGAAATAAAATCGCTATAAAACCCAAATAATTTTTAATTGAAGTTTTTGTTTTTTTAAAGCTCTCTAACTGCTCTTTTCATTACGCAAATAATTGATCAAATTTTTGCAATATTTTTTAATTATTTTTAATTATTTATACATGTATTGTTGTACTATGACGTTCATCAATTGCCGTTGGATCTTATAAAAATAATTGGTTAAAAAATTGAATAACTAATTAACTATATACCTGGAGCAATTGCTGATCGGGAATGAGCATTTAAATATTAAGCACTTATTTTTGAATTTACAAATTTTTATAAATCAATTATTAATTAACTAAAAACTATACACTTGGAGCAATAGCAGATTCTAAAGGAGCTTTGTTCTACGCTATGTTCTTTCCGGTTATTTTAAATATATTTTTGCTTTCAATTGTTTAAATGTTTTTCCTTTGTAAATTAAATATGTTCTTAACATAACAACCTACGTAGACGACGGTGCAATGCGCTACAGTTTGACCACCACTGCTTTAAACAGTATAAAAATTCTATTTGACAGAATTAATAATAGTTCATTGAGAAGTTGAATTATTTTGGACTTAGCGTGCGAAAGTAATAGGATGCAATTTTATTTTTTAGCTATCAAGAGGAGGTCAAATGTCAAGTTAAATCTAAGTTTGTGGGATTGCAAACCCTTATCTCGCAGCCGTTATCTTATAAAAAGGGGTGCGAATGGTTTTTCACTCTATCAGGCAAACTATTCGTGACAAAGAAAATTTATAAAAGATTTTTTGTTGCAAATTAAACTGTCTACAACTTTAGTTCTATAACTTTTAGTCGTAGAAGCCCAAATAAGAATAGATAAAAATTTGGAAACAAATTTTATTTTAATTGTTGCAATTCTTTTTCTGGTCATTTTATAGAAAAATGATACCAATGCATTTTTTTATGAAGGGCTGTTCAAGGAACAATTTTAGATATAAGTTTTCAATTTTTAATTGTTTAATTGCGTTTTACAGCAATGGTAAACCTACACTATTCACCAGTATACTCGTACAAATATACTGAAACGAGACAAACTTATCCAACCTCACGTGGAGTCGATGAAAACGAACGAGTTTCGTTCAAAGAAATTAAAAGAAAGAAAATGTTTAAAAAAATAATAATTATAAAAAGTTGAAGGTTTGTGTGTGTAAGGCATGAGGATTCTTTGATTTTCGAACTGTTGATCCACCACCAAATTCAGGAATTTTGAAGAACTTACCTTGGTGGAAGCCTCGCTCGTAACTCGCTAGTAAATGAATTTTAAATAATCAAAACACTTATTTATTACAACAAAACAAAATTAGATTTATTCTTATAAAAATAAAATAAAAAATAAAAATTGACACAAAAAAAAAAATTATATTAATAAAATTATCGAAAAATTGATTATTATTAACAGCGATGCTCGCTCTTCAGCTGGCGGAGAGTTGTTTGAGTTTTTCCATTTGCCTCGGAATTCAGCGGGCTGCGTCCTTCCACCCGGTGTCCCCAAAGTCACCGACAAACAACCAAATTCAGCTTGTTTTTTTTCGTTGACCCAAGAACACTGTTTCTTCAACTGGACCTGAAACAAATGGAAAAACTCTGTCCGCAGTGAATCAGCTCGTTTACAAAAACAATACAAAAAAAATAACGCCTCGTTACAATACATTAATATGAATAATTCCAGGGGGTATTCTAGTCTAGAGGAATGAGTTGTAGTTATTTGTTCAGGTGCAATACAAAAGAAGCAAATAATATTTTACTAGCCATTATTTTACTAAATATGTATTAACTAGCTGATACCCGCCCGCTTCGCAGAGCGTATATAAATTAATCTGATTGAATAATAGAAAATTTTACCCAAAATAAGAAATTAAGCTATTTTAACAAAAAAAGATAATTAGGTATTTCTAGACCTTTATTTCATAGAAAGTTCATGAAAATCCGTTAAACTACTTTTCCAGGAACAGATATAAGCTATCTTATAGGTAGGGTCTTTACGTTTTTTTAATTATTGTAAAATATTAAGAAAATTTTAAGCCTTGAGAACCTTTCACACCAAATGTCATATGAAATAATTTATTAATTTTAGTAGAATGGGTTAGTAGCATCCCTTTAGAAAGTGTATCTTTTTTAGGATCAATAATATTTAATGCATTATCTTAAGATCTGAGGTATCAGATTTGGTTCTCTTAGGTTCATTATTCTAGGATATAGTATTAAGTCCATTATGTCTTATCGGCAAGTCTGCTATTTCCCGAGGTCCAAGATTAGACAACGAATTCATATAGATCTTGCTAAAATAAATTAAAAATTAAGAATATAGTTTTTTGGTAAAAAAAACAACGCGATGGTCACATCTAAGTTGCTATTTTCTATTGAAAAATAAGTTGGGCTGGATTTCTTTTTGTTCTGGGGGCTCTGCCTAACGGCTTCACCTCTCTTAGTCAAACTCCTAATCGGGATCACTTAAGTCGAACTGTCTGTTTTTGTTATTTATTGTTACGGGTCTCATTTTTGAGCTAAGATATTTCTTTTTATGAATGAAATAATATTTACTGCAGAGGATTTCCTTCTCCTCCCTCGACAATTCGAACGTTTACTCAGCCGAACTATTAATAATATATTAACTACCCGTAAAATCACAATGGATTTATGATTTCTAAGAATTTAACCTATCGCTATACTTCTATATTGGTTATAATTTTCAAATTTGCGAACATTAATTTATAAGAATAACAAGTTACATAGTTTAAAATCATGTCGTCTTTACGATATGATATGGTATATGTACATTGTATCACAGCTGCCTGCCGATGTATGTTTTTTATTGCGCAGTTTTTATAGTTTTTATTTTTTTTTTCTCAGAAAATCAACATTTCTTTTGGAATAAAAAGTATTTTATCGCACTTTTTAAATATTTACTACTTGTAGTGAAAATCTCGTCCAAATCGGATCAGCCGTTTTCAAGTTTGCCAAGAACAAACAAACAGACAGGGAAAAGTATTTGAAATTTAAAGTAGCCTATAATGTAAGTTACAATATTTAGTAACTTTTTGGGAAAATTCCATTGAAATCGGCTCAGCTGTTTTAAAGTTTACCCTGGACAAACCCTGTTATTACCCTGTTTTTTTGGGGAAAATTATAATGTAAATGGCATTGATTTTTTTGTATTAAATATATGAAAATGTAGGCAATAAAGAGTATTCAACAAAACATCTTAAAATTTTTAGATTAGATAAAAATCTCAGCTGGAAAAATGATTCAGTTTTTCGTTATCTCGCGCAGGAGAGATGGAACGTTTTTATTATATAGTTATTCAATTAGTAAAAATCTTCAATCTTTTTATTGGTGTAGATATATTTGAAAAATACATTCCCCAGTGGAAAAAAAAAAATTAAAATTAAAAAAGTTACAGACTGATGAAGGGGTCCCAAAAAAATCACGATTGCAACCCTTCTAGTAATCCAAAACCAAAAATTCAAATCAATTCGTAATCCAAACAAATGCTACAATTCTCCAAACTATGGAAAAGTCAAAAAAATATTTTTTCGCAACACAGCACCTATCTTAATTTAAAAAAAAAAAAAAAACATTGTTTTTTTTTAACTTTTCCGAATTTTTAAAAATTATTAATAATTGAAATTTTTTTTTTTTTTATTGTATAGTTTAAGTTTTTGCGATAGATAAGAGTAACGTATTGAGATTTGTAAAACTCTAATAAAAAAATAAAAATTGAAATGCTTATTATAAAAATTGTTCCTTGAAACCCCCTCTATTAAGATGATCTAATATAATTTTTTTGTAAAATGACCAGAAGTAAAGTTATACCGGTTAAAAGAATGTCCAAAATTTTCATCTATTCTTGTTAATAACTTTGATGTTTTTAGTTCTACGGCTTAAAGTTAAGAACCAAATTTGTAGGCAATTCAATTTTCCACAAAAAACGTGTTAATAAATTTTCTGTGCGACGAATGATTAGCCCGATACATCGAAAAATGATTCGCACCTTTTTTAACAAGATGGCGATCGCATAAACAAGGGTTGCATTGCATCCCCACAAACTTGAATTTAATTTTACACTAACCCTCTTTTGATATCTAAAAAAATTAAACTATCCCCCTCTGACTTTTGCAACCCTAAATGTAATATTTCAATGCAGACCATAAAAATATTTTCATTTTTAGCTCTAAATGATCCACCCGCAAGCACAACGTATGTGGATCCCGCTATGATTGGAGTCCTAGTCGGCATGGCGTTGATGTTCGTGATAATATGCGTCGTTTTGCGTCTGTTTAGCAAGTCAGTAGCGTTTTTCCATTTTTCACTGAAAAAAAAATCGTTCTTTTTCTTCTCACCCTTCAACCCCCAATCTACATTTACTCAAAAAAAAAATTTTTCTCTCTTATTAACATCTCCAATTCTGCTTTAAAATTTAACGTTCAACATATTCTATTGAATGACTTAACTATAGTTGATCTTAATATCTATACCCCTATGAAAATCAACCAATAGAAGCATTAAACTTGTTAACTAATTTTTTTTTTTTTTGATAATATACTTGGTAGGTAATTTTTTAGTTTACAAAAACCAGTGTTAAATTTTTTGTGTTTTCACTGTAGCATGCGTATTTAGCGAGTTGCTCTTTACATCATTTTCGAACTCATACTCTCATAAATCGACTTTTCACGCTTGTCGCAATCGTTTTTTCTTTCTAAACTACAATGAAACCATATAAAATTCTAAAATAATAAACCTGTTATCAGTAGACGTTGAATATTGAGGTTTCATTGTAATTATTATAAGCTATAAATCGAATGTTTGCCTCGATTTAACAAAATATTTAGTTGATGTTTAGGAACAATCATTTATTATGTAAATTAATACCTGAAACTTACTTTCATGTAACCATCAATATATTATGTATCACTATGACACAGTACATATGAACCCAAACACCTAATTTACATTAAATTTGCAAACTACATACATTCAGATTTTTATGGACACAAAAAAAAAAACCAAACAAATTTTGAAGACTGTCCCTGTCCATTTGAGTCGTTATGAGAGTTTGCTAAATTAATGTTAATTTCATGGCGGTATCAATTAAATGGCTCAATTATGTGCTTGTTTTCTATGTAATGGGAATGTAAGTGCTATGTAATTTTAAGAGAGAGCTTTAATTAAGTGAGTCATTAATTTTTCAACGTTTGCCAATGAAATTCAAGACGGGCGACGTTATGGTCATGGCGATGATATGATGATGGTTTCATGGAAAAAATAAATAATTTAGCAAGCTCTTGTTACATTGTTTTGTTGATTTACAAGGGTTGTATGACAAGTACCTGGTCTTAATTATATTTAAAAAAAAATATTTGGTTTTTTAGTCTATGTTACAGCTTTTATAAGTTTTAAAGTGAAACTTCTTTTCATCGTCTCTAATTTTTTCGTCCGTCTATAGCATGCCGCATTACAGCCGGTCGTGGAGTAGGGGTAGAGTGTAAGGCACTTGACAGATTTCGGAGTTTCAGTTCGGGATACTTAAGAGGGTATTTTAGTCTAGAGGCCCGAAGAATTTCGAGAGAGAGCCCGAATTTCGAGCATTTTTTGGCAATTGATAAAAAAAAGCATTTGATATTTTTACTATCCATTTTTTTATCATTTGTTTATTTATATTCAGAGAGTACACAAAATTAAAATTAAAAAAAAAATTCATTGAGTTATGCGTCTTTGAAGTAGAGCGGCAGAGGGGGGGATAAATCCGTGTCTTCGTCGCCATGATTTCTACCCTTGTGGTCATTTGAAAAATTAAACAATGATGGAGTCTTGATTAGTACGAATGTCGCTAACTCATGAACCTGTAAAAATGAAAGTTGTTTAACTTTGTCGAATTTTTTAAAAATATTACAAATTTCAAATTTTCATTTTTTGTTGGTACATGCAATAGAGAGATATATAAAGAATATTCATGCGAAATTTCAAGTAAAATGGCTGATTAGAACTTGAGATATTGTGGCTAGCGCATCGAAAAAAGTAGTTTCGAGAAAAACGCGTTTAAAGTTTTACGTTAAGGGCGCGTTCAGACGGATCAACTAAACTCGCCCGACTATTTTCAATCTTGTAGACTGTAGCAGGGTAAGCGACGCGAGAAAAGAAAGCACAAGCGAGTTGAATGGGAAGCAAATTGAGCAGAATTGAAAGAAAACTGATCAACTAAACTCGTTCAACAAAAGATTGACTGAATCAAACTTTTGTTAAACGAGTTTAGTTGATCAGTTTTCTTTCAACTCGCTTGTACTTCACTTATCGCGTCGCTTACCCTGCTACAGTCTACAAGATTGAAAATAGTCGGGCGAGTTTAGTTGATCCGTCTGAACGCGCCCTAAGTTTCTTATTGTTCTAGTCGTCCGCTCAACCGGTTTAGTTTGAAATATCCTTTTAGGGAGATATTTTTGAATATCTAAACTATCGGATTATGAAAAAAAAATCGATTTTTCAAATTTCTAGACCAGAATACCCCCTTTAGGTTTGTTCCAATCATCCTTCTTCGGCGATGCACAAACATTGACAAGAGCAGACAAAGAGCGAGTGAAAGAACTGTTTGCAATTACTTTGTGTACAAGTCTACCATTAGCTTAAGCTGAGAGTCGACATCAAAAACTAGAATCGGTTAGCATGTGTTTAGATCCGATCATCATAAAGTGACAAGTTCGCTTGAGTTACAAACTCGCCCACTCAAGGCAGTGCATAAACATTGCCAAAACAGTCAAGAACGGGTTTTAAGCGCTCGTCGTGCTCGTGCACAAAAATGTTTGAAAATGGTCGTGCTGGATGGTCGCTTGGAATGAACCTTTACTATACCCGATACTTTGGGTTTCAAATGGTAATACACAGATTGAAATTATAACTTTTCGATGGATATCTAACTATTTATTTCCCATTATCATTTGAATTTTTCAATTATAATTAGTTAAAATCAAAAACGCAATTTTAATACCCTTAATTGTAAACCCTAAATAATTTTCCAAAAATTTTTAGTTAAATGCCTACAATTTGAAAAAAAAGTTTCACTCGCATCTTGGTTTCATAAAACCACATATTTTCCCGTCTTTTCATGAAACGGCTAGATATTTAATGAAGTAGCTACGATTTTAGTGTTTTCATGAAAAGGCGGTGGGCACTTTGTCTTTTGATAAAATGTCTATTTTACTTCCGATTTTTTCTTCATCAATCTTAAAGCGTGTCCACTACTTCTCGCAACAAAGGGTACTCGGTTTTTTTAGTGCTTCGCATAGACTAAAATCCAGTTTTTTCATGGAACAAAAGTTCTCTACCTGAAAAGGCGTTTCTTCATGAAAAGCCTAGCCCTTGAAAACCATTAGCAGGCTCATCATATGCACGCAATTCAAAAATTATAAGAAGTGAAACTTCTTTAGAGAAAATATTTGGTATCCTGTAAAATTGAACAATTGTTACGTTATTCTTCTGATAAAATTATATAAAAACCACCTATTGGCGTAGTGGTTAGAGCAGTTGCTCTCACCGCTTTATGCGTCAAGTGGTACCTACTGGGTTCGATCCCCGTTAAATTCTAGACTAACGATCCTAGACCTAAGATAAAATTGACCAACAGAAATGGTCTGTACTTTAACATATAGTCGTGATATGGCCGTGGATATCAAAACAACTTAAAAAAATTTATAAAAAGTCATCCTAGTTTTGTTTTAGGGAGTTTCGTTCTAGAAAGAAGTTCTCTTCTTCACCTCTTATTTATACCACTTATTAACGAAAGATTTGTTGAAACACTTAGTTAGAGCAAAAAATTTACTTATAGGCATGTCCCAGATTGGATTTTTTTCGATTAACGCCCGGTACTTATTACATAACCCTTACATTTCAGGAAGACCTGTAAATTTTTATCTTTCTTGTATTTTACTTTGATATCTCGACATAAGAGCGATATTTAGTGGACAATTATAATAGGGGAAATTGTTTCAAGTTATTATAAGCTTAAAAATTAACGAGAAAAAAAATGCGCGATTATGTCGGGGTGCTAAAATTGATGTTAACAGCTAGCTTTTAAACAAATGCATTCATAATTTTGATTTTTCCATAAACAACATGAACATGTAACGGTTTTTGTATGAGAGAAAGATTGTTAGGTGTGGATGGTTGATGTTTTTATTTTTTGTTTCAATGTTGTTTTATTTTGTTGGTTGTTGTTTTGTTTGGATGTGGTCGAAAATTAATTGACATTGTGTGTTGCAGTGCTCGATGGCGAGAGAATCGCACGATCTTCAACACACCAAATCCACGTTTGATGAATGTGTCGCTGTTGCGCGACAGCAAGTTGTTGCACGGCGACCGCCGCGGCTCGCGCGGTAGTATGCGCGCCCCGAGCCGCCAGCCGTCGATGGCGTCGCTGCGACCGCACTCACCAAACTCGCAAGGTACGCGCGTCGCGCTCGCGCGAGCGTCGCGCAGCGCGGCCTCGGCCGCTTCGTCAACCGCCACTGATTCCCTACCTCGTGTCTGTGTTCCCGCAGGCTCGCGACGTGGCTCCCGCGCCAGCTCAAACGCCTCGATCCGCTCGAACCGCAGCCCGACAACAACCCATCCGCCGCCCGAAATCGGCAGCGTCACCATCGACGTGGCCGCCGCCACGACGACTTCCAACGCGGTCTGCTGAACGCCATACCCTCTTCAGCACCATCTTCATCATCATCATCATCAGCATCATCATCATCGAATCTTCACTAAAACTTCAGTTCTTCAACAAATCTGTCCATTACGCTCATCTCCAAATGGATCTACATTTAATACACGTTCCAATCAAACGCTTGATTTGCCACCATTCACCTTTTCTCCACAATTTAATCAAATTTAGAAAAAAAAAAATTAAAACAAACAAAAACATCAATTTGCGTCCAATACTTAAATCAAGTAAAATCATAGTTAAGAAAATTGGCTTCTTCACTTTCAAGTCTAATACTTATCCATATACTATCCCAGACAATTGACGTGGCAAAAATCCAAGTCAAAAATTTTGTTTTGGGTTCTTATCATTGAACTTCTTATCAAAATTTTAGCTTTCTTATTAATATTGTAAAAGTATAGAAAGAAAAAAAAATTTTCTAAGTGGAAAATATTTTGAAAAAAAAAAATCTCCCAGTCTTTAACATCCGATCAAAAAAGTACAAATTTTCCAAAATATTTTCTCGAGAAATAAATTTTCTTTAAAATAAATGATTGTATATACCTATTGATAATCTATTGCCTCTATTTCCATATAGTAAAATAATTAGCTAATAACCTACCAATTTGTTCGGTAGAACGCGTGATGTTCTTCGGGGACCAGCAAGAAACCTTATAGAGAAAACGCGACTATCGAAATCTGTTAGTACCTTATTAAAAAATTGAAAATCACAAGTTTTGATCTTTAAGCGTTTGATGATGATGTCCTATATTTAAACGATAGTTCTTCGCATCTCAATCTCAAATAATTAACATTTAAAATGATAGATTCGTAGAGAAACGCTATATATACAAGAAGTTAGCACAGAACATTCGAGATATTTCTGCCAAGGAATACTTTGCACACTTAACAAGAATTTACAAGTATATAAATAAGATATAATATAGAAAATGTAGAGTAAGATTTAAATATTTAAACTAACTTTAAGACAAAGAACAAAAAAAATGCTTTAAATAAACTTTCTTGAAACTTCATGAAACTGATTTTAAAAATAAAAAAGTGATATAAATTTCAGCTATATATATATATATACCATATTATACAGAGTACACACATTTTTAGTTTGTAAGAAGTTGACCTCACATTTTCTCGTTCTGAAACGCGTGTTTGGACCTTTTTTCACCATGTTTAACATTAGATTAACAATAGACGTTTAATTTGGAGATTTTCACGTAAAATTTAACAAAAAATCTGGTCGATATAAACGGAAGAAACAATTGAACATTGGTAGATGTTTCCAAAAGGGCAATCTACAATCACCACAATGTACAATCGTTGAAATTTTCCACGAAAAAATTTGATTTTGTGTAACTTTTGCAACATAGGCAACCATTGATGCGTTAGTGTATGTTATGCTGCCTGCATGACAAAGTGCGATTGAATGAATTTTTTTTTAAATTTTTCGTCAAAACTCAAATGTTTCGTTCGATTTATGTGTGAATTTTATAAGTAATTAATTCTACAAATATATTATATAAAAATGCTTCCACTTTTTACATAATTGATGAAGAAAATAATTTATTTAGTACTAAAAAACTTTAATATTATAATTATATATATATATACTAAATAGATTTATCGAATATACGTGAGATTTAACGCTTTGGTTTGTATAATTTTAACGATATCGCACTGTTTAACGTTTGAAATATTATATTAATAATGATATAGACAAATCTGAGTTGTCGAGCTAATCGAGCTAAAAAAAATTATAGTGAGCTTTAAATAAATTAAATGATATACACTTTAGAGTTTAAAAAAATCTGTTACTCTTAAAATTTGCCTCTAAAAAGCGATTTCGATTGATCTCCCCTCTCCTAAAAAAAAATACCAAAAAAAAATATATATAAATGAACAAGAAAAATACAATCTCGATCTATTAAAGATATTTTAACATATAATAATCGAAAAAAAAAACTTCTAATATTTAATGAATTTATATTTATACAACTTTTAGCTCTACTCTTTATATTTCTATAAGCCTAAAATCAACCTTATTAAAATCTAACGTTAAGAAAAATCACAATTTATATAATATAATTATAAATATATGAAGAGATACAAACTATTCTATACTTTACTATTCTTACTTCTATGACAAAAAGCAAAATTTCAAAAAAAAAATTCTACTTGCAAAAATTTTATTAAAACGCTATACAAGAAAAGAAGTTTTATGATTTGTTCACCTTTTGATTCCTTACCAAGAACAATCTTGAAAATCAAAATCGAATTCCTTACCAAAAATGTCGTCATAAGAAGCAGTAAACATCTAACAAGATCGTAACTGTCGTTCCTAGGAGTTCAACTTTTCGAGAGGTCTTTGGATATAAAGTTGAATTAATATTGTACTTCTTCGTTGCAGTAATTGAATATGTTCATTTTTTTTTAGTCTGTCTTTTTTATTTTTCTTCTTATTGATGTTTTATGGGAGTGCTGGATAAAATTTGCAAATGTTTTCTTTTTCTTCGTTGTAAAGTTTTTATTTTAGGAATGTAGGTACATTGGTTATGTCAAAAAGGAGCACGGGCGTTAATGGAGAAACAGAAGTATTAATGGTTAAATCGGTTTGATGTTCATGTAGGCCAAAATCGACATAAAAATAGCTAAATCCGCAAAACATGATGTATCTCTAATTTTTTAATATGTTGTTTGGATCCATTAGGGCTATATATTCTCAAGTTTGCAACTCCCAAAAAGTTGTGGAAAAATTTTTATTGAGGAAAAATCGTGAAAATTTTGAACTTGTTTTCAGATTCTGCTTGGTATCTCCTAATCCATACATTTTTCTACGAAAGTCATTCTGCACGTTTTTTAAGAGCATAAAATTTATTACAAACTAAGCCCACACGGAGCTCTGCACGTCGCTGGATCACTGAGTTACGGCACTTTGAAAATAGGCCAGTTTTTTCAAAAATTGAAAACTTTAGTTTTAGACCTTTTTTGGATCGAAGTTGCGTCGAAACCGTTGATCCTAAGAAAAGAACTTATCTATACTAGGTAATATATAAAATTGAAGAGTTTGTTTGTTTGTTTGTTTGTTTGATTGTTTGGTTAAACGGGCTAATCTCTGGAACTACTGGTTCGAATTTAAAAATTCGTTTAGTGTTGGATAGCCTAATTATCGGGGGAGGCTTTAGGATATATAACATCACGCTACGACCAATAAGAGCAGAGCATCGATGGAAAATGTTGTAAAAATCAGGAAATTTTTTCTTTTTGAGAGCGTTCGTGGTCTGCCCTGCGTAAACGGTTAAAGTTACGCAGAAATCGTGTATAGCAAAATTGTTCCTCTTAAAAATTTCTACAAAAAAGTCCGCGACGACATATGTCTATCTTTTAAGGTTAGCCCGCTATAACCTTTTTAATGGTTAAAAAGGTTGTTTCAAAAATAATTCATTATTTGCGAAATTGTTTTTAGAAACATATTATTAATTCTTACCCAATAAATACGGTTTTAAATAAATTTAGTATGACGAGCAAAGACAATCTGAGTCGTTTAATAGAATACTTTTTAATACCGGAAAATGTTTCATTTACTCGGGAAATTGAAAAACGGGTTGGAGAAAAAAATTATGCATAAACTCTATTTTAGTTGAAAATGGATTTTAGTGATATTTAAGTATGATGATAGCTAACTATGTGAATCATTATCTAGAATACGTTTTACTTCGGAAAAATTTCTCATTTTATCGGGAAAATCGGGAAAAACTGATTTGAAGAAAAATCATGCTGAAACTACACATTTTAATCTGATTACAATATATTTATAGTAATAACTCATAAGGTCCTCAAGGCAAAATCATAATTTTTTTTTCAATACAGCCCACTTTTTATCCAGGAAAAATGTATGTTCCCGTAGGATAAATGCGTTTTTATTTTTCACAGAACAAAAGATTACCATACTTTCTTGCAATATGGTGGTTTAAGAGTCAGTGAATGATATGGGCTACTTTTTATGTTAAAATATTGTACCGCTCCCGTAGGATAGGCTAAAAATAGTATCTTTCAGGAACTGAGTATTTCAAAGGAGTTTTCTAAAAGTTCATGAATAAGAGTCTTAACGAATTTTCCTCAGGAAGGCTTGATCTCTTTTTTATCCAGGAAAAATGTTCTACTCCCGTGGGATAGATATGTTTTTGTTTTTCACAGAGTAAAAGATGGACATGATATTTTGTAATATGGTAGTTGAAGGATCAGATAATAATATAGATTATTTCTTATGCTAGAATAATGCACGGTGCTTAAAGGATAGCATGACAATTGTATCCTGCAGGAACCGTGTGTTAAAAAAAGTTCGTGAAATAGATCTTTCAAGTTCGTGGAATAGCGTTTTAACATATTTTCTCTTTAGAATTAAAATAAAAATTACAATTTTTACTTGAAGATGATTTTTAATTTAACATCCGATTAATTAATAATGACAATTTTTGAAACGTTGAAGTTTCTTTTATTGTTAATTTTTGAATGTCTATAATGTTTAGAAATAAGCGTGTTAATTTATATTCAAACAGTCAACAATTACTCTGCTTACTCAACTTTTTCACTATTGAAAAACTTGAACTTGGCGAAAAACTTAGTTAAATATATAACATTTAACATTTTCGAATTGTATTGCTACTTAAGGAACACAAGTACTTATAGGTATTTTATAATATTCATAAAAACGTATAGAACCAATAAGATAGCTCTTCTAGGTAGCTTTATGGAATATCTTCCTAGAAAAGTAGTTTATTGGATTTTCATGAACTTTCTATGAATAAAAGATCTAAAAATATCTATTTGTCTTTTTTTGTTGATGGGATGAAAGTTTCTATTATTCAATCAGTATAAACTAGATACGCTCAGCGAAGCGGGCGGGGACCAGCTAGTTGAATATAATTTGTAAACAATTTAATTAGCGTTAAATTAAGTACAAAGCGGGACCTGTAAGCCTCGTAGTTCTCTCAAAATTTTAGAGAACCCATATAAGGAAAAATCGTATTTTGGTGGGTACTCCAGTATTGGTGAAACGTCAGGGTTTATTTGAGACTAGTCACCGTCGTCCTCTTCATTGCAGTTTTGCACATTTCCCCAGAGCAAATAGCACACAACGCAGAACATCTAGGCCCTGCTTTCAGGCAAGTGCAGCCACCACTCAGCATCTCTTCTTGCATCTATAAGAGAGGTGTTTAAGTAGCTCTGCGGGGGCAGGATCTTGCCGACTGTGGATGAGTCCAGTCGGGGTCATACCTTCTTAAAAATCACTCTATGCACCAAAAAAGTGTTTAGGTACATTTCTGGGAAAATGTAATTTTAACTTTAATGTTTTTTTTTTAAAGATTTTGAGAGAACTACGAGGCTTACAGACCCCGTTCTACACTTAATTTAAAGCTTATTACATAATGTTATTAAAAAAACAGCCGGAAAGGAGGCAATTATATGACAAAATGTCTTACACATTTATAAAAAATAACAAATTTCATTGCAAAACGGCCTCCTTTGAAGCCCTGCGAAGAGTATAAAAAAGCTCCAAACAACATTAATAGTTATCAAGAAACATTGGTTCTTACCTGAATTATTTGAACCCATCATAAATACTTAAACAAATTTGGCGTAGAGGACACGGCTTCACTTGATTTCAATATTTATAACTTAGAGTACTTAGCTCAAAATGTACACTTCATAAAGTGATCAAGTTCTAACGACCTGTGCAAACGCATGTCGCCAGTTTCGGAAAAATGGATAGGACATTTTTGCTAGGGGCATTGTTCTTATGCTTTGGGATTTATTTCATATTTCTACTACCAGTTTTAACATTTGACTTTTGACCGCTTAAATTCCTTAAACCGACCTATGTGCGCCGTTCAGCAACAGTTCACTCATTCGCCTTCTTTTGAAGATAAACATTGGAGGAACATAAATACCGCTAGCACTAGCCGCACAAAAACGGTAGCGGTGATACCGCGTTCAGAGCTTGTCGCTTTCGCTACTTGCTTCATACTTTTTGGAGCCAATATTTTCAAATTTCTCTGTATTTATACCGGTTTCATCAATGTTGAATCTACGATGACTAGGAAAATTGTATTTGTGTTGGAGGGCTTCTAGTTGATCGAAAAACAGTTTAATTTCGGTGGCATTGAACGCTTGAATTCGGTTAAGTGACGTTGCTTCTGGAGTTCGTAGACTGATGGAGGGATGTCGAGACATGAATGAATAGTACCAGTCTTTACCAGCCATCTGAGATTCTTGGTTAAATTTATGGCTCAATTTGTTGGCTTCGGCAAATGTAAAGGCAATCTTTCGTAGTGATCTAGGTGTGATGCCGTAAAAAGACTCGCAACAATCGAGGACATATTTTTCCAATTGATTTTTGTGACTATGATTGAAGACAGGGTGTCGTCCTTTTTTCGGTTTCTTAAATTCTTCTTGATGTACTTGTCGGAATAATGTAGATTTTGGAACTCCGTATTTTGTTGCTGCTTTGCTTAAAGAAAGTCGTCGACATCTCACATCATGTCTCGCGCGTTGGAGATTTTCAATTGTGTACCGCGGTGTTGTTTTTCTTGTGTAATTTCTGGGCATCTAAAGAGAGAATTTTTTTTTCCGTAGAACAATCATAATTATTGAAAACAACAGCACAAAATAAAATTGATTCAAACAAATTGATCAAACAAAACAACAACAACAACAAGTCAACAAAACGAAACGTTACATCAGAGTTTAAAATAAGAAAATTCTTCGAAAAAATTGTAAAATAATTCATTTCTTACATATTAATAAGAAACGTCCACATTTACCCCGCGAAAATTGTTCCAAATTACCCGATTTAGGCAATTCATATTAAAATGCTCGATACTTAAAATATTTTCTTCATTTAAATTAAATAGCCACATAAAAATAATAAATGAATTGTAAATGAAAGATAATAACAAAAAAATACGCACTAAAGGTCAAAAATTAATTTTTTCAAAGATTTTTGCATACGGCAAAAATTGTAACAAAATATCAAATTTTAATTATTTACTTACCGTGACAATATGCGAACGCCAATTTAAATATTTTTTTATCCAGGAACTCATGGGCATCAAACATGTCCATTTTCGCGAAAAAATAAATAATTAAAATTGTTAAACAGTTTTAAATTACCCGCTGTTCTCAAATACCCAACCTTCCCGTTTAATAAATTGAATTTGGAGTTGATCGGTGTTTTTAATGATTAAATAATTTTCGGATGGTCCGATTGTTGTTTGAGCGGTGTCAGTGAATAATTTTTCAAAGTGATTCGCAAATGCGTTTCTTATATCTTCATCAGTTTCCATAAAATGTTGATATTCTTGAAGAAGACCGAATAAATTTGATTATAATGATAAAGTATAGATAATCCAAGTGGCATATGTGTATTTTAAGAAATGTATAGAAATGCAGCAGTTGCCTATCTAAAAGGCGTAATCATTTGAATGGCTTAAAATTTAAATTCCTGTTTTGTGATACTTATTCCTTTATGAAGAATGAACACTGAACATAGATAACATTTTTATTTAAGTAGCTTTTCTTTTGGAAGGCTATTTATTTGTGAAAATGCTAGAAACACTAAAAATATCAAAAGATTAACAGTGAATAGAAGCTGAAAACATTTTGACTTATGTCAATTTTGGCTGTAAGAGATACTTATTTTAAAAAATACAATAAGTTAAAGAATAATTTTCAATTTCTTTACTAAGTAAAAGTCTGAATATGTCACGTAATAATTTAAAGAAAAATCAAGAAATTGATAATCCATGCTTAAAGGTATGTAAGGAAATAATAAGTCATACGATATGAACATATATAATGCTAATGTAGACGTTCTTTGCTTTAATTTTTATTAACAGATAATAAATTATTGATTTTAGGAACAAAACCAATCGTACAAATGTTTAAATGATAATAATTTCGACCAAAGTAAATGTGAATTATACTTTTTAAACTATAAAACTTGCAAAGAGTTTTGGGTGAGGTTATGTTGATTTATATAATCAAAAGAATATCCCAAATATCCGAAAAAGAAATATTAATTAAATACTTATTATCAGATTTCAGAATTTTGAAAATTGATTTTGATTTTAGAATTATGTCCGATTAGATCGAAAACGTAATGGAATCTATCCCCATATACCAAATGTTGAGGACCGTCCACAAGTGAAAGCTGAATACATGGCTAAAAAAGGAATAACAAAATAACTTCTGTAGGATATTATATTTTAAGGATAATAGGAAAATTGTATTATAAATAGCACATGTTTAATATTATTTTTGAAAAAAATAAATCGTTTTCAATTGATTTGATAATAATTTATTTAAAATATCATTTTATAAATATTATAAGCACACTCTACTGGAAAAATCTCATAGAATCACATAATAAACCGTCGAAGCTTTTTTATGAGATGTTATTTATATGAGAGTTTTATTAGGCCGGCCCAAAAGTAGAATCCCTATGAGATTTTATAATAAAAATTATTCTATGAGATTTTAAGAGAATCTCGTAAGTCGTAATATGTTAGTAATTTTTATGAGAGTTTTATTAGATTGAGCCAAAAATAGAATTCCTATGAGATTTTATAAATATGTATTTATTGGCGAAAATACTCATAAAATCTCCAAAAAATAAAAAAAAAATTATGTGTATTTTATGAGATGTTATTGGTGTTTTTGTCCGGAAAAATACTCATAGAATCTCATAAAAATTATCTATTAATCTCATAAATATTTTTTGGAAAAACTATTAGATTCTATGAGTATTTTCCCGGACAAAAACACCAATAACATCTCATAAAATAAACATATAATTTTTTATTTTTTTGTAGTTTTTATGAGGTTTCATTAGTATTTTCGCGAATAAATACATATTTATAAAATCTCATAGGAATTCTATTTTTGGCTCAACCTAATAAAACTCTCATAAAAATTACTAACAAACGAGATTCTCCTAAAATCTCATAGAATAATTTTTATTATAAAATCTCATAGGAGTTCTACTTTTTTTCTACTTTAATTTCTACTTTTGGGCCGGCCTAATAAAACTCTCACATAAATTACAAAAATACTAGGAGGCTCTCATAAAAGATACCAACCAATAATTCTATGAGAGTTCTATGAGTTGACAAGAACTAATAAAAATATCATAAAATACCAAAACATATTTGATTGTTAATTTTTTTTCTCATAGGATACCATAAAACCTCATTCAATCTCATAAAAAAACTTTGTTTTTCTATGGGATTTTATGAGATCCTATGAGATTTTTCCAGTAGGGCAGGATAAAATTTACTTATTATCATAGATAGTATCGATAGTATTTTATACATACTATAGTAAACACAGTAAAATGCATATGAGTACAACAACGTCCATTTACGTAACGGTTCTGTAATAGTTACATAACAATTATATAGATAGACGTTCACGGGGATGTTGATATCGAGGGCCTTAATTCATAGACACATTATATTTATTTATTTGAAAATAAATAAGTTACACTTATAGCTACAAAGGTATAATTTACAACAGGTTTCATAGATTTTAAACATCTATTAAAACAAACTTGTTATAAGTGTTGTTAATTAGTGCAATATCCCGTTCGGCAAGAAGATATCATAAAGATCTCTTAAAGTTAACATTATTAATGACCTGATATCAGAAATGATAACCGTAAAGTTAACATAAAGTTCTCTTATGAGCCATTTAGAGTCATCTTTTAGAGCTCATTGAAAGGATATCAGAAAGATAACATTTTTCTGAGATCTTAAAGTTAACATTTATATGTCAAAAATGAGAGGTGAATTATTATGAAAATCTATAGTAAAAATTTTGTCCAGTTATTTTTTATCCTAAAATTATTATTAAATAAAAAACAGTACACTTAACAAACAGTTAAAAGTTCTTTTTTAATGGATATTTTATTCTTTATTTGATGTTTTTTTTTTTAAATTTTTGTACTACGCATTTCGCTACTTTCGTAGCTTCTTCGGGTACTTAATTATAAACACCAACTTTTTTATTAATAATTTCAGTATTAATTTTGAATATTTTTATTTTTTATACATTATTGACACATGAGATATGATTTGAGGTTAGAGTGAATGCGATAAATATTTAGTATTTGGAAATAATAAAAAATCAGCTGATAAAAAGAGGTTGAGGTTATGGTAGACATGTCAAAAAGTTAGCTTTTTGATGTCAGAATGATATCGATAATAGATATCATTTAGTTAACATTTAGATCTCGTTAAAATGACTTATCCTAAAAATGTTATCAAAGGGATAACATTTTGCTGAGTTCTAAAAGTTCTCATGTTTCAGATAACATTAGGCCATCTTTTTGACATTTATGCCGAGCGGGATGGCACTAAGATCTGATAGTTAATAAGTATATAAAATGCATGAAAAAAACATTCAGAACTACCGTTATAAAAAATTGATAAGACATCAATATATAATGTTTGTTCCTGATGAAAATAAAACTGTACATTATCTGCAGCGACGTAGCTATCTTCATATCATTAACATGAGGCCCTCGAACTTCAATGTGTGTAAATACATTTTGTTAATTATGATACACAATATTTTATACAGAAATTTTAGAGTCCTACGTTAAACTGAAGCGAACCTCCAAAGAAACCCCGTGACAATTTTTAATACAGGGCCTATCTAAGCCATACTTAATGTACACCTCTTATTGTAGAACACATTATGTTAACTTTTTTTTTATTGCGCATGACTTGTATAATGACAAGACAATGTACGATTTTATTTTTATCGGGAACAAGATTTATTTACAGATGACACTTTAGATTAATAGAAAAATTTTTCGAGTATTGATGTTCATTTTTCGCACAAACAGTATATTACAAAAAAAAAAAGTTGTGACATGTTTATAAAAGTCTTGCAGTAAAATTAAAAAAAAAAATGCTTAAATGTATTAACTTTAAGGCTCAATATGAATGAAATTTTCACTTTACAATCAGTTACTAGAAATAGTCATGAAAAATCAAAAATAATCATAAAGTAAGAGAAACAGCGACAGATTTTAAGAGCTAGCTCATAAATTTGTTAAACCTAGTTATATCAGATATTGGCACTTGGGGGTCGTTCAAGTATTATGTAAGCAGAATTTTAGTCAATTTTAACCCCTCCCTCCCCCTTGCCAGCAAAACCCTAATCTCCTCCCGTTTAAATTTAAGAGCTAGCTCATAAATTTGTTAAACCTAGTTATATCAGATGTTGGCACTTAGGGGTTGTTCAAGTCATGGGGCGGACACTTTTATGACACGTGCGGTTCTCCTGAATTTTAGTATGGTTGATTGAACAGAGATGGCGGGGCAATGTCCAAAATGCATCTTTGAATTACGGACTTGCGCTGTGATGATATAAATAGCGCGACCCTAGCGCCTCTATAAACGAGCGACGATACATATAATAATATCTCCTCTATAATATTTCGCGACTTCTTAGCAGCAATTTCTGTCATCAAAATGTTTTTCAAACGTGAACATTTTTTTCGCTTACTTTATGAATCTAAGATGTAACAGTAAATCCAAATAAATCGAAGCAAAACTTAAAAGATAAGTTATGCAAATATAGATAATATAATAAATTTATAAATAGATCAATGGTTAAACCCAGTATAAGTCGAGGATTTTTATCTATTTCCATTTGAAATTTACTGAAAGTTTTTTGTGAAAACCTTAAAATTCCCTTGCTTGAGTTGATTTTTTTAGCTAAGCTTGGTTATTTTGCTGACTAGCAACATTTTTGTAACTCACATATAAATTAATTTGACGATGAAAGACCATAATAAAACAGAGTTTTACTCCCTTAAAAATAGACAAATTTTTTTTACAAATGAAAAAATGTACTTTGGTACTTATTCAGTAACAGAACTTGACCTAAAAAATACCAACTTCAGGCGAAAATTTTTTCTTTAAAATCAAGTTTAAGCAAATGATTATGAAATAAATTTTCACTTAAAAATAAAGTCCTAAATTCTTAAGAAACTAGGAAATCGCTATCTTTCCAACAATTTTTCATTGAAATTGGATTTTTCTAGAGAGAGTTCCGATAATGAATAAAGACCTATACTTTTAAATTAGCAACATTCATGAAAAAAGCGTCTTAAATAGTTTTATAATTTTTACAATATCAAATTTTACAACGCCCCGAAGCGTTTTTTTTTTCTTTTTAAGTTCAAGATATGCAAGTTAGTTGCAAATTTTTAGTTTATAGAATATAATTATGTACAACTTTAATTTATATTTTAACCTGAAGTGGATTAAAAAATACAACAAAGTTTTTTTGAGCTTCTTTGTAAAGACTTCAAAACAGAGCTTTTAATGTTTGCGAAGATAAAAAGATTTTTGGTTCAGTTTTTACTTAAAGCTTGTGTTGTTTTTACAGTAACCCTTAATTATTTCAGAACTAATTGAGAATCGAATGTACTATGAATCATACTTACTTAAGGGCGTTTGTTTCTTATTCATTATGAACATGGGAACAAGTAGCGCCACCAACGTGAAAATATTGGCATAATAAAAGTGATTTCTATAGACTTGTGCGCGTATACATTTTAACAATTTTATTAGGAATCATTATTAAAATTCAATTTTTTATTATCTTTATTAACACTGTATGTAATCAATGTTATTAAATAACTTTTCACTTGACAAATGCGAACAGTTCTGATAATTTTTGACGAATTCATATAAAGATAGTATCTGGAATTTTCGTATCTGTATTTAATATTAAGAGTTAATGGTAAAATTTTGTCACTAAAAATGTTTAAGCATTAATGGGAGAACAATTCAAAAATTGGTTTGATGTTAAATTCAAGAAAATAATTCGAGAATAGTCACCATAGCGCTGTTGGTGGTCGGTACAAGCCTACAGAGAGAAAGTTGAGAGAAGCCCCCTATCACTTAAATAGAAAAAAAGGCTAAAAAAGTGACCAATTGTTACGCAAATCTTAGTACGTTTAGGCCCGGTGGGTGGCACTGGTATCTAGTTGAAAAACAGCTGTTAACTATTTGGGTTGTTATAAGAGTCATACGTCTCAAACAGCCCCCTACCACCTAAACTTATCAGAGTTATTATACTTATTATATAAAGTTATTATATAATGTAAAATACTTATCATAATTATTCTTATATAATAATGAAAACAATAAAAATAATTTGCATGTCGTTTAAAAAAAATGTATTTCTAACCTCCGACCTTCATAAAAGTCTTCGGTCTTCGTTCAACTCGTTTTCAACTTTCAACTAATTTTACTGGCGATGCTTGCAAATATAGTCGAAATGGTCACATTTTTGTAACATGGAGTTGTAGGGGGCTGGTTGAGAGCCAAATAGTACGAATACACGTGTTGCCCCCCCACTCCGAATACAAAATTTGGAACTATTCCTTAGTCACTCGTTTGTTCCTTTCTCCTCTTTAAAACAGTGGGGAAATATGCAAACAAGTGACCATGGAATAGTTCCAAATATCGTACTAAGAGTAGAGGGCAGCACGTGCGATCTGACTCTATCAAATTTTTCTCTGAAGCCTATTATAAACTAGAAATAATCACTTCTTCATTTAGAGTACTACATACAGAGAATGTAGGCCAATGCATAAGGTCTTCTTGTGATTTTTGGTCGTCAATTTTGGTACTCACGTAACTGGGGAGATCATATAAATATGGATACATTTGTATTTTTCGTGATTACAGTTGTAATGTACTTCGGTTTATATTTGTGTTGTTTTCCGTTTTCATAGGCCCATAGACAGCATTTAGTTTGCCGCTCGCTAAAAATAGTTGAAATCAAAAGAACCGACACAAAGTGAACATTCTGGTAGTATCTATATTCTGTGGTACTATCAAATGCTCTGATTGTACGTTTCTCAGCGCCAACTAGCGGTTGTTCAACATGCAATTTTTTTTTGTTTTTTGACTAATTTTTTGAAAAATACCCAATTCTCATATTCTTCCTAGAAAGTATCAATTCACTTGTACACATACAAACAGTTCTGAACTAATCAAAGCTTGTTGTAGAAACAACATAATTGAACTACATAGAGTATATTTTGTTCATTTAAAATCTTAATTGAACAAACAATAATTAATAAAAATTGTAAAAATAGAATGGACTTAAACAATCTTAAATTCTATTAGTACAGTGTTAACTCTATATAGCGAATTTCCATATAACGAAAAACGCGTAGATACTACTAAAGTTTGTTTTACACTGCACCAGTGGCGGCTCGTGACATTTTGACATGGGGGTGCTGTGTTAAAAAAAAAAAAAAAAACATAATGTACCTATTCAGTTTATGAATTTTTTGTATAAAATGTATACAACATTCTACGATTTTTAGCTGGATAAAGGAATTCATCGGTCTTGATCCATACTATTACTTAGCAATGACTCAATTTGATTTTGTTTTAGTGTAGCATAATATTGCCTAAATGTGTTTGTAGAGTCAAAAGTAGCGAAAAAATTAATTAGCTATCTAAAAACAGTAGGATTTTGCGACGAACTTCTTTCATCGTGGCCACACACGTACTTTACTGCTGTGAATATCACAGTGCCAGTTTCGCTTGTTACATGCATATGTGGCGGCTGGAAATTGGAAAAGGCAGTGTTTATCTCTCGCAGCTGAGTTGGTGGAAATTTATGATAAAACCCATACGATGTAATATGTTCGGGGCCAGCGCTGGCCTATGTAATTTGTATATAATATTAATGTAAATAAATGTGGGTATCCACCCCCACCATTACTTTCTGGTGACCCCGAACATATTACATCGTATAGGTTTTATCATATATTTCCACCAACTCAGCTGCGCGAGATAAACACTGCCTTTTCCAATTTCCAGCCGCCACACATAAATTGGATTAAACGAACTTAAGCGTACTTAGACGAAGCTGAACGAAGTCGGCTGAATTGAAACTATAAACATCACAGTTCCAGGCTTCATATTTCAACGTATTCTAAGTAAGATTTAAATAGTTCGTTTACATAACAATTGAATTGATTATGTTTAACAATTGCATTATGACTCCATCAATATTATTGTCATTTAATAATATGAATATAGCTCGTATTTTTACATAATTTTTTTGGGGGTGCTGCAGTACCGCAGTGCATATGGACGAGCCGTCACTGCACTGTACCTCATGTATTGGTACACTCTACATAGCGCTATAATCACTCTCAAAAGCTTAGTTCGTGGGTCTTACTTTGAACCGATTATGAATCATTTCGAGACCGATTAAGAATTATCGCTATAAAGTGGATGCCTAGTTATGAACAGAATCAAGATTTTTTCCCGCAAACGACTCCAAAAGCAAACAAGAACGGAAAAAGAAACGGACTTCACCTCGACCTATTAAACTGCGCATGACTAAGAGAAACGAATTTTTCTTATGTATTCAGATTACAATTATAACATTTGATGTATAGATTTTAGATTTCAACAACTTTTATAAATTAGTAAATTCAGCAGACTGCAATCTATTATTCAGTAGAATTAGACCCCCCCTTCCCCTATTTTTCTATTTCACCTCTCTCGCTCAGTACACTTCATTTACCAATTGGAAAGTGGCAAGCGGTGAGCATAAGGTGATAGAATGAGTGAGAAATTAGAATTAGAGAGATAAAAAGGGAAGATCGGGTGATCACATTTTCGTTACGTTACTTTCTCCACGATTTAACTCAAGGTACAAAAATGGCACTTAGTTCCAAGAACCGAGGATAACTCAGTTCTGAATCGTAACGAACGAATTTGGTGTAAGCCACGAGCATTGAAGGATTACTAAAAATTCAAGATTTACTGAACCAAGATTCCGCATGAGTCGATGTATTGGTTCAGAATCACAAGTGCGAACCAAACTTACACACCATTATTTCAACCTCAATAAACACAGAGAGAAGACTGAGAGAGCCAGATCGCATGAATACACGTGCTGCCATCTACTCCGAGTAAAGGTGTTTGAAACTATTCCTTAGTCAGTTTGTGTTCCTTTCTCCACCGTTCTACACTCGGAACGTCTACCATAGAGAAGGTTCTCTCTGTCAAAACATACTACTTATCCTATGCTCATGAGAGAGAAGAAAAGCGTTCCGAGTATGTTTTGACAAAGAGAACCTTCTCTATGGCGTTAGACGTTCCGAGTGTAGACCGGTGGAGAAAGGAACACAAACTGTACTGACTAAAGAAAAGTTCCAAACATCTTTACTCGGAGTAGATGGCAGCACGTGTATTCATGCGATCTGACTCTCTAAGTCTTCTCTCTGATAAACATTAACTTCACAGGCCTGTAAGCACTTCGTAATGGAATTTTAATAAATAAGTTCATTAGCTTGTTGTAATTACCTAGCACGTGTTAACTCACTGTTTTTCACCACTGTTTTCAACCACTTGTTAATAAAACTGTAATGTATCTACTCGATCTCTTCTACTTCGCTATATAGAATTTTATATAGTACAAAATTTTTTACTAGATAATAAATAAGAGCGGTTTTATTAAAACTTTGATTTAGAAGCTCGTATTATAATAAAGAATCGAATAATTTAATAATTAAAATTAACAATTCAGCTTGCAACTCATATTTTTCATAATTGCAGTTATTCTAACGACTAATTTGTAGACCGTTATTGATTTGTTTCAGATGTAAATGAAATCATATAATGTACGTTACAAGTCATGCGCATTACAAAGATTTTTTTAATTTTATATATGGTTTGTGTCGTCCAATTTACGGTTTAATTTTCATCTGGAACATATCTATAATATGTAAGTATAATTATTATTAATAATGAAATAATAAGGTGAAAAAAGGCACACAGAAAGTAAAAAATCTAGCTATTCGAGTAGTCAAAAAATGTTGTTTCTTTTTTTTTTATATATAAAAAAAATCGTTATGATATATTGATATTTGTTCACATTTAAACGTTAAAATTATTTAAATTTCCTAAATTAAACTAAATAAAATTCGTACTGAGAGACAATGTATAAAAAGAACTTGAACAATGAACTCGTTTTTACATCAAAATCAAAATGAAACAAAATACTTGGCTAAAACAATGGGTAAATAAAAACAAAACAGGTGCAGTATATACATGTAAAAATAAATTATTGAAATAATTGGCAAGTATTTTATATTCGTTGATGTAAAAAGAAACTAAATCAGTTGCGAAATTTGATTATGAGGACTAGAAATTCATGTGAACATTTTCGTTTCGGCTAACGCAAAAATGTCATCACATAAGTTAAAAATAATAATTTGTCGTTTTTGAAAATATGTTATTTGTATTCACAGTGTCATTTCTCAACTACTTAGGAAATGTTCATTTGGTTGCCTAGTGCTTGTTATTTTTATACAATGTCCTCACATAAAAGTCATTCTTGCTGCTTCGGTGCTTTGATTTTGAAACATTCGATTTTAAAATGTTCACACATTTGTTTCACCTGAAAAATGAATAAATGTTTTAAGATTAAAGTATTAAACAAATGAGGACGGGACATCAAAAACGGGCTAAGTGCCAAAAAAAATTGTGTAAGACCCAAAAATGGGGACGTTCTTTTACAAACCGCTCAAAATCTGTACAGAACTTGACATTTTAGAATCGCCTGTATTTTTTTAACAGCTTATTTACGTAAAGGATCTAGCCCGATAGGCATAAGGAAAGTGCCCCAGGCGGTTTTTGAAAAATGCTTCCGTGTGCTGATTCCTCTCCATGAAAAACTTATTGTCGCGCAATTTTAACCCACTACCCCCACTTGTATTGGAGTTGCGGGGGAAACTATCCCAAACGTTAAAATTAACTTTCTAAGCCAGCAGAAATAATGAATTAACTTCAATCGAATTCCAACAATATATCAACAATTAGGTATAGAAGAAGAATCCTATAGCGTCTAAACAATAGTTATATTCAAAGTTTACATTATTTCCAATAAATTATGATTCTAATTATTTTTTTTTTGTTTATTTAAGATCGCATCAACTACTATGGTCATTAGCAACCGTCGAATTCGAAAACCCAGAAAAAATATCTTACGCTTTCGTTGGGATTCGAACCCAGGACCACTGGCGTATAAGGCAACTATATCTAGTCTACCACGCCACTAAGTGACCCCTATTTTTAGTTAATATTAACAAAAATATTACTTGATTCAAATAATGATATTAACAATATTTAAGTATGTAGCAGTGGCGTGCGGTGACTTTTGAAACAGGGCATGCATTGGGGAAGGGGGTATAAAAACCACATTTTTTAAATTTATTTTGTTATTTGATAAACGTGCTGTTATAAGTATTTTTTTTAATTAGCCTTATTCGACGCTCCTTCTTACAAAAATCATCAACAACCGCATCATATAATGTATTTTTAAAAAACGAAAATAGTTCTTATCCTAAAGAACAGAACATTTGTATGGCCTTTGGGTCAATAATTGAAAATAACTCACGAAAAGTATCAGTAACAATTAAATTCACTGTTTAGATTCAAAACGGCAAACGCATCTGCTGATCGTTAATTGGCTATGTGAAATGCCGAGAGAGATAGTATTCGACCGTACTAGTGCGCATGCGCGACCAATTCAAAGCAAACAATCGCATGCTACTGTCGCCAACGCATTCATTCGGCTTTGGCCGTTCATTTGATTTGGTAAACTGTGCCAATTTTATGAGTGGTACCTTTCATTATTACGTAAATTAAAAAATTTACAAATGATAAAAATATATCATTTTTAGAATGATTTTACAAATTAAATTACGTAAATTAAAAATGAAATGAATAAATCATAAAAAAATATTCAGTTTTAAAATCATCTTACAATCCAAAGGCATGCGCCGCATCTACAGCGTGTATGGACCGCACGCCTCTGGTATGTAGGTAATTTAAGGGGGTATCCTATTCTAGAAATTTGAAAAAACCAAAAAAAATTTTTTTCATAATCCGATAGTTTAGATATTCAAAAATATCTCCCGAAAAGGATTTTTCAAAATTCAAGTTATTTCCGAAGTTTTAGTGTCGTGGCAATTAGACCGGTTGAGACTTTACCCGAAACTTTAAACGCGTTTTTCTCAAAACTACTTTTTTCGATGCGATAGCCATAATATCTCCAGTTCTAATCAGCCGATTTACTTGAAATTTGGCATGAATATTCTTTAAATATCTCTCTATCGCATGAACCAACAAAAAATAAAAATTTGAAGTTTGAAATATTTTTAAAAAAATTCTACAAAGTTACAAAATTAGTGAAAAAATCGACTTTTATTTTTGAGTAGCCGCCATTTTATGAAAAAAAATGTTTTTTTCAGTTTTGCAGGTTCATACAATATCGACATTCGTACTCATCAAGAATCCATCATTGGATTCGATTTGGCTCGAAAATATTTATAATATCTTCTAAATTAACAGAGACCCCAACTTTTTGTAAAATGCATTTTGTAGATGATAAAATTAGGAACAGAATGATATTTTTTTTTAATTTGAGTCAAGTTGGGGTAAGGGGGTGTTAAAAGCGTATAGTTATTTAAATTGCAATTTTTTATAAAATTTAAACAAATTTTTTTTTTTAAGAAATGCACTTTGAAACCTTAAGTAACAAAGTGTGGAATAAAGAAAACCCGACATTAATCCGACTAGTAGAACTGGAGATATAACTCGTAAATTTCAAATAGACAAAGGTTGGAGAAAATTCAGCAAATCATCGAAAATTTAAATGGGCATAGTTTTGATAGAAAATTTTTTTGAAAAAAAAACCAAAAATAAGGGTCAATTAAATTTATGTAAAGAAGCTGTAAAAAAAATTTCAGATGATTCTTAAAATGTCAGTGTCGAATGGTGTGAGATTTGTAAAAGAATGACCCAAATGCAAGCTAAGTGCCAGTGTCAACAACCTAATACATTAATACACATTAATAGTTACTATTAACAATCATGGCTTTTAGCCCATAGCCCGCTTTTTAGATTGGTAGCCATGGCACTTAGCTTGCTGTTTCCAGTCTAACTCAATTTTTTGTTTTTGGCACTTAGTCCATTTTTGATGCCCAGGCTTCAAATTAGTTTTTCTTTTAAATTATATTTACCACACAAGTTCCATAATGGATGTGAGCAATCGTCGACGATATAAGCAGAATATATAGTGTGAACAATTCCAATGTTGGATAGTTTTTCATAAAGAAAATACTTAGAACAACTCCAATTGTACTCGGCCATAATAACATATTGCCGATTTCTGCCTTTGTGTTACTCATTTGAGAAATAATTAAATGGCACTGAAATTAAAAATGTTTTGTTTTTTAAATAAGTGTTAAGTACAGGATAGCCCAAAAGTCACTAGATCATTTTAAATTCAAATAACTTTTTACAATTAATAAATTTTATTTTTTAAATTTCAGAATATTAAAGCGTAGTTCTTGTAAATTAAATATGAGTTTCCTTCGCGGATGTGATACTGAACCGATAACGAATCAGTTCAAAACTGATTTAAGATCATCGCCAAGCGCATGCAAGTTTATGAGCTTAGTAACGGTCCGCTATTCGCGGTTCACACGAAATGCGTTCGTTACCGATTCATAATTGGTTTTAGCGATCCTCAAATTTTTGTTAGGATGAATAATTCGATTTTGTTACTCATGCGCAGTTTGCTAAATTGTGGCTAATTCAAAATCCTATTTTGATGTTATGCTGCGTTCACACGAGTCAACTTTAGTAGCCCGTTTTTAGTTGATCAAAAAAAGTTGAATGAAAAACCTCGTGTGAGAACCGTAATCAACTTTTAAGTGGATCGAAAAAAGTTTGAACGAGTCATCACACTAGGTTTTTCATTCCATTTTTGATCGATTAACTAAAATCGGTTAACTAAAGTTGACTCGTGTGAACGAGGCATCTACGTCTGTCAACGTTCAATTCAATTAACAATTTTCGTGGGTTCTCGTTAATCCTCGTCTTACTTCCGTACATTTTCAAACGCGTTCACGGAAAAATAACCCGTAATCAGTTCATAAGCGTGTATGCGTTTGGCGATTATCGAATCCACTTGGATTGATTCAGTTCCGAATCACTACCGCGAACAAACCTATGGAGAAATTCACGATCGAACAACGTGTTAAAATAATCAAATTTTATCTGGAAAATAGACGATCAATCGAGGATAGTCCACCAACGTTATCTACATTCTGTAAAAGTAAAGGTTTGGTATGGTGTACATGCGGAAAGAGTTCTTGGACCTTGATGATGATGATGATGCAGAAAACACACTAACTGTCAATGGTAAAAGGTATCGAAAAATGCTAGATAATTTCGTGCGTTCTGCGGTTGAGGTATGGTGGCAGCAATATGGTACCACTACCCATACATCTCGCCCAACAATGGAACTTTTAAGACAACTTTTCGGAAGAAAAATATCACGAAATTCTGAATTCAACTGGCCATCACGAGAAAGAGCGCGTAGAGCCCAGGAAAAGTTGTTTCTATTATAAATGGTCTAATAACTTTTGGGCCACCCTGTAAAATGAAATACAGTGGGACTTTCGTATTTCGAACCCTTGTTAATCGAAAAACTCTATAATCGAACGTAATCTTTGTTCCCTTGAAAAAACTGTACGTTTGCTGTGTATAATCCGAATTCCTTTACGAAAATAATTTTCATGATTTTTTCTTTTATAATTTAAATTTTCAACGGGCACCAAAATTTGATAACGGATCCTTATAGATCTCGCCATAATAAAACGAAAATGACTTTTTATCAAAATTTTCCGAGTATTCGATAAAAATTGGATTTTAGAACTGCAAAGTTTTGACAGCTGCTCGCAACTATTTTGGAAGCAGAACCCGTGGGTGCAGCCCCCGGCGAAAGTTTGGGGGTAGTCTCCAAATTAAAAGAGATCCACCCCAGAGAGCCAACTTTCTGTCCATCTCAAATTATTTTCAAGAGAAAAAAGCAAGGTTCAAACAAACGAAAGTTTACTGTATGAATGTGTATTATAAAAAATATTATTAAAAAGCAAAAGAAACTTACACAAATATTCGCAAAAACTGTCCCCATAAAAATAAATAATGCTCGAGGATCACGATCTAAAATATTTGACGGCGACAATAAAATCCATTGAGTAATTAGAAATAAAAAGTATAATACAGGCCACAACGGCCGTACAGCTTCGGAAAATGGATACATTTTTCCAGTTTTTCTTGCATACGACCTAAAACAAAAAAACAAAAAACGATTCCAACTTAATAAGCTGCTTTCCAAGCATGAGTGATCCAGAATATATTGTTGAAGAATATAAGAAAAAGTCCACGTGTTCAAACTAAATAAATTCAATACTTACATATAAATATTATAAAATAAGAACGGCAAATTTGCAACAGCACATGATACGTGCAGTAATATTTCAAAGACGGTGCCCCCGGGAATTCCAAAGAGATGGAATTTATAGGCGTTCATACCCCCAAATCCTCCAAAGAAGAATAACAACGTTGAACCCTAAAAATTAATATTTATAATCTACTTCTATTTTAAATTACGACATTGTTAATGATTATATTATAATATGAAAATTATTTACTTATATATAAAACGCCTCAAACGATTTTGATAAAATTTACGAGGCTTTCGAAAGGAATGGCATAGGAGTAAAAATTTGATCTAGCTTGATCTCATTTCTAAGAAAACTTCTTCTTATTCGTTTTTTCAGGTTTTTTATTACGTAGAAACACTGTTTCACATTGATGAATAAGTGATTGCCTATCCATCAATATTTAAATTATTGAAAGGAGTACTTTTTTACGTAGGCTACATGGCCCATTGTAGAACAATAAAACCGTACATTTACGATACAGTTGATGCATAATAAACAAAAATTTGGTGAGATGTGGTAACCCCCCCTTGCCCACACGTAAGATTTACACAATAAATTAAAAAAAATTCTAATATAAATAATTTATCATACATATTCTTTGAATGTAAAAGTTGACGTGAGATATTCAATTGATTATATTAAGTATAATATGAAAATTATTTATATGTAAAACGCCTCAAACGATTTTGATAATATTTACGAGGCTTTCGAAAGGGGTGGGTTGGGGGTGAAAAATTGATCTAGCTTGATCTAATTTCTAAGAAAACTTGTTTTTCTCCAGTTTTTCAGGTTTTTTTTTTACGAGGAATTACTGTCATACATTGATGAATAAGTGATTGCCTATCCATCAACATTTAAATTATTGAATAAGAGTACTTTTTTACGTAGGCTACATGGTCCGACATTGTAGAACAATAAAACCGTACATTTACAATACAGTTGATACATAATACTTAAAATTTTTGAGATGTGGTACCCCCCCCCCTGCCCTCACGTGAGATTTACTCAATAAATTAAACAAATTTCTAAAATAAATCATTTATAATACATATTCTTTGAATGTAAAACGTGAGATTTTCAATGATCCTCCCCCTCTAAGGTGAGATATTACTTGACCCCCCCCCTTTTTATCTCACGTGATTTATTCCTAACGGATTTTGATTAAATTTTGTAAGCTGATAACCGGTTATTCGAGTCATTATCGAGGATACTTTTATTACGAGAAAATGTCCCATTTTCACGGGAAAATATATATAACGGAATAAAAATTAGCCTATGCTAATATGCTAAGGCCTAGGCTTCATTGTAACCTTTTTGTTCATATCTCTGACGGTACTTCAAATATCGTATATCGAAAAGTTTAATGATCAATTTTCCAAAGCTCACGTGAACCAAGTCGCGGGTACAGCTAGTTTAAAATATTATTCCAAATAACGTAACATAATGAAAGAAATTTTGAAAAAGTATAATTTAAAATGAAAAAAGTTTCTTTTGAAATGTAAAAGATTGTATTTGAAGTAAAAAAACGCTGTAATTGGTTTTTATATAGAAACGAAATACATATATGAATCAATACAATCTTTGGAAAAGGATAGTTTATAGATCATAGATTGCCTCCTTTTTAATTTAAAAAAGAGCATGGTACCTCAGTATTATTATTTTTTTAAGGTCGCATCAACTACTATGGTCATTAGCGACCGTCGAAACCAAAAACTCATGAAAAATTTTTTTGGGTTTTCCTTGGGATTCGAACCCAGGACCACCGGCGTATAGGGCATCTATCAAATCCAGAGGTCGGCAATCTTTGGTTGTAAAAGGGCCAAATATTTTACGTGCGGGCCCCACTTGGGCAGTGACGGATCAAATGATAAGCATTTCAGCAAATGCTGACCAGACCCCCCCCCCCTCCCGGCACACCCCACGGTATTCCCTTGTGGGTCATGCATCGTAAACATTTTAAAAAATCACCACCAAATTCACTGTTAATTCTACCCTAAAAATAAAGCTCATATTGTACAATCCCCGCCATTTTAACTTCGGAATCCCGCAATTTAAAAAACTCCACGCGAATTGACACTGACCTACATAGAGAAATGTACTCGCTAATTCGAATTGGGTAATATCTTGCGTAGTAATAATAATTTTACTTTAATAATTTACACTTTAATTATTGCATTTTCTGGGAACATTTTAAATTTTAACGTGTATATTTTTTGCATCATCAGAAAGTAGAGGTTTTAACAAACAAAAAGCTCACTGAACTTTTTAAAAAATCAGATATTTTGACGTGAGAATTTTCGATTGAAAAATAGGGTGTTTTTTCGATATTAAGTCATAAGGTGAAAAAAATAATATTTTAAATAAATAAAAAAACAGTAAGTTTGGGACATTAAAAGGTAAGTTTTCACCAAATATCGTGTAAAATTTTTTTTTTTGTAAATATAAAAATTAAAAACCAAAAACTTGGTAATTTGAATTTTTCACATAAATTTTGAGGTTATGTAAAAAAAGTGTTTGCACAAAAGTTGTAGATCTTTTAATTACCTACAACTATGCAATTAAACTTTTTTCCATAGGACTTGCAGTTTTGTCGGAAATCGAGATAAACCGTTTCTACCCTTGAAAACTCCTCTCCTTTTCCACTTCCCCGCCTCAGATGGACCGTTATTTATTTTCCTTCCATTTTTGTTATATTCTCTTCCTTTTCTAATGGGTTTCATCCCACTATAATTTTTTTTCTGTTCAAAAAGTATTTTACCTGGTCTATTATAATATTCAGTAATTTTAACGTTCAGAAAAGCATTTAACGGAAGTATTTTCCCCTACCCTACGCAAAAAGGTGCCTTAGCTAGTATCGTATGTAAGATATTATTGATATTTTTCTTATTAGAATTCAAATAGTAGTCCATTCAAATGAAAGCATTTTAATTTCCTCATTGAGAAATTTTCTCGATCAAATCATATTTGGTATGAAATATTAGCTCCGATAAACTCCATATATAGTAGATGCAAGGCATGAGAAAGTTAAACAACTCTTCAAACTTATTTAATAGTCCATCGATTTCAACTTACCCACATTGAAAAATCATAGCCCCAAGGTAAAAACAAAACACCCGTGTTATATTTTTCCCAGTGCGATAAGAAGAAACATAGAAATACGTTCCAACAGACCAAATACATTCGAAATGGCGTAATACTATAAGTGCCATTACGTCCAAATACGCTAAACAAAGAAACAGGAACCATCATAGCTGCATAGGCATCCAAACCATGGTCAAATAATTCCCCGAGAGGATTACTAGAATTTGTTCGACGAGCCTGCTTTCCATCTGTTCCATCTATAAGCAAAAAATTCCAACAAATTTTTTTTTTGCTAAAAATTTAAAATTTAAATTCAGATTTAATTAACAAATTTTTGCATATGTTTAATCACTTATAAAGTTTACTGACTTTTGCACGAATCAGTTATTATTATAAATAGTTAGTAGTAAAATTTGAAGGCTAAATTCTAAAAAAAAATCATTAAATAAAGATAAATTCAATACCGGATTAGAATTTATCTTAAATTGTATACGTTGTAATTTCAATGTAACACGTAATAAGTTCGTAGCACTTTTAAAAAAATCTGAATTCTGATATGATTATAAAAAAAAAATGTGGAAATAGATACCTAAAGTATATGCTAAAAATATATTTAAAGCTGCCACATAAAATACCCAATTTGGTACATTCAACACTTGCGGATAGTCTTCGGAAGCTGCGTAAAAATAATAGTCGTAGTAGGAGAATAGTAATAAATTTAATACGGTGAACATAAATCCGGTGAACGTTAAAAGATTCGGTGCGATCCATTTCGGATAAAACTAGAAAAAAAATTTTGATATCAGTAACAGAAAAAAAAAATGATCAAAGTCCTGATTTAATGGGACGTTTTACTTGAGAATACAATCAGATCTAAAAAGGTCATGATTCTTGTGGATCATAAAAATTATAATATCATAATACTCTCAGTTGCATAAACGGTACATTTTGCTTTAAGGATGTTTGGGAGGTAAATCAAAATGAAGACAAACGAAAATGTTTAAAAGTTATAATAATTTATTGTAATTCAACATGCGTTCGTATGAAAAGTTGTCCATCCAATAGATTGAGTTTATTTAAATTAATGTAAAAAATATGTTAAAAGTATCAAATTTTCAAGTTAAATTATTGGAACTATAATAAATAATAATGCAAATTTTGATCATTATTCACTAAATGGTTGATGAGGAAAAAAATTAAAAACAAATCGAAAACCTGATATTACTAGTTACGACATAGTGTAGGGGAGGGTTGGGTATTTGAGAACACTGGATAATTTGAAACAATTGAATTTTAATTATTTCTTCTTTCGCGAAAATGTTCATAAGTGTTTAAATGGACATGTTTGATAACCATTACATTCGCATACTGTCACGGTAAGTAAATAATTAAAATTTGGTCTTTTGTTACAATTTTTGCCGTATGTAAAAATCTTTGAAAACATTATTTCTTGGCCTTTAGTGCGTATTATTTTGTTATTATCTTTCATTTACAAATCATTTATTAATTTTATGTGGCTATTTAAGTTAAATGAAGAAAATATTTTAAGTATCGAGCATTTTAATTTGAATTGTCTAAATCGGGTAATTTGGAACAATTTTTGCGGGGTAAATGTAAACGTTTCTTATTATTATGTAATAAATGAATTATTTTATAATTTTTTCGAAGAATTTTTTTATTTTAAACTCTGATGCAACGTTTCGTTTTGTTGACTTGCTGTTGGTGTTTAGTTTGATCAATTTTATTTTGTGCTGTTGTTTCCAATAATTATGATTGTTCTACGGAAAAAAAAATTCTCTCTTTAGATGCCCCGAAATTACACAAGAAAAACAACACCGCGGTACACAATTGAAAATCTCCAACGCGCGAGACATGATGTGAGATGTCGACGACTTTCTTTAAGCAAAGCAGCAACCAAATACGCGGAGTTCCAAAATCTACATTATTCTGACAAGTACATCAAGAAGAATTTAAGAAACCGAAAAAAGGACGACACCCTGTCTTCAATCATAGTCACGAAAATCAATTGGAAAAATACATCCTCGATTGTTGCGAGTCTTTTTACGGCATCACACTTAGATCACTACGAAAGATTGCCTTTACATTTGCTGAAGCCAACAAATTGAGCCATAAATTTAACCAAGAATCTCAGATGGCTGGTAAAGACTGGTACTATTCATTCATTTCTCGACATCCCTCCATCAGTCTACGAACTTCAAAAGCAACGTCACTTAACCGAATTCAAGCGTTTAATGCCACCGAAATTAAACTGTTTTTCGATCAACTAGAAGTTCTTCAACGCAAATGCAATTTTTCTAGTCATCGTATATTCAACATTGATGAAACTGGTAAAATAACTGTTCAATGAAATTCGAAAATATTGGCTCTAAAAGGTTTGAAGCAAGTTGGAAAAGCGACAAGCGCTGAACGCGGTATCGAGGACTATTGCTGTATAGTCTGCACGGAAAAATATGAATCACCTCTTAAAAAAGATTGGATCATGTGTAACAAAAGTAACAAGTGGGCCCACGAGCAGTGCACGAGCGGTCAATCCACGTCTAATGATTACGTCTGTGATTTTTGTGAAACATAGTCAACAATCATTAAAATTGTATTATATGCATCATTACCAAATTTAGTTTCTATTTCCCCCGTGGATTGATTTCAATTACCCCACACTGTCGGGTAAATAGGAATGGCAATATTTTCTATATTAATTATTTTTGTTATTATTATGCCTGAGTCAAACTCAACGTCCACGACGCTGACGCTTCAAAATGTCAAAAAAAAAGAAGTTAAACATATAGAATTCCATAGGAATGGTTAAACTCGACGGCGATGCGACGGACGGTACGCTCACAACGCGTCAAAGTAGAATGTATTTCAACTTTTGACGCGTTTGACGCTGCCAAATGTAAAATGTGTATCTGTAATTTTAAAAATTTGTACTTCACAAATTTATAACTGAAAAAATTTGATAATTTAAAACGGATATTGAAGAAAAATTAATTGAATTGGTGAAATATAATAAAATATTATAAGATAAAACTTCAAGAGGGTATAAAAATATAAGGCAAATATAAAATTAATAGCAGAAAAGTGAAAGAATATTGCGGCAATTTTAAATGAAACTGTTTAATTTTTAATTTTTTTTTTCGTTTATTTAAGGTTGCATCAACTGCTATGGTCATTAGCGACCGTCGAATCCGAAAACCCAGAAAAAAATCTGGGCTTTCATTGGGATTCGAACCCAGGCCCACTGTCGTATAAGGCAAAAATTTCGAAATGTCAGAAGCCAGCGACGTTTTGAGATTGCCTACCCTGCCAATTCTCAAAGCGTTCTGAGCGTTTTTGACATATGGACGCGAAAGCGTCGTGAGCGTCGTGGGCGTTGACGTCGAGATTGCCTAAATGGTGGTTATGTTAATTTAAAAAAAGTTTTGATATCAGATTTTTAAAGAAGATGAGTAATGTTTTTTATTATAACAAAAGTTTACTAAAATTGTTATTCTGTTTTATTAACGAAGATAATTTTAAGTTAGGTGCTCTCAAATACCCCACTTTCCTCTAAATATGTCATTACACAATAAAGTTCCTATTTCCCCCTCGGATATAATTCAATTACCCCACACGGCATAAGGTAAATAAGAATAACAATATTTTATATTTTTATGATTATTAACAAAGTGTTTTGACTTCAGTTTTTACAGGTAATGAGTGACATTATTGTTATAAGATAGGTTTATTATATTTATTTTGTTTTATTATTCTAGACGTTCTCAATTACTCCACTTTCCCCTAATGAATTTTATGTATTTCTTTTAGTATTTAAACAATTTATTTACTTCTTGACAAGCTACAAACAGCAGATTTATTACTGTTCAGCATTTTTGCTCCCGATTGTATCCCCTATTCATTCTTAAAGAAAATTTAAAACTTACCTGTACAATAAAATTCCAAAATGGATGCATTATGTATAAACTTATAGGACTCGTATCGATTGAACTATACTGAAAAAGAAAATTTAACATTAAAATGTTTCATACTTGATTAAAATTATAAATACGTATTTTATTAATTGTTAGAAGCATATTTTTATTGGACATGTAATACGTTTATGAGTTGTCATAACATGTAATAATGTTATTAATTTAACCAATTACAATAACATTATATGGGTTGTTAAATAATTTGTAAGCCAGTCCTCATTTTAATTGGTAATCTGGCTAATTTATTACTACTTATATAAAGTTCCGTATATTGTTCTTTTACAAGGTAATTTTGTACAAAATAAATCCTATTTAGAAGAATAAGCATTATCATCTTTACATAGTATAGAACAAAGTCGCTCCCGCTGTCTGTTCCCTTAGATCTTCTAAACTACACAATGGATTTTAATGCAGTTTTCAGCAATTGGTAGAGAAATTCAAGAGGAAGGTTTTCAGGTATAATACATGCATATTATAATAGAGAAAAATCGGGAAATTCAAAGATTTTTAATGCCAAGTCATAATCAACATATTTTTGTGCACTTACATTGCAAACGCTGGCTAAACCTTACGAGATAGATCAAACATATGGGCGGCGAAATTGTGTATCTTAAAAAGATTGATAAAAAGTCCGCCACGGTAGATGTCTATCTCTTAAGGATAACCCACAAGAACCATTTTTATCTTTAACATATGACAAAAAAAATATTGGTTATTTACCAAGCTATTTTAAACAATACATTATTATTCCTTATCCAATTAAATACACTAGATACGTTGTGCATTTCATGTAGATCAAAATTGCCCTTTACATCATATCTTAAAAATGAATATCTTAGAAGATATCACAGATTTAAAAAGCGTTGGCAGAGGGACTGGATAATGTACGTCGTACGTAGTGGCTGTTTTATTGCTATCTCTTTCTTATAAATATAAATATGTTATGTTGGTCCTTATTTAAGACATAGAATTCGAAAAATTCTACACCAATTAGGTATGCAAGGTACATCTACTCTTAAAAGAGTACAGTTGGTCACCCTACATAGGATAGCATAACAATTGAACCCTACAGAAACTGTGTATTTTCGTAGTATTTTCGGTAAGTTTTGCGAAAGTTCGTGAAATAGCATTTTAATGCATTTTCCTCAAGAAGATCTGACCAATATTACACAGTAATGAAAGAAATCTCTACAGAGTTTAAATTAAAAAATTGACAATTTTTACTGGAAAATAAATTTGAATGAAACGCTCGATATAACTAGAAATAAAATGTTTTTAAAATATTTGAATTTCTTTATTGTTCATTGTCGAAGATATTAATTAGAAATAAACGTATGAAAATATAAAATATATACTAACTTTTAAAATAAATAACAATTACTTAACGGAACAAATTTTAATGAATTTTTGTTAAAGATACCTCAGATCTTAACGTATTAAATACTATTTATTCTTAAAAAAGGCACGATTCCTGTAGAATAGCTACGATTCTATTCTACTAAAATAGCTGAACGGTTATAAATGACATTTGAAATGAAAAATGTTCAAGTCTAAAGGAACATTTTATATTTAAAATTGTAATGAACCTGTAAGATAGCTAATATCTCTTCCTAGAAAAGTAGTTTTAAGGATTTTGATGAACTTACTTTGGATCTAAAGTATGAAAGTATCTATCATCTTTTTCTGTCAAAATAGTTTAATTTTTAAATTTCGTTGTGAAGATAGCAAATCAATTAAGCAATCAATTAAATTTAAATACTCTCAGCAAAGCGAGCGAGTATCAGCTAGTAGACTATATAGTGGAAGACAACGATTTAAAAGTGTAAGCTTTAAAACAGCGGTCGGAGAACTTTTTTTTCCATTATCCCAAAATATTTTTGCGTAAGTCGATTCTACCCCCCCCCCATTTTTAAAAGAGACTTGATTTGAATTAATTTACACGAAAAAAAGTCTTCGGCCATACTCTCACGCATATAAAATAGCCATGGCAAAAAATATCCTAATTGCCCCTAAAAATTTCATTCTTACCCCATTTGAGTTAATTTACCCCGGTTCCCCGGCCGCTGTTTTAAAGGGTTACATAAGAACCAAATAACATTCTTCGGTCATACTAACACGCATTTAAAATAGCCATGACCGAAAATTTCCTTATTACCCCCAAAAATTTCATTTTTACCCCATTTGGGGTAATTTATCCCGGTTCCCCTACCGCTGCTTTAAAAACTAGATTTCAATAGGAACAAAAGGGAAGTCAGAAATATATAAATAATAAGAGAGAGCCTTTATATTTCAAATATCCAACATTTTTTTTTAATGGAGTGCCGCATTTTATATGATTCTCCTTTCAATTGTTTGTTATATATTACACGTATCGTAGAATAAGGGTACATCTCAAAATTTGCTGTTTTGTGTAAAACGGTTCGAAAGTTTTTGTACACATTAGGCTTTTCCTGCGTAGAAAAAAGACACTCTAGTAAAAAAATTGATTGGAGCAAAAAGCATGTCAAAATTATTCATAATTTTAGTTGATAACGGATTTTGATAAAATTTGATATGGTGATAACTTTTATCTAGCCTTCATTGTAACCTTTTTGTTCATGTCTATAGTGGGTCTTCAAACATCTTACATTGCAAAGTTTTATGAGCGAACCTCACGTAAACGAAGTCGCGGGTACAGCTAGTAATATGATAAGATAAAAATATGATAGTCAATGAAAATAGAATATACGGATATACTACGCCAAGGCAAACAAATATTTTTGAAGTGAAACTTCTATATAAACGGGCTTTAAGAGTTTTTCTGTCACAAAAAAGGCTGGAGGCGGCCAAGAGAGAGCAACGACTGTATTAGATGGATATACTCAGCTCCCTACAACTACATGTTACAAAAATGTGACCATTTTTACTGGATTTGCAGTAAATTAGTTGAAATATAGTTGAAAATGAGTTGAACGAAGACCACAAAGACTGACGAAGACCAAAGTATTATTATAATATAATTATTAAAATGAAACTATTTTTAATATTTTCATTATTATTGTTATTATATGAGAATAATTATAAGTATTTTTATATAATAACTCTGATAAGTTTAAGTGGGAGGGGGCTATTTGAGACGTATGAATCTTATAACAACACAAATAGTAACGTAAATCGGTCACGTTTTTTAGCCTTTCTCGTATCTAAGTGACAGGGGGCTGGATATACTCATAGGGCGGACACTTTTATAAAGATGGCGGTTCTTTTTAATTTTAGTCTGACGCTTCAAACACCGATGGCAACGTAATGTTCAACTTGGTTCAAATTACATCTATGCATTATGCGCTGTGATTATATCACTACTGGTGTCTCTATGAACAGAGCGCTGTACTAATATCCCAAAGAAAGCTTGACTTGACTTTTAACACATGCCTGGGATTCGTTAATAATTGTTTAGTAAAATTAAAGGGTGCGATTTAAATGTATGCCGAAAAAAGTGAACTACAACAAGGGTTATTTAACAGCATTAAAATTTAATTTACAGCTATATGTTATAACGTAAAATTATTTTAAATATGAACAACATCTTAATATTATAATGCATAATAACATTAAATATGTTTAAATAAAAAATGCATTCCTTAAAATGTACCTTACCTAACCAAATCATAATTTAAATTAAGCCTGTGAAAAAATCAAAATGTGTGCTGGGACACATAGTAGACGTGAAACTTCAACGGACAAGTGGAAAAACGAATCGCAACAGACAAGTGAAAAAACAAATCGCAACTTGAAGTTTTACGGGCAGGCTCTCAAATTAAACCAGTACATTAACAATTTGCTGATCCCATTTTGATAGTAGAAAGAACTTTACGTTATTACTTTAGGTTCGTTCCATTTCACAAACAAAACGTACATGTCCATACATGAACGGTAAAATTATGTTCCACATAATCTATGACGTGTTTTTTTACGGGTGAGTTTATGTACCAAATGACCTCGTGATTTTTATGATGTACAAACCCGAACCCTCTTGGTTTCGAGCAGGTATCGTTTAAAAATGCCCAAAACTAATATGAGGGTCGATATACGATATGTCAGAAAGTAAGAACTTACAGTTCTTTTATCCGATCTAGGAAACTGGTGAATGTGTTACAGAAGTGTTACGAAAAGTGTGATCTGGCGAGGCGAACGAAAGTTGAGAAAGGAGATTTACGTTGGTAAAGACAGAAACAGAGAGAAAGTTACATTCGTATATGTAATACACAGTGCAGACCTTTAATCTCCACTGATAGGAGCAAGCGAATCGGTACATTTTCTTTATGTTATTGTCCGTTGCATTAAATAGATGTTTCTTCTTCTTATCCAACGCCCACTCTTGACATTTCTGCCATTCGGTGCCGCGCCGTCCAGTAGAGGTGGGAGAGTAGCTGGATGTGATTGTTTTCGTTTATCTTTCTGACGTCTGCAAGTGCAGGACAGTTGCCAAGATGTATGGCGTTCATGGGTTCCCCATTGCAGAGGGAGCAGATTGGATTCGGTACAGGGAAAAAATGTGTTATAGATTTAACAACATTCATTGTTAATTTTACTACATTAACTAGTATTATAGAGCATGGCACCACGTGTGGTAACGTTTACCAGTCAAGTGTAATTAAAAACCTGTAGTATTATTAACAACACGAACTAGTAAAAATGCAGTTGAATTTTTGACACTTGCATTTATTTGTCAAAATTATTGGTTATGTTGTACGCGCGGCATGCGAAAACGCCAAAATTTGTTAATTGTACAACACTCAGCAGTTGTAACAGCTACATATATTTACTACACTATGGTAGTAAAAAATACTATACGTTAGAGCTGAATACAACACAGTGTGTTATCTAATGTTACATTTGTGGTTATAGTGAACACAAAGTGCAGTAAAAATATTACAAGTTTAGTGTTGTAAATCTAACACCACTATTTTTTTCCGTGTAGGATACCAATACGGTATAGGTGCTCGCATAGGTAGTCCGTGGTAGTTCGGAAAGCTGCAACTGACACCTGGCGAGAGAGAAGTTTTGGGATAGAGGATTCCACTAAGTATTTCCATTTTTTTTTCCTTGTGCTTCATTTTTTTTTCTATATTCTAGGAATGTCAGTTGATAGTGCTTGCGATGTGGCTCTGAGCTTATATTAGAGACATAAGGGTTAGTTTAGAGAGGTGCCAGAATTAGCAAGGATGTCTGGTTTTTAAATTCTCAAAATACCAACATGACTGGGAATTCATTGTTGTCAACTTTGAAATTAATTGATTAAAACCTGTTTTTAACTAGAGTGTACACAAAATAGAAAAAAAGTAATTTCAAGAAAAACGCGTTTGAAATAAATAATTATTATAAAAAAATGAAAAACCGACTTCAAAATATATAAAAAATCTTAAACAAAAAATGCACTAAAAAGTATAAAAATAATTGCCTATCCTTGCAGTATCTACAACTTACAAATTATTAAGATGATACAATGTACAACTATTGTTATTTTTGGAGTTGGTGTCAGCCAAGGAAATACGACTATATTGGTACTTAGCAAAAAACGAGAATACCTTATGAAAATTATTTTTCAAATGAACTTTTAAACAATATACTCGAACTGTAACAATATCTAACGACCTTTAAACTACAAAATACCAATTACCAACTAAATCTTTTTAATTTTTTACAAATTACCATTAATATTTATTTTCTCGACTGACACCAACTCCAAAAATAACAATAGTTGTACATTGTATCATCTTAATAATTTGTAACTTGTAGATACTGCAATGATATGCCATTATTTTGTTACTTTTTAGTGCATTTCTTGTTTAAGAATTTTTATATATTTTGAAGTTGGTTTTTCATTTTTTTATAATATTTATTTATTTCTCGCGTTTTAGTGATCTGAAGTTTAATAACTGATTTTATTTTCTTGAAAATGGTTAACCTTCCAAACGCGCTTCTCATATGAGGCAGCACCGTTTAATATTAAAAGTTACTACATCATCCCTTTTTGCTCTTAAGAGTTGAAATATTTTGCTTTTAAATGTAAAAACAAAACTAAGTGAATTACTCTTTCCAACAGAAAAAAAATTATCAAAATTCGGTTAAATGTCACTAATTCATCCCCTATTTTCATCCTTAAGGGGTGGATTTTTTTCTTCAAATTGAAATGTGAACAATTTAAAGGTACGTTGTACGTAATAGAAATAAAATTATCAAAATCGGGTTAGCCAGAAAAAATTTATAATATTATTTCATCTCTAATTTTTAACCCCTTATGAGTGGAGTTTTTTTTTAAATATATAGGAGATTAAATTAAAGTTGTGTTCTACAAATAAAAAAAGAATTATCAAAATCGAGCTATCCAATAAGAAGTTAATATTTCATCCCTTAGTTTTCAATTCTTTAGAAGTGACAGATTTCCTTCAAATTAAAATGGAACTACACGAAAAGCACTGGCTTTCAAATAAAAAAGAATTATCGAAATCGAGCTATCCAATAAGAAGTTAGTATTTCATCCCTTAGTTTTCAACCCCTTAAAAGTAAACGATTTCCTTCAAACTAAAATGGAACCATTCGGAAAGTACCAGCTTTCAGATAAAAACAGAATCATCAAAATCGCTTCACCCAGTCGGAAATGCTGAGGTAACAAACATAAAAAAAATACAGTCGAATTGAGAACCTCCTCCTTTTTTGAAGCCGGTTAAAAAGTAATTCCTCCGTATTACATGTTATGTGTTCTGACCCTTTAACGAGGGATGCTTGCAAAATCGCTTATAACTTGGGGACGAATTAAGAATTTTTTCTGAATTTTTCAGAGAATATTCTTCAATGGTTTTACAAAATATTTATGAAAGAAAAAAAAATTAGTTTTTTTAAGCCACTATACTTATTTCCCCTCTCAATGGATAAATATCGTTTATATAAGCTGATAATTGCTTATCATTGCGTTTCGTGTTAACAAGCTTTAATGAATTTAACAGCATACCAAGAACATAATCATATTATATATAAACAAATTTGAAAAAAAAAATTGTTGACATATCCATGATAGTTAAGGAATTTCCGATACCTACTTGTCCATAAATAGTTATAGTACGTACTTCCACACCTTGAATTTAACAAAAATAGCATTTTGCATGAATACTTTCAATGAATCAAAATTACTACATCTATCTAAATTAATCAAGATTAAAACGTACCTCAACTTGAACTTGAACACGAATCTTTAATTAATTTAATGAATTACAAATCGCTATACGTATCTAAAAAATAGATACAATTTGAGTTATGTTAATGTAACATATTGCATTATATCATTTGAACACTATTATAAAGGTGAATGATCGTCTTTTATATGAATAGTTCTAATTTGTGATAATTGATGTATTTAGCCGAAAATGATTCTCCTTCTTAATAATTTTCCATGAAAAAAATATATAAAAATTGTTTATAAAATATTTATTTCATAAAAAAATGTGTTTGGTAAAGTTTTCACTAGTAAAATATCTTGACGTACAACCTTTGGCCTACTCTCTTTGGTTTTATTAAACTAGTTCAAAATGTTTTTACAAGTATTCTGACCCCAATAGTTACAAGCTTTCAGCTACTTAAAGCTTACTTGAAAGCTTAGACTATTAAAAAAAAAAAACTATAAAAGTAATAATAATCAGTGGCGGCGCTGCAATGTTTAAAAAAAAAACGTTTATCATACAAATTATTTACATTCACATACATTAATTCTTGTAAAACCTTAATTCTTCGACTTTTTTATATATATATATAAACTAGCTGATACCCGCGACGCCGTCTGCGTAGGTTATCATGTTAAGAACATATTTAATTTATAGAAGAAAAACATTTAAAAAACTGAAAGCAAAAATATATTAAAAATAACCGGAAAGAACTAAGCGTAGAACATTTTTAACTATATGCCAAAAAATTGCTCCTGCAGAATCCGCTATTGCTCCAAGTGTATAGTTATAAGTTAATTAATAATTCATTTTTCAAAAATTTGTTAATTCAAAAATAAAATTGCTATATAATACAAAATAATCACTTTTTAATTTTTTTTTTCAAAAAATTGTTTCTTAAATGCTTATTCCGGATCCGCAATTGCTCCAGGTGTATAGTTAAAAAGTAGTTCAACTTTTAAACTATTCATGTTTATAAGATCTAATGTCAGTTGATGACGTCATAGTACAACAATACATGTATATATATATATGTAATTAAAAATAATTTATTGTTAAAAATAATGCAAAAAATTTATCAATTATTTGCGTAATGAAAATACCAGATAGAGAGCTTAAAAAAAAAAACTTCAAATAAAAATTATTTTGGATTTTATAGAAATTTTAATTCTTGAGATTGAATTTTTTTTAATAATTGTATTATTAATTAACTATACACCTGGAGCAATTGCGGACCCGGAAAGAGCATTTAAGGAGCAATTAAAAAAAAATTAATTTCGCCAACTAAAGGGGGTATTCTAATCTAGGAAATTGAAAAAAATTTCTTTTTTCATAATCCGATAGTTTATATCAGGGGTCGGCAACATGCGGCCATTATGTTGGAAAATTGCATGCGGCCCGCCAAGCAAGAAAATGTTTCTTTATACTTCTGTGCAATTATTAGCAAAAAATTATAATAAAATAATATCTTTTATTTCAATTTTTTTTCATTTTTTAAAAAATTTTTTCGTTGCTTTCTTTAATTTTTATTTAGCAGTTTTTAAAAATTTATTATTGATTTTAATATTACTTTATTATATTTTATTACTGTTAAGTTACGGTTAACAACCGTTATAATAATCAAATTACAATTCAACGCCCGCCTTTATTATTGTATTTTTTTCAAGATGCAAAACGGTGGCGCCAAAACGTCCTACTTTGATGTTTTGTTCATTTGATGTTACTATTATCAATGTTATGTTTATTAAAATAAAGTAAATTATGTTTTTATGTACTTTCTGTTGAACTTTATGGGTATATCTGTATAGTTTTATTATTTTTTTAAATATCGTTTTTTGTTTTTGTTTATATTAGCTTTTGATTATATTTTATTTGGATTTAAAAAAAACTGTTGGAACTATATAGGTACTAGTAATATTAAATGAACAAAGCATCGAAGCAGGACGTATTGGCGCCATTGAACCACTGAAGTTTTAAATGGTAAACTGAAAGTTGATACAAAAATACCACCCCCTCATAGACTTAGGACCCGGGTACAATGGAGTGAAACCCTCCGCGGGAAAACATTCTATGCCAAAACGTCCGGCGCCAAAACGTCACGTACCGACAAAACATAGATTCGGCCCGCTTATAATGTTTATTTATAAAAATGGCCCGTCGTCCACAAACGGTTGCCGCCTCCTAGTTTATATATTCAAAAATATCTCCCTAAAAGGATTTTTCAAAATTCAAATTATTTCCGAAGTTATAGCCGTTTTAGTGTCATGGCAACTATACCGGTTGAGACTTAACGTAAAATTTTAAACGCGTTTTTCTCGAAACTACTTTTTTCGATGCAGTAGCCATAATAACTAAAGTTCTAATCAGCCGATTGACTTGAAATTTGGCATGAATATTCTTTAAATATCTCTCTATCGCATGAACTAACAAAAAATGAAAATTTGAAATCTGTAATATTTTTAAAAAATTCGACAAATTTGAAAAATTAGTGAAAAAATCGACCTTTATTTTTGAGTAGCCGCCATTTTATGAAAAAAATAAATTTTTTTTTAGTTTTGGAGGTTCATGCGTTAGCGACATTCGTACTTATCAAGAATCCATCATTATTTTATTTTTCAGATGGTACAACAAAGGTAGAAATAATGGCGACGAGGACACGGCCTTTTTTTCCCCTTCTACTTCAAGGACGCATAACTCAATGAAAAAAAATGGATGGTAAAAATATCAAATGCTTTTTATTTATCAATTGCCAAAAAACGCTCGAAATTCGAGTCTTTAGACTAGAATACCCCCTTAACTCTTTCTGGTTAAAAAATATATGCAACAATAAAAGGGAGTGTTGACATCTAATTTGATTATTGTAACGATTATAACTGTAAAATGTATTTTGAATTTGTATTTACAGTAAAATATAAACATTGCTAAAAGAGAACTTAAAAAAATATTTTAAAAACAGAAAAAAATTGAATTCAAAAAATATTTTTTAAATTATAAAATCTTGCTTAGCTGCATGAAGTCGTACCGCGTACGCTCAAATATGAAATACTTATTAGGCAGTGGAAGGAGAAAAATTCCCTCCCTAGTCACTACGCATAACACCGTTTGCCCCACTCTATCAAACCAACGAAAAAACAACGAAAGCATACGCGGTTTGCTTGAAAAATCGCAATTTTCAAAACTTTAATTACTTTGTTTTTAATGAAGATATCGTGATAATTCTTTTTTTAGATAAGGACCAAGTATATAAGAAGTAAAACAAAAAAAATGGTTGTCTGGAAAGTCGGTTTACGGACGATAGTTTTACGTGATAACGTCATAAACATTGATAAAAAATTGCATACTTTTATGAATTGAATTATTATCACTGAATGGTCATTATTTTGGATAATACAAAGAAAGAGATAATTGAAAATTAACAATTCTTTCAAAATGAAATCAGACTGAAAATTATGAAGGAAAAAATTAAATCTTATTAGGTAAATTGTAAAAGAAAAACACAAAACACGTTGTCTAAGATTCGACAATAATATCGTGCCTCTCTATCACTTGTATTGCGTTCTTGCTTGCACGCACAGGCTCAAACGGAACGGGACAAAATAGACGTTGTTTTTTCAGACTGGCTGCAGTAGTTCATCAATTTATAAGACGTTATCACGTCAAAAAAATAACCGAAATCTATCAGAAATCTAAAAGAGCTATCATTTTATTTACATAGATTGTAAAAACAACACAAAACACGTTGTCTAGGATTCAACAATTATTGAATACAAGGCATAGCTTATTGTAGAAGTTCTCGAAGAAGCTCGCGGGGCGGCGTACCAGTAGCAGAACTTTATCGTGCCTCTCTATCGCTTGTATCACGTTCTCGCTTGCACGCATAGGCTCAAACGGAACGTGACACTTTTTCATATTGGCTGCCAGTGTTCATCAGTTTATAAGACGTTATCAAAGTAATTAATGGTAGTACTTTATGTAGGATCATATTGTAATTGTCTTTTTAAACGTAAACATTTTAAATTATCGAACTAAGTTAGATTCCTTATATAGGTGAATATCTTAGAAAGTCGTTGTGATAAAATGTTCATGTAATCATAGAAATGGAAACTTACTCTACCCGTTTTGACTCAATTTTTATCGTGGTTCACATAAAATCATTGATTTATTTAATTCACCAAGTTCTGGCAATTGTTAATGCTATGTACACTATGTTTTGAAACGATTACATGAACCCTCCAGGTCAAAATGTTATCATTAATCTGTTCCAGAAAATAAGTTAAGAAAGAATAATCAAACAACGATTTCGTAAATGAGTTAGTTTCCATTTAATAATGATTTTAGTAAGGGGCATTGTTTTGCCCACAAATGCTTATTACCATGCAACTGAATGTATAAAAAATGTAAATTAAATACCTTGTAATGTTCAAATCCACGTAATTGTTCATCAGATAAATATTTATGGTCAAACATTTTTTTAACATAAAATAATCGAACGGTTTATAAAAAAACTTATTTTATATTTTTATTAAAATGTAAATATTTGAGTTGTATTTTGTAAAAAAAAGGGAAAAAACCCGCTTGGTTTGTGAGATTACAGTGAAGGAAAAAAAAAGAATAAAATATAATAAATGTAAATGTATAATGTTTAAATATTTGGAATAATTTAATAAAATTGGTGTTTTTAAAAGGACTTTTATCACTGCGTCATTTTTTAAGTCAAACTTTTGATTATATTATTCCCGTTTTGAATACACCACTTGATGTTTTATAGGTTAGATCACACTGTATCTGTAAAAAATGATCGATTTGTTAATTGTTATGTGATAAATTACGAATATTTGTTTAATACATTGATTTAATTTAACAAATGCATTTGGATAATTTGTATTTGGATTTGATTTGAATTTTATCACCGGCTATTGAACTGATCGGATTTGACGCGAGCTAGTTTGAGCTAAACGTCGGTCGCAGGGATTTAAAAGGGCATCGCTTTCGCTGGTTTATTACATGTATTATGTACGACAGGTATATGCATGCACCCTTTAGAACCGACCGCTTTCGCACACAATCGAACCACTTATCAATAATTATCACACGAACTGAAATCAAATCGCAATAACTTGCATTGAATTTTCAAACAATTCAAATTACTCAACTTCCGTGGGACGAGTAATTATAAAAAATGTACGATGGAGATATTATAAACGCGTTCGATACGTTTGTGGCGACTGAATGTGTTATTATTTTTAATTTGATAAAATGGAAAAAAATGCGACAAGCCATATCACACCACATATTGAAAGAAAAAAAAAATTAATACATATAAGATATTTCATAGTCGTACACACTACATGTTACAGACTTTTGAACTTTGATTCTCGCCTTATATATTATTTGTAAGGGGAGAAAAAGTTCTTTCATTCAAATGAACTGAAACGAATATTATATATCTACGCTTACTTATATTTACATGCTAATATTACACAGCAGATTAATAGCTCTTAATAATCTGTTCTATTAAACCATTTATCTAATCAATACTATCCGATACTATATATATACGCATATCCTTCAACTAGTTTTTTTTTATTAAATAAGTTTTTATAACAAACATTTTTAAGGATATCCAATTGATAAAAGACAATTTTTTTTAATTTTTATTTATTGTTACCTTAGCTGCTAAGGCAATGGTTCTTAAACGGTACCCCGCGAGATTGTCACAAGTGCTCCGCGAAATTTTTAAATATGAATTAATAATAATATAATCTATATAAATAAAATGATAGCTTTTCTCCAATGTTCGCTTTTAACTCAAAAACTACTGGATTGATTTCGATTTTTTGTTTTTGTTTTATTTCTTATATACTTGGCCCCTATCTAAAAAAAGAATTGTCACGATATATTCATTACGAACAAAGTAATTAAAGTTTTAAAAAAATGCGATTTTTACAAGCAAAACGCGTTAAGCGGTCGATTTTTTGTCGCTTTGATTTGAGTGGGACAAACGATGTATTGCGCATGGACTGGAGAGGATATGTTTCACCTTCCACTGCCTACTGATTATTATTATTACTGATTATTTCATATTTGAGTATAGACTAGTGCTGCTCAGCGAGATATGAGATTAATAATTATCTTTTGAATTCTATTTTCTATTCGTTGAGCAGTTTTTAAAATATTTTTTGTAGCTTTTTTTAAAATTCTCTTCTAGCATTTTTTTTTTAAATATAATTACTGTAAATATAGATTCAAAATACATTTTTAAGTTACAACCGTTACAATAACCAAATTACATTTCAACACTCCCTTTTATTATTGCATATATTTTTTTTAACCAGAAAGAGTTAAGTTAGCGAGAAACATTTTTTTTTTTAAATTAAACTATACCTATGCCAATAAATTGCTTCCTCAGAATACGCAATTTCTCCTAGTTATTAATTGATTAATAATTAATTTTTCAACAATTTGCAAACTAAAAGTTAAAATTGCTGTAAAATACAAAAAAGTTGCTTTTTTAGTTTTTTTTTAATTGCTCCTTAAATGCTCTTCCGGATCCGCAATTACTCCAGGTGTATAGTTAATTATTAATAAATAATTAATTTAATAATTAATTTAATTAAAAATTACATTTTTTAAAATTTTTCATACTTAAAGATTACAATCGCTAGAAAACCCAAAAAATGTTTAATTGAAATTGTTTTTTAAGTTCTCTATCTGCTCTTTTCATTGCGCAAATAATAACACCGGTCAACAAGAAAAATATTTTTTTTGGGTTTCTGTTCTCTTGTTTCAATTCTGATTCTAGACATTGAAAAATACTTACATTTAAATTTTTAATTCTTACAGTTTGCTTTTGTTTGATTCGCGCCGATAAGTAAATTTTATAATGAATTCGTCATTCTTCATTATAATGAAGAATGATGACTTTACCAAACTTCTTAATGCTCGTGAAAAACGAGCCTGGGAGAGTTTTAAAGCAGTAGTAGATGGATTTCTAGGAAATCATAGAGCTAACAACTATAGTGAACTGATTGCAAACATGCTTAGAAACTTCAAAATTATGGGCTGCAGAATGTCTCATAAAACTTCATATGCTGCATTCTCATTTAGACTAATTTAAAGATAACATGGGTGCCTACTCCGAGGAACAAGGAGAACGTTTTCCCCAAGATGTGATGGATTTTGAACGAAGATATCAAAGATAGTACAGTGAGAACATGATGGGAGATTACATTTGGGGTTTAGTCCGAGAATGCTCATACGAACTCTTTTAAATCGAAATAGTGACCATAGTGACTATTCACTATTTTTGCAGTGCAGAGTATACCACTAAATTCAAACAGTGGTATACTTTTTACTACTAAATAGTGAATAGTCACTATTTGATAGTCGAAAGTCACTCTCTCGTAGGAGAGTTCTCTCTTAAATTAAAATAGTGACTTTCGACTATCAAATAGTGACTATTCACTATTTAGTAGTGAAAAGTATACCACTATTTGAATTTAGTGGTATACTCTGCACTGCAAAAATAGTGAATAGTCACTATTTTGATTTAAGAGAAAATATAAAAAAAAAACTACAAAAAGAAATTCACTTTTAGACATTAATTTCTTATAATTTCACATTTATATGTTATTGTTCGTCACGAATCTTCAATAAAAAAAGACTTTTATATCTAGCAAAAATCCTTTCTGATCATAATTTAGAGTGAATTTATAAAAAAAAAAAAATGAAAATCAGTGATTTTGACCAAAAAATTGAAAAATTGCTCCAATTTATACAAAAGCAAGCTTTAACAAAAAAAAAATATTTTTCTCATTTTTGACCTAGGAGAAACTAAAATTTAACATGTAGAAGTCAGACCCAAAAATCGTGTTGACCAGTGTAATTGATCAAATTTTTGCAATATTTTTAATAATTAATTACTTTTAACTATTTTTACATGTATTGTTGTGCTGTAACTTCATCAACTGCCGTTGGATCTTATAAACATGAATAGTTTAAAAATTGAATTACTAATTCAATGTACACCTGGAGCAATTGCGGATCCGGAAACAGTATTTAAGGAACAATTTTTTGAAAAAAAATTTTATTATTTTGGATTACCTATATAGCGATTTTTATTTTTGAATTTACAATTTTTTTAAAAATGAATTATTAATTAACTATACACTTGGAGCAATAGCGGATTCTGCAGGAGTAATTTTTTGGCATATAGTTAAAATGTTGTACGCTAAGTTCTTTCCAGTTATTTTTAATATTTTTTTTGCTTTCAATATTTTGAATGTTTTTCCTCTGTAAATTAAATATGTTCTTTACATGATAACCTACGCAGACAACGTCGCGGGTATCAGCTAGTAATATATTAAATAATATAATAATATTTCTAATATCGTTAAAATCAGCAAAACTCGGCAAGGGAAGGTATCACATTAAATGATTTTTCTCATACTTACGCTTCAAATAAGTTTTAATCGTTAAAAATTATTTACAAACGATATATTATACATCCCGTTTGGGATAGAACAAGCTTTTTGAGCAATATCTGTCTTGGTTTGAAAAAAGTTTCTTTGATTTTACAAATGAGCCATTTTAGCGCTGATTCATTCTGACGAACCTTTTTCTACCCAGTATAAAATCTCATATTTACTTAATAAAATCACCATAACCCAATAATTCATCCCCCATTATCTTGTTTTTTTATGCTGAATTTTCTGTGCTGCTACTACTCTCTGGCTTATAATGGTTGCTTTCCATTTACACAAAAACGACCTCTGTGTAACGCCGTGTTCGATACACAGCGTTCCATTTATTAGAATGTCGAACACGGCTGAACACTGCGCGACACTCGAAAAAGCCGTGTTTGGCCGTGTTTCACCGTGTTTTGCCCAGGATTACCAACACAAAGAGAAGAATTCTCTTCTCTGCCTATGATTCCCTATGCTTGTTAGTTATTCAGGTTCTTCAGGTTGGTATTAAAAAACCTAAAAATGCAGTCTAGTATTTGCTCTAGTCGCTCTAGTATTATTTTGAGATAACTCTGTTTCATTTCGCAGAGTAACGCAGAGTCGCTCTGTGTTAATAAATGGAAAGCAACCAATAAATCTTAATATTTGTTGCTTCAATCGTTGAAGTAGATTTTATACTACAGATGTGCCAGGTTCTGTATCAGGAATAGGCTGAATATCCCGTGACTGACTCACTGTCTATCTTTGTTAAGAAACTTTCTGATTTTGTTAACTTGCTAAACTCTTCTACAGCTCTCTGCTTCTTTTTACTGGTTTTATTTTAACTCACTTTCTAAGTCTGTTCAAAGTACAGTAACACATTTTTGAACATTTCCCCGTTATCCAGTCATCGCCACATTTGGCATGCAGGTTGAATTTCGATGACATGATCCACCATAAAAATGTTGAGATACTTGTGGGCTTAGATTTAATCTAATTAAATATTTTCAATTTTAATCTTATAACAATGAATTTTAAATTTAACAATCAAATATTTAAATTATTATCTATTATATTAGAATGGCAAGAATATATTTAGCAGAAAGAAATTCCATTAAGAATTTGAAAAAACCGTTACGGCTAATTTAAATTTAATTAATAAATTGTAAAAACGGTGACAATTAAGACGTAGAAAAACCAACTTCAAAATAAATAAAAAATGCACTGCATTTGGTATATTGTAGTTTAAAGGTCACAAAATATTGTCACAGTACTAGTACATTGTATAAAAGCTCATTTGAAATATAAATTTCATAAGGTATTCTCGTATATTGCTAAGTACCAATATAGTTTGATAACCGATTTTATTTCTTTGAATATGGGTAAACCTAGTAAACGCGTTGCTTATGTGAGGCAGTGCCGTTAAATGTTAAAAGTTACTATATCATTCCTTTTTGCCCTTAAGGGTTGATTTTTTTTGCTTTTAAATGTAATGATAGAACTAAAGTGAAATATTCTTTCCAATAGAAAATAATCATCAAAATTCGATGATTCAATTAAACGTCATTATCGTCATATTTCATCCCCTATTTTCATCCTTAAGGGGTGGATTTTTTTCTTCAAATTGAAATGTGAACAGTTTAAAGGTACGATGCACGTAATAGAAAGAAAATTATCAAAATCGGGGTAGCCAAAAAATATTTATTTTTTCATCCCTAATATTTAACCCCTTATGAGTGGAGTTTTTTTTTACAAATAATGGATATGAGATTAATTTAAAATTATGTTCTACCAATAAAAAAAAAAGAATTATCAAAATCGAGCTTTCCAATAAGAAGTTAACAAACATCCGGACAGAACTGCACATATCGTTTATGTATCCTGGATTGCCTACCTCTAAACAATGTTACTAATAAAACTCATAATGCACAACTGGGTTAACTCCACTACTAATAAGTAAAAACATTTACTACCACGAAATACAAAATTTATACAATTTTTATAAGAATTTAAAAAAAAGAGAATTCTAAAATTGTAATGAATAAACTGTGGGATTTGCGTAAGTTAAAAAATGAAGTCATAACTTATAATATGCATACTTAATAAAACTTATTACCATAAAAAAACATGTGATCTATAAAGTAATTATCCCACCCCTTATTTTTACCCCTTAAGAATTTAAGTTTCATCTCCGAAGTAAAATGGGAGCCTAATTTTGAAGTAATCCCCCAAAGAATCACCAATCACCAATAATTAGTCCACCAAAGAAAATGAAACCATAAAAAGTTATGCATTGTCATACTTAAGAAATATCCACGTGAAATTGAGAACCTCCCCCGGTTTAAAAGACAATCATAAGTAGTGGCCAGTATTAATCTATTTATTGTCTTAAAATGCATACCGATTTGATGCATGTTGGCGGTTTATTATTGAATGTCTATTGTTGTTCATTTATGACTATTTAACTATCGCATTTCTATTATATTACTTACCCACTTGTAATTGTTAGACCAATGATAACCATATCGAAGATTTTCACAAAACGTATAAATTGTGTTGCGCAAAAGGTATGTGGTACAGGATTTATATTGCAATTGTTATTGGGGGTAATCAAGTCTACGATTTTGAAAAAAATTGAAAAAAAATTTTTTTTTCATAATCCGATAGTTTATATATTCAAAAATATCTCCCTAAAAGGATTTTTCAAAATTCAAATTATTTCCGAAGTTATAGCCGTTTTAGTGTCGTGCCAACTGGACCGGTTGAGACTTAACGTAAAACTTTAAACGCGTTTTTCTCGAAACTATTTTTTTCGATGCGGTAGCCCCAATATCTCAAGTTTTAATGAGCCGATTTACTTGAAGTTTGACATGAATATTCTTTAAATATCTCTCTATCGCATGAACCAACAAAAAATGAAAATTTTAAATTTGTTATATTTTTAAAAAATTCGACAAAGTTAAAAAATGAGTGAAAAAATCGACCTTTATTTTTGAGTAGCCGCCATTTTATGAAAATTTTTTTTTTTCAGTTTTGGAGGTTCATTCGATAGCGACATTCGTACTTATTAAGAATCCATCATTGTTTTATTTTTCAAATGACCACAAGGGTAGAAATCATAGCGACGAGGACACGGCCTTTTTTTCCCCCCTCTACTTCAAAGACACGTAACTCAATGAAAAAAAAAATTTTTTTTTGAAATTAATTTTGTGTACTTTCTGAATATAAATTAATAAATGATAGAAAATTGTTAGTAAAAAATATCAAATGCTTTTTTTTATCAATTGCCAAAAAACGCTCGAAATTCGGGCCTCTAGACTAGAATACCCCCTTAAATAAAAGATTGTCTTTATTATATTTCACAAATATTATCCACTAAAGTTCACAAACACAATTATAAATTAAAGTAAAAATAAAGGTAAAAACCACAAAACAAAAAATCCAAATTGTTAATTTTGTATCTCCATCCTTAGCTAAACTAAAAGATATTTTCCAGAGTTGTAAGGATAAAATACCTGATCTTCAAAAATCGGGTATTTTTTTCAAATTGCGTGTATGGAATGCGAGAAAAGCTATATCGGACAAACCAGGAGAAAAATAGGATCGAGATACAAGGAGCACCTGGCAAATATAAAATATTCCAGAACGGAAAAATCTTGTGTGGCGGAACATACTGTGGAAACAGGCCACAAATTAGCCGAAGTAAAACTTCTGAAAAATGTTCAACAGAACAAGAGATTGGATGCCATCGAAAGCATTAAAATTTATAAAAGAAAAGAGAAAGTTTTAAACTGGGAGAAAGGACCGATTCAGGACTCGGCATTATTCGGAGTTTTGGGAAAGGGTAAGAAGTAGGGATGTGAGATTAATGGAAAAGAATCGATTAAATAAAAATCGATTTTTCTTTATTCAACACTAAAATCGATTTATGCGAAAAAATAGATTTTTTCTATTATTTAAAATTCTACTTGCTTTTCATATTCCAATAATAAACCTAAGAGATTCATACTAACAATTTGTCAGATTAAAAATCAAATAAAATGATATGAATAAAAAAAATAACCAATTCAAAACTAAAAATTAAAGCAAAACTTCCATTAAACTTTCAAGGTAAGAAATAAGGCAAATATGATTATTGATACACAATTTCAGTACCATTAAACGTTTTATTATAATAAAAATGAAATGATGAGCATCCTAACAAAATTACAACCTTATTGCCTCAAAAACTAAAATATAAATAATTTTCTAGTACTATTTTATATTTGACTAGTTTTCAAATGAAATACTTAAAATTATATTTAAAAAACTAATCGAATTCGTTGTGGTCTCAAAAACTAAAATATAAAACAAATCTTTCATTTTTTTAAATTCACATGCACATTTTTATACTTGTTTTAAGTTTAAACAAAAGACGAAAAATAATTATGCTTTACGTAAGAGTAGTATTAAAATAAAATGAAACGATAAGTAAAAATCCAAACGATAACGTTAACGTATTGTCACAAAATGTTACTACTATGTGCTTAGATTTAATTAAAATAAATATTTTTGATTATAATCTTTTAATAATGAATTTTAAATTTAACAATCAAATATTTGAATGACAAGAATGAAAAAAACCGTTACAGCTAGTTTGCATTTTTGTTTATGAAAATCGATTTAAATGCGTAATTTATATAATCGATTATTTAAAAATCGATTAATATTACTATGAAAATCGATTATAAAAAATCGATTATTATTTTGATTATTAGAAAATAATAATCGATTTAAATAAAAGTCGATTATTTTTTAACATCCCTAGTAAGAAGAGGATGGACCAAAGGATTACACCCCCGGCTGCAGCGGTTGCAAAAGAGAAAGGGATCGAAAGGACCTATAAATTGCGGTCAATTTGGAACTACTTTGTGAATCAGCACGAAATTGTCCTCGAAGACACTTCAATTTGATCCACTGATGACTGACAAAATTAACAATTTGGATTTTTCCTTTTGTCGTTTTTACATTTATTTTTACTTTAATTTATAATTGTGTTTGTGAATTTTAGTCTTTAATAATGATAAAATGTTAAGGGAACATTGCCTGAATCTGAAGAAGAAAAGTTAAAGTTTAATTGTACTTGAAGGGCTTGAAACTGTTACAACTTCTAGAAAATTGAAATGCAATTATCAAAGAAAAATTATGACCTTCAAAATTTTAAACTTATTATTAGACAAGAAAGTAGTGAGAAAAATTAAAAAAAAAATTTTTTTGTTCAGAAATTATATAATACGTTGAGCTTTGACCATCTATTTTTATACTAACCCTTTGTTTGAAAATCTTCTTGTCCAAAGAACTTGGGGTTAATCTAGAAATAAATTTTTCTTAGTCCTCTGGTGTTGAATGTCCTCTTAATCTACATTATTACATAGCTTTTACATCGTAATCGCTTAAAATTTCATAGTCTTATTTTTCGTTCTTGATGCTGGAAAAAAAAACCTTAATTACTATGAAATAAACTGTTAAACATTTTACTTAATAATTTATTTACATTATTTCATTTGCTTAAAAGTAGTATAAAGGTTTATAAACGACAAGTAAAATGTATAGAAATACTAATAAATTTAATAAAATATCCATAAAAATTATTTAACACAGTATCATAAGTATTATTTTTAAAACAAGATTGTGCTTCGTATCGGATCAAAAAACTTCTTCAATCCAACTGATTGTAATTGTTAATTTATAAAAAAAAAATGATTTTAAGTAACCAAATACGCTTCTTTCACTCGTAAGTGTATTAAGTTTTTTTTTTTTTAATTTTAAATTCGACGACTGTATCTTCTATTTTTTAATTTTATTAACCTTTTTGAAAGTCAAATTTCTGTAAAATTTGAAAAAAAATGAAATCAATGGGAATGAAGTACGATTAAAGGCTTATTGTTAGAAAAAATTAAAATTATTTTAATAGAACTGTCTTAGTTTTTACTGATTTTTTTTATATAGATATAATAACACAATCTACAAGTAAAAATTTCTACCAATGATTATGTTTAGTTTTGTAGAGTTGGTACATAGTATTTCACGATATGTGTTTTAATGATGAAAGTTTTATTTTTTTAAATTTTCTATGGAATTATATAAATTTTCGAAAGATATATGGTCTAGGTTTTGATGAAATATAAAAAAAAATTATAAGTACAAATAATACCTCTATAAAAGTTGAATTCTACTTCCAGGAATAGTTCAAGAATTTGCGTTGGATTTCTGATATGTTTTAAGTTTTTTTTTTTTACTCAATGATTCTAGATTATAATAAAAATGATATTGAAACTTGCAACGATATTTTTTCTAGCTATTTCTTTCCTACTATGACTTATTTTATTATTCCTATCAATTTTAGTAAAACGTTAATATTATTATTACTATGCAAGTTATTTAAAAGCTTTATTTACGTTTGATTGATTCTTTACAGATTCATTTATCACTGTAAAAATTTATCTAATTGTATTTAAAGCTGGGATGTAAAATTTCATATTTATATTTAGTATAAAAGAAAATTTCTATTATATGTTAAATCGTTGTTTCATTTATTTGGGTGACAATTTTCCTCCATCCATTGACGCCTTACTACTTAAAAAATTACCGTTTCCATTTTGAAATTGTAATTCTTCGTCGGTGATGACCGTGACCAGTTCTTCGACAGCCTTTCCTAATTCTCCTATTGAAAAAAGAAATTATTAAACTTTCAATTGGAAAGAAAATACGATGATATTAAAACATGAGATTCGTTCGAGCTATGAACCAGAGATAGGGATGATATCTTTAATGAAACAATAAAACTTAAGTCAAGTATAACGTTTGTTCGCGGATCTGACACTGAACCGATAACGAATCAATCCAAGTGGATTTAGGATAATCGCCAAGCCCATACACGCTTATGAACTGATTAAGGGTTATTTTCCCGTGAATGGGTTTGAACCTGTTCGGAAGTAAGACGAGGATTAACGAGAACCCACGAAAATTGTTAATTGAATTTAACATTGACAGAAAAGGAAAGCGAATCGGGACTTTGGTTACAGCAATTCTTGAGTTTTTTTTAAGACGAAAAATTCGATTCATGTGCAGTTTGCTAAAATGTGGCTAGATTTTCTATCCTTCTTTAACAACGTTAAATTCATATAACAATTTTCGTGGCAATTCTCGTGAATCCTCGTCTTACTTCCGAACATTTTCAAACTCGTTCACGGAAAAATAACCCTTAATCAGTTCATAAGCGTGTATGCGTTTGGCGGTTATCCTAAATCCACTTGGATTGATTCGTTATCGGTTCAGTATCAGATCCGCGAACAAACCTATAAATACCTAATGCCAAATCAAGATTAACGTTGGCCTTGCAAGTTATTTCAATTCTTGTTTTTCCGTTCTACGGGTCTTAGGATATTCCTTGCTTTTATCGCCGCGACCAATGAGGTCTATTGTGGGCCATCTGTATTAACTAGGGGAGTATCAGGCTTTTAAAGAAAGCCAGCACCTGTCTAGGGACTACCGTTACTCTCTCGTCAGGCATCATATCTGATGTCCGTCTTTCTGACATGCTGCAGTCTTCTTTTAAAAGCTGCCTCACATAAGCACAAAATGTGCTCTGCTGTTTCTGCTGCTTTCCAGTAGAGACTGCATATATTGGTGTCGGCTTTACCAATCTTGTCAAGATGGTAATTTAAGGTACAGTGGCCCATATAGAAACTTCTTAGGAGCCTTACGTCCTTTTTGCCAAGTGACAATATGCCATGAGTTCTCTTCTTAGAGTACTTTATGAATTTCTTAGCTTATCTATACCCCGGAGTATTCCTCCAGCGCGATGCCTTGGTTTTTATCTCCCAAGCTAGAAAAAGGTTTTAGATTTTGCTTTTTGTGATTCTACAAAAAGGTTCGGGTTCTATGAGTTCTGATGAGCCGACATTTTCGGCCCGTTTCATTACCCTCTATACCAGTGGTTCTTAACTTTGTTGAGGGTACTAACCCCCACCAGTTTTATATGCGCATTCACCGAACTCTTCTTAATAGCAAAAACAAATTGTTTAGATTTTTTCAATTTCATATAATATATAGGTAGCAGAAGGCCATGCGGTTCATACATGCTGTAGATGCGGCGCATGCCTCGGGATTGAGACAATTTAAAAAATTACATTTTTTAATGATTTATTCATTTTTTTAATTTACTTAATTGCATGTATTGTCAAATGATTCTAAAAATACCAAATACTAAATATTTTTATCATTTATACGTTTTTTAATTTACAAAATTAAGAAAAGTATCGCTTATAAAATTGACATAGAATACCACATCAAATGAACGGCAAAAGCCGAATTAATACGCAGCGACTGCCGCATGCGATTGCTTGGCTAGAATTGGTCGCGCATGCGCACTAGTACGGTTTAGTACTATCTGTCTCGGCGTTTCACATTGACGGTTGACGTTTATAGATGCGTTTGATGTTTTTAATCTACACAATGAATTTACTAATTGTTACTCATTGTTACTGATACTAGTCGTGACTTATTTAAATTTATTTATCCAGAAGCCATATAAATGTTCTATTCTTTAGGATAAGAACTATTTTCGTGGTTTTTAAAAATAAATACAGAATATAATACCATGTTTACCAAATAAGAAAATAAATTTAAAAATTTTGGTTTTTATAACTCCCCACCCCCTTCTGACTGCATGCTCTGTTTCAAAAATTACCGCACGCCACTGATAGATAGTTACCTAAATATCCATATGCCTTGAATGAGTCAGGTTTGGACCTCCGTCAAACCCCTGAGATTGACTCACCGAACCCCTGGGGTTCGATCGAACTCAGGTTAAGAACCACTGCTCTAAAAATCATGTCCTCATGCCCACCATTAGTAGACCTTGTCGCAAGCTGTCAGTTCTCTGAGAGCTTTTTGACATTACCAAACAAGCTTACAAGGGGACCTTAGAACGTGCGGGTCACCGATTTCGACCAAATTTATACCATATGTAGGGTGCACCTAGGGTGCACCATATAGAGTCTGTGTTGAACTCAAACTCAAGTAGCGCGTAGCGTAGTTGGCAAAGTCTTCGTTTCGCAACCTATGTATCGCTGGTTCGAATCCCAGCAACTGTTTTTTTTTCCATTTTATCATTTCTACGGCGACTGCTACGCGATTACGTTAATATTTCTGTAAAATCTTCCGATTAAATTTTCTGGAAAACGGCTGAATAGTGAATCCTATTACTTTCATCTGTTACATCCCTAGATGCACTCTACATATTGTGGTATAAAGGGTATAGCCGTTTAACGATAAGCCAGCGGGCCCAGGGTTTTTTTTGATCGGACGTTTATTTTGTTCTTATCCAAATATACCTCTAGGTGGGGGTAGTACGTATACTTGATATTAGACCGCTACCCCTTCTATTAGCGGAGTTAGAGGGGTTACAACCTTTAACTTAATTTTTTTTTCTCCGAAACTAATCAAGAAAACTCAAAATTTTTTCCAGAAAAAGATGTACAATAACAATTTCTGTATTACATATTTTTTTCGTGCTTCAAAAAAAATATTTTAGTGGCAAAAAAAATTATTGAAATGTTTAAGGGGCTGTTTTTATACCTTCCTCTTAGTTGACACCCACCAAAAAAATATATTTTATGTATCTATTAAGTAACTACTTATCACAAAAATTTCCGGAAAATCTGTTTGGTGGAACATACTTTTAAAAAATATAATCCGCACTAATGTTTGGGTAGCGATTACTAATTTTATTAAGACAGACAACAAATTCAAAAAAAATATAGTTTATATTTTAATATATAATATATAATTTTAATATATTGGGTTGTTCGATAATTAATGTCGTTTTTTCTCATAGGTGGTATGAAATTGCATATTTCAGGTAGTAGGGGTTGCGTGGGTTACAGTATTATACACTATCTTAAATATTAGACTTTAGACTATCTTCAGTCAAAAACTGAGCGTTATTATTGAAAAACAAGTTGGTTCAAATTAAGTTGAAAATTGACAATCAAAGAGAGCATTATCGGCATATTTTATTGTTTTACTCCCGAAAGGGCAAAAATGCGGTGCAGGCTCGGAAAAAAATATTTGAAGTTTATGGTGAGGACTGCCCTACTGAACGCCAGTGTCAGCGTTGGTTTGCTTGCTTTCGTTCTGGAAATTTTAATGTGCAAAATGCACCACATACTGGTCGTCCAACCACTACTGATAACGACAAAATAAAGGCGTTAATTGAAACTAACCGGCGTATGACGACTCGGGAGATAGGAGAAAAGCTCGGCGTATCGAATTCAACCGTTTACTTGCACTTATAACAGCTAGGTTACGTAAACAAACTGGATGTTTGGGTTCCTCACGAATTAAAGGAAATCCACCTCACCAAACGCATTAACATATGCGACTCTTTACTGAATCGTAACCAAAATGACCCATTTCTAAAAAGAATCATAACGGGTGATGAAAAATGGATTGTTTACGATAACGTAGTCCGAAAACGATCGTGGACCAAGCAAAATGAGCCCCCGCAATCGACATCCAAAGTCAATATTCACCAAAAGAAGATTATGCTTTCTGTGTGGTGGGATTACAAGGGTATAGTCCACTTTGAGCTGCTTCCAAGAAACCAAACTATTGATTCGAATGTCTACTATCGTCAACTATCGAAATTGAATGAAGAAATGAAGAAAAACGCCCTGAACTGGTCAATCGCAAAGGCGTGATGTTCCATCAGGAAAACGCCAGACCCCATACTTCATTGATAACCCGTCAAAAATTAACAGAACTTAATTGGGAACTGATGCCACATCCACCCTATAGCCCTGACTTAGCACCATCAGATTACCATTTGTTTCGCTCCCTTCAAAACCATTTGAATGGTAAAACTTTCGATTCCGATCAGGCTGTTAAAAATGGGTTGGACCAGTTCTTTGCTTCTAAAAATCAAAGCTTCTTCGAAAGTGGAATTTTTCAACTTACCGAAAGATGGCAAAAGGTCATCCAACAAAATGGTCAATATATTATTGATTAATGTTTGTTATTAATATTAATAAATTCACTTTGAAAAATATGAAAAAAAACGACACTAATTATCGAACAACCCAATATAATATTTTAATATCACCTAGAGGTATATTTGGATAAGAACAAAATAAACGTCCGATCAAAAAAAACCCTGGTCCCGCTGGCTTATCGTTAAACGGCTATACCCTTTGGTCAAAATCGGTGACCAGCACGTTCTAAGGTCTAAGGTAGACCTAACCCAAGGTTATTAGATACATAAGGTATGCTCACTTGACTAGGCGGCGTTTCTTTGATATCTGAAAATGACGTCACCGGATTAATGTTTCTGATAGAAGCCAGTAGAGGCGTTAAAGGCCATTAGCTATCGTTGATTTGTGGGGGATTTTACCTGGTGAATGCATTTGGTTGGCACTACTATATTTAATAAAATATGCTTTTTATTTAGGTTATATTAAATCCTTTGAACAACAAATTTAAATTTCAATATGTCAATAATTAATTTTTATGAACATAATAAATGTTAATTTGATTTTTCTCTGTTATTTTATTTTAATTGAATAATGAAGACATATTAATTCTTCTAGAATCTATATTTTACTGAGCTATAAGTTTTGAATTCCCGCGTCAGTCAACAAACCAGTGTTTTGATATGATATATCATCATTATCCAATTTAAATAAAGTAATAAAGAAAAATCAAATTAATATTTATTATGTTCATAAAAATTAACTATCAACATAGTGAAACTTATTTTTTTTTTGTGAAAAGAAGCCCACCTTTTTTAACTAGATAAACCTAGAAAGATTACAAATAAAAAGGAATATAAACAATATTGCTAAAAAAGTTTAAAATAAAATAAAGTGTATAAAAAAAGTTTTATTTTGAACTTTAACTGAGCAAAATGAAACGAAATGAAATTTCAAACTATAGAGCGTAATAAGAACCTTGCGCAATAAGAACAATAGTAGTGATAAGAACCAATTATAGCAGATATCTAATGGTTCTGTCAGAAATCTTAATCCAATGACGTCAGAGAAAAGTAATAACCTTGAAAGTGAGCACCCCTTGGTCTTAGATGACAGTGCCTTTAGCGCTGCTTGAATGTCACTTACAATGTTGATGTGTACCCCATTTAAACTCCTCGTCTGGCACATTCATCTATTGCAAGCACTTCAACTTGGAAGATGGTTGTGCAAGTCCCAATTCTACAAGTGGGTGAGGGATGATTCGAACTCTGATCTAGCAACAATTAACATAAGCAATTTGCGATTGCGTTCTATTTGAAGTCGTCAAATCGAACCATTGGCGTTCTTAAAATCGAATTCAGAATTTCAAACCTAAATTTAATTACTTAATATCCACTTATAAGCCAGTTCAAATTAAGGGTTTTTAAACTGGATGCTCGAACGAATCTAATATAAACATTGAAAGCAATTACCATTTTATTCCGGGTTAGTTCACAAGCGTCCTGGCAAGCCGAAAAAAACAACGAAAGTAAATTAATTATAAGTAAAGCAAAAATGGCTTAGTAGAAACGTTTTATTTTAGTTGAACAAAAGATGATGGATTTTAAAAAGTAATAGTTTGAAAGTATGAGGATATAAAAGCGAAAAAGTTTAAAGCTGGAAAAAGTTTCGCTCAGAACCCACCTGCTCTATGCATCAAATTACCGACGACCGCTTGATTTGCGATCGAATGCGGCGGCGGTGGAGGCGGCCTTACATCGTCTCGCTCTCCATTGCCTCCACGCTCCTCCACCCAACGACTACCAACTAGGATTTCCAATGAAAACACGAGGAAAAAGGAAATAAAACAACCACCAATATTAGTTAGATCCCCAATAAGAAACAATTAGAAAAGTATTTTCATTAAAACAAAAAAAAAAAATAAACATGGAACATTTAAATTAACAGGGAAACACAATTAGTAACTCACCGGGAGCATCGTGGAAAAATCCATTTTGTAATTTAGCGGGCGAATCTGTCGCTAGTTGAGATGCTGTTACTGAACGGGTTTGTAATGTTCCTGTGGCACGTCCAGCGGCGGCTCCTCCAGCGGGTTCTTCTAATAGTTGTCGTAAGCGTTGAAGTTGGGCTTCCAGTTGCCGATTGTGGTCTTCTAAAATTTGCATTCGAGCTTCTAAACGACCCTATGATAATAATAATGTGATATATTAATTTAAATTTATTTATTTCTTATTTTAAATATAGGTACTTTGTGTTGGCGTAAAAGTTTGGCTTCGGCGAGCATATCTTGACCAGCTGGTTGACCTCCGCCAGGAGTTGAACCGTCCTCGGGGCTTTGTTTGCAGCGCAAACGCTCATATTCGGCTTGTAAATTCGCATTTTCTTCTTCGAGATCACTATAAATTAAATAAAGCCAATTAGTTTAAATAATAATAAAGAATATTTCAACTGCAAAATTGGTGTACTTTATTTTTAATAATAAAGCTTCATTGACTAACTTAATACTAAACACGAATTTCTTAAATATAATGAATTAAGGATGCTAGGAAGAAAATATAAAAAGTTATTCTTTTTAGTTGTGTTTTTAAGTAAAAATAATTTATGATTAAGTTCTGATATAAAAATATAAAAAAATTTGTTCAAGCCTGAAGGATTAGGGTAACAAATGTTAACGCAGTTTTTTTAACCGACTTCAAAAAAAGGAGGAGGTTCTCAATTCGACTGTATTTTTTTTTTTTTATGTTTGTTACCTCAGCATTTCCGACTGGGTGAAGCGATTTTGATGATTTTTAATCTGAAAGCTGGTGCTTCCCGAATGGTCCCATTTTAATTTAAAGGAAATCGTTTACTTCTAAGGGGTTGAAAACTAAGGGATTAAATATTAACTTCTTATTGGATAGCTCAATTTTGATAATTCTTTTTTTTGTTTGAAAGCTGGTGCTTTTCGTGGGGTCCAGTTTTAATTTGTGGAAAATCTTCCACTTCTAAGGGGTTGAAAACTAAGGGATGAAATATTAACTTCTTACTGGATAGCTCGATTTTGATAATTCTTTTTTTATTTGTAGAACACAACCTTAAATTAATCTCCTATCCATTTTTTATAAAAAAAAACTCTACTCATAAGGGGTTAAAAATTAGAGATGAAATAATATTATAAATTTTTCCTGGCTAACCCGATTTTGATAATTTTGTTTCTATTACGTACAACGTACCTTTAAATTGTTCACATTTCAATTTGAAGAAAAAAATCCACCCCTTAAGGATGAAAATAGGGGATGAAATAGTGACATTTAACCGAATTTTGATAATTTTTTTTTCTATTGGAAAGAGTAATCCACTTAGTTTTGTTATTGCATTTAAAAGTAAAAATTTTCAACCCTTAAGGGCAAAAAGAGATGATGTAGTAACTTTTAATATTAAACGGCGCTGCCTCATATGAGCAGCGCGTTTGGAAGGTTAACCATTTTCAAGAAAATAAAATCAGTTACCAAACTTCAGATCACTAAAAATCAAGAAATAAATAAAATTATAAAAAAATGAAAAGCCGACTTCAAAATATATAAAAATTCTTAAACAAAAAATGCACTAAAAAGTAACAAAATAATGGCGTATCCTTGCAGTATCTACAACTTACAAATTATTAGGATGATACAATGTACAACTATTGTTATTTTTGGAGTTGGTGTCAGTCAAGAAAATAAATATTAATAGTAATTTGTAAAATTTGTAAGAAGGTTTAGTTGGTATTGGTATTTTGTAGTTTAAAGGTCGCTAGATATTGTTACAGTTCGAGTATATTGTTTAAAAGTTCATTTGAAAAATAATTTTCATAAGGCATTCTCATTTTTTGCTAAGTACCAGTTTAGTCGTATTTCCTTGGCTGACACCAACTCCAAAAATAACAATAGTTGTACATTGTATCATCCTAATAATTTGTAAGTTGTAGATACTGCAAGGATACGCCATTATTTTGTTACTTTTTAGTGCATTTTTTGTTTAAGAATTTTTATATATTTTGAAGTCGGTTTTTCATTTTTTTATAATTTTATTTATTAAATGTAAAATTTCGTGTATTTTACAATTTTATTAGACTATCAAAAATATTTAAGTTAATAATAATAATAAAGTAATTAAAAATTTAAATAATAATAATAAAAGGGGTTGCATGAAAAACGTACATTTAGCAAAATAAATTTTGAATTTTCGTTAACTTTTATCTATGTTTCGTTAACTTGACGTTCAAACAGTAAACTCCGTACATAGAATACGTCGCGCCGCAACAACGCCGCACATTGGCCGCACTAGATAAACTATGTGTATATGCATACATATCTGCGACGCGTATTGCATATACTATATCAAAATTGACGAATTTCGTTCCGTGTTGTTTAAGATTCAACAAATCTATAAAAGTTCGATAACCAAGGTAATCGAAAAAGTAAATTTCCCATATATTTCCCAAAGTTTAGGGTTTAAATTTATTTATTTTTATTTTTTTTTGCCGTTTTGCCGCCTTTAAAAGTTTGCCATTATGGGCCCGGGCCCACATGGCCCCATAGTAAATCCGACCCTGGGTACATCCCTGGAAAAACGTCTGCCAATACTAGCACATAATAACACAGGTTTAGAACTTTCAAAAAATCATTTTAAGGTCATTTGAACTGTGATTATACTTGCTAATAGTGGCGAGCGGCAAAATTCAAAACCTTAACAATACAACGAATTGTAAATATATTGTCTAGTTTTAAGTCAACTAGATTAAAGCCATACAAGCTAGATTTTGAGAATTCGTTCCATTTAACAAGTTTTTTTGTTATTTAAGGTCGTATCAATTACTATTAATGACCGGCAAATCCAAAAATCTAAAAAATAAAATTCGAGCTTTCATTGAAACTCAACCTTTATTCCGAGTTAAAACTTTAATCGCGTTTTTCTTTTCGAAATGATCACAATTTCTTGTACACCAATTTATCCATTTGCAATTTTGGACACTTCCTCCAAACTAGAGATGCAACGAATAGTGATTTGGCCGAATACCGAATATTCGGCCACACTTTCGGCCGAATAGCCGAATATTCGGCCGTTTCATTTAGAGTAAATCGTATCACGAGACGCATTATTTTTAATTAAAAAGAACAATTTAACGACAACCGAAATTGATTTTTATTTACTAAATACTCGCCTAGATCGGACACTAGATTCATATAAGTAGGGGTTTATAAACTCAAAGCAGGTTCCTACTCGAGGAAACTTGACTCAATGCAGAAAAATTGTTATGATTCATCATAATTAATTTTCCTTAGTAGATTTTCATTTTGAATTTGTAATTTAGATAAATATAATTTCGATTTTAACATTTATTTTGTTATGATTTACTATTCGGTATTACCAATATATACCAAATATTAAGAAATGCAGGCGAATAGGCCGAATACCGAATAGTAGCCGAATATTCGTTGCATCTCTACTTCAAACAAGATCATTTGGTAACTGCATGAAGGCTTTTATGTTCGATTATTTGCTTATTTTTACCTTATAATTTGTAGTTTAGATATGACCAACAATTGTAGGAGTTTACATATAATTCCTTGCAAAAACCATCCTTAAATATAATGAATATAAGCTATACAGTAAAAGCTCATTAATCGCGCTTCCTTCATTCGCGTTTTCACTATTCGCGGATTAAAAATATGCGACTCAATTCCTATATTCGCGGATCTAATAAGAACATACATAATAATAAAAGGATTCCAATAGAAAATATTTTATTTTTATTTTTATTTTTCGTTTTTTTTTTCTCTCGTTTCATATAAAAATATAAGACACTAGTTGTTCTGGTGCGCCTACAGCGCCCTATTTTAAAAAAAAATTTTTTTTTTATTGTATTGATAACTGATAATGATAACTGATAATTGATATTGAAGTTTTTTCTTTATCATACATTGTTATGATCATTTTTCATGAATTTTCATGAATTTAAACATTTTTTTAAACAACCATAGTAGGCATTGAGCGTTACAGAATGAGTGAGTGAGTGAGTGAATCAGTGACCTGGGCTTTTATATTATTTTATTATGCGATACAAAAGAAAATGTCGAAAACCAAAACCAAACTATTGACTGAAACCGACTTGGAGGAAATGTTAAATTCACAGCCCATTGAGGAAGAGGCTTCAACAAGCACTGGAAACGTCACATTTAATTTGAAAAATCTCAGTGAAGGTGTAAGAATGGCAAATGAGCTTTGCGATTTCTTTATGAACATTGATCCGTCTATGGAACGAAGCCTTATTTTTAAGAGGCAAATTGCTAATGCGATTATTGCGTATCAGTCTAAATTGAGAGAGCTTTTAAAAACTTCCAAGCAAGAGAAAATTACAAAATTCTCAAACCATTGCCTAAGCCTTAAGATAATTAATCAAAATGTTAAAAAACTTCAATTAAACTGATTTTTTTATATATTTTTTTTGTCACCTAGGGACGTATCCCCTATAATCCCATAAAAAATATCATTCCCTATTAGCTGGGGAGCCCAAGTGGGGATTTCGGGATTTACTAAAGCGCGGCAGATTAATATACAGGGTGATACCTTGTACCCAGTTACGTACTTCCACCAAATATTAGCCCCATATATATAGCCGCCCGTCAAGGATAAAGGACCAGATAAGTAAAAAAAAATTGATCATCTGATTTTCTCGAAAACGTGTATATTACACTAATCTGACAATTTGTGAGTGACATAAAGAAGGGGGAGGGGTACAAAGTTGTAAAAAAAACGTCATCTCGACATTCTCGAGCGTGGCTAATTTTTTTTATTTTGAAGGAAATAAATCAAGGATTACGAAAAATATATAATCTGACGATTTGCACAAGTCAAAGTAACAAAAAAACATCGATAAAGTTTAATGCGTGCAGCTGCGTGATGCATATATTCAAATTTTCCCAGGAAATAGTTTCAAATAAAAGTTGTAGCCATTAATGAGTCTAAGAACTATAGTAAGTTTAAAGAAAATCGTTGGAGCCGTTTTCGAAAAAAAAGAAAAAGCTCAAAAATCCTAAAATATAGTAGAGCTTTCGGTTTACCGATTTCGACCAAAAGCTTCGCGGCACATCTAGGTATAATATGGAGGCTGAATGCCAAGTTTGGTGAAATTCGGATAAAGCTTTCGATACGATATGACTGTCACACACTCACACACAGACATGTGTGACAGCCATATCGTATCGAAAGCTTTATCCAAATTTCATCAAACTTAAAATTTGACTTCCATTTTATAACTAGTTGTGCTGCGAAGCTTTAGGTTGAAATCGGTGTACCGAAAGCTCCACTTTATTGTTAGAGTTTATGAACTTTTTTAATTATTTTCGAAAACGGCTGCAACGATTTTCTTTAAATTTACTATAGTTCTTAGACTCATTAGGGGCTACAACTTTTATTTGACACTTTTTCCTGGGAAAATTCGAATATTGGCTGTACTCATATATACAAAAAAAATTTTTTGAATTATTTTCACATTAGGTGAACCCCTCCTGATAATCGTCAGATTATGAGACAGCATGTCTAAGACATAAATATGAACCATATATATCTTAATCTGACGCGCTTGAGTATTTCAAAATGGCGATTTTTTTTTACATTCTAATAATGGCAGCGCGCTTGCGTCACATTCAAATCGTCAGAGCTTTGTCTTAGTTTCACTTAACATCCCCTTAGAAAATCTGACGCGCTCGATTAAATTTTTTTTTTCTTCATTTTCAACCCTTACGTACGACCACGCCCATCATGGAAACAATCAGATTAACATATGTACATTTTTAAAAATACGTAGGACATGGATGCTATTAATATCTGACGCGCTCGAGTATGTCCATGTAACAGTTTTTTTTTTAGATTTTTGAAAATCTATAGCCGCTCCCCCCACCGCTGAAAAGGTATATATTATATGACATTTTTTTCTTTTTATCATCTAAGCTTCGCAACCTAATAGGTCTCGATAACGCTCGAGTAAATCCCGATTTATTATCGTGGGCTCCCCTACTATGTTATATACCCCGCGAATAAAGAGCTTTTACTGTATTCATCTACTAATAATAAATATAAATTTTTCGATTTTTGGATTTCTAGGAATGTTATCACGAACTATTTAATCGGCTTCTAGGTTCGGTTAGGGATGTAAAAAAATAATCGATTTTTAAATAATCGATTATATAAATTACGCATTTAAATCGATTTTCATAAACAGCCCAAACTAAAATGCAAACTAGCTGTAACGGTTTTTTTCATTCTTGTCATTCAAATATAATAGACATTCATTCAAATATTTGATTGTTTAATTTAAAATTCATTATTAAAAAATTGAAATCGAAAATAGTTTTTGAGGCAATAAGGTTGTAATTTTGTTAGGATGCTCATCATTTCATTTTTATTATAATAAAACGTTTAATATGGTACTGAAATTGTGTATCAATAATCATATTTGTCTTATTCCTTACCTTGAAAGTTTAATGGAAGATTCGCTTTAATTTTTAGTTTTGAATTGGTTATTTTTGTATTCATATCATTTTATTTGATTTTTAATCTGATAAATTGTTAGTATGAATCTCTTAGGTTTCATCATTATTGGAATATGAAAAGCAAGTAAAATTTTAAATAATAGAAAAAATCGATTTTTTCGCATAAATCGATTTTTTTAAATTAAAATCGATTTTTGACAAATCGATTAATATTGAATAAAGAAAAATCGATTTTTATTAAATCGATTTTTTTCCATTAATTTCACATCCCTAGGTTCGGTGTATAGGGCTACAATCTAGTCACCACGCCATTAAGTAAATTTGTAGGTCTTTAATATGACTAAACGTTTGAATTAAATCAACCAATTAACTCTAGTAATACCTTAATATGTATAAATTAATAGTTAATGATTTAAGTAATAATCAAAGATTATGAAAAAAAAAATTACCGAATCATATTTTCAAGCTCTTCTCGTTGATCGGCATCGATGGCAACCATAACTTGAACAGGACTATGTGGAGCTGGCGGCATTTCTCCACCATTACTTCCATTCAGTGATTGACAATATTGTGCAATTAATTGATGTTCATCATCACTGAAAATTAAACACAAGTTAATTTTTTTTTTAATTAGTACTTACTCGTATAAATACTAACGAGTCAGGTGTAGAATTTGTGCGAGTTCGAAGCTCAACTTCAGCTAATCTAGACGCATACATTTCCAACCGTGAATGCATATCCTGGCCAAGAGATGAATGTTGCGGTGAAGGGGCCGGACTCTCCAAAGCATCACCTTCCAACACCGATCGAACCGGCAAATATCCGACACGGGGATGCTTCTTGAAATATCGTTTCGATTTAAATTTATTTCGTAACGCTCTTGTAAAATCGCGAACGTCTTCACCAGACGTTGTCTACGAAGAAATAAACATAATGTCAATCAAAATCGGTTCGAATGAAAAATAAATGGGTTACATACAGCAGTGCAATATTCCTGCATTGGATGAGTGAGCTTATGATTTTTCGCTTTTCGTCCGGAGAAGAAACACGTTTGACACATATCAAAGTTAAAACATTTCAAACAACGATAGCGAAAACCAACGATTGGATATTCTTTACAAATGTTACACTTGGCTTGGTGTTTAGCGCCTTCAGCTGCTGATAGTCGGTGTAATACGGGCAACCAAACCATACTTTGTGGTTCTTGTTGTAACCAACTTAGGAAATGTACCGCCTTAAAAATATAAATGCAATTAAATAAGAAATTTCAATCAACAAATTATGTTTTTTTGTACTTCAATATGAGACTTTTCAGCACCAGCTTTTTCGAAGCAGCTACGAACACTTGGCTCTATGTTGGAGCCGCCGAAAGCAGCCACTTCACCTAACTGTCGAGGAACTTGGATTGCATCATGTAATAACAGCCCTAATTTACGTTGATCAACTAAACGATTCGGATCAGCGATTAAACGGAAAAGATCTGTAAAGAATCGATCATTTGAGTTAGTCCTACTAGACCAGGGTAGATAATTTTTGAACAAAAATATATTTTAGTAGGATGAAACCCATAAGAAAAGGAAGAAAATATAACAAAAATAAAAGGGGAAGAAAAAAGGAAAGTGAAGGGGAGGGGGGGTGGAAACGGTTTATCTCGATTTTCAACAAAACTACTAGTCCTATGGACAAAAGTTAAACGGCAAAGTTGTCGATAATAAGGAGATCTACACTTTTTGTACTAACACTTTTTTCACATTACCTTAAAATTTATGTGAAAAATTCCAATAACTAGGTTTTTAGTATTTTATTTTTATCTCTTACAAAAAAAAAAAAAAAAAATTCAGGAAATTTGGTAAAAGCTTACCTTTTGATGTCCCGAACACACTGTAATTTTTTTGATTTAAAATATGATTTTTTTTACCTTGACTTAATATCGAAAAAGCACTTTAATTTTCAATCGAAAATTCTCACGTCAAAATATCTCTGATTTTTTTAAAAAATCGGTTTAGCTTTTTGTTCGTTGAAACCACTACTTTTTGATGGTGCAAAAATATACACAGTACAATGTTAAATGTTCTCAGGAAATGCAATAATTGAAGTGTAAATTTCAATAAATTATTCAAAATTGGGTTTATGTACAATTATATTATGTACAATTTTGAGCAATTTATTAAACTTTACACTTTAATTATTGCATTTTCTGATAACTTATAACATTGTAATGTATATATTTTTTACCACATCAGAAAGTAGAGGTTTCAACAAACAAAAAGCTCACCGACTTTTTTAAAAAAATCTGATGTTTTGACGTGAGAATTTTTGAATGAAAATTAGGATACTTTTTCGATATTAAGTCATTATACGGTGAAATAAATAATGTTTTAAATAAAAAAAAAAATTCAGTGCGTTTAGCACATTAAAAAATAAGTTTTCACCAAAATTTGTGTCAAATTTTTTTTTTTTTGTAAAAGAAAAATTGAAAACCAAAAACTTGGTAATATGAATTTTTCACATAAATTTTGAGGTTATGTGAAAAAAGTGTTCGTTCAAAAGTTGTAGACCTTCGTATTACCTACAACTTTACCATTTAACTTTTTTCTATAGGACTTGTAGTTTTGTTGGAAATCGAGATAAACCGTTTCTACCCTTAAAAACCTCCCCTTTTTCCACTTTTCCAACTCAGATCGACCGTAATTTATATTTCCTTTCATTTTTGTTATATTCTCTTCCTTTTTTAATGAGTTTCATTCTACTATAATTTTTTTCACTTTTTACCATTTCCAAAGGCTAAAAGCACTGGGTCTATACACTTTTAAAACTAATAAGAGTTGAACAAATACGTCACAACATTATATAATGACTAAGTGATTTCATGCGTAGTGCATAATATTCATGACCGTAAGTTTAAAATACAGAATGTTCAATTAAAACAACATTATTGATAGCAGGATTCAATCCGTAGAATTCTCGCACGAGAGACTGTCGCGCTAATCGCTGGGCATAAATTCTACACTTTTTTGTCTTTTGTCTTTTATTATATGATAGGCAATACATTTAACATGAAAATAGCGTTTCCACTCTTATTAGCTATGTTCGCGGTTCTTATTCTGAACCGATTACGAATCAGTTCAAGACAGATTTAGAATTATCGCCAAGCGCATGCACGCTTATAAACCGAATAACGGTCCGATGTTCGCGGTTATTCGAAATGTGTTCGTTATCGATTTATAATTGGTTCTAGCGATTCTCGGTTTTTTGTTAGGACGAAAAATTCGATTCGTGGCTAGTTTAAAGTCCAGTTTCGCTGTCATGCCGCATTCATACGAGTCAATGTTAGTTGATCGACAAAAGTTGAATGAAAAACCTCGTGTGAACCTCTGTATCAATTAAGTTGATCAACAAAAGTTTGTACGAGTCATCACACTAGGATTTTCATTCAACTTTTGTCGAGCAACTAAAATCGGTCAACTAAAGTTGACTCGTCTGAACGCGACATCAACCACTGTCAATGTTCAATTCAATTAACAATTCTCGTGGGTTCTCGTTAATCCTCGTCTAGTTCGGAGCAATTCTTAAGTCGTTCACGGAAAAAAAAAACTCTCAATCGGTTCATAAGCGTGCATGCGCTTGGCGATTATCCTAAATCCTCCGCTTGAACTGATTCGTAATCGCGTTCAGAATGAAACCCGCGAACAAAGCTATTATTTATACATATCTGTATACTAGTGGTTCCAAACTGTGACCTGCAGATCTTTTGGAACGCTAAGGGTACGCGATGGATCTCAGTGTTAAGGTCGTATGTCACGTGGGAGATGACAAAACGTAACTTGCTCTATGTGAAATGCAAATACTTCTTCTAGTTGTCCGAATTTCACATAAAGCAAATTGCATCTGGTCACCTCCCATGTGACGTACGACCGTAGTGACAAAATGTCACATGAGAGGTGACTTACGACCAACAAGGGCTAACTCGTAAAAATGACTTATCGAATATATCGAATCTATGATCGTCAGTTAGTATTTGATTCCATATAAAATTACTTTGATACGAAACTAGCGCCATCTATTGGTAACCTCAATAAGCTCTATCCTATGGATTTATGAATCAATTAGAGAATATGATCATTGATTCGTATTGTCATCGAAAAAATCTGTACGAGTAAAATTTAAGCTCGATTGGATATTGGGAACTGGGTGAAATGTCGATTGTAAGATTCCACCTAAGGGCGCGTTCAGACGGATCAACTAAACTCGCCCGACTATTTTCAATCTTGTAGACTGTAGCAGGGTAAGCGACGCGAGAAATGAAGAACAAGCGAGTTGAAAGGGAAGCAAATTGAAAGAAAACTGATCAACGAAACTCGTTCAACAAAAGATTGACCGAATCAAACTTTTGTTGAACGAGTTTTGTTGATCAGTTTTCTTTCAATTCTGCTCAATTTGCTTCCCATTCAACTCGCTTGTGCTTCACTTCTCGCGTCGCTTACTCTGCTACGGTCTACAAGATTAAAAATAGTCGGGCGAGTTTAGTTGATCCGTCTGAACGCGCCCTAAACGAAATGTAGATAGTGAAGTAAATAAGCAAAAGACTTACATCGATATTTTTCTTCTAAATGTCCACGACATAACAGGACAAGTCCAACTTTGAAGGATAACACCCTCAATTGTCCTGTTCGTTGACTATCATAGACGTTCAACAGCCAGTTAATAGCCAAATCCAAACATAATGGCACGTCGACTTGTGACGGCTTCTCGGCAGCCACTGCTTCATATAGGGAACTTAAAACCGTCACCATATCGGGAATGTCAATCAATTTATCATTCTGAGCTCTCAAACCATGCGTATCAAATGACTCAATTGCCGAAGTTAAATTTAAAAGATCCACTGAAAGCAAAAAGGATTAAAAATTTGTCTTTGTCTCGAGTGAAATATGAGAATTTACAGCATAATTTCTTTTGGACAGCTCGCAGTTTCAGTGCAGTTCGATAGGCGGAAAATCGGACTTCATTAAATTCAGATAAAGAGTTCATCAGTTCTAGCATTTTAGGATGATCCCAATGCGTCGTTTCTAATTGATGGCTGAAAATAATTTTTTTTTTTTAGGAATTTGATTTAAAGGGGTAGATATTGGAACTTACTTGATGTAATAAGGCACCTTGTTGGGGGTGAGGGCACGTTCCCAAGGCGCCTCGACGGAGACCGATAAAAATCCTTGGCTACATGTTACGCCTCCGTTATTGGCTCCAACTTCCGATAATGTTTTATATCTTTCATCAACAGCTAACTGAAGCTCTTTCCATCTAAATACAGAAGAAAACGACAGTGAATTTATCTGTTAAATTGATATGAAAAGAACTATTTCACAGGTCATTAACGACACAGCTCATTTATTGTCAATTTTCAAAGATTAAATTTTCATTTCTGTCGCAATCAAACAATTAATTTCACAAAGAATTAATTGTTTCCATTGGCCATCTGCTTGATATCATTTTTATTTTATCGTCCCAAGACAAGTTTTTTTTTTTTTTTTTTTTATTAAAAAACGAAGTATTAATAAAAATTACATCCCTTGTTATTCATTTTAAATATGATGTTTCTTTATTTCGACAGAAAGCCTTGAACCGAGAAACCGAAAATATTTTTTTTCTGATACAACAAGAAATGTACATCAAAAATTGTGATTCATATCTTTTTCAAGTGAAATTTATTATATTTTTACAGCCGCTCGTGAATTTTTATGACTAATTTCGAATAGTGAAATTATGAATTTTGAACGATTATTATAAGGCACATCTTGATTCAAATGAATTTTAAAAAAAATTAATTTTATCTCAACGAGTATTAACATTAGGTATTTATATAAAATATTTCAGTGATAACATATTCATTTTTAAATAAGCTTTGGTTTTGAAATGCGAGTTTTTTCGATAATTAATAGTAATAATCGAAAGTAAAAGTCTAGTAATAATCCTTACTAATATTGTAAACGTGAAAGTTTGTAAGAATGGCTGGATGGATGTTTGTTGCTTTTTCACTCAAAAAGTACTGAATGGATCTGGATGAAAGTTGGTATAGATATAGTAGATTATAATCCGGTTTAACATATACTTTTTATCCAGAAAAAATGTACGGTTCCCGTGGGATAGATATTTTTTTTTTACAGAGCAAAAGATTAACTTTCCTTTTTACAAAGTGGTTGTTTAGGGGTCAGAGAATGATATAGTTTACTTCTTATATCGGAATAATGAACGGTTCCCATGGGATAGTAAAACAAGTACGTATTCTATAGAACCGAGTACTTAAAAGCAGTTTTTTTAAAGTTCACGAAATAGAGTCTTAACTCATTTTCCTTAAGAAGACTTGATCTACTTTTTACTCGGGAGAGATGTACTATTCCCGGGGGATAAATATGTTTTTTGTTTACCACATAGTTAAAGATCGATATGATTTTTACAATGTGGTAGTTTGGGAGAGAATGATATAGCTTATTTTTACAGCTAAAATAATGCATAATTCCCATGGGATGGCAAAACAATTATATCCTACAGGAATCGTTCATTTAAAAAGTTTCGGTAAAGTTCGTGAAATAGAATTTTAACGCATTTTCTTCCAATTTTACACAATAACGAAAGAAATCTCTACAAAGTTGAAATTAAAAAATTGACAATTTTTACTGGAAAATAAATACGAATTTTAATTTAAAACCCGATAAAATTATAAATGAATTTTTTTTAAATATTTAAATTTTTTCATTGTTCATTGTCGAAGATATTAAGAATTAGAAATAAATGTATTAAAATAATAAACTTAAAATTTATGACTTTAATGGCAATTAATGGATGCCCCCTAAAATAGCGGAACGTGTCATTTAAACATTTGGTATGAACGATTTTCAAGTGCTAAAGAAAGGAATACAGGTACATTTTTACTAAAAATCGTATAGAAGCTGATGTGAGACAGCTAACATCTCTTTCTTGAAAAGTAGTTTTACGAATTTTGATGAACTTGATGAACTGAAAGTATCTATCATTTTTTTCCTGTCAAAATAGATTAATTTTTATATTTCGCTATGAACGTCGGAAATCTTTTAATCAATCAGTTAAATTTAGATACACTCAGCAAAGCGAGCGGGTATCAGCTAGTATTATAATATAAAGAGGAGCATGGATGTACCGATATGGGTGAATAAAGAGGGCAGCTGCCACTTTTTCTATATCTAGATTATCATCTATAAATTGCATAGTTATTCCTCAATTTTTAAATATTGTTGTATTGTAATGGTTTAAAATGTATAGAGCCCGAAATTTTACGAACAAAGAACAGTGCCATACTTATAGCCTAAGAGCCAACTGCGAAATTGCTACACTCATATCTAATGTAGTTAACCAATATCTAATTTTTATACATGGGTCTTTCTTTAACAAGCCGCACTAAATCAGAACAAATTTGAATTTGCAGGAGAGGAAGAGAATATAACAAAAAAGAAAGGAAAAAAAAATTACGGTTGATCTGAGGTGGGAAAGTGGAAAAAGGGAAGAGGTTTAAGGATGGAAACGGTTTATCTCGAATTCCGACAAAACTACAAGTACTATGGAATAATATTTAAATAGCAAAGTTGTAGTTAATAATAAGAAGATCTACAACTTTTGTGTTAACACTTTTTTCACATAGCCTCAAAATTTATGTGAAAAATTTCAATAACCAAGTTTTTGGTATTTTATTTTTTTCTTTTACAAAAAAATTGTTTTTTCATGAAATTTAGTAAAAACTTACCTTTTAATGTCCCAAACACACTGTAATTTTTTTGATTTAAAATATTAAATTTTTTTACCTTATTTTGACTTAATATTGAAAACACATCCTGATTTTCAATCAAAAATTCTCACGTCAAAATATCCACTTTTTTAAAAAAGTCGGTGGGCTTTTTGTTCGTTGAAATCTCTACTTTCTGATGGTGCAAAAAATTACATAACAATGTTAAATGTTCCCAGAAAATGCAATAATTAAAGTGTAAATTTTAATAAATTGCTCAAAATTGTACATAATGCAATTGTACAAATACAACGTTGAACAATTTATTAAAATTTACACTTTTATTATTGCATTTTCTGGGAACATTTAACATTGTTATGTAATTTTTTTTTGCACCATCAGAAAGTAGAGATTTCAACAAACAAAAAGCCCACTGACTTTTTTAAAAAAGCAGACATTTTGACGTTAGAATTTTCGATTGAAAATTAGGGTGTTTTTTCAATATTAAATCAAAATAAGGTGAAAAAATAAATATTTAAATAAAAAAAATACAGTGTGTTTGGGACATCAAAAGGTAAGCTTTTACCAAATTTTCTGATAAAAATTTTTTTTTTTTGTAAAAGATAAAAATAAAAAACCAAACACTTGAAATTTTTCACATAAATGTTGAGGTTATGTGAAAAAAGTGTTAACACAAAAGTTGTAGATCTTCTTATTATCTACAACTTTGTTATTTAACTTTTTTCCATAGGACTTGTAGTTTTGTCGGAAATCGAGATAAACCGTTTCCACCCTTAAACCCCTCCCCTTTTTCCACTTTCCCATCTCAGATCGACCGTAAATAAATTTCCTTTCATTTTTGTTATATTATCTTCCTTTTCTAATGAGTTTCATTCTACTATTTTTTTTTTCACTTTTCACCATTTTCAAAGACTTTAGCTCTGGTCTAAGTAGTGAACTATAAAGGACCTACAAAAGTTGTGGATCTACTTATTATCTACAACTTTGCTATTTAACTTTTCCATAGGACATTTTTAAAGGCTTTAGCTCTATGGTCTAAGTAGTGAACTATAAAAGGCTTATGGGAACCTTTTAAATTTTTCGATTATTAGCGAAATTATTATTATTTTATGTGTAACAGTAAATATAACGACGCATATAACGCCTCACATATTCTTTATATTTTGTATAAGATTCATATTATTTATAAATGATTTTTAAAATATATGCACGTAGAAAACTTTAACAATCTATCAAAAATCAGATGCTATTTTCAACTAAGAGTGAGGCTTGTTTTATAAATTTTTGTAATTTTTTTTCCTATCGAGGAAGCATGTAGATAAAAAACTGAGTGCAATTTTACCTTGTATTCAAATCTTGCAATTGCAAAAGCGTGTACTGTGGCACATGAACTCCATTTGTCGAAAACGAAGCGGCCTGATCGTTGATATCATCCAAAGTTCTTTGAATCGGTCCAAGACGTTCCCCGAACCGCGACAATTGCAGCTGAAGTTCCCGTGCCTCGGCCAAATCATTGGGACCCGACCAACCGGCTTTCACGGCTTCGACCGCACTCAATCGCGAACTTACATCCTCCAAATTTTTTTGAAACACTTGTAAACTCTACACAAACAGAAAAGAAAAAAAAAACTCAAATTATTAAACCACCTTCGAAAAATTGCCAAACACTTATAAAGAGAACCTGTTCTTCTTGTTCAAGAGCTAAAATAAGCTCTTGATAGAGACGTTCGGCGTCGGTGAGTTCCATGTATCACCGGCGCCGCCATTTACCCATCACTTTCACACAGAAACCGCGTCGAACGAATGAATTAAAACGGGGAACCTCATCATAATCATTCAACTACTAGTAAAACACATTCTGGCGGCTCAAGTTTTTTGTTAAGACCGTCTTCGACTGGACAAATCCTAACTTTAGAACGACGTTAATGGATATCCCTACTACCTCCCTCTATAAAAAAAAAACCGCTCTTTCTCACATGAAAAAAGATATCCACAAAAGAAATAGTGGCAAATATGCAAAAAAAAAATCTATACTCAAATCGTAACACTTTGCATTTGATGCAGTTTTGATTTGCGCTCACTTTTCGATATTTTTGCATTGTACGTTCAAATGTCGCATTTATTTCGTTCGCCGATCTTCAGCTGACCTAAACATAAATCAAAAGGAGTGGTGTCTGCATGTCTGTCCACGTCGTTCAAATAAACATATTTAAAATAAATAACACACGTACAAATACGGCTTATTATCCGGAGATAGAGCTGCATATGTGTTGCATTGTATTTATCCCAGCTTGGTACTGCACAAATTAAAGGCGGGACAACGGCGCCAATGTGATGAGATCATCTTTGCCAAATGCAAATATGTGTGCAGAAAAGCCGGACCCCGATTTGTTGGCTGTTGACTGTGTCTCATCGCCTCAGCGTTACAATGTGTAATATAAATAAATGATACATTTCATTACAAAGGTTTTTCGTGTGTATCAAATAAATAAACAGAGGCTCTTTTGAATAAGACAGTAGGCGAATATGGACATAGGAGGACAGTGACGTACCGATCAGTGGGCAAGGGGGGGGGGGGGGGCTCATTGTCTCAGCCACTGATTTTCTGTATCGAATTATTTTTGTAACTTAATTATTGCATTATCATTAATATCTCATATCATATACTAGCGGACCCAACAGACGTTGTCCTATACCTACACACGTCTTAAATACAAAAATTTCAACCTTTTTTAAATAACCTGTAACGATCTTGACTTAACCCACTAGATGGCGCAGTGGCTAGAGCAACTGCTCTCTCTGCTACATGCGCCAGTGGTTCTGGGTTCGATCCCCGTCGAATCCCTAGATATAAGATTAAAAAAGTAAGATTCAAGACCTACAGAATATTTCTGTGTGTAAGACAGTCGTGATATGACCATAGATGTTACAGCGACTATAAACAAAAAAAAAAAAAAATCCCCAATACCAAAAAATAACAATTGTACAGAAAATTTTCTTTAATCTGATCTCCGGCCCTCTACCGTCTAAGAAATTCGAATCGAACGAGTTTCGTATCAGGCATACTTATCCGAATTTCGCATCCATCCGTACCGCGTAAGAGATTCGAATGAAGAATAGTTTTGCCAATTGAGAAATTCAATTTTGACAGCAAAAAAATAGTTTTCGAATACAAATAATTATTTTGTATACAAATCGAGTTGTTTAATTTATTTAAATATTATTTGATTAAATTAAATTAAAATGGATTGTTCAATTGAAGTTTATTATAGTGATAGTGATTCCAAAAATGCGAAAATTCCGAAAATTTATTATTGAATTAAAACTACAAAAAACAATATTTCTATTATTAAGTTAAATATATATATCAAACTTAAATTATATTTTCTTAAATTAACAAAAATAAAACGAAAAAACATAGGAAAAAGGAAAAAAAAACTACAAACAAAGCGCATTCGAAAACAAATTAGTTATCGAATGGAATTTATGAGATTTGATACGAATTTAGGAATACACAGTAGCGGGATATTCGAAAGTGAAACTGTCATCATTTTTCGGATTCGGATCTCTTTCGAGTTTCGCCTTACATGGTACGGACTGTTCGAATCCGAATCTTATTTTCCGAAACTCGGACTACGCGGTAGACCCCCAGCGCTATCTAACGGAAAAAGTTAAAAAAAAAACATTTTTGTAATTGTTAATCAAAAACATTTTCGAATAACAAAAATAAAATTATCTAATTATAAATCTAAACCATTCTCGAATCCATTTGAACTCACGCAAAAAATTTCATCAAAATAGGTCCAACCGTTTAGGAGGACTTTAAATTACAAACACACGAACAGAAGATTTATATTAGAGATGCAACAAATATTCGGCTACTATTCGGTATTCGGTCAAATAGTGTGTACTATTCGGCCGAATACCGAATAGTAAATCATAACAAAATAAATGTTAAATTCGAAATTATATAATGTATACAATATTATATGTGTATACAATGTATACCAAGGGTCGGAAATTTTTGGTTGTGGGGACCTAAATCTTTCACGTGGGGTTTAGTGCGGGCCGCACTTGGGCAGTGGCGGACCTAATAGTAAGCATTTCAGCAAATGCTGACTAGAAACATCCCCCGTTGCGCCCCCTGAGATCCCCTTGTGGGTCATACATCGTAAACATTAAAAAAAATCGACGAAATAACTACCATTGAAAATTACCACCAAATTCACTGTTAATTCTACCCCAAACATAAATCTCATATTGTACAATCCCCCCATTTTAACCGGTCTACATAGAGAAATATACTTGCATATTCGAATTAGCGAATATCTTGCGGGCCGTTGGTTTCCGACCCATGGTGTATACAATAAGCAGAACCGTAGCGTAATATAACTACACTCAGTGCAAAAGCATATATACACTGCCGGCCAAAAGTTTGAGACCAGTTGTAATATATTTATGCTATCACTTATTGTATTCAAAGTTTCGGTAATAAAATAAAAATTGTTCTCCATACATATTTTTAAATTACTGATGAACATCTAAAGAGACTTTTGTAGGTATGTTTCTTAGGTACAAATAGAATTAATGGGTTCTGTTTAAAAACATCCAAGACCGCAGGGTGTCTGGCCAGTGGAAGGGTCATCATTATATTTAAAGTAGCTCCGTATTAATTGTTCTTTAATTCTATTCTTCTTTAATTTTGCACTGGCTATTCTTTGTTATTATTTAGACTTTCTAAAACAGGTTATTTTAAATTTTTTTTTAAGTTATGTACCATTTTGTACGAATAATTTAATTTAGTCTTAACTTGGGGTTTCTATAGTTAAAACGTTTTAAAAATGGGAAAAGTACGAGAAATAAATATCGAAACTCGATCTGCCATTGTTACTTTACATAATGAAGGCAAATCCGAACGTGAAATTGCGTCTCAACTTAAACTTTCGAAGACTTGTATTCATCGCACAATTATTCGGTTTAAGGAAACGGGTAGTTTTCAAGATTTTCCACGTTCAGGAAGACCGAGAGCTACTACTTCTAGTGAGGATCAGTTTATCGTTATTACCAGCAAAAGGAATAGACGCTTAACAGCACCAAAAATTCGTGCTGAAGTGAACAAATCTTTAAATAAACCAGTTTCGCTTACCACAGTGAAAAGACGGTTGAGGAACGCTAAACTGTTTGGTCGTGTTGCCGTTCGGAAACCTTTACTAAGACCGCAAAATAAGAAAAAAAGGATGCAGTGGGCCCTATTCCATCGAGATTGGACAGAAGATGATTTTAAAAAAGTTCTTTGGACTGATGAGTCAAAATTCCAAGTATTTGGCTCAAATCGACGAATTTGCGTTCGGCGTAGCACCGAAGAAAAGATGTTACCAGATTGTGTAGTGCCAACTTTTAAGCACGGTGGTGGTTCAATAATGGTCTGGGGTTGTTTCTCAGGCCATGGAATTGGAAATTTGGTTAAAATTGATGGAATTTTGAAGAAAGAGGAATATAAAACAATTCTCGAAAAAAATGCTGTACCATCAGGCTTAAGTTTAATTGGCAATGGGTTCATTTTCCAGCAAGATAACCATCCAAAGCATACTTCCAAGCTATGTAAAAATTATTTATTACAAAAAGAAGCAGAAGGAGAATTAAAAATCATGAAATGGCCACCGCAAAGTCCGGATCTCAATCCAATCGAGCTTTTGTGGGACGAGCTTGATAGGAATGTCCGAGAGGAGTGTCCCTCTTCATTTGCAGACTTGTGGAGACTACTACAAGAAAGCTGGAACAAAATTTCTCAAGAAACCATAAATAAATTAATAAGTAGAATGCCGAGGCTAGTAGAAAAAGTAATAAAGTGCAAGGGAGGATTTTTTGATGAAAAAACAGTTTGAGTAATTAGTTCATTTTTTTTTTATAGAATAATTTTTTATGTTTATTTTCTATACTAAGTATGTTTAAAGGTTATAACTATAATATTAATAAACATTTTTACTGTATTTGTCTTTGAATTTTTAAAAATATTTCCTTTTTTTGGCTTAAATCTACATGGTCTCAAACTTTTGGCCGACAGTGTATATATACCCCCCCCCCCCCTGTCTGATAATCAATTTTGAAAAAGTTTCAATTTGAAACTGTAATCTATATTGTTCAACGCTTTCATCGTGCATCGCTTTCATCATCCGGTGCCTAGTGCCGAGGCATTGCTGACACACCGTTCACTCTACGGCTCTGACAATGGTTAATAGTCACCCACTACTTCATTCACATAATATTTGCCAAAAAAATGTAAGCTAAAATCTGTTTACGGTAGATGAAGCCGGAGTTCAAAGTGCCAGGGGTAGGTTGTTACGAGCCAAATAACTCCACGAAGAAAATAGATAGTAATATGTGTAAAGCTATTGTAGCTATAATATGTAAAGCGCTATTGTATCAGCCATTTTAATGACGGCGTGTCAACGTGTCAAAGTATCGACAGTAAATTTTTTCGCCCTTCAACGTTTTGGTCTATTTCAATAAACTTTCTAGTTATTAGCATGTGACTTGCCAATATCATATTGAATTCACAAGTCGTTTCATTTACAAGTTAAAATTATCAAGCACAATTCCTTTCAAAATGTACAACTACTTGGTTTGATGAATTCCTAGATTCATACAACTAAATTTATATGATTTAGCGTTAGGGAAGAGATGCACTGCTTAATTGTTTGTTATTTATCTTAAGCCTTGGTTTCTCTATACTTTAGGTCTTAGGATACTTCAGGATGGAATCTAACTAATGAGAATTAACTAAGAGCCGAATCCAAATTGCATGGCTCTGTGCAAAGATATCAAATAATGTTTACACACTGTACACATAGATACTAGTACTCGCAATTTCATTCATACTCATTCAATCAATTGCTTAAAAATTTAAGCAAAGTTAACAAATGATTAGATTTTAAAAATTAATCTGATGGGCAAAAGTAAAGAATAATGTGCCCCGGGGCGCCAGTAGATAATACTCGCCACGCCACTGTGTACGGCGATGATTTAAAACGAGGATGTTGACCATAAGTATTAACAAAAATCAAATTAATTCGTGTGTTTTTAATTTGAAATGTTTTAATTTAATACTCGCACTGATCTATTAACCAAATTCCCATTGTTTTACTTTCAAACAAATATTCATTGTTTTACTCGCATTACTTGAATAATTGTTAATGAAATAAACTTCTAAATAGGAATATTCCGCTTTATTTAAAGTTGTTTTCAATTGAAAATAATATAACTCAAAGTTTGAAGAGATTGAATATCATTTATCAGAATGAACATTATGACGTAATATTCGATTATGTTGAAAATTGTTACTCTATAGAGCAGTAGTTCCCAAACTTTTTCGGTTTCCGGCGCCTTTAACATGCTAACGATTTTAATGTTATAAGTAAGTTTTTTATTTGCAATTATTCCTCGAAGCATTGCTTTAACCAGGGTACTGACAATAATCTAAGTATATATTATATCCTTTAATTTGCCCTACAAACAACTAGTTTCATTATCCTAATTGGACCTTTTTAAAGAACTTTAAGATCTAGGACAAATGACGTCAGGAGTCTGGCATTCTAGGTTCCAAGCCATAGGCTTATTTGGCATGAGGAGCTTCAAGAGGTACCAACTAAAAGAGAGATAATATCTTTAATTGTTTTGGTACCATTAGAGTACCAATTGATTTTGGAACATCAAATCTTTATTAGATTTAAGACGTTAATAATAAGAACTAATCAGCACTCTTTAAATTATGTTGGTAGTCATTCTCACTGTAATTAGATATTGCATATAATGTTGATAGTTTGACTTTTTTCTCAACACAAATAAGAGGACAGGAGAAATACATGTCAGACCTTTGTTTGGCGTTTCCAAACAAAGCCTCTTAAAGCTTTTATATAAACAGCCTCTATGTATATACAAACTCCTACCCCTTACACCAGAACCCGCTTTATTTAAATTTCCCCGGAAAAAAATATCAAAAAACAGTTTTGGGCATTGATGAGTCTAAGAACTATAGCAAGTTAAAAGAAACTCGTTAGAGCCATTTTCGAAACGAAGAATAAAGTGGGGCTTCCTGTTAACCGATTTTAACCAAAAAGCTCACGATTGGATAAACATATTTTCACGCCCATGTGCCTGTGAGTGTCGGCTAAGACCTCCCATCTTCGACCGTTTTGTCTGACTTCACGCTGAATGCTCACCGAATCGTGAACGGTTGATAAAGGGGGTGTGGTCGACCTGACAAAAACATTCTAGAGAATTCTAGTGAAAGGTGAACAAGGGATTAGTGGTCATACCATGAGATAAAAGATAAGTCTAGAAATTTCTCTATGGAATTTTTGATGTTTAAGAAAAAGGGTAGACAGTAAAACAATAAGGTAAGTCGAATATTCTAGTAAGAACAATCCGGCGCCCAAATTTTCTAGAACATCTCTGATCACGTAAGCAAAGAGGTTGAGAGCCGATTGAGTTCAGTTGTAAACAGTGAGTTATACATAAATCGTGAGTTGTAAATGAGCAGTTGTAAATAAACAGTGAATGTCGTTATAAATAAATAATGCATTTTTTTTGGATTTAGGAGACCTCAAAACGTGTATTTCCGGTGAAAAAATCGAATGTGAAAATTCAAATCGATTACAATATTTCCTTTCCTATATAGTAAGTAGTAAAAAAAAGTAAAAATGTGCTCAAGTCAAGTTGAAAATCTTTACATAGTATAAAACAAAGTCGCTCCCGCTGTCTGTTCCCTTAGATCTTTTAAACTACAAAACGGATTTTAATGCAGTGTTCAGCAATCGATAAAGTGATTCAAGAGGAAGGTTTTCAGGTATAAAACATGCATTTTATAGTAGAGAAAAGTCTGGAAATTCAAAGATTTGTAATGTGATGTCATAACAAACATATTTTTGTGCACTTACATTGCAAACGCTGGCTAAACCTTACGAGATAGATCAAACTAATATGCGGCAAAGTTGTGTATCTTAAAAAGATTGATAAAAAATTCCACCACGATAGATGTCTATCTCTTAAGGATAACCCACAAGAACCATTTTTATCTTTTACAAATGACAAAAAAATTATTGGTTATTTCCCAAGCTATTTTAAACAATACAGTATTATTCATTATCCAATTAAATACATTAGATACGTAGTGCATTTCACGTAGATCATAATATCCTTTTACAGTAAATCATCAAAATGAATATCTTAAAAGATAACACAGATTTAAAAAGCGTTGGCAGCGCAACTGTATATTGTACGTCGTAAGTAGTGGCTGTTTTATCGCTATATTTTTCTTATAAATATAAAAATGTTATGTTGGTCCTTATTTTGGACAAAAACTCGAAAAATTCTACACCAATTAGGTATGCAAGGTACAGGTACTCTTCAAAGAGTACGGTTGGTCATCCTACATAGGATACTATAACAATTGAATCCTACAGGAACCGTGTATTTTCGTAGTATTTTCGGTAAGTTTTGTTAAAGTTTGTGAAATAGCATTTTAACGCATTTTCCTCAAGAAGATCTGACCAATATTACACAGTAACGAAAGAAATATCTACAAATTAAAATTTGACAAAGTTTACTGGCATTGGCGCTGTGGCAAGAGCATTAGTTCTCTCCACTTCACGCGTCAAGTGGTTCTGGGTTCGATCCCCATTGAATCCTAGACTTAAGATTCTAGACCTAAAATATACTTGACCAACAGAAAGTTTTTGTGTTTAGAGAGTCGTGATATGACCTTAGCTGTTAAAGCGACTTAAAACACCCAAAAAAAAAAACAAAAAAAAAAACAAAAAAAAAAACAAAAAAAAAGTTTACTGGAAAAGAATTATTTTGAATTTCAACTAACACTCGATAAAATTAATAATGAAATTTTTTTAATATTTGAATTTCTTTATTGTTCATTGTCGAAGATATTAATTAGAAATAAACGTATTAAAATAAAATACTAAATTTTGAAATAATTAACAATTACTAAAACGGAACTAATTTTAATGAATTTTTGTTAAAGATACCTCAGATCTTAACGTATTGAATATCATTTATCCTAAAAAAGGTAACGGTTCGTGTAGGATAGCTACGAATATATTCTAATAAAATAGCTGAATGGTTATAAATGACATGTGAAATGAAAAATTTTCAATTCTAAAGAAAAATTTTATAATTAAAATTGTAATGAACCTGTAAGATAGCTAATAGTTCTTCCTAGAACAGTAATTTTAAAGATTTTGATGAACTTACTTAGGGTCTAAAGTCTGAAAGTATCTACAATATTTTTCTGTCAAAATAGATTAATTTCTAAATTTCGTTGTGAAGGTAGGGAATCAATTAAATTTAGTTGCTCTCAGCAACTAAAGCGAGCAGGTATCAGCTAGTGTACAATAATTTTAAAAGTTGGAAAATTAAACGTAAGATAAGCTTTTATAATCTGTTATGAACCTGTTTTATAAAGAAAATATTTTGTGTAGAATGTTTTATAACTGATTACAATATGATGTAGATTGTAGATACGTATTATTCAATGACTGAAAATAGTGAATACTTCAAGTATCTAAGATCAGCATTTCACTTATTACACAAATTAGAAGTCCTTGATGTAAGTATTTGTACAACTAGGTACTCGTAATATAAATCAGAGTACATACCGACATACTATATAAAACATTTGTAGCTTTAATTTAAAAAAGGAAGTCCTTTAAAAAGTAATATTCAACGATCTCTTGCTATTAAAACGAGATATTTACATTTATATTTGGATTTTCAAGATTTACTAAGAAATAGTTACACTTAAGTACACGTTCTATTTTTAAAACTTGGTATTAGTCAACTTCACACAAACCTTTGATTTTCGTAAATATTATCGTAAGATATACTTCTGCGTGGTCAATAAAATGCAACTATTATTATTTAAAAAAAAATATTGAAATATAATGCAAGTTTAATTATTTATGTGTATGAAAAATAAATATTTCAAAATGAAAATATTGAGGGTCTCTTAACTAATAAATCTCAACGATTTATTGAATAAACAAGAAAATATAACGTAAATCATCCATTTTTTTTAATATAAAAACGATACTTTATGTTTGGGCCTGTCTTAAATCAAGGGCGCGTAAATAAGGGGGAATATAAATTTCCTGGATACTTGGCCGAAAAGTTTCATCCTATATCATGTATCTAAACATCTATTAGAGTTTGACAGAGAATATTTACACATTATCATTTTTATGTAATAACATCGATAAATAACTATATATGGTACAATAATAAATGAATTATGTTTAACCGTCTGTTTGTGTTAATCAGGAAATTGAATTATTGTCTCAATTAATTGTTAATTACGATCCATTTATAACAGTGAATGTTAGTGGGGAATAGGAGAGAACAAGTTTTGAAAAAAAATCGTATTAAATAAAGAATCTTGTGAGTCAGACCACATCTGGATAGACTTTTGTTCATTTTATTTTTGGGGGTCAAAAAATCAAAGAATCGTTCGTTCGCTTTGGACTGATTCTCCTCTATACGTGTTGTATGGCTGTTTAATTATAGAACACGACATTGTACTTTGAATAAGAGCAAAACGCCTTGCTACTGTTAGAAATGCAAATGATCGAATGCAACGACACGTTCTACCCCTATTAATAATGTGTTTAGGATGGAATGAGACGCGTTCAAATTTTATATAAATTTAAATCGGGTGCGAAGAAAAAGATTACACGAAAACGTAGCATTACGAATATGCACTGTAGATTTAAATGGATTAGAACTTTTTTTTTATTGGATTTTTTAGGGTTTTGCCACCTTTAAAAATTCACAAGTAAGAGACAATGGGACGTTTTAGCCAATAGAATATTTGAAATGGAATCGACAAGTAAATTGGTCAGACTGAGGGTAGACGAATCGATTAACAAACTTCCATGCTAATTGGGACCAATAAAAAGCTGATTCGGGTAATTGAGATTCCGTAAATTCCAGTTAGATTTCTGAATTTTCTCTTACAATTAAATTTACCGAACACTACGATAAATCTAAGAAATGCATAAACCATTGAAAATCTAACGACCATTGCTGACAGATATTTGGAGAAAATAAAATTTTTAAAGCAAAAATTTGTTCGAAAATATTTCATATAAAACAGAGATTCATCAGGTCACGTATTTGAATATAGTCAGTGCTTTATAAATTGAGCTTAATATTTAAACTTTGAAATTAAATAAATTTTAAATTTCATGCTTGACTTGACTTAATATTTAAATATTAACATATGACTTAAGTTTGATCTAACTTGAGGCTAAATTTCAGTCGAATAGCTTGAAAATCAATCAGTTGATCTCCACTTCATGCGTCAAGTAATACTGCACGGTAAAAAATAGTGGTGTAAGATTTACAAACTAGTAATATTTTTACTGCACTTTGTGTTCACCATAACCACAAATGTAACATTAGATAACACACTGTGTTGTATTCAGCTCTAACGTATAGTATTTTTTACTACCATAGTGTAGTAAATATATGTAGCTGTTACAACTGCTGAGTGTTGTACAATTAACAAATTTTGGCGTTTGCGCATGCCGCGTACAACATAACCAATAACTTTGACAAATAAATGCAAGTGTCAAAAATTCAACAACATTTTTACTAGTTCGTGTTGGTAAATAATACTACAGTTTTTTAATTACACTTCACTGGCAAACGTTACCACAAGTGGTGTCATCTAATATAATACTAGTTAATGTAGTAAAATTAACAAGGAATGTTGTTAAAACTACAACACATTTTTTTCCGTGTGGGTTCGATCCCCGCTGCTAGATCCTACATATATCCTAGACCTAAGATAAAAATGGCCAATCGAAATTTTGTGTTTAGACAGACGTGATATGATCTTATGTCGCGTTCACACATTTCAACTTTAGTTGAACGACGATTTTCAATCTTTTAGACCGTAGCGTGGTAAGCGACGCGAGAAGTACAGCACAGACCAACAGAAGTGAAAGCAAATTGACAGTTGACTCATCGACTTGAACGACAAAAAGTTTGACTCAGTCAAACTTTTCGTTCAAGTCGATCGAGTTGACCCCGGTCAGTTTGCTTTCACTTCTGTTGGTTTGTGCTTCACTTCTCGCGTCGCTTACCCCCCTACGGTCTAAAAGATTGAAAATCATCGTTCAACTAAAGTTGAAATGTGTGAACGCGCCCTTAGATATTGAAACGATTTAAAATACAGAATTATAAATTATCAATGTGAAAACTACAATATATACTATGGAAACCCAAATCGAAACTATGAAATATCTTAGAGTGTACTTGGACGCCAGGCAGAGCTGGCATACACACATAACAAAAAGAATTTCAATTGCACATGCTAAACTAACCAATCTTCATCCAATAATGAACAGAAAATCCCGGTGCGTGCCAATTTGGCGCGGGACGTTTTGGCGCATAACGTTTTCCCGCAGGAGATTTCGTCCCACTGTACCGGGGTCTTTAAACTATGCAGAGTTGTTTTTTTTTTGTATAAACTTCCGGTTTTGCATTCAAAACTTCAGTGATTCAGTGGCGCCAAAACGTCCCACACTAAAACGGCGGCGCCAAAACGCCCTGTTTCGAGAAAATCCTCACTTAGAGTCGACTGTGCTATACTACTGTACAGAAGCTTGGTTAGACCTATACTGCTGTATACTAGCCCAGCCTGGGTAGTAACGGTCCCATCGAAAATAAAAAGACTCCAAACACTACAGAATAAGATAATAAGGATGGAAATACGGGCTCCATTATTCGTACAAAACAACCAACTAAACCAAGAATACGATATCCTAACTGACAAAACAAACTGACTAGCTGTTCAAACGCAATCCTTCTGTAATAAGGCTATAAACCTGAAACGAGGAGATCAAAAATAAGATACACTAAGAATTTGATTGAGGACAGTTAGTTCAATAGGACAATTGAAAACTGCTTTTATTTAAAGCTTTGTGAAGTCCAGTAAAAAATAAATGATAGCGTAGTGTAAATGTTGTACATCCATATTGGTATAAAAGATTTGTTCCAATCGTCCTTCTGGTGATGTTCAAACATTGACCAACAGACAAAGAGCAAGACAACATTGACCAAGAGACAAAAGTGAGTGAAGAACTGTTTCAGCTTAGGCCGAGGGTCGACAAGGCAGTGCATAAGCATCGTTGAAACAGTGTCGATAAAAGCGTTTGTCACGCAGTTGCACGAAAATGGCTGTGCTGACTAATGAATGGGGCTGGATGGTCGCACGGAACGAACCTGCAGAAACAGTTCTTCACTCATTCTTGTCCTTGGTCAATGTTTTCTTGCTCTTTGTCTGTGCATCGCTATAGCTGGATGATTGGAACAAACCTAAAGTGAACGAAACGAACAAGCCTATGCATAGCAAACTACTGCTGATCCGGGCAGAACAATAAATTTTGTGCAATACCTATTGGTGCAGTGGTTTGAGCAACTGCTCTCTCCGCTTCATGCGTCAAGTGGTACTGGGTTCGATCCCCGTTGAATTCTAGACTTAAGATACTTAAGATAAAATAGACCAACAAAAATTTTCTGCGTTTAGACAGTCGTGATATAACCTTCGATATTAAAGCAACTTAAAATACCAAAAAATTAAAATAAAAACCTTTGAGCTAGTACTTCTAAATTTGCTTTGTTAAATATTGCATTTGACTTGAAAAAGGTTCAAAATGACATAGAAATATAAAAACTAATCTAGTTTGAAAAAAAAAGTGGTTGCGTGTACTTATGTACGCGCGTGAGAAGTTATACTGCTTTGACATAATTAAAAATTGGTTTTTATTAATTTAATTCAAATAATCAGTTTAAAAAACTGTAAGTTAATATTTAATAATAATAATAATATATATATCTATATATATATATAAGCGAAAAATGATCACTGACTTATCACGAGATCTCTGAAACTATAAGCCCGATCGACTTAAAATTCAACATAGTTACTTCTCTTACCATGTAGACGCGTGCTAAGAACGGATTTTACTCAAATCTTATCCAAAATAAAATTTTCATCTACCCATCTTTACAAAATTTACTATCTTTTTATGTCAACATAACTATAATGACTTTCTTTTATTTTGCCATGACGGCTTCTATTAATTAATCAGTTCAATTTCGCTATGTCCAGCAAAGCGGGCGGGGATCGGCTAATATATATATATATATATATATATATATATATATAAAGATATAATTATTAAAAATAAAATTAAGAGAATAATATTTTAATTTATATTAATAAATAATATCCAAAGGAAGCTGCCAGACGTTTATAAAATTTGTCAGGATCATTTCTCTGGTTAACAATTCATGCATGTCATGAAAACGAAGCTTCATAGAAATTGCGAAATAAAGTAAGTAGCTACTTGTCAAAGGTAATGTCTTAATTTTATTCATATCTTGTGTTACTAAATTATTATTCTAAGATGGTTAAATCATTTCATAATCCCAGATTTCGTGATAACTAAGAATATGCATGAAATGCAGACGTCATTTTCATCATTAAATTTCAAATAGTATAACAGCTACTGCAAAATTCGAGATAAGTAATAACTTATTTTTTAATAATATGTGTCAATTGTATATATAAATATTTTCTAAACAAAATAAAAATAATAATAAAAAAAATAAATAAATAATAATAATAAGAAACCCAGTGGTTTTGCGACTAACTTCATTTTGTTAATTTTTGTCTCAAGATGGCCGCCCGTCTAAAAATTTCACTCTCATCATTTTTTCATAACGCGCCTAAAGAAGTATAACTTCAAAAATTATGAATGAAAGCATGAAAGATAAGAAAAAACTCAATTTAAAGGAATTCTCAGTAAAAAATATATAATAAGAGAAAAAAACTAAAAATAAAGACAAAACTTGTTATAATAAGAAAGATAAACAATTACGTTTTATACATGAAAGATAACCTTTCAAGAAAACTTTTTTTAATTACAACTCTTATACATTCACATTTTCAAATTATCCGAGCATTGAAATGATAAAACTTTTATTACACTATGACTTTAAATGAAATAGGACACGAGGTTATAATGAAACACATAATTACCTAGAGATATATTCAGTTGCCTAAATTAATATTCTGCTAACAGAAATCAGCCTAACCGAAATTTTCAATTACGAGAAATTATTAAAAATTTTTTTTTTACTTATCATCAATATGATAGTGGAAGCATAATACTTCGTTATACTATATTAATTATTATTATTATGCACAAATTAATAGAGGATAGCGAGCAGATGTTGAATCTGCACAGAATAAATAGAAAATGAATGACAATGGTGGTGGTGTGTTGTTGGAGTTAATAACAGATTGTATAAAGGACAATGAATGTTTTGTTTAAGTTGAACGTGAAAAGATAAGCAACAACACAGGAGAATAACGAGCCTCCATAATTTCAAAACAACGGGGCTATACGTGCTATAAATGGACATGAAACGGCTATTGGTAAAATTCATAATAATCAGTTTTTTTTTTTTGTATCCGAGCATAACGATAAGTGGGTAGTAAAAAAATTAATTTAGATCTTCGCCTCTTGATTCGCTACCGATATTTCCAACCGAGATATTTTAACAGATTGTTTATACGAGTTCAATTTTGATTTTCGTATTTTCTGCTTCAATAACATTTACACACATTAAATGTTCAACAAGCCAAATAATAATCGTTCCCGCTTTATCACGCTTGTACACTATAATCCTTCCAACAACACACCGATTTAAGCTTCCTTTACATTTTCACCAGCGAACTCAAATGCGGTACATGCAGTAAATTTCTATTTGAAATGTTTTTAATCCAAAGTGATTTAGATATTAGTTTATAGTTTACCGAGGAAGATAAGTAGGTACAGGACGACGTTCAACAGTGATTTTCATGACTTTTTTAACAAAAAAAAAAAAATACATATATTTATATACATGTTACATAGTCCAGTCATTTGATAGTTTTACCTGGAAAGTTTCCCGAATTATGATTTTTTTATTTAGCCTTCCCTGACTAATGTTAAAATACCCTGACTTTTTCAGGTCAATCGTCAAACTGCAGGGCCTTTTTTTATAATTTTTCTAAATACGAGGGTGGGTCAATAAGTCCTTAGAAAAGCCGACAGGTGGCGCGACTAGTACTGTAAACGGTTTGTTTTCATGCAGCGGCACTACCGATTCAGTATGCTGCGAAGTTTCAATCAGATTGGTCGGGTTGTTGTGTGTTTCTCGTACATTAAAAAAAAAAAAATTGCTTGTTTACAAAAATGGAGAAAATTGAGTTTAGAGCTGTTATTAAACATTTTAATATAAAAGGGTTAACAGCAAAGGAAATAAAAAATGAGTTGGATTTAGTTCACGGCACATCTGCTCCTTCACTTGCAACTATTTATAACTGGTTAAATGAATTTAAACGTGGTCGTACATCAACAAAGGATGAACCACGCTCAGGACGTCCTGTAGAGGTGACTACACCAGAAATGATCAATAAAATCCACGATATGGTGTTAAGTGACCGAAGATTAAAGTTGAGTGAGATAATTGAGGTTACAGGGATCTCAAAAGGTAGCGTCATTTCTATTTTACATGACAAATTGGGCATGAAAAAAATTTCTGCAAGATGGGTGCCGCGTTTGCTCACAGTCGACAATAAACGCAATAGGGTGGTGGCCTCTAAAGCCTTGTTGTCGCTCATGCAACGCAATCCGGATGAATTTTTTCGTCGCTTTGTGACTGTAGATGAAACATGGATACACCACTATACTCCCGAGACGAAAGAACAGTCAAAGCAGTGGATTGCGAAAGGTGAACCATGTCCAAAGAAGGCGAAAACCGTAAAATCAGCTGGTAAGGTTATGGCTACTGTATTTTGGGATGCACGTGGAATTATTTTCGTTGACTATTTGGAAAAAGGAAAAACAATAACAGGGGATTATTATGCATCTTTATTGGACCAGCTAAAAATCAAAATTGAAGAAAAACGGCCTCATTTAAAAAGGAAAAAATCCTCTTTCATCAGGACAATGCCCGTGTTCACACATGTTTACGATCAATGGCTAAAATTGAAGAATTGAAGTTCGAATTGGTCGACCACCCACCGTATTCGCCAGATTTAGCCCCCAGTGACTTTTTTCTTTTCCCAAACTTAAAAAAATGGCTAAGTGGACAACGTTTTTTTTCAAATGAAGAAGTCATCGATCGGACAAATGCTTATTTTGAGGACCTTCCGAAAACTTATTTTTCTGACGGTTTAAAAAAAATTGAGAAACGTCTTACCAAGTGTATTGAGCTCCAAGGAGATTATGTTGAGAAATAAAAAAAAAATACAAAAATAAAAGCTGTTTTAATACTTTTTTCTAAGGACTTATTGACCCACCCTCGTAGAATTTGTAATTCTAGACCAGTGTTCTAAAAAAACTGTGCTCCGCATACATTGCCTAAAAACGCCGGGCATTATATATAAGGCCTGGGTTTTCTATAGAATACTGGTTTTTCATACATTATCGGTAACTTGTACAATTTATTAATATCGTAAGGTTTTTTTAGACATATATTTCAGAACTAACTGATAACCGCTCGCTTCGCTGAGTGTATCTAAATGTAACTGATTGATTAAAAGATTCCCTACGTTCATAGCGAAACATAAAAATTAATCTACTTTGACAGAAAAAAGTGATAGATACATTCAGACTTTAGATCCAAAGAAAGTTCAGCTTCTATACATTTTTAGTAAAAAAATACCTGTATTCTTTCCTTTAAGACTTAAAAATCTTTCATACCAAATATCATTTAAAACCGTTCAGCTATGTTAGGGGGCATCCATTAATTGCGCGAGGCGTTTTTTGCGAATTTGCAAACCCCCTCCCCCCTGGTAAGATGTCATGAGTTTTGTCATAACCCTTTCACCTTTTTTAAAAAAAAATACGTGATATTTGCAAGACCTTCCCTTTCCCCAAAGTAAGATTCGATGAGATTCGGCTCGACCCCATCGGCCCCTGATCGCCTCACGTAATTAATGAATGTTCCCCTAAAAGAATAGATTAGTAGTTATCCTACAGGATCTTTAGCAAAACTTCATTAAAATTCGTTCCGTTAAGTAATTGTTAATTTTTTGAAATTTTAGTGTATTATTTTAATACGTTTATTTCTAATTAATACCTCCAACAATGAACAATAAAATAATTAAAATATTTAAAAAAATGTCATTATTAATTTCATCGGGCGTTTAATTGAACTTCATATTAATTATCCAGTAAAATTGTCAATTTTTTAATTCCAATTTTGTAGAGATTTCTTTCGTTATTGTGTAAAATTGGTCAGGCCTTCTTGAGGAAAATGCGTAAAAATTCTATTTCACGAACTTTACCGAAAATTTTTTAATGTACGGCTTCTGTAGGATATAATTGTTTTGCCATCCCATGGGAACCATGCATTATTCTAGCCTTAAAAGTAAGCTATATTATTCTCCCTCAAACTAACACATTGCAAAAATCATATCAATCTTTAACTCTGTGATAAACAAAAAACATATCTATCCCACGGGAATAGTAGGTACATCTCTCCTGTGTAAAAAGTAGATTAAGTCTTCTTAAGGAAAATAAGTTAAGACTCTATTTCGAGAACTTTAACGAAACTGCTTTTAAATACTCGGTTCCTGTAGAACACATACTTGTTTTATTATTTCATGGGAACCGTTCAATATTCCGGTATAAGAAGTAACCTATATCATTTTCTGACCCCTAAACAACCACATTGTAAAAAAAAAGTTAATCTTTGCTCTGTAAAAAATAAATATCTATTCCACGGGAACCGCACATTTTTTCTAGATAAAAAGTATACTATATGTTACACCGGATTATAATGTTTGTATATCTATGCCAAATTTCATCTAGATCCATTCAGTACTTTTTGAGTGAAAGAGCAACAAACATTCATACATCCATCCATTCTTACAAATTTTCACGTTTGTAATATTAGTAAAGATTTAACCTGAAATTTTCAAAATTTTTTTTTAAAAAGTGACACATATAGCTATTGGTGTGCATTGTTGATCGTCATTCAACTGAGCAGCTTGCGTACATCCTGGAGAATGCAAGTTTTTATCTTCTATTACATGAACCACAATTTTCTCAAAGAAATAGATCTATAGTAATATATAATGAAATTGAAGAGTTTGTTTGTTTGTTTGATTGTTTGGTTAAACGGGCTAATCTCCGGAACTACTGGTTCGAATTAAAAAATTCTTTTAGTGTTGGATAGCCTAATTATCGGGGGAGGTTTTAGGCTATATAACATCACGCTACGACCAATAAGAGCAGAGTATCGATGGAAAATGTTGTAAAAATCAGGAAAAATGTTTCCTTTTGAGAGCGTTCGTGGTCTGCCCTGCGTAAACGGTTAAAGTTACGCAAAAATTATGTGTAGCAAAATTGTTCCTCTTAAAAAGTTCTACAAAAAAGTCCGCGACGACATATGTTTATCTGTTAAGCTTAGCCCGCAATAACCTTTTCAATGGTTATTAAAGTTGTTTCAAAAATAATTCATTACTAGCGAAATTGTTTTTAGAAACATATTATTAATTTTTACCCAAATAAATAAGGTTTTTAATTAAATTTGATATGATGATAAATGACAATCTGAGTCATTTAATAGAATACTTTTTAATACGGGAAAATGTTTCATTTACTCGGGAAATTGAAAAACGGGTTGGAGAAAAAAATTATGCATAAACTCTATTTTTAGTTAAAAATGGATTTTGGTGATATTTAAGTATGACGATAGCTAACTATGTGATTCATTATCTAGAATACGTTTTATTTCGGAAAAATTTCTCATTTTACCGGGAAAAAAAGGAGAAAAACTGATTCGAAGAAACATCATGCTGAAACTAAACATTTTTATCTGATAACAATATATTTATAGTAATAACTCATAAGGTCCTCAAGGCAAAATCATAATTTTTCTTTTCATACAGTGCACTTTTTATCCAGGAAAAATGTATGTTCCCATAGGATAGATACGTTTTTTTTTCACAGAAGAAAAGACCACCATAATTTCTTGCAATATGGTAGTTTAAGAGTCAGTGAATGATATGGGCTACTTTTTATGTTAAAATATTGTACCGCTCCCGTAGGATAGGCTAAAAATAGTATTTTTCAGGAACTGAGTATTTCAAAGGAGTTTTTTAAAAGTTCATGACATGTTTTAACACGTTTTAACGAGTTTTCCTTAGGAAGGCTTGATTTCTTTTTTATCCAGGAAAAATGTTCTACTCCCGTGGGATAGATATGTTTTTGTTTTTCACTGAGTAAAAGATGGACATGATTTTTTGTAATATGGTAGTTGAGGGATCAGCTAATAATATAGATTATTTCTTATGCTAGAATAATGCACGGTGCTTAAAGGATAGCATGACAATTGTATCCTGCAGAAACCGTTTGTTAAAAAAAAGTTCGGGAAATAGATCTTTAAAGTTCGTGGATTAGCGTTTTAACATATTTTCTCTTTAGGATTAAAATAAAACTTACAATTTTCATTTGAAGATGATTTTTAATTTAACATCCGAAAAATAATAATGAAAATTATTGAAACGTTGAAAATTCTTTCATTGTTAATTTTTGAATGTCTATAGTGTTTAGAAATAAGCGTGTTAAATTATATTCAAACAGTCAACAATTACTCTACTTACTCAACTTTTTCACTATTGAAAATTTTGAACTTGGCGAAAAACGCAGTTAAATATATAATACATTCAACATTTTCGATTTGAATTGCTACTTAAGGAACACAAGTATAAGTATTGTATAATATTCATAAAAACGTATAGAACCTATAAGATAGCTCTTCTAGATAGCTATATATAGAATATCTTCCTTGAAAAGTAGTTTATTGGATTTTCATGAACTTTCTATGAATCAAAGATCTAAAAATATCTATCTGTCTTTTTTTGTTGATGGGATGAAAGTTTCTATTATCCAATCAGTATAATTTAGATACCCTCAGCGAAGCGGGCGGGGACCAGCTAGTAATTAATATTTTTTCATTGGGTGTGAAGATACGACATGGGTTTTTGATGATGAAAATTTCAGATCCTTATAAGGTGTTTTGATTTGAAAAAAATACGTTAAAATTTCAAAATGATTACTGAAAACATTTAAAGTTCGAGTGTGACTAATTTCGAAAAATGAAACGCATTCAAAATACCAATCCGTTTTATTTCCCGAGCGCTCCGACACTCTAACAGAAACGCTCACGTAATCGCTCATCACTTACAGAATGAATTAGAATTTTGATTTCAAAATTTGGAAGCTTATTTTTAAATAGTTTTACAAGCGATTTAGGAAGTAAAAATAAAATAATTTTTTTTTCAAAGTCTTTTAATGTCTCCGATTTTTCCCGGTTGTGATTTTCTCGTACAAACAGTTGAATTAAAAAAAAACACATCGGTCAAGGTATCCGGAATTGTTCTACATACACGTATTCTCCCGTATGTTTGTTTACTTTTATCTGATGGCTGACGGCGGTTCTACAAAACCACATAAGCTGTGCTCCCTGCCCGACGTCCCGACATTATCCCATTCTCACAAATCCACTATTTGACCCCGCATCACATAACGCTTTATCCACGAGACGTTATCACCTGAATCGTTTATTCTCATATACCACAAGTCTATTAAAATATTTATGAAAACATCTGTTTTCCAATCTATGTAAATACGGATATAATACTCGTACGACCAATATAACAGTTATGGTACATGGACGATATAACACGGAATATACAGCGTGATAAATTCTTAAGGCAACTATAAAACGCTTAATATGTGGAACAGTTTCATGGTGAGACTAAAATTGTGTTCTTAACGTGGCTTTAAGTTTTAAGATAGAATACAGATTATAAATAATATTATACATACGAGGAAGATAAAGTTTATTTTCACAGAATCCTTTTTAGAATAAATCTTAAACTATTTGTAGGGTTTTATCAATAATCTAGGATTTTTTTTTATCAGTGAGTAATTTTATTAGTATTTCAGAATGATATTTTTAATCCATTAACACACTATCAGATTGTCAAACAGAAGTTCGATGATCCTATTCAGGCATTCATCAAGTCAAATATTTGGATAATTTCTACAACGAGTTGAGTTTGAAATTTTAACTTTGATATGAATAATTTACAAATTCAATGCTTGATTTGGCATTTAAAATTAAATATTTTGTAAGAAGTAAGAATTTGGCTTGATTTTATGGTAGATAGAGTTAATAGTTTAAAAATTAAGGCTAGTGGTCAATCCGTAGGCCCAACACTTGAGTCTCTATTTACAACTGGTGTAAATTTATAAGTATAAGCAGCAAAAATATCAAGGTGAAAAAAAGGTGACATTTAGTACAAATAAGGTGCGTTGAAAGAGTTGAAATTTTAACGGGTACCAATTTTTACTAGATTAATTTCAGTCAAAGCTACTGTGACGGGCAAATGCTGACATGGCGACGCTGGTTTGACAAAAACTTCTCGGTAACCATCGGAGATGCTGTCGTGGAGCATGAAACTTTCTGCGATATCTAGAAGTACATCTAGATGAGAAGCTCACGTTCCGACAAGACCTAGACAACGTGACGGCAGTGAAAGCTGGCAGGGATGTCGCTAACTTTCTAGTTTTAGCGACATTTATCAAAGAGCAACAGTAGGTTTGTTCCACTTGTCCATTTGATAATGTTGAAACACGTCAATCGAATGACAAAGAGTAAGACACATTAACCAAGAGACAAGAGTGAGTAAAAATCATGAAGCAAGGGCTTTACCGTAATTTAAAACTGGTTTTGGGGTGTTTAAACACCTCCAAATCAATGCCCTGGCGAGCTATAGTCATAAAAATGTACGTTCATAGATCGGCTCTCGGTCTGGTGCGGCCAAACGGCCGAGGACTGGGGCGTTTCTTCACTCACTCTTGTTTCTTGGTCAGTGTGTCTTGCTCTTTGTCTTACGTGGACGTGTTTTGCTTCAACGTCTGGAACAAACCTATTGTAAATTGGTGTCGAAACAGAGAAGAACGACTCTCCCTGTAGTCTGTGCATATCGAACTGTGTCAGAAGTTATAGTGATAGTCATCGCGAAAGCCCAACTGATCGACCTCATGGCGCACGAAAGGAAACGGCTCCATCAACAGCGGAAAGCCAGTACCCTGGATGGTAGGATCATAATCCAAATACAGGGACAGACCATGAAGGAATCGCAAGAGCGGTGTATCTGTTCTGACGGTATGGACAGAACCCCAGCACGCGGAGACCAACTTTTACTTCACCCAGTTTCTCACTGGACATGGTCTATTCAATGCGTACTTCTACCAAATGAGACTGAGACTATTCTGATCGCACTGTAGAGGCAAAGTTGATGACACGTTTTTCAATCAGGCGATAATCCAGAGAAGGAAGCAACACTTGGGAAACACTAGGATTGGTACCAAGCACGTAGAAGATTATAGAAGTAATCGCTGATTCTGGAAATTCCTGGGAGGCAATGATGAGGTACACGGAAGACGTTTTGACGGCGAAAAAAGAACTACACGTAGCCGCGCAACCAGGGTCAAACTGAAGTACCGTGAAAGTGGTTTCTGGGTCTGACCTCCTTCTACACGGAAGGGCAGTAAGAGGATTTTTTTTAGTGAATAAAAATCCCACACTACCAATACCATCTTCAATTTCATCCCCGTTTGTGTCTTTAAAAGATTTTTTCAACCTCTATAATTAAAAAAAAAACTCTGACGGGCCATGTTAGAGACAGCGAACAGCGATGGAAAAGAATGGAAAATTCGAGATTATTCAATGGAAATTCTGACAAAAGACATTTGAATATCCCTTTGATTGACAACCAACGATGTTAGAAGTTTATAGAAGGTTCGGCAATCGAAGTTTCTGGACTGTTCGAGAATACATGCGGTTTGCTATATAAGAACGCACATGGATTCAAATAATAATGATACGAGCGATTAGAAAGTGATTAGTGATTTTTGCGATTAAAGGTGCAAGCTGCTCGCTGCATCGCTCGATTTCCAGCGATTTGGGTCACGTGGTATGATTCCAACCAATTTCAAAATCCTTGCCGCACATTGGTCGACATCGTACCACGTGACCCAAATTGCTGGAAAGCGAGCGATGCATGAGATTGCACCTTAATGTGTATCAACAAATTAAAATAAATTAATAAAGAAGTTTAATTTATTAAAAGTTTTTTAGAGGGTTTATGTCTTATAAATTGATGAACTACGGCAGCCTGCACGAAAAAGTGTCACGTTCCGTTTGAGCCTCTGCGTGCAAGCAAGAACGCGATACAAAAGATAGAGAGGCATGATAGAGTTCTGTTACTGGAACGCCGCCATGCGAGTTTTTTCCAGAACTTCTACAATAAGCTATGTCTCGTATTCAATAATTGTTGAATCCTGGACAACTTTTTTTATGTTTTTTTTTTGCAATTTACTTAATAAGATATAGGTAATTGATTTACTTCATAATTTTTAGTCTGTTATTTCATTTTGAAAAAATTGTAAATTTTCAATTAACTCCTTCTTTGTATTATACAAAATAATGATAATTCAGTGATAATATTTCAATTCAATTCATAAAAGTATGCAATTTTTCATCAATATTTCTTTATAATGTTATCGCGTAAAACTATCGTCCGTAAACCGACTTTACAGATAACCATTTTTTTTTATTTTTCATCGAATAAAAGAACCCTTAATAAAAGCGCAATACAAGTTTGGAGAGTATCCCATTCCATAATTAGCAATTTCAATAAGAAAATGGCTAAAAATCGTAACAAATCTACTTTAATTTGTTAGTTGAGTTCACTTAAAGTACTAACACTTTTTGTTATATTATTTATCACAAAATCCTTACAAACTATACAAAAGCATAGGACAAAAAAATTCGTCCTAGTTTCTGGCATAATTTTCTAGTTAGTTAAATCAAAAATGATCTGTGACAGAGAAAGTAAAAAGTTTCATACATATAATTAACTCCGATCGTAATAATGACCTATGCTGCGGTTCATTTGAAAGAATGATGTGTAGAATTTCATTATACAGTATGTTCCACAGCAAAGGTTTGATCCAATGGTAAAAAAAAAACTAGAATGTAAATTGAATAAAAACGCGCTTGAAAGTAAGCTGGGATGAATACAGAATAATAAAAATGAGTTTCTGTTGTTTGCTAGTGAAATAGTAATTAAACGTGTTATGAATGCTTACAATGCATTATTATATCAGATTGTAGACAATTTGGATTTTTATCATTGAACAGCTGTTTTAATTTTATAATATCGTACATATAATATAAGTAATTTACTTTGATTAAAAAACTTCGTAAGAAATTTTTTTAGTTTAACAGTTTGTATGAATTGAATCTGTAACAACAAATATTCAAATTTTCTTTTAGAGATGTGAAGATTCGATTTCAAATCTTTACTATAGACTAATGTTTTAATAGTTAATAAGTTTTGGGAGAGATATATTGTTATAATGAATGTCTTCATTAATGAAATTATAAATCTATGATGCATACGTCGAAGTAAGTTTCGATTTAGTATGCACTAGAGAATCAATTTGCTTGAATGTGTCTAACGAGCTTTAGCGATGTTTTGACAGGGTAGACGTAAACACTGAGATCAATACAGAATAAGAAAACGGCGACTGAAACGAAAAATTACTTGGCGTAATAAATCGTAGCACAATGATAGATCAATCACTTTACTATATAGTTTTAAAATAACGAAAATGTCTTTTCAATGAAATTGTAAAACATGGATAAACCAGTGAAAAAGGCTTCTGAGAGCCAACTATTGTATTAGTGGTTTTGTGATATACTATATATCGATACTAACTGATACCCGCGACGTCGTCTGCGTAGCTTATTATATTAAGAACATATTTAATTTACAGAAGAAAAACATTTAAAAAATTGAAAGCAAAAATTTATTAAAAATAACTGGAAAGAACTAAGCCTAGAATATTTTTAACTATATGCCAAAAACTTGTTCATTCAGAATCTGCTATTACTCCAAGTGTATAGTTATTAGTTAATTAATAATTAACTTTTCAAAAATTTGTAAATTCAAAAATAAAAATCGCTATATAATCCACACTAATCACTGCTTTTATTTTCTTTTTCGAAAAATTGTTCCTTAAATACTCTTTACGGATCCGCAATTGCTCCAGGTGTATAGTGTATAATAAAAACCAACGGCATTTGATGCCGTCATAGTACAACAATACATGTATAAATAGTAAAAAATAATTAATTATTAAAAATATTGCAAAAATTTTATCACTTATTTGCGTAATAAAAAGAGCATACATATGAAGAACTTAGAAAGAAAGTTAAAGAAAGTAAAACAAAAATTTAAATTAAAAATTATTTTGGGTTTTATAGTGATTTTAATTCTTGCGTTTGACAATTTTTAAAAAATGTAATTATAAATCAATTAATAACTATACACCTGGAGAAATTGCGGTTTCTGAAGGTGCAATTTTTTGGGACATAGTTTATTTAAAAAAAAAAAAAAAATATTTCTCGCTAACTTAGGTAACTCTTTCTGGTTAAAAAATATATGCAATAATAAAATAGGGTATAGAAATGCAATTTGATTATTGTTACGGTTGTAACTTAAAAATGTATTTTGAATCTAAATTTACAGTAAAATATAAAACATGCTAAAAGAGAATTTTAAAAAAAGCTACAAAAGTCTACAAAAAATCACTAGTCTATACTCAAATATAAAATAATCAGTAGGTAGTGGAAGGAGAAACATAGTATTTAGCAGTAATGAAATGGAGTGTTGAAAAATAATTTGATTATTATAAGGGTTGTGACTTAAAAATGTATTTTGAATCTGTAGTTATAGTAAAATATAAAAAATGCTAAAAGAGAATTTTAAAAAAAGCTACAAAAACTGCTAGGCAAATTGGCAATAGAATTCAAAAAATCTTTATTAATCTTATATCTCGTTGAGCTGCATTAAGTCAACACTCAAATATGAAATAATCAGAAAGCAATGGAAGGAGAAACAACCTCTGTCCAGCCTATGCGCATTACATTTTCACCCCACTCTATCAAAAGGACGAAAATTTCATCGCTTCACGTGTTTTGCTTGTAAAAATCAAATTTTTTAAAACTTTAACTACTTTGTTTTTGATTAAGATATCGTCATAATTCTTTTTTTAGATAAGGATAAAGCATATAAGAAGTAAAACATAAAAAATTAATCGAAATCTATCCAGTAGTTTTTGAGTTAAAATCGAACGTTGGAAAACAGCTAGCATTTTATTTATATAGATTAATACGAGTATAGTACCTATCTGTTGAATTGATAAATTTTAATTAACCGTTGTTTTAAAATGTGATGAAACTTTAAAGGCAATGTAAAGAATTTTGAAACCTGTATCTTAGGAAGACTAATTTGGTACTTTTAGCCTAAGATCCCACCGCGAAAATGCTACATTCATAATGTAGTTATTCAAAATCTAATTTTATTTAGAATCCTTGCAGTGTGAGTCGAATATGTACTTATCCATAGAAACAGAGACTGGTCAATTAATGGTTCCCAACGGTGCATCGTGACTGTGCAACAGGGAGATGGTCAAAGGTTTCATTGAGTTAGCTTTTAGTTTACCTTCCTAAAAACTTTCAAATGTTGGTCTTAAAATCGAAGTTTTTGTTATTTATTAGTGAAAATTGCATATCAGTGCTCCTTAGTCCATTTTTTTTTCGAAAAGAGGGATTATGGTGGTTTTTGAATATCCATTCAACCTTCCATCAACTGTGATAAGGAGAATTCCTGATGTAGTCTTATTTGTCAGAAATAAGAATCAGAAAGGGACCTCGGTGATTTTATTGAGAAACCACGGATAAAACAGAAGATAAATCGTTAAATCATTGCCAGTACTGCCATTTTGTGTTCATCGATTTAAGCCAGGCCTTTGACAAAGTATGGCACGATGGCTTATTATATAAAATAAAAATAAATCTACCACGCCTATGAAAATTTTTGCAATCATACCTGGAAGACCGAAAATTAAAAGTACTAGTCAACACATCACACTCTGATATTTATGATATAAAATCTGGAGTACCTCAAGGGAGTGTTTTGGGGCACCTCTTGTACCTGTTGTATACCTCGGATTTGCCTACAAGCGACGACACTCTGACCGGGACTTTCGCGGACGATACGGTGATCATGACAACTCATACTGATGCTTCCATTGCCTCTCAGCATATTCAACAACACCTGGATCAGCTGAGTACGTGGGCGTACAGATGGAAAACTACTATAAATGAAGCCAAATCAGTGCAGGTCATCTTTGACCTCAGAAAACGAGTACGCCGTTTGGTTACCCTAAATTCTGTCGAGATCCCCTTATCAGACAGTGTTAAGTACCTTGGGATTTACCTGGACCGAAGGCTTACTTGGAACCACCACATTTCCCAAAAAGAGAAAATGATGTGCAACATGTTTAAAAATCTACACTGGCTTTTGAGAAAATGCTTTCCCACAAAATATTTTTATACAAAACAAGAATAGTCCCAATCTAGACGTACGGGATTGAGCTATAGGGCTCTGCCAGCAAGTTAAACATTTAGATATTAGACAGAGCTCAATCAAAAAAACTCAGAGATCTGGCAGACGCTTCATGGTACATGACCAATGAAGTCTTGCGTACGGACTTAACAATTATATCAGTAGCCAGTGAGATTGAGTCTCGTGTCACTACTACGAAAAGCTCTATCAACACCAAAACCCACTAATGTTACCAGTCTTGGAGCCTCAAAATAGTACGCGATTAAAGAGGACGGTGCACCAAGTTATGGTATAAGGAGATACTCTATTGGTAGTATTCTCTATCAAGCCCGATCCAGACAGCAGATTGGATAAAAGGACCATTGTACTGATAGCCAAAAAAAAATATAAAAAAAAATCATTGCATTTGAGAGTGATAAGGAAAAAAAATTATTGTGCGGTTTTACGAAACCACGATGCAAGTGAAACTTTTTTTCGGATTTAAGGCACTTAAGTACCTCAAAATTTTCGGAAAATTATTCGATTTAGGGTATGAAAATAGAATAGAAAGAAAGGGATGTGACACGAATTCACTGTCTGACGTGACGCGCACCGTTGCAACTATTTTTGAATTTCCATTATTGATGTTAATACTCGAATGTTATTTTCATTATTGAATTTGTTGATTATTGTTAAATCGATCATCTGCCCGTTGTTATCTATTGTAACATCACCGTCGGATATTTTCGCACTATTTTCACTAAATGTATCTTTTTCTATCATGATCAAGAACAATAACATTTATATCAATACACTGATCAAAATACAAATACCAATACAAATATGATAGACAATTAATGGCAACTAATAATATACTAAAACGTTGTCATGGAGAGGAAAATAGCTCATTACATTCAGTAATAACTCGCGCAAGAGCCCTGGTAAAACGACATGGTGTATAGCTAACAATGTGCATACGAGCTCTGCCGAACACTTGCCGATTCCCTGCCGAGAATGTGTTACATTTAGCGACATGCTAAAAACAGGCCAAAAAATTTGAGACTATGTATAAAAAGTTTCACTTTAAAAACTTTTGACATAAAGTTCTCCGTGAGATAACCAAAATGATAACCCAATTTGGGCTATCGTCAAAATTCTAATAAAATAAATATTAAACATTGAATATAAATTTTAGTTCCACTGACGTAAAACCTTAGAGTAAAAAAAAATTAAAGCAATTAGTGAATTATTTTAAAAAAATTCTTGATAAAAAAGCAAATTTACTTTTTCCATTTTTCTTTGTGAAGATACGAAAATTGCGCTTGTGAAACATCGATAAGAAAATAGAATTACAAATGCTTCATTTGCGACTGTTTTACATATTGAATCAGTGCAAAGCCTCAAAAAATTTGAATTGTTTCTATCTCTCAACGCCTCTGAAAGAAGTTCCGTGGCAGAAAAAAAAAAAGGAAAAATTAAGTGAAGATTAAAAATCCACTTGTTATTCGAGCTGAACAAACGATTTCATCCTGTAATTAGTACAATAAAAATTCGTCCTGGATTTGAAATCATAAAATAACTGATGCATGATAAAACTGTTAATATAAGTAATTGAACAAAACTTCCCTCAATTATTCCAACTGTACAAAATCGTTACATTATATAATTCTGCGGTTTTATTATGAAACTTGTGCTTAAATAATTGTCATCTGACTGTGTAATAAAGATAAACAATTCAACAAATTTCAAACAGTTTCGAAAGTATTTGACGATGATGATGCTCCCTCAAGTGTACATCCCCCTTAAAAGTATCAAACTAAATAACACTTGACAATATGGAAGATTTTTGGACAAACTTCAAGCAAATTATGTCTCTAATCTAAAAGTTAACATTTAGTGCATTGTTCATACAATATCATATTTTAGTTTGTCAAACATAGTAGTTGTGAATTGGGGTTAAGTGGGTTTGAATTAGTTGCATGTGCATCAAACAACGTGCTATGCATCGCAAAAATACTACATTTCTTACCATTGGCTGCATTTTTGAACGTGGGTCATTCGAAATCAAATTACGTTTTGTTTCTGTACTGGCATAGCGTTTTTGAAAACTCTAACGAAATGGAAAAAAATACAAATTATTAATTGGCATACAAATAAATTTTATACTAGGTCACATCAGGCTAATTCTGTTTTTGGTTATAGATTTATAAAGTTCAATCATGTACAATCAATGTAAAGTATTTTAATCACATAAGGGAAAGATATTGAATTATCAGTACTTAAATCTTTAAACTCGATAAAATTATAATACACTAGACCAGTGGTTCCCAAAATTGTCTGAGCTCCGACCCATCTAACAAAGTCTTCCAATCTTGGGACCCATCTCTTAGCTGTCCCAAAGAAAAAAGGGCATAAATATTGGTAATGCTCAAATTCCCCATTATTCATATACCTACTTAATTCTTATAAGGGGCCATCCATAAATTACGTCACATGAATTTCATGATTTTTGACACCCTCCCCCATTCTTGTAACACTTAGTCACACTTCTGAGACCCAGCCCTCCTTAGTTTGACGTCACATATTTTACAATTTTACATCTACAAATAATTATTGAATTAAAACAACAGTTCCAAAATTTGTTTTGTTCAATTTAAATGATTTTACTCAAGTTCGTGTTTTACTTAACACTTAACGTCACAAAATTTAGAACCCCTCCCACCCCCTTGTCACACAATGTCACACTGTGTCCACCCCTCTCTCCCCCTTAACGTGTGACTTAATTTATGGATAGCCCCTTGTGCCCTAGTGTGACGTGACATATTTTACAATTTTACATCTACAAATAGTTATTGAATTAAAACAGCAGTTCCAAAATTTGTTTTATTACAATTTAAATGATTTTCTAATAAAATTAACATAAAATCAAACATTTCAAGAAATAATTAAAAAAAAACGACTAATTATATTAATTAATGATTGAAAATCAATTGTCAAATGACATAAAAACAATATCACCGCGAGGCACGGTGAAGCATTTAGCGGCATTTATCAAAGGGCAATACTGCCGGCGCGTAACACTACACCGAGAAAAAATTCTCTTCGGACAATTAAATCTAAAAATCTAAATATTTGATTGGCAATGGGCTATCAAATCATTTTGTTGGCGTAAATGAAATGCAGTTGTCAGAAGAAAACGTCTTTTTGTCAGTGTAGTAGAGCGAGTGACCGACAAAACAACTTGAACCTTATGTTTCTACAGATAGTGTTGCAAATGTTTTTGAGTTTTTCGTTAATAGTTCAAAGTTCGTGCTTTACTTAGCACGTATTTTAAAATGGATTTTGAAATGTGACGTCACGAAATTAAGAACCCCTCCCACCCCTTTGTCACATAATGTCACACTTCGTCGACCCCCTTCCTTCCCCTTAACGTGTGACGTAATTTATGAATGGCCCCTAAAATGGTGCATCGTCCATTAGGGCCCACTCAATATTCGCTTGCGACCCATTGTTGGGTCGCGACACATAGTTTGGAAAATACTGCATTAAACATATTTAAAGACAACCCAAACTTGACGTGATTTTAAAAGAGTTCTGTAATTTGGAGAGAAATGATCATAGAAAAAAAAGAAAATTGTAGATTTGAGTATTTCAATCTGAAGCTTAAACAAACTTTAACGTGAAAGATTTTCGAGCAACAGATTTTATATCTAAGTTTATCTACTTGATAAATTTAAATTTATCTACTTGATCAATTGAATTCAGTATCTAGATCAACTTAGACATGCTTAGGCCAATCTAGATCTTAGGGTGTTAGATATTAGATCTAAATAGATATAATGGCTTATTTCAATTTTAAACAAGCTTAGATCAACTAGGACCTAAGAAAATAATCCTAGATCTACCAATATAGATCTACGTAACTTACCATCGATCTAATTAAATCAAGGACTTTTCCCTTTTATAGGTTTTTTTTTTTTAATGAGAACATATGAAATTGTTACTTAATATTAGTTAATTATAATTACAAAATTAAAAAATTTTCCTAAAAATAGTTACAAAGAAGAAAATGCTTTTAATATCATTAGCTCGCGGAGATGACATGTTTGTAATAGCTATGTATCAGTGGCGTGCGGTGACTTTTGAAACAGGGCATGCGGTTAGAAGTGGGGGGGGGGGGTATAAGGTTTTAAGTCAGCGAAGCGGGCGGGTATCAGCTAGTAAAAGACATATACGTACAATACTAGGACTCCCTGATATTGTTCAGAGGACCTCTAATCAATTTTAATTTTCTACGGACCCCATGAAATTTACCGGGGACCCCTACGGGTTCGTAGGGACCACTTTGGGAACCACTGCTTTAACTTGTGCTGCGTCATGTCCAAATCTCACAAGGATAGGCGTAAATCCATAACTGAATATTATCAGTAGATTATTTCGTTATGTTACTGTTACATGCATGTTATATAACATGACATTATGCAACAATGAAATTTTCGATAAGAATATTAAGATGAAAAATCAAAAACTTTAAAGTTCATAAAGCTTTTAAAAATGCAGAAGTTTAGATATTTCTTTGATTGTCATCTTTCGACTACTTGAAAATCTCTCACGATAATTACTTTTAATTACTTTAAATTAGCCTTATTCGACGTTCCTTCTTACAAAAATCATCAATAACCGCATCATATAATGTATTTAAAAACCACAAAAATAGTTCTTATCTTAAAGAACAGAACATTTGTATGGCCTTTGGGTCAATAATTCAAAATAACTCACGAAAAGTATCAGTAACAATTAAATTCACTGTTTAGATTCAAAACGGAAAACGCATCTGCTGACCATTAATTGGCTATGTGAAATGCCGAGAGAGATAGTATTCGACCGTACTAGTGCGCATGCGCGACCAATTTGAAGCAAAAAATCGCATGCTACTATCGCCAACGCATTCATTCGGCTTTTGCCGTTTATTTGATTTGGTAAACTATGCCAATTTTATGAATGATACCTTTCATTATTACGTAAATTAAAAAATTTATAAATTATAAAAATATATCATTTTTAGAATGATTTTACAAATGCAATTACGTAGATTAAAAATGAAATGAATAAATCAAAAAATATTCAATTTTTAAAATCGTCTTACAATCCAAAGACATGCACCGCATCTACAGCATGTATGGACCGCACGCCTCTGATATGTATATGTTACCGTTAAAGCGTGTAATCCGTTATTTCATGGAATAACTAGGTAATTCATGAAATATTTAGGTTGAAATATCCCGGGGAGAGGGGTTCGTTCCACTGTTCTAGGGTCCTACGTCTATGCGGGGGTGGGATTTGTACAAAACTTTTCTTTTCTATCAACTTCCGGTTTCCCATTCAAAACTTTAGTGATTATCCACTAATTTTCATCATTTTCAAGTTTCATTGAATCATTTGACGTGGTTTTAAGCCTAGTACTCACTAGTAGAGACGTCGCACGATTTGTCTATATATCGTCTAGAGATGGTCTATAGACACGGTCAATAGACCGTCTAGAGACGCCTCACCTAGCGTCCACTATACCATGTGAATTTGTTAGTCTCATCTTCGCTGTCCACTATTAAGGACAAAAAAAATCAACAAAATAAATGGAACCGGCCATGGCTCGCCTCTATAGACAATAGTGACGTCCACACTGTCAACATGTCGCTGAACATGTCTAACGTTGCATGCTGTCTCCTAAAGTCTTCCATTTCGGTCGGGAGACGTTAGACCTACGATTTTTGGTCTCGCAACAGGCCATAGACGGGGATTCTTCTATGTAGATGTCTATGGAGACAACCTGAGACGCGTCTCCGAAAGCAAAATCTCCCGACATGTCTATCAGTGAGTACTAGTAGTCTAAGAGCTAGCAACGTTTTTGAGAGAGAATTTTAGGTCGGCCAGTTTTTATATATGTTATCTCTCGCACTATCCCGGACATCATACGGACTGTCTGGCTGTCGAGAGGGGTTGCGTTTATTAGTGCGCATCGCACCTGTCCAGGTAAAATATTGAAATTTTCAGAAAAAAGAAAAAGTTTCAAAAGAAATTTGTAGAAAATAACATTTTACATAAAAAATGTCCAGTGACTAATTTTCGTAAAATGGCTAATTTGCCTGCTCCAAGCTTCGAAAGGCTGGCTTGATCTGACGTCATTTGAGTGGCCGACCGTTCAGAAACACAGCCGTTGTGGTGACATGTATAAAATGAGCTTTACAAGCTTGTAGCGGGCAAACTAGCAACTTTACGAAAATTAGTCACTGGACATATTTTATGTAAAATGTTATTTTTTACAAATTTCATCTGAAACTTTTTCCTTTTTCTGAAAATTTCGATATTTTACCTGTACAGGTGCGATACGCACTAATAAACGCAACCCCTCCCGACAGCCCGTATGATGTCCGGGATAGTGCGAGAGATAACATATATAAAAACTGGCTGACCTAAAATTCTTTTTTTTTGACGTCGCTAGCTCTCGTACTATAGGCTTTAAATCTATAGATATATAAGCGAAAAACGATCACTGACTTATCACGAGATCTCTAAAACTATAGGCCCGATCGACTTGAAATTCAACATAGTTACTCCTCTTACCATGTAGACGTGTACAAAGAACGGATTTTACGCAAATCCTTTCCAAAATAAAATTTTCATCTACCCATCTTTAGAAAATTTACTATCTTTTTACGTAAACTTAACTGTAATGACTTTTTTATATTTTGCTATGACGGTTTCTAATTTAATCTATTAATTATGATAACCCGTGAATTTAGCTATGTCCAGCGAAGCGGGCGGGGATCAGCTAGTAAAAGACATATACGTACAATACTAGGACTTCCTGATATTGTTCAGAGGACCTCAAATCAATTTTAATTTTCTACGGACCCCATGAAAGATACCGGGGACCCCTACGGGTTCGTAGGGACCACTTTGGGAACCACTGCTTTAACTTGTGCTGCGTTATGTCCAGATCTCACAAGGATAGGCGTAAATCCATAACTGAATATTATCAGTAGATTATTTCGTTATGTTACTGTTACATGCATGTTATATAACATGACATTATGCAACAATGAAAGTTTCGATAAGAATATTAAGATGAAAAATCAAAAATTTTAAAGTCCATAAAGCTTTTAAAAATGCAGAAGTTTGGATGTTTCTTTGATTGTCATCTTTCGACGACTTGAAAATCTCTCACGATAATTAATTTTTAGTTTCAGATCTAAATATTCGTAATAATTAGGTTATAATTTGTTCTTATTTTCTCTATAATCAATTTCCTCCAAGAAACTGCTCTTTGAAAATCACCTTAAAAATCGGTTAAAATATTTTTTAATTTCGTGTCTACTTTAGTATTGCTCAATATAAAGGTGCTTATTGTTGCTAAATAAGTTTTTATTGGTCTGGTGCATGAATTTTCCTCATGAAATAAACAATTAAGAATTAATTTAACAACTATCATTTACTCAGTTCATCAGAACTCAATATTTAATGTAAAATGAATTTTCTGAAATAATATTTTCATAATATACACTACATTAATATGCTGTTTTGTATTCAGTGACATTGTTTGATACTTTCGAATAGATGTCCCATGAAAAGAGATTATAATCGGAAAATGATGATAACTCGTTCGTATTCTAATTTCCAAATATCGTGACTTGAATTCAAAATTGATTAGAGCTTTTTATTAAAGCAGCCCACCATCCATCTAAGAGGCTCTTTCCTCCCGATAAATTCATCTATTTTGATTATTTAATCTGGCAGCAGGTTATACTGAGGAAATATGAATTATGCTTATGTCAAACCAAATTCGCTATAGGGGATGAATGTCTATGAGCACACGAATGAAACGGGGCTCAACGGTGTTAGAATAGTGGTTTATGTGCATGCTGTGTTGATAGCTAAAATTAATATCATCAATAATAAATAAATATTATTATATTATTTTCCATGTCATCGAAATCGTTATGATTTACAACCTTAATTTAATGACCCCTTTTCTACTACTAGCTACTATAATTTATTGCACAATTGCTTGTATTTATATATTTCGTAATTAGCATGATAGTAAAAATGTTTTGTACACAGTAAGTAAAAAAAAAAAAAATGCAAATCACTTGCAAATTCCTTCTGATATTTACAAACGTTTGTAAAAATAATACACGTTGGAAATCGTAAAAAAATAAATTTTGTCACCCCCTTCTAAATTTAAATTATAAAACAGTTACTTTCATATACGTGCAGATGATGCTCATGAAAATCATATTAAGATAAAATTACGAGTACGTTGCTCCTCCTCCTATATATAATTATTCACAAATTCTTTAATCGATTAATCACAATTTTATTATAGCCTAATTGATTTTATATAAACTAAATAGATATTTAAAATATCAAAACGAGTTGTAGAACATAGATTTATGGCTTTTCCGATAGATTCAATCATCATTCATTAACCAATTAACATTATGCATCGTTCTACGTGTAAGGGGTTGCAGGCAAAAAAGAAAACAGAAAGTATTAATCTTAAATATCTTCGTCATACCATTTTATAAGCGGGTTTTAAGTACACGCAACAAAACTTTTGTTTTTTTTGACGTGATAACGTCTTATAAGTTGATGAACTACGGTAGCCTCCATGAAAAAGTGTCACGTTCCGTTTGAGCCTGTGCGTGCAAGCGGAAAGCGAGAACGTGATACAAGAAATAGAGAGGCACGATGAAGTTCTGCTACTGGAACGCCACCACGCGAGCTTTTTCGAGAACTTCTACAATAACCTATGCCTCGTATTCAATAATTGTTGAATCCTACACAACGTGTTTTGTGTTTTTTTTTGCAATTTACTTAATAAAATTTAATTAATTAAAAAGTAGATTATAGGATGGAGAGGGGGCATTTTAGCCTTTCACACGTGGCACCGTCATGCCACGCAAATACTTTGAGAGTTCACTAAAAATTGATACCGAATTTCATATAAATATTTAGAAAATAATGAACAACTTTTTAAATTGGTCTACGTATGGGTTGATTCTACATTAAAAGACCAGAGTAAATAATTTTTGAACAGAAAATAAATTATAGTAGGATGAAACCCATTAGAATAGGAAGAAAATATAATAAAAATGAAAGGAAAAATAAATTACGGTCGATCTAAGGTGGGGAAGTGGAAAAGGGGAAGGTTTTTAAGGGTGGAAACGGTTTATCTCAATTCTCGACAAAACTACAAGTCCTATGGAAAAAAGTTAAATGGCAAAGTTGTAGATAATAAGTAGATCTACACTTTTTGTGTTAACACTTTTGCACATAACCTCAAAATGTATGCGAAAAGTTCAAATTAAATAAGTTGTAGGTTTTTAACTTTTAACTTTTTAAATTTTATATTTAAATTTTTTTGTTATTTGAATTTTTCACTTAAATTTTCAAGTTATGTGAAAAAAGTGTCAGCACAAAAATTGTAGATCTACTTATTATCTACAACTTTGCCGTCTAACGTTTTTCCATAGGACTTGTAGTTTTGTCGGAAAACGAGATAAATAATTTCTAGCCTACCCACCCCTCTTTCCACTTCCCCACCTCAGATCAACAGTACATAATTTATTTTTCCTTTCATTTTCGTTTTATTCTCTTCCTTTTCAAATAGGCTTTATCCTACTGTAGTTTTTCATTTTCGAGAGAGAATATTAGGTCGGCCAGTTTTTATATATGTTATCTCTCGCACTATCCCAGACATCATACGGACTGTCTGACTGTCGTGAGGGGTTGCGTTTATTAGTGCACATCGCACCTGTACAGGTAAAATATTGAAACTTTCAGAAAAAAGAAAAATTTTCCGATGAAATTGTTAGAAAATAACATTTAAAATAAAAAATGTCAAGTGGCTAATTTTCGTAAAGTGGCTAGTTTTCCCGCTACAAGCTTGGAAAAAGGTTGGTTCATTGTGACGTCATTTGAGTGGCCGACCGTTCAGATATACAGTTGTTGTGCCGGCATGTAAACAATGAGTTTTTCAAGCTTGTAGCGGGCAAACTAGCAACTTTACGAAAATTAATCATTGTACATTTTTTATGTAAAATGTTATTTTCTATTAATTTCATCTGAAACTTTTTCTTTTTCTAAAAATTTCAATATTTTACCTGTCATAGGTGCGATGCGCCCTAATAAACGAAACCCCTCCAGACAGCCCGTATGATGTCCGGGATAGTGCGAGAGATAACATATATAAAAACTGGATAAAAACTGGCCGACCTAAAATTCGTTTTTTTTGACGTCGCTAGCTCTCGTACTATTATATATATAAATTTGCTAAGGACTAAAGTAGAAAATGTACTGCACAACAATTCTGACTCAAAATGTCTTTAAAAGTCCAGAAAATGAAATATTTAGAAAAGCACGATTTAAGAGCTTTGGATTTACCTTCCAACCAACATAAATATTTAAGAACTTTTCAGCCTATCATTTTTCATTTCGAAATTTGACCGCAATATTTCAAATAAATGACGATTTTAAATCACAATCAACAATAATTTAATTTTAATTACTTTTTTTTTTTCTAGTAAGGGTAGGTCATTTATAATACCTATTTAAAAGGTATATATAGGCAGTTTTTTTTTTCAATTTAGAAAAACTGAATAAATTATAGTATGGTTTGTTTAGTTGCATATTGAAATTAATAATCGACAGATTATCATATTATCCATGTTGGGATATAAATCGAGAGCGAGACATGAGCTGGGAGTCTTGACAATTATAAGCGCTGAAGTAATTAGGTAAAAAGTATTACAATTACCATAACCCATCAGAACGGGGGGAAAGTTGAACGTAAAACGTGAGTGCAACAACATCTGTGTGAATGTGTCTCAAACTCGAAAATAAATTAGAGATTCATCCATTCTCGCCGTAGCCAAACCGAAAATACCAAAATACCGAAAATACTAGCACTGGCAGAGGCGCTAGGCTCATGAATAATAAAGCACTATCACCGGCTGCACCAGACAATATAATATAGATAGCGACGTCGACGGGAGTAAGCAGGATAAAACTGTCCGGAATATGGGAGTGAGCGTTAATGCTAGTTAGGCAAAGAGATGCATAAGCAGACTCCGGAGCAGGTGTACATCAGAATGAATCGATTACAAATAACATAACGTTCGGTACAATAAAATGTACATATATCTATAATAATGTTGTATATATATACAGTAATAATAGATATGAAGGTTGATGCTTACCGCAACGGTGTCATCCAGACATCGTCTCCATTGATCTGAACGATCAATAAGTGCATTCCACTTATCGGATAATTTGCCAACTTCTCTGCGAATGCTACGGCACAGTTCACGTGCTTGTTCCTCGGCACTGCGATACCCACGGGAATCGCCGTCAATATCACCTCGACCTCCGCCACCTGGGTGAAAAAAGGAAAAATGTGAAAATCACGTCATACACCTGACATATTTTACTTAATATTTTCAAAAAGTTTAAATGGTATAAATATGAGATTTTCATTGGTGACGTTTATTGATATATTTCACGTCGGAAAACTACAAAAACATTAAACAGAGAGATTGATACTTTTTTCAAATTGATCGATTTGATCAATCATCCACACCTATATACAATTAATTATTCGTGAATTCATTAGTTATTAATATGATTTAAGGTGGAATGGGGTAAGATCGAAGTAGTTTTGGATAAGTTCAAATTTACCATTTATTTTTAAAACTATGTTCAAATATTAAACATTATGTCGGTATCATTAGTTTTGGACCCATTACGGCTATATATTCTCAAGTTTGCAACTCCCAAAAAGTTGTGGAAAAATTTTTATTGAGGGAAAACCGTGAAAATTTTGGACTTGTTTCAGATTCTGCTCGGTATCTCCTAATCAATGCATTTTTCTTCAAAAGCTGTTCTGTACGTTCTTAAAGAGCATCAAGTTTGTGACAAATTAAGCATAGTCGGGACTCTGCACGTTAATGGGTCACTGAGTTACGGCTTATTGAAAATAGGCCAGTTTTTTCAAAAATTGAAAATTTTAGTTTTAGACCTTTTTTGGATCGAAGTTGCGTCAAAACCGTTGACCCTACGAGAAGAATTTATTGAATATAATTTGTAGACAATTTAATTAGTGTTAAATTAAGTACAAAGCGGGATCTGTAAGTCTCGTAATTCTCTCAAAATTTTAGCGAACTCATATAAGGTAAAATCGCATTTTGGTGGGTACTCCAGTATTGGTGGAACGTCAGAGTTTATTTGAGGCTAGTCACCGACGTCCTCTTCATTGCAGTTTTGCACATTTCCCCAGAGCAAATAACACACATCGGAGAACATCTAAGCCCTGCTTTCAGGCAAGTGCAGCCACCACTCAGCACCCCTTCTTGCATTTATAAGAGAGGTGTTTTAGTAGCTCTGCGGGAGCAGGATCTTGCCGACTGGCAATGTGGATGAGCCCAACCGGGGTCATACCTGCTTAAAAATCACTCTATGCAACAAAAAAGTGTTAAGGTACATTTCTGGGAAAATGCAATTTTAACTTTCATGTCTTTTTTAAAGATTTTGAGAGAACTACGAGGCTTACAGACCCCGCTCTTCACTTAATTTACAGCTAATTAAATTACCTACAAACAAGTATTTCTCGTAGGATTAATGGTTTCGATGCAACTTCGATCCAAAAAAGATGTAAAAGAAAAATTTTAAATTATCGAAAAAACTGGCCTATTTTCAAATTGCCGTAACTCGGTAACTCATTGACGAGCAGAGCTTCGATTGGGCTTAATTTTAAACAACTTTGATGCTCTAAAAAACCTACATAAAAGCTTTCGAAGAAAAATGGATGGATTAGGAGTTAAAGTAAATATGTATTTTTGTAAAGTAAATATAGTTTATATAACAGTTTATTTGTTGTCGCTCTTATTGTTAAATGAGTTGCTAACCATTACTCCTACGAAAAAAACATGATATATGGTTGTAGGTAATTTAATTAGCTGTAAATTAAGTGAAAATGGGGTCTGTAAGCCTCGTAGTTCTCTCAAAATCTTAAAAAAAAAACCATGAAAGTTAAAATTGCATTTTCCCAGAAATGTACCTTGACACTTTTTTGTAGCATAGAGTGATTTTTAAGAAGGTTTGACTCCCTCCGGCTGGGCTCATCCACATTGCCAGTCGGCAAGATCCTGCCCCCGGAGAGCTACTAAAACACCTCTCTTGTAAATGCAAGAAGGGGTGCTGGGTGGTGGCTGCACTTGCCTGAAAGCAGGGCTTAGATGTTCTCCGATGTGTGTTATTTGCTCTGGGGAAATGTGCAAAACTGCAATGAAGAGGACTACGGTGACTAGCCTCAAATAAAACTTGACGTTCCACCAATACTGTAGTACCCATCAAAATGCGATTTTCCCTTATATGGGTTCTCTAAAATTTTGAGAGAACTACGAGACTTACAGGTCCCGCTTTGTACTTAATTTAACACTAATTAAATTGTCTACAAATTATATTCAATAAGTTCTTTTCGTAGGGTCAACGGTTTTGACGCAACTTCGATCCAAAAAAGGTCTAAAACTAAAATTTTCAATTTTTGAAAAAACTGGCCTATTTTCAATGGGCCGTAACTCAGTGACCCATTAACGTGCAGAGTTCCGACTATGCTTAATTTGTCACAAATTTGATGCTCTTTAAGAACGTACAGAACAGCTTTTGAAGAAAAATGCATTGATTAGGAGATACCGAGCAGAATCTGAAACAAGTCCAAAATTTTCACGGTTTTCCCTCAATAAAAATTTTTCCACAACTTTTTGGGAGTTGCAAACTTGAGAATATATAGCCCCAATGGGTTCAAACAACATATTAAAAAATCAGAGATACATCATGTTTTGCGAATTTATTTTTGATTTTGACTGGGCTACATCGTAAAGTGCAACTAACATTCTTTCAGTTTGCATTGATATAAACACAAACTTGTACTGGAAATTACAACTTTAATGAAAAATCAAAAAAATTTCGTAGCTACTCCGGTTTTGCTCGATAACGGGGCAAGACCGTAAGCAGCCGTTTAAAGCTCATTGAAATCATTGTTCATACGTTATATGACAAAATCGGAATTCTCCATTCACCATTTATAAAATGCTTTTTACTAGATTAAAATCGGTTGTTTCATTTCAGAGTTATAGATTTAAAAAAAAAGTTTTGAGAATAGTTTGTTTTTAGTTTGGTAGTTAGGTACCTTTAATACAAATACGCCATATACTTCAAACTTGCCCCCGCAGTAATATTTTCGGGGCAAGACCGGAGTAGTGATTTTCTCAAAACATTCGAAACAATTAATAGAATAAATTAATTTAAAGTGAATTTTAAGCATTTTTCTTAATATCTACCAAAAATAATTGCTTAGGATAAAAGATTTGTTGCAATATCACGGCACTTATCTTGTCAGGTCTAACTTGCAAGTGAACTTCAAAATGAGTGAGAATTTACATTGGTTATAAAAACAGAAAACTTACTTCTGAACGAGCGAAATATAATTTGATGACTACATAATAATCAAATACAGGTTCCTATTCCTTAGTCTATATAATGTAATGGATATAAGAATAGATTTAAGGCGTTAACGATCTTACCCCACTCCACCTTACACCGTACCTATATTATATACATATTAGATATTTTACATAAATTAATCTTATGAAATATTAGTTGTCCATTTTAATCATTGTAATGAAACGGAAAACTTCAGCGTTTTTCTTAGCTATATCAAATCCCCGCCCGCTTCGCTGAGCATATCTAAATTAATCTGATTGATTAATAGAAAAATAAAATTAAGCTATTTTATCAGAAAAAGATATTTCTAAACCTTCGATTCATAGTTAACTCATAAAAATCCATTAAACTATTTAAACGCCTTGAGCACAAGTCGAAACGTGTTAAAACTATACATAATTTACACAGTGCAGCTTTTAATGCGTTTCGGCTCCTTTAACTCGAAAATATTTAATATCTTCCAAATTAACAGAGATCTCAACTTTTGGTAAAATGTATTTTGTAGATGATAAAATGTGGAACAAAATGACATTTTTGTAATTTTGTAATCCGATTCAAGTTGGGGTAAGGGGGGTGTTATAAGCGTAAAAACAATTAAAGTGCAATTGTTTATAAAATTAATGAAAAAATATTTTTAAAAAAATACTCTTTGAAACCTTAAGTAATAATGTGTGAAATAAAGAAAATCCGACAATAGTACGAATAGTAAAACTGGAGATATTAAATTTAAAATAGGCAAAGGTTGGAGAAAATGCAGCAAATCATCAAAAATTTAAATGAGCATAGTTTCGAAAGAAAAGTTTTTGAAAAAAATCCAAAAGTACGTGTCGATTAATTCAACGTAAAGAAACTAAAAAAAGTTTAGATAATTCTAAAATGTCAAGTGTCGAATAGTGTACGATTTGTAAAATAATGACCCATATTGCACCCATAAGATAGGTTAAAAGCCTAGGAGGTATCCTACAGGAACCGTAAAACCATTTCTTCAGGTACATCCTCAATTTTTTATTTATTTTAGAGTACTCTCAATTTTTTCACTCCTTTAGGGGTATATATCGAGATATAAATCGGGAATGTTAGTATGCTATTTGGGTGGTAATTATTTGGGTACGTGAGGTAATTCAGGAGGTATTTTTTTTGATTATTTGGACTCCACTCCCTCCTCAATATAAAGTAAAGGAAGTATTGTAATCGGATCGAATTTTCTTAGGAAATACACGTTTTGAGGTATCTAAATCCGACAAAGTAGTTTTCGGAAAAATGTGTGGGCGTGGGATACCGATATCGAAAGCGTTATCCAAAATTCACCAAACTTGGCATTGTGTCTTCATATTTGATCTAGCTGTACCGCAAAGCTTTCGATAAAAATCGGCTAGCAAGAAACCCCCACTGCATGGGTTTTATGATTATTCTTTTTTTTTTTTTTTTTTTTTTTTTTTTTTTTTTTTTTCATAAACGGCACCAATTATATTCTTTAAGCTTACTATAGTTATTAGACTCATTAAAGTCTGCAACATTTATTTAAAACGTTTTCTGAGGAAAATTCAAATAAAGAGGGTTCTAACGAAGAGGGTGGTGTTTGCATATACAAAGAGGCTGTAAACATTAGTTCTGCTTATCTAAATATTTATATACACTATTTTATTTAAAAAATTTTAACCAATCGTGGGCTTTATTTATATTCTTTTAACCAACAACGGAGTTCATGTAAAAGAAAATTCTGTAACGCACCGCAGCAGATTTATTAAATTATGATCCAAAGCCTTCCATACAATAAGTACACCATAAAAAGAGGAATGATAAAGGGCTAATTGTTTTCCGTAATTATGTAAACGTATGACATAAGTCATAAATCATAGAGAGTCGGGAAAATGTAACGAAACATTAAAATGTGGAAAAAAAAGACTAAACAAGTTAAATCTTGTGGCATATTAATAAATAGCTTTTATTACCAAAAAATGCCAATGGAAAACGAGATTTCAAACAATATAAAAGAAATTGAAATCTTAGTGAATCGTCACATATCAATTACGGAGCGATCCAATTCCACTTGATACTGATGAAGATTGCTTGGCAATCAAAACACGTTTGAACTTTTGTTCAAATGTATGTTTATAATTTACTTATATAAATTATATTAAATAAATAGGGTAAAAATATACTGTCATCCCTTTGACGTGTGCCTGGGTGGTTAGGCATATGGTTGTGTGGGCTGAGACCTCCCTTCTTAGACCTTCTTATCTGACTACACGCTGAGGCCCACCGAAGCGTGAAAGATAGATAAAAGGCGCGTGGTCAACCCTGACAAAGAGCCGTTCTAGAAATTTCTTCATGGATTTTATTTGGCGCCGGACCTGCCATTGTGTGTTCACCGAAAAGTGAAAAAGGGAGGAGTGGTCAGTACGTGAGATAAAATATAAATTCTATAAACTTCTATAGAACTCTGTATGTATGAGAAAAAGATAGACAGTTAAACAATTGAATCGAATATTCTAGTAAAGGAACAATCGAATAAATAGGATCGTAATTTTCTAGAACAATGCTGATCGCGTATATAAGCAGGTCGGCAGCCGAGTGAGTTGCAAATACGCCAATACACCGTGATTAATAAATCGTAAGTTTTAAGTGTAATGGGGTTAAATAAATAAATCTGCATTTGTATAAAATACATTGTTGTCGTGAAACACAAATCTTACAACCCGTCGAAATAAATAATTAAAAACGAAACAGTATTTTATAAATTTTAATAAACAGTATAAATGGTCAAAGTCAGCGAAAAATCGAATTTGACCTCTGGATATATTTTCTATGGTTAATCTTTTACCATTAATAAAACTTCTAAGTAAATGTACAGTTAGTTATTAAATGTAATTTGAGCTACTAACAGAATGTTAATCGTGAATGATCGAACAAACAGAACATTTCAATTGCAATATAATTTTGTCAATTGACATTATATTTGAATTCGTATTATGAATGTAATATTTGGAATCTTGATTACTTCATAATATTTGTTTAACGGATATAAAATCCAATTTATTATGAGAGATTATTACGAGAGATTTAATAAAAAATCTCACTGATGTAAAATATGTATGTATATAAATGATTGATGAAGTTCTACAAAATTGTTATTGATGTAGATATTCGAGGCTTTATTACGTAGCTTATATTGACAGAAAAATCCTTTTAACGGTAAAAATTTTAAGTGCAATGCATGAGATTTGTCATAGGATAACGAATATTATTTATCTAGGAAAAATGAGCTTCATTTTGGGTATTTCATTTTGTTAACTTCACTGCACTGAGAGTAATTACTGTAATATTTTTAGAGCTTTAATCAAAAAGGGAGATATAGGGAAGTTGGAGTGCAAAAAATATTAATCAAGTAGGTAATTAAATCCTTGTAAAAATTTTAATTTTCATCATTAAATGATATGAATTTGATGGAAGAGGAACTTTTATAATAAAAATCTTTTTAAAAAAATAGGGACGATAACAATCTGATAATTGCTTTGTTTAAATATCGTACAAGTTCCCATTGAAACGCGACAAGAGAAATTAAAACGAACAAAACAGCGAGGACTAGAAAAATATCGCATTGAAAAAAGGCCTTGCCTATCTATTCTCTTATCTCACCATCCTTGACATGAGAAAGCTTGTGCTCATATAAACGTGTGCTTTATCTACCACTTAGAACAACAATCTCGATGGACGAGAAACAAGAAAATAAAGCTCGCTCGAATTGGAGAATCAGCTTCATGTCAATCATTTTTTTTTTCTTGACCCCTCATAGAACGTGAACAAATGAAACGTTTTAAGATTTGATTACAATTTCATTACATTAAACGCAGGACAGGTTTTTGGAACGTACCTTCTGAATCGCTTGTATCGGATAGCGGAGCTTCGTTGGCGATATATTGACGACCGCTGAGTAAATTGCTTTCAACAACCGGCCGTTTGTCCTCCAGTTGGCGTCTAAACGCACGATGATCGTCCTGCAAATAAAATATGAAATAAAGAAAAGACAAATAGACTAAGTCCCCGGTTGGTATGTTCATACTTGTTGTTTGATTACTGATGCCAAATCCCCACGTATTGGACCCAATCCCGTCAGCTCGGTATCCTTTCGAATTACCCATTCGATTAGCTCGCGTAATGACAGTAAAAGAGCATTCCAATGTTCAGCATTACTTTCGAGACGATTCCTTTAATATAAAAAGAAAATGTTTTAAATGGATGGAAAATCTCGTATGAAAAGAAACGCTAGACTTAGAAAAAGTCGACCAAGAGTAAAACGTTAAAATATTGATAAAATGTGTCACGCGCCACATGTTACAGTTTTAATATATATACTCTGTATATAACTCTCGTGGAAATATGAAAGTCCAGCATTTCTCTGAGATTCACAACTAGAAAATAGATATCACTTGTCTGCAGTGTGAGAAACTCATACAAACACCAACGAACAAATTGGGTAATTATTTACAAAGTTGGTATTCAACTTAACACCTTGAACTACATAGTTTTAAAATTTTATTCCTTCTGGGAAAAAGATAGCATGTGTACACCATGAATATAACAAATAGAAACAAGAAAAGTCATTAAATTTTCCTCTTATTTTAATATTTAACTGTTTGAACGTTATTTTCCAGTAATTTTACAAAGTTTTCCTATTTTTTATTGAAATGCGTTAATTTTTACGAGTCAGTATTTCTCATAAGAACCTATTTATTCTTAAGCCTTTTCTACACTTACTGATCGCTATGTGTAATGTACGGACTATGTGTGTATGTATGTCGTCGCCACAAAGGCTCTAGCCCAATAGCCATAAGAAAAGTGCCCCAGGTGGTTTTTGAAAAATGCTTCTGTGTGCTGATTCCTCTTCACGAAAAACTTATTGTCGCACAATTTTAAACCACTACCCCCACTTGTATTGGAGTTACGGGGGAAACTACCTCAGACGTTAAAATTTTTTTTCTAGAAAACTATTCGACGACCCAACGCACTTGTTACAAATCGAGATGTTTTTGCTTCCTTCGTAAGTATACAAATTCTAAATTAACACTCTACTAATTATTTTTAGTTATAACAAATAAAAATATTACTTGATCTAAATAATAATACTAACAATATTTGAGTATGTATGTAGGTAATCTGAGATAGAAAATAATTACAAGTGGGTATTATTTATCAAACTTTCTTTGAATTTATTATTAGTAAAAGAATGGATAAAAGATCCCTGCAATATATTGTTAATAGGCCTATAAAAAATTTCAAAAATTAATTTCTCTCTCAGGACTTTTTTTCTAGACGAAAACCATATTATGGCATATATATACAAGTCATAAAGCAATAAATGCATTTACGAAATGCGCTGTCTATTACAAACCTGTCCCTGGATGACCTCATTTTGGTGGTGAGCGACAACTAATTTCTTAAAGCGACTTTTTTTAAATGAAAGATGGATAATAAATGCCCTAATCGCATTTTTAAAAAATGGTGTCACTTTAAAAGTTGATATAAAAAACCACCCTCAAAAAATTAAAATAATATTTTTCATCATTTATAGATTTACAAAAATTCCGAAAAAAAAATATATTATGCGTTTTATTAATATCTACGTACAGCTTGAATTTCATGAAAAAATTTTCAATAGTTTTCTAGAAAAAAATTTTTAACGTCTGAGGTAGTTTCCCCCGTAACTCCAATACAAGTGGGGGTAGCGGGTTAAAATTGTGCGACAATAAGTTTTTCGTGAAGAGAAATCAGCACACAGAAGCATTTTTCAAAAACCGCCTGGGGCACTTTTCTTATGGCTATTGGGCTAGAGCCTTTCATAGACTTCAATAGATTCTATAGATTTCAATATAGACTTCAATAGATTTCAATAGACTTCAATAAATCTAATAAAATTAGTAATAAAAAAAGTAAAAAAAATTTATTGATGATGTACAGATGTGAAGCTTAAAAGGCTAAGATGCTGTAAAAAGTATTTTTTACGATTTTAATATCAATTAAAAATTAAGATTCAAGACCTACAGAATATTTCTGTGTGTATGACAGTCGTGATATGACCATAGATGTTAAAGCGACTATAAACACCCAAAAAAAAAAAAAAAAATAACAAAATATGTAAATTTTTTTTTGGTTTATTTATGGTTTGATTAACTATTAAGGTCATCAGCGACCGTCAAATCCGAAAGTCCATGAAAAATATCTTGAGCTTTAATTGGGATTTGAACCTAGGACATAACGAAATAATCGAGATAGTCCTCCATAAATGAAATTTTTTTTCATACTTTTTTATTTGTTTACTAGGAATTGAGCACAAAGTGCTCCTAGCCTAAATTATTGCGCCTCTTAAAAAAATTAAAATATAGTAATAATAAGAAAATACAAAAATTAAACTTTAGAAAAATAAAAAAAAAGAGATAGTAGGTATATAAAAAAAATAAATAAATAAAAAATAAGAATAAAGGATAACATAAAATAACGTTAGGTAAATATAAAAAACATAAATAAGTAAAATTAAAAAATGAAAATAAAAGAAGTAATATAAGACTATTTTTTTGGCACTTAGCTCATTATTGATGTGTCCAGTCTTCATAAATAGATAATAAAAAATCATAAGAACTCAAATTAAGTTTAGACCACAATATGATTTCTTACTAACCAAATTTCGTTTTAAGCGTTTTCCACTGTATTTTGATTACAATATACATTTTATATAAAAAAAATGTATATAAAGAAGTATCCATAAAGGCATTGACCAGATTTTTTTCTCGTATACGAAACAGCGTTAATTTCATACACGTAGCTTCCTGTGAAATATTCACGACCGTAAGTTTAAAATACGGAATGTAAAATTAAAAAAAAAATTGATAGCGGAATTCCATCCGTTGACTTTTTGTATGTGAGACCATCACTCTAATCGCTGGTTCACAAATATAAAACTGATAAGTATAACAAAACATTAATATAAACCATCGACATACAAACTTCTGCCTGTTATTATTATGATACATAGAGAAATAATTTCTTGACTTTTCATCTTTTTGTTTGCTTAACTTTGTAACCATTAGACACAGGTTTGTCATACATAGGGATTAATCAAGTCAAGTATTTATGTAGATACTTTGTGAAATGAATTGAGTTTAATATTAAAACTTTGAAGTAACATAACTTGCAAATTAAATACTTGTTTTGGATTGATATCTAAATATTAACATATGATTTTAATTTGACTTGATTATAAACCAAATTTCAGGAAAGTAGCTTGAAAATCAAGTGTGAACAGTCATACATAAGTGAACGTAAAAAAAATCCCGGAAACTTGAACTCTTTAGATGCAGGACTTATGTTTGCCTCCCTCTTTTGGCCCCACTATGAAAAGAACTTACAAAATTTACTTAAGAACTAAACATGAGAACTTCTCATATCTGAGATATTTGGTAAAGCTAATTTAGTTTAATACGTTTATGATTTTTAACCATATAGAAAACATAGAACGTAAAGGAAAAAATTATTTGGAAATGTCATGAAAAATGATGCTTCATTTCCTTTCAGTCGTTTCAGTTATGTATACAAAGAACGAGTAAAGCAGAGAAAATAGCTTTAAGAAGCTTTCCAGTCAAAATATACTGGAAGACAGTACTTACGGAACATTGGTTGAGAATCACTGGCATATGTAATCGTAGCGTCTTTTCACGACCATATAAAACTATTCACACATTTGCCAAAGACTGTAATAAATCGAATAAATCGTAGCTTGCGATAAACTTCATGAGAAACTCTTTTAAATTGATTCAGTATTTTTATCTAAGATTTTCTTTGTTGCAATAAAACAAACGTAATATGAGTTGTATCGATTCCAAATTTATTTTACGATACATTTTCCCATTTATTTAAAACAATGGAAGGATAACTCTTTAGATTAGATTCATATATTGCGGAAAACTAGATGAAAATTTTATCTTAGTTTTGATTGGCCTAAAAATTTAAGAAAATCCACAACGCAGGATTGATTAAGCGATAGTTGAAATTTAAATTCATTTCTATTTCAACGCATCGTTCATAACTTTATTAAATGAGAATTTAAATTTTAATTGCATATGACTACAGCGTATTTTACGCACCATTTTAAGCTATATATATATTTTTTTTAATTTAAAAATTAGAATGAAATAATTGAAATTGACCTAAAATGATCTTTACTAGCGAGAGGGTACTTTCATAATAGGTACATCTGAAACGACTTCATAATAAAACATAACTAGAATTCATTTTCATACGGTTACGTTCTAAGGTAAAGTAAGGTAAAGGTGGTAAAGTTGGCATATCTTAAGAAGGACAGCAAAAATATTTATGAGTACTTTAAAAGAGTAAATTCAAATGCTGGTTATATTCATGTACCTAATTTCCCAAAAAGGTTCTTATAAAAAACTTAAAAAGAAATAAACCGAAAATGTATTCTATCAACGTAAACAGTACGTGTGAAAATCTGTTATGCGTGCGTATCTAACCACGTTTCGTATCCCCCAAAATCAAAACTGTTTCCTAGGATATTCAAGGGATGAGAACTAAATCTTTAGTTAAAAATAAAAACTTCTTCAATCAAAAAAAAAAAAAAAAAATATAAGAATATTTTCTTAAATTTTAGATGGGCTAATAATAACCCTATCTTGATGAAAATTTTTTTACTACGCTTTATTGTAAATAGTAACGAGATTCAGCTTTTTTGTCCGAAATAGTACAAACATTTTTGACGTGATAACGTCTTATAAATTGTTGAACATGTTGAATCCTAGACAACGTGTTCTGTGTTTTTTTTTACAACTTACTTAATAAGGTTTAATTGATTTCCTTCATAACTTTCAGTCTGATTTCATTTTGAAAAAATTGTTAATTTTCAATTAACTCCTTCTTTGTATTAAACAAAATAATGATAATTCAGTGATAATAATTCAATTCAATTGTATTCATACATGCTTTCATATAGATGAAATATATTTTAATCCTTCAACGTTCGATGTTGGTATAGACTATAAACTATAGACTATAGGTGGTAGGTAACTACATATTTTAAAATGTTGGAAATTCATTTTTATACTGATATCTGGTTTAATATATAGTCTTATAATGGAAATATAAAAATACAAGAAAATCTTTCTCACTCATAATTTTAAGTAGGTACTAGACCAGTGTTTTTAGCCTTTAAAAATGGTAAAAAAGGGAAAAAAAATATAGAAAGGTGAAGCCTATTGGAAAAGGAAGAGAATATAACAAAAATGAATAAAAAATAAATTACGGTCGATCTGAGGTGGGGAAGTGGAAAAGGGTTTTTTTTATGGAAAGAAACGGTTTATCTCGATTTTCGACAAAACTACAAGTTCTATGGAAAAAGTTAAATTACAAAGTTGTAGATAATACGTACCTAGATCTACAAATTTTTTCAGATAAGCTCATAATTTATGTGAAAATTTTAAATTACCAAGTTTTTGGTTTTTAATTTTTATCTTTTTTCAAACAACATAAATATATAAAAATTTTTTTTTTATTTAAATATTAATTTTTTCACCTTATAATGACTTCATATCGAAAAAGCACCCTAATTTTCAATCGAAAATTCTCACGTTAAAATATCCACTTTTTTAAAAAAGTCGGTGGCTTTTCGTTTACTGAAACCTCTACTTTCTGATGGTGCCAAAAAAATTAATTACAACGTTAAATGTTCACAAAAAAAACAATAATTAAAGTGTAAGTTTTCATAAATTGCTCAAAATTGTACATAATTCAATTGTTCAAATACAACTTTGAGCAATTTATTAAAATTTACACTTTAATTATTGCTTTTTTTGTGAACATTTAACATTGTGATTAATTTTTTTTGCACCATCAGAAAGTAGAGGTTTCAGCGAACGAAAAGACACCGACTTTTTTAAAAAAATATTTTAAATCAAAAAATATATTTTTATACATTTATGTTTTTTGAGAAAAGATAAAAATTAAAAACCATAACTTAGTAATTTGAAATTTTCACATAAATTATGAGCTTATCTGAAAAAATTTGTACATATACATTACAATGTTAAATGTTCTCAAAAAATGCAATAAATAAAGTGTAAATTTTAATAAATTGCTCAAAGTTGTATTTGAACAATTGAATTATGTACAATTTTGAGCAATTTATGAAAATTTACACTTTAATTATTGCATTTTTTGAGAACATTTAACATTGTGATGTATATGTTTTTTGCATCATCAAAAAGTAGAGGTTTCAACAAACAAAAAACTCACCAACTTTTTAAAAAAATCAGATGTTTTGACGTGAGAAATTTCAATTGAAAATTAGGGTGCTTTTTCGATATTAAGTCATCATAGGGTGAAAAAATTAATATTTTAAATCAAAAAAATTACAGTAGGTATATTTGGGACATTAAGAGGTAAGTTTTTGCCAAATTTCGTGAAATTTTTTTTTTTGTAAAGACAAAAATAAAAAACTAAAAACTTGGTTAAGTATTGGAATTTTTCACATAAATTTTGAGGTTATGTGAAAAAGGTGTTAGCACAAAAAGTGTAGATCTACTTATTATCTACAACGTTGCTATTTAAATATTTTCCATAGGACTTGTAGTTTTGTTGAAAATCGAGATAAACCGCTTCTACCCTTAACCCCCCCTTTCCACTTCCCCACCTCAGATCGACCGTAATTTATTTTTTCTTTCATTTTTGTTATATTTTCTTTCTTTTCCAATGGGTTTCATCCAACTATAATTTTTTTTCTCTTCAAAAATTATTTTCCCTAGTCTGTACGGGTAGTATATAAATAAGATATCTACTGGTTATTTTACTACGGAATTGTTTCCGTATTACACTCCGGGTACTCCTTATAAAACATTAAAACTGTACGCAAGTAAGTGACTGGAATCGTTATTCTCGTTTTCGAAAGACGAATGAGGTAATATACCATGTTTTTTGGTATGGAAGAATTGTACAGTGGTATTTAAGTAAGATTAAAGTTGTATTTAATTGGATTTAATAGTAGGATTTTTATATATGTACCTAATAGCCATGCTTTTGGCTTTCAAATGATGCCAACGCTGGTTCATTTCGTCCAAACGGCGTTGTAGCATGACGGCGTCCTCCTGACTGGCGAGTGAACCGAGCAGTTTACGACCGGTTCCATTTAACGAGGTGTACACGTCCCGATGCGTTTCGATCTCCAATTGTAAATCCTGGAACAAGACCAAAATAAAACATAGCCATATAGAACGTTCCCTTCTTTGGTGCAAATAAAATTATGCGAGACAAAGTTCTGTGTTTGAAAATAAATGGATAGATGTGTGCAGGCATTGTATGCATGTACTCATATGTATGTACTGTAGGTCCCTTAGGATATGACACGTTCTATATGAGGAGGAAATGAACATAGACCGACCAAATACGAGGACGAGGAAGCGTTAGCTGCCGCTTCAGCAGTTAAATTAATATCGTCCGTGTAACGGTGGTAGTGAACCGGGAAAACTCCATCGTGATTAAACGGGAGACGTAACGCGTTGTCGTACCATTTCTATTCTCTCATGGGGGTGATATTGCACACAGGTGTTGTTATACGAGGTGTGTAAGCTCAGTGGTTACAGATCATCCCTAAAAACTCCACAATTACAAGCTTACGCTACCCGACAAATATTAACTATTTATTTTGTTTTATTATCTATTTAGTTGGTCAAAATTTGATCCTACTTAATTATATATTAAAGCTAACCCTTTTAACAATTCATCAAACAATCATAATAATACAAAACATTTCATAAATACATTAAAATGAAACTCTACTAAATGCATTTTCTCCGTCTGTCTGTGGGTATATCATAACCATTTAACTCGAAAACTATTTCCTCTAAGAACATGTAATTTAGAAGATTCGGAGTTTAGTATGAACCATTATAAAGTGGTGAAGTGAGATGACAAATTAAACAATTACGCGTGGTATTCCACTCATTTAACTGTAGAATAAACAAAAAAAAAACTAGTGCACATAATCGAGTCGGGTGTCTTTGGATACCCGAGTCGAAATTTCAGACCTCTTTTGGCCCTAAAATGGTACTTTTACCCTCTTTTGGACCTCCAAAGAGTAAAATGAATCTCATATAGACCTAAACGACTCCATCGTCTTCATTTTAACCTACATGAAATTTTTATTATATTTTGTGAACATATCGTCTCGTCCTAAAAAAAGGTTTATGATCATAAAACATAAAATATGGTTGTAAATTTTCTTTTTTTTTCACAATACCTATTGCAAATATTATTTACTAATAACCCAAATTTTTAATCTCTCTCTTTCCTATACTTAGATGCTTAGTATAATATTGTGTATTCTTGTATCCATTACTGGTTTGTTCCTTAATCCTGTTCACTCTGGTTCATTTTTACTCAGCTTTAGTCTCTTGTTAACCGTTCGAGTGCTACACGAGTTGTTATACAACAATTAAATAAACTTATTTTCACTATTTGATTATTTTTCAATATTGTCTATATCAAAGTGTAAATGTAAAAAATTTAAAAGTGAAAAAACCGAGTTTAAAAGAAAAAGTGTAAAGAAATTTGCTTTAATGTATTATCTTGAAAGTAATCAGAGAGATGTAATAGAATTAAATAAAATTTCTAAAGAAATGCGCATGGTTGGGTATATTGTGGATTATAATAAAAGGAAATCCTGGAAAAAAATGATGGGAATGGCAACAATAAAGGAGCTGGTAACCAAGGACAAGGAAATTAAGAACTAAGAACTGATATTTGTAATATTCTTATTAATTTTAAAATCGCTTATATTAAAGAAACTTGTATATTTAATGAATAAAAAAAACAAAATATTAAAATAAAAATCATATTCTTTTTGAAAAAAAAACCCAACCAATAAAACAATAAAAGGTAGTGACAAAGAAAGAGTGGAAAAAAGAGAAAGAGAGGTTCATTTGAAGTTTTTGCTGTCAACCTCTTTTGGGCCTAAACATGGTATTTTGTCCGATAAATGCCACTTGTAGGTTCAAAAGAGGTCTAAAATTCAAATGCAAATGGTCATGTTTCAATCTACTTAAACCCAGATTTTGAGGTCTAAAATAGGTCTAAAATTTCGACTCGAGTAGGCCTTCAAAAATTAAAATTGTATCGAAATATTTTTAAGTGAAACTTTTTTTAAATTTAAACCAACAGTAAGTACCTACTGGGGATATCCCATTCTAACTTCGAAAAAATTTTGTTTCATTCCCTCCAATTCTTAATTGAACGATTTAAACTTTTGAAAAAAATGTGGTTGTAGAATATACGAAAAACATTTTGATTTAAAAATCTTTTGAAGAAAATATCACGTGTAGTTTTGATATACCAAGTAGAGATTCATCAAGTCAAGTAATTGAACATTTTTTCAAATAAACTACGCTTAACATTTTAAGTTTTAAATGAAATTATTTCCAAATTAAATGTTTTACTTGACGTTATATTTAAATATTAACAATCGACTTGATTTTAATCGAAATTTCAGTGAAGCAGCTTAAAAATCAAGTCAAGCAATTAATCCATAATCGAACCTGAAAATTCTAGACAAAAAAACCAGGGTTTATTATAGGATTGATGCAGAATTACTGACATAACTAAAGAGCGTTAAATTAAACCATTACGCCACTAAGTGGTTTATAGATTCAGTGTCATCATTTCATCAAAAACGTGTTTTTTGTAAAACTGAATTTTTCAAATAATGTAACGATTAAAATTTATACAAGAAAAATAACGTAGTTATATATAATATTAACATAAGGGACATTTGGCTAAATTAATCTGCTACACTGTAATGGTCCTATAAATCGAGGTTTTACTGTATTTGGAAAACTGAATATGAACACTGTATAGAATTTTACCTACGTTTCTATGATAATAATTGGTTCGCGGGTCTCACTCTGAACCGATTATGAATCAGTTCAAGATAGATTCCGGATTATCGTACAAAGAAGGTTTAGTTATGAATAAAATCAGAATTTAGTGTTGGCAGACTAGTAAAAAATTATTATTATATCAGGGCCGTAAAATTATTGTTCTTTCTGTAAAATAATTGTATATTTTAAGATTGTATTTAATTTTCACCTAATTTCCTTAATTATTAAGAAAATAGTATGGGTAAATATCATTATCCCGATTGTACGCTTGGGATTGAGGATTGAAAAAATCATGAAATTATGGTACATGTACAATAATTATTGTACGTCTGGCAACACTGTTAGGATTTTCTTTTTTCACGAACTAATTTAGAATTGTTCCAAATTAGACGAGGACTAACGAGAACCTACGAAAATTGTTGATTGAATTTAACGTTGGCAGCGAACTGGACTTTGAACTGTACACGATTTATCAAACCGCATGAGTAAGAGAATCGAATTTTTCATCCTAATAAAAATCTGAGGATCGTTAGAATCAATTCAGAATCGAGAACCACGAACATCGGACTGTTACTACAAATAATTGTATGCAAATAGTCCTGAACTGGTTCAGAATCGCACCCGCGAACGAAACTAATACTAAACATATTTGTGATTAAACATTTCATGTTATATCTCCAAAACGGTTACTTGTATAAGTTATGACCTAAGCTTGTTGGAAATGCAAGGTTCGATAGCTTCGCAAATAACTCAAAATGCCATTGAAAGCACAGAAAACGGGATATTCACAAAAATAAAACTTTTGGGAACCTCATATAAAAATATTTCAACATGTACACAAACATTTTTTATAAGTAGGTACCTATTTGAAAACAATTTTAAAATTGTAAAACGAAAATATAGTTCTGTATATTTCAAATTTATTATCAAGTAGCTTGAAAATCAAGCCAAATAGTAGATTCGATTATCAAATTTTATCGATTGATAAAAGAAAATTGAAACTACACTATCTGAAATAAATATTTTAAAAATGTTATTTCTTGATCAAAATGATTCTTTCTCATTGTATCTATTTTATTTTTTAAATATGATTTTAAATTGAATTTCAAACCTATCTTCGCAAAGTGGATACATTTCGTAAATTTAACTTTTTTACAAAGCACATTTTCTCAAAGACTTGAGTGCTTTCTCTATAATAGCGTGTTTGTTCAAATGGAAGAATATAGTTTGGAAACTAAAGGCGACATATGCACGTAACAATACATATTTAATGCTTTAATGTCTAATTAAAACTTAAAATACTGTTTTTGAAGTAACGAATGTATGCTTACTTATACCAAACTACTTTAATTATATGGAATACGTATTAAATAGGTTTTATAAATATTTCATATTTGTTATTTTGTAAGACGACCTTGTCTTGTTTTGAATTAAAATTTATTATAAAGTGAGCTTTCAGAGCTTGAGAGATTATTACTCAGATTGCTGCATGTTTGCTGCACTACAATACTTAGGCTTTTAAGATGTTCACTGAATCTTCCATCGAAATATTTTCAAGTATTTATAATATATTAATAAGCTCCTAGATAAATCTCTGCTAATAATGAAGAAGACGGGCTTGAATATTCGAAATCATTAATAAAATTTTTCTGATTTTATTGATTCCAAATTATTTTGAACTTTATGTAGGTAAAAGTTTTGTTGAAACTTTAATTAAATTTTTTTTCTATTTTATACTTTACATGGCGGCAACTATCAAAAATTTTGGTAGCGAAGGGACAGAAAAGTTTTTAAGAAAGTCGCTAAATTAAGGAACACAATTTCAGATAAAATTACAACTTTTGGATTTTTTTGTATATTTCTTTTGTTCCTTTCAGAACAAGAATTTTAGTGGCTTGGAAAAATATCAAAGATATTTTCAGGTTTAATATTATTTGATACCCAAATTGATAATGGTCAGATACCTGTTGTTTAAGCTTTTTAAAGTCAAAAATCTTTGGACGCAAAATAAAAAATCGATTTTTATCAAATTTAAGAACAATCCTGATTTCGGGAAAAAATCAATTTCTATACATAGACCACAAGCAAAATATTGAAAAAAACTTTTTCTTACTGTAAATGTTTTTGTATTGCTTTTGCTGTGTTTATAATGGCAACATAGGCTGTTCAAATTGATAAGACTTGATCTCGAGCTTTGATAAATCTTTTAAGACTAAAGTAGATCCAACTGGAGACCAAGACCTTCAGCAACCTTCATAAACATAACTGGGCTAACAATTTTAATATGCCCTCTTAACATCGTTTGAATGCGAATTTATTTTAATAACGATTAGAAAAAAAATTATAAATTGAATGATATTCAAATTTCTATATAAATAGAACCATATGCCAATAGAACCAACAGCCTTTATGTATACACGAACTCCCACTCTTAACCTCAGAACCGTCCTTATTCAAATTTTCTCAGGAAAAAGATTCAAATAAAAGTTATAGGGATTAATCAATCTAACAATAAGAATTATAGCAAGTTTAAAGAAAATCTTTGAAGCCATTATAAAAAAAATTGAAAAAGCTCAAAAACGCGTAGAATAAATTTGATTTTCCGGTCAACCGATTTCAACCAAAACCTTTGCGGCATAACTAGATGTAATATAAAGGGCAAATTCCAAGTTTGGTAAAATTCAGATAAAGCTTTCGATAAGATATCGCTATCACTAAACCGCTATTGCTATCACTGGTTTTCTAAAAATCATTTTCTTGTACAGTGAAGTGTCCGAGTTTGGGACAGTGTTGCGGTTCAACCTAAAATAACAACTCTTTTATATGTTAAAAAAAAAATACCCAGATGCCGAAGGGTAGTTAGGCTTTACATACCCATAATTTCAACAATCTATATAGCCATTTATTATTAAAAAAAAAATGAAACAGCGTTTGTCCCAAGTTAAGACCATAGAACCTAACTTGGGACAGTCTTGGTTTTTCCCAGTTGTTCAATCAAATCACCAAATTAAACTGATAAGTTAGCATAGGAGTATCCATAAACCACGCAACAGACTCTACTAGCCAGGGGAGGGTAATGCTCTAATGTTATGAAAGGTTAAATGATGGTAAAATGAGGAACTCAAAAAAATACGAAAAATAGTAACTATATAAGAATATAAGAAATATAAAAACAATATAAGAACTGTAACAATATCTAGCGACCTTTAAACTACAAAATACCAATACCAACTAAACCTTTTTAAAATTTTTACAAATTACTATTAATATTTATTTTCTTGACTGACACCAACTCCAAAAATAACAATAGTTGTACATTGTATCATCCTAATAATTTGTAAGTTGTAGATACTGCAAGGATACGCCATTATTTTGTTACTTTTTAGTGCATTTCTTGTTTAAGAATTTTGATATATTTTGAAATCGGTTTTTCATTTTTTTATATTATTTATTTATTTCTCGCGTTTTAGTAATCTGAAGTTTGATAACTGATTTTATTTTCTTGAAAATGGTTAACCTTCCAAACGCGCTGCTCATATGAGGCAGCGCCGTTTAATATTAAAAGTTACTACATCATCCCTTTTTGCCCTTAAGGGTTGAAATTTTTTGCTTTTAAATGTAATAACAAAACTAAGTGGATTACTCTTTCCAACAGAAAAAAATTATCAAAATTCGGTTAAATGTCACTATTTCATCCCCTATTTTCATCCTTAAGGGGTGGATTTTTTTTCTTCAAATTAAAATGTGAACAATTTAAAGGTACGTTGTACGTAATAGAAACAAAATTTTCAAAATCAGGTTAGCCAGGAAAAATTTATAATATTATTTCATCTCTAATTTTTAACCCCTTATGAGTGGAGTTTTTTTTGTTAAAAATAGATAGGAGATTAATTTAAAGTTGTGTTCTACAAATAAAAAAAAAATTATCAAAATCGAGCTATCCAATAAGAAGTTAATATTTCATCCCTTAGTTTTCAACCCCTTAGAAGTGGAAGATTTCCATCAAATTAAAACTGGACCCCACGAAAAGCACCAGCTTTCAAATAAAAAAAGAATTATCGAAATCGAGCTATCCGATAAGAAGTTAATATTTCATCCCTTAGTATTCAACCCCTTAGAAGTGAACGATTTCCTTCAAATTAAAATGGATCCACACGAAAAGCACTAGCTTTCAAATAAAAAAATAATTTTCAAAATCGAGCTATCTAATAAGAAGTTAATATTTCATCCCTTAGTTTTCAACCCCTTAGAAGGAAACGATTTCCTTCAAATTAAAATGGGACCATTCGGGAAACATCAGCTTTCAAATAAAAAAGAATCATCAAAATCGCTTCACCCAGTCGGAAATGCTGAGGTAACACAAAAAAAAAAAATACAGTCGAATTGAGAACCTCCTCCTTTTTTTGAAGTCGGTTAAATAGTTTTAAAACTTTGATAATAAAAGGGAAGATTAGCTTTTATTATCCGTTATGAACCTGTTTTATAAAGAAAATATTTTGTGTACAGAGTTTTATACAACACACATTTTCGCTAACTTGCGGGCACTTTTAAATTGGCACCCTTATATCATAAACAGAAAAAAGAGCTTTAAATTGGATATATATTACAAAAGCTACATTATGAATGTAGCAATCATGCAGCGGAATCATAGGATAATAGGTATTGAACAAAACGAGAATTGTATAATTATTTCGACGAAATTTTAAACTACCAACAAGATTAAATATGAAAAAATGTTCAAAACAATTTTTTGCAAATTTCAAAATAAGAACATTCCTTCGTTTTGTTGTAAACGTCCAACCAGATTCTTTATGATAATTTTTATAATACAAACTGGAAAACTGAGGAAATTCTTTAACAATCTTTGAAAATATTCGTTGAATGCCGAACAAACTAAAATGTTTGTTGTAATTTTGAAAATTGTTGTCAGATCGATAAAGTTGCTTCACTTATAAATAATTTATAAGACTGTTATATTCACTAAATGCGAGATAATCAAAATATAGAATCACAATAATACATTTAACCGGAAAATCGAAATTTCATATGTCCTAATGTTTTAATAATACAAATAACCAAACAATTGCTAGAAATTTTTGTCATTCCAGGAATGTAATTTTAGGGAAGAACAACCCTTTATGTTCGTATTTCTCCCTGTCGTTCGCTCTCTCTCTCGGCTCGTTTATCTGTTTCTGTGCAGCTATTTGTAATGTACATTTTCTGTATTATTCATGAATTCAAACTAAAACACTTGCCGTTCTGTTCTTTGCGTCTTTACAAATTCATGTTAAAGGATATTTACATGCAACAAAGATGATATTAAGGAACAGGTTGAAAAAGACCGGGAACGAGTTAAGTTGGACTCGGGAGAGCGATATTATTTCGCATTATTTCTATGTTTCGTACGTGGAGAAAGCGCCAAGGATTCGAGGCACGAACATCACGTGTGAATGCTCGATCAAATCACCTCCATTTAGTCGAATGCAATTTGATTGCTGTATGCCGCTTGCTTTAGCCACTACCTACAGGCATTCGACGAATATTACAATTAGCGTCCGGGAAACAAGGAGAGAAATTGCAGGAAATGAGGAATAATTAAAGGACAGGTGGAGGATATAGAGATTACGGTGCGTCTTTCAATGAATAGAGGGATGCTATATACGCAATTAAACACGATCAATTTTAAGTTTGAATTATGAACCTGCAATAAAGTAGGTCGTACAGAGATTTTAATTAGTGGGTAATTAACGAAATAGTCAAAAGTAGAACACGCTTTAAAAAAAAATTTTCTTATTTTTCTCAGTAAAAAATTCAACGGTATATCAGTTTCATAATTATAGGAAATTAACACCCGACTTAAGATCTTTACGTTTTGAGTCACTAATTGGCTGTACCTAAACATGTAACATCGTAACACCGTATAGGTTTTGTTATTAAAGATTTTTCCCAAAATGACTAAACCTATTTACAGATTTGACTGAAAATTAATAGAAAAATAATAAATATCGTTAAAAACCTAAATTTCAATCCTAAATTTTTGAGGATAATTCTAAATCGAGATATAACTAGAAGAAATCAAACCTCAGAAACGACAGATTATAATGATTAATAATTATAGCTAGGGTTTGCAAAAAACCGTATTTTTGTTAAAACCGGTTTTTGGTTTTTTCCTATCTTAAACCCGGTTAACCGGTTAAAAACCGGATTTTTAAAACAATTAAATCTATAATAAAATCACCCCACCCTTATTGTACTTTCTATACTAGTAATAAGATTGAAGATTTTTGCTACTTGAATACCTATATAATAAAAGTGTTCCATCTCACCTGCGCGAGCGAACGAAAAACGGAATCAGTTTTCCCAGCTGAGATTTTTATCTAATCTAAAAAATTAAAGGTGTTTTGTTTAATACTCTTTATTGCCTACATTTTCATATATTTAATACAAAAAAATAAATGCCATTTACATTGTAATTTTCCCCAAAAAACAGGGTAATAACAGGGTTTGTCCAGGGTAAACTTGAAAACAGCTACGCCGATTTCAATGGAATTTTCACAAAAAGTTATTAAATATTGTAACTTACATTATAGGCTACTTTAAACTTCAAATACTTTTTCCTGTCTGTTTGTTTGTTCTTGGCAAACGTGAAAACGGCTGGTCCGATCTGGACGAGATTTTTACTACAAATAGTAAATATTAAAAAATGTGCTATAAAATACTTTTAATTCCGAAAAAATGTTGAGAAAAAAAACAATAAAAACTGAGCAACGAAAAACATGCATCGGCAGGCAGCTGTGATACAATGTATCTATATACATATCATATCGTAGAGACGACATGATTTTAAACTATGTAATTTGTTATTCTTATAAATTAATGTTCGCAAATTTGAAAATTATAACCATGAAAGAAGTATAGCGATAGGTTAAATTCCTAGAAACCATAAATCCATTGTAAATTTACGGGTAGTTAATATATTATTAATAGTTCGGCTGAGTAAACGTTTGAATTGTCGAGGGAGCAGAAGGAAATCCTCTGCAGTAAATATGATTTCATGCATAAAAAGAAATGTCTTAGTTCAAAAATGAGACCCGTTAGAATAAATAACAAAAACAGACAGTTCGACTTAAGTGATCCCGATTAGGAGTTTGACTAAGAGAGGTGAAGCCGTTAGGCAGAGCCCCCAGAATAAAAAGAAATCCAGCCCTAATTATGTTTATAAATTTTTTTCATAAAATATTCTTTAAATACTTTCAAGTGAACATACGACGATAGAGAAGAGAGAAGAAAACTAGCGAGAAAGAGAAGGCACGAACTCTGGTCTGGTAACAATTAACATAAGCGATGTGGAAATTAAGATGACCTTATAACATAGTATGTCAAAAGAGGATGAGGAAAAAATTTTATAGAACCATAAATAAGCCTTTTAACGCAGTATCTGTACCTTTTTATCCCCTCCCCTCTATTACGTAACGCCATGTAGACATTTTGTCAACTCCTCTGCCATAAATATATTGTGTGACGTTACTTTTAGTTCCATAAAGTAATTATATTTTCAAATATGAAAAAAGGTAACTACGGGTCGCATCCACCTTTCCCCTTAAGTTAGAATTTATGAATGGACCCTTAACAAGAATTCATCAAATTAAGTAACTGGGCAATGACTTTCAATTACAAATAATTTACGAAGTTAATGCTTAAAATTAGAGGTTCGTTTTCAAAGGCGTAATTTCGAAAAGCTATAAATTTTTGTTTTCCTATTCATTATAAGAAGTTTCAAATGTTTTGACAAGTAAATTTGTGGGTTGAGATGGGTTAAAAAACTCAAAAATCAGCCCTTGTCGGTACATAAACAATCAAATACAAAAATTATATAAAGTATAGTCGTCTAATAGGAAGGTTTTAATGAATCTTAATAAGGGAGTCCTCAAGTCAAGTAACTGATCAACATTTTGTGCAGTAAACTGAACTTAATATTTTAACCTTAAAATGAAATAACTTGAAAATTGAATCATGACTTGAGATTATACTTAAATATTAGCATTTGACTTGAGTTTGACTTCATTCTATTTCAACTAAATATAAGTCAAGTGGCTTGAAAATCAAGTCAAGTAGTGAATCACTAGATGACTAGAAAATTGTCTGTTAAAAATGCATCTTCGGTATAATTTCCAAAGAAACCTATAAAACTTCTTATTTTCACTATAATAAAGCTAATCTAAACGTGATTTAAACTTAAAGCTATTGCTCTCAGTATATCAATCATTTAGGATTGCAATAACGTGGTTAGATTTGTTCAAAACGTCTGGGTTAGATAAATATAATTATTGGACCCCTAGAAATGTTTCTACTAGAAAACCAAATATGGTATCAAATTTTAAAGGTAAACCAGGGATATTTTGGGGGTATGAATTATATTGTTATTTTAATTTAAGGTTTTTCCTTAGTCCTCCTCATAATTCTAAATCCTGTTATTTTCTTTATTATGTATATTGAAAAAGGTTAAAAATGAACTCATCTCCTTGTAAGCTAAGGCTCAGAAGGTTCTATAATTTGTTTTATATGACAATATGAGGTTCGTTCCAAGCGACTCAAAACACGACCATTTCCAAAAATTTTCGTGTACGAGCGTTTAAATCACGTTCCTAGTTGTTTAGCGATGCTTATATGTACGTGCCGGGTGAGTTTGTCACTCAAGCGAACTTGTCACTTTATAATGGTTGGATCTTAACACATGCTAACCGATTCTAGTTTTTGATGCGGCATCGTTTAGGTCGACCCACCGCCTGAGCTGATAGTAGACTTACAGACTTGTAGTGCAGCCAGATCGTGGGATTTTTTTACTCCCTCTTAGTAGCACAAACGTCGACAAATTGAGGAGAATAATGCGCCTTCCATATGACACGGATAGATAGAACACACTTACAAAGCGTTTTATGGGTGTAGTTTGACCCATATTTTTACCTCTCCGTGTTATGTGGAAGGGACATTATTCTCCTCAATTTGTCGGCGTTTGTGCTACTAAGAGGGGGTAAAAAAATCCCACGATCTGACTGCACTGCTTGCACACAAAGTAAGTGCAAAAAGCATGTACCGAACGAATGTTCATGTACCAAACCAATTTCTTTCGAAGAACGATTTTTTTTTTCTTGATTTGAAACAGAAAACCTGTCATCATCCGAGTAATTACCAACATATCCACGACCTCTGGTGCAATTTTTATAGGTATCTACCAGGTTTATTATTCTCATATTATATTCAAGTGATATTTTCCATAATACATGGCCAATGTGTCGAGCCCATTAGAGCAACCACAGACTAATATTTCATTTTTCAATTATGAATACATGAATAATGAATACTGCAATAATGAAAATAGGACATCCATAAAAAAAAGTGTAAAAACCGAATAATATATTATACTAGCTATTTCTAGTCAACAATAAAAAATGTCACCTATCCAACTCTTAAGTGCCATAAGTTCTAGAAAATCAATGAAAACTTTAAGTTGTCGAATTGAAAAAGCTCGTTTTGTTCAGATGGTACTTAACGATTGAAATCTTTAATGAATCTTGACATATTTTCTTTTATGATAAAACGACGTTAATGTCAAAATTGATGATGGTTGTAATATTCACATATTTGCAGAATCAAATTTATTGGAGCTACGTAAAATTCAGACTTAATTAATCGCTTCGTAAAAGTGTGCGCTCAATTAAGGCGGCTGTTAAGAAGACGTCTAGTGGAAGGTGTGTGAAAAAGGTGTACCCTTGTAGGAGATATTGTAAAACAGTTTCGTAACAATCATAAAGCTTGTTCGGATATTTGACCAAAATGTAAAACAAGAAAACGATGTTCCTATAACGCCCCATATCTATCTAACCCCATCGTCACGTTTTCTAATATCCCAGTGTAGAGTAACAACGGGAACGAGTTGAGAAAGCACTTAACTCGACATTCCTGCAGACAATTGGAACGGATGGGAAAATAATTCTCTTCTAAGATATCAAAACTTTTCTTGCTATCTGGTATATTATTACTATATTATAAACTAGCTGATACCCGCGACGTCGTCTGCGTAGGTTAATATGTTATGAACATATTTAATTTACAGAGGAAAAACATTTAAAAATTGAAAGCAAAAATATATTTTAAATAACCGGAAAGATCATAGCGCAGAACATTTTTAACTATATGCCAAAAAATTTCTCCTGCAGAATCCGCTATTGCTCCAAGTGTATTGTTATTAGTTAATCAAAAATTAGTTTTTCAAAAAGTTGTAAATTCAAAAATAAAAATTGCTCTTTAATCCAAAATAATCACTCTTTTTAATTTTTTTTGAAGTTACTTTTTTAGGCGCGTTATGAAAAAATTATGAGAGTGACATTTTTAGATGGGCGGCCATCTTAAGACAAGAATTAACAAAACGAAGTTGGCCGCAAAACCACTCGGTTTCTTGTCGCGCGTAATTTGAATTTTTGTTTTATTTATTTATTTATTTTTATATTTAAATTAAAAATAATTATATATACAAATGACACATATTATTAAAAAATAAGTTATTACTTTTCTCGAATTTTGCAGTAGCTGTTATACTATTTGAAATTTAATGATGAAAATGACGTCTGCATTTCATGCATTTTCTTAGTTATCACGAAATCTGGAATTCTGAAATGATTCAACCATCTCAGAATAATAATTTAGTAACACAAGATATGAATAAGATTAAGACATTTACTTTGAAAAGTAGCTACTTACGTTATTTTGCAATTTCTATGAAGCTTCGTTTTCATGACATGTATGAATTGTTAACCAGAAAAATGATCCTGACAAATTTTATAAACGTCTGGCAGCTTCCTTTGGATATTATTTATTGATATAAATTAAAATATTATTCTCTTAATTTTATTTTTCATAATTATATCTTTAAATATATATATTATTAATATATATTATATATATATATATATATATATATATATCAGTGGCGTGCGGTGCCTTTAAAAACAGGGCATGCGGTTAAAAGTGGGGGGGGGGTTATAAGAACCACATTTTTTAAATTTATTTTTTTATTTGATAAACGTGGTGTTATAAGTATTTTTTTAAATTAGCCTTATTCGACGCTTCTTCTTACAAACATTATCAACAACCGCATCATATAATGTATTTAAAAACCACAAAAATAGTTCTTATCCTAAAGAACAGAACATTTGTATGGCCTTTTGGTCAATAATTCAAAATAACTCACACTCAGTAACAATTAAATTCACTGTTTAGATTCAAAACGGCAAACGCATCTGCAGGTCGTTAATCGGCAATGTTAAATGCCGAGAGAGATAGTATTCGACCGTACTAGTGCGCATGCGCGATCAATTCGAGGCAAACGATCGCATGCTACTGTCGCCTACGCATTCATCGACTTTTGCCGTTCATTTGATTTGGTAAACTATGCCAATTTTATGAGTGATACCTTTCATTATTACGTAAATTAAAAAATTTATAAATGATAGAAATATATCATTTTTAGAATGATTTTACAAATGCAATTACGTAAATTAAAAATGAAATAAATAAATCATAAAAAATATTCAATTTTTAAAATCGTCTTACAATCCAAAGGCATGCGCCGCATCTACAGCATGTATGGACCGCACGCCTCTGATATATATATATATATATAAATATTTATATATATATATATAATATAATTATATATATATTATATAAATATAATATATTAATATATTATTATTATTTAATATTAGTTTACAATTTTTTAAAATTGCTTATTTGAATGCAATTAATAAAAACTAATATTAATGATGCCAAAGAAGTATAACTTCTCACGCGCGTACATAAGTACACGCAACCACTTTTTTTTTTCAAAAAATTGCTCCTTAAATGCTTTTTCCGGGTCCGCAATTGCTACAGGTGTATAGCTAATTAGTAATTCAATTTTTAAACTATTAATGTACAACTATATATGTTTATAAGATCCAACAGTAGTTGATGACGTCATAATACAACAATACATATATTTAATAGTTAAAAATAAGTAATTATTAAAAATATTGTAAAAATTTGATCAATTATTTGTGTAATGAAAATTGCAGAAAGAGAACTTCAAAAAAAAATCCAATTAAAAATTATTTTGGGTTTTATAGCGATATTTATTCTTGAGATTGAAAATTTAAAAAAAATTAATTATTAATTAACTATTAACTTTACACCTGAAGGATGTTCGGATCAAAACTTTAATCTCATCAACTTAACTCGTTCTGGTTAAAAAATATATGCAATAATAAAAGGGAGTGTTGAAATGTAATTTGATTATTGTAACGGTTGTAACTTAAAAATGTATTTTGAATCTAAATTTACAGTAAAATATAAAAAATGCTAATAGAGTATTTTATAAAAAGCTATATTAATCTAATATCTCGCTGAACTGCATTGACTATTACGTCTACGCTCCAATGAGCCGGTCAGTGCACATATCGATGAACTCCACTTTTCTACTTTTACAAATTTTCATGTCAAAACACTTGGTTGCCTCCTAACTTTATATATCCGAAATAAATTTTTCTAATAATAAGTGATAACAGCTCTAAATGACAGTTTGATTTTTAGCTTTTCCATAAAAGTCAATGTATTTCAGAATCTATTTTTTCAATTTACACAACGTTTTACATTACGGAGTTAATCGATGTGTTCACTAAGTGCCTCAAATACGAAATAACTAGTAGATAGTGGAAAGAGAAACACTGTCTCTGCAGCCCATGCGCAATAAGCCGTTTACCCCACTCTATCAAAGCGACAAAAAATGCCCGCTTTAACGCGTTTTGCTTCTAAAAATCGCATTTTTTAAAACTTTAACTACTTTGTTTTTAATCAAGATATCGTGATAATTCTTTTTTTAGATAAGGACCAAGTATATAAGAAGTAAAACAAAAACAAAAAATTGATCGAAATCTATGCATTAGTTTTTTAGTTAAAAGCGAACATTAGGAAACAGCTATCATTTTATTTATATAGAATATTTAGGTGAATATATAAACACAGTTTTAAATTAAAAAAATTAAAATCGATCTGAGAGAAAATTCAGATTATAATGCGACAATGGTTCCTACTTCATACTCATCCTCTTCACAGCCATTCCATTTATTTTCTTCTTTTTTTTTCAATTTACAAATATTGACGACATTTTTTATAGAAAATGTTGTGTCAGATTTGAAATTTAAATTTTAAGAATAAGTAATATATAGGTATACATATAATATATTCCCTATTCAATTGAAATGCTGCACAAGTTCTATAAGAAAGATAAAGAAAATGCGATGAAAATAATGAAAATTTTAAAGCTTGAACGCGCGCGTCAAAAAATAGAAGAAGAAAAAAATTAATAAGAATGATTATTGCTGACTATACTGACAGAATGAATACATAAATATATAGAAACATTTTTTCTCACCCTTATCAATACTTAATCATTTGCTGTGCAAAGCACCGATTTTTCCATACCCATTTTCATGTTTTTATATTTTCAATTAAAATACATGGAAATTGAAAATTCTGCTTGCAATTATATGTGCGTTTCTTTTCAATGAAATGTACGAGAGAATAAGAGAAAATCCTTTTGATGATTTGTTGTGTTTATATATATACAGGATGAGTTGTAAGTCATAAAGTTTTCTTGAAAGGGTGGATAGGGGATGAAATTCTAAGACAAAAAGTCCTTGGGTATTTTTGCATTTGACACCGTTAATTAGAAATTAATTACATAAAGTAACCAATTACAGAAGCTACCTAATGAAATAATACCCTTTGAACCAATGAATAGTTGTAGTGCGTTGAAAGGAATAGAATATTTGACTATGGGATCTTATTAAGGCCAGTTAGGATAGGCATATTTGCTTTGTTCGCACAGTGACCTAAATTAGATTTGAACTATTTGAGTGTGCGCATACGAAACAAAGTGTTCGGTTTTGTGAGAACAAAGCTTTTAGCCTAAGATCCCATTGCATGATTGCTGCACTCATAATGTAGCTCAATCATTTATATATGAAATTAAAGCTCATTTTCTGTGAAGTGGCGACACCTGTATGGAATAGATGACGCCCAAACAGGCTCAAATCGCGCGAGCTTGGTACAGTGACTGCTTCTGCTTGGCAGAATGCTGAACCTGGAATGAGCAGGAATCCTTGCACAGCAGAGATGAATGAGCAGATTCAGGAATACAATAAGCCTTAGGCTGCAGTGCGGGCGAAACGAGCCCTAACCTGGCTTTATGCTAACGGGGGGGAAAAAAGCTCATTTTCTGTGCATCACGATATAAGGGAGCCAATCTAAAAGTGCCCGAAAAATAGCGAAAATAGCTGTTAAAGATACTGTAAGTTAAGGATAAAAAGATCGCGCGACGATATTTTCCAGACAAGGAAGGCGAATATTAGTCTGGCGAGTTTTTCAACCCTTAAATTGAGACACGCCATTGCGATAAAACTTATAGCGCAAACACTCGTTGTTTTCGTCTGACAAATTTCGCAGCGCGTTAACTCTCCCTTACTTTATGTCATCCTTTAACAGCTATTCTCGCTTTGTTGTGGGCACTTTTCAATTGGCATCCTTATAACATAATGCACAGAAAAAGGTGCTTTCATTTGATACATAAATGATTAAGTTACATTTAGAGTGTAGCAATCATGCAGCGGGATCTTAGGTTAATAAGTTATTGAACTAAACGATAATTTTAAATTTACCCCGTCGACATTTTAAATTACCAACAAGATTAAATATGAAAAGTTTTTCGAAAATGTATTTTTTTTAATTTCAAAATTACAACATTCACATTCTTTCCTTTCATTATAAACGTCTGACCAGATTCTTTATGATAATTTTTACGAAAAATTATATGAAAAATCTTTAAAAATATTCGTTGAATGCCAAACAAACTAAAATATTTCTTTTATGACAGCTACTTTCGCTTATTTGCGGGCACTTTTAAATTGGCACCCTTATATCATCATAGACAGAAAAAAGAGCTTTAATTTGATATATAAATGATGAAGCTACATTATGAGTATAGCGACCATGCAGCAGGGTTTTAGGCTATATTAACTATCCACATTCCTGGGAGCCATGCTGGGTGGGGGGATGAACCTAAGAAGGTCCCGTTTTTCGCTTTAACCGTTTTGTATCAAAAGAAAAATTAATGCTCTACAAGTTTCTTAAGATTCTTATTCATTCTCATTTTTAGAACTTTACTGTAAAATAAAGAGTTGAGGAGAGATAAAAACTTGAACAAAAATGAAGGATGAACTTTTTTTTTTCTTGGAGCTTGCAACTTTTGAGGGCGTATCGTATATCTAGGAAACTACCAGAAATAGATAAAACATGAATATAAATTTTATTATCTTTAATTTTACTAGCAATATTTTTTTTCTTAAAGCCACCATTTTTGAGATAAAAAACGATAAGACGGGACTTTCTTGTTGTTTACCTCCTGACTAACCTTACTAAAATCGCATACCTAGTCCAAAATTCCTTTCCTTCCAATGCACTTTGCAAACCATTTATTGACTGGACTATTATTCCGTTAGAGCGCTTCTGTAATTAGTGCTATTGAATAATTGATATCTAATCAATCAGATGTGTATTAGATGCAAAAATGTCTAAGGATTTTTCTTATTATATTTTCATCCCTTATCCACCGTAGAAACTCCATTATTTCCAACGCAGCCTGTATATAAAGATCTATTCTTTTTAATTTTATCCATAACGTTTGATCACTAAGCGAAAGGAAATTTCTTTCATTTATTGTCTATCATGATGAGGGAAGGGAAAAGAAAAATAAATCGGGAAAACTTATTTAATCGTTATGAATTTTAATGGTTTTATAAATACAAACAGAAAATCTAGAAAATCTGTTTTGTGTTTCTGCTTTGTACCATAGAAGCTTTTAAGCAGATCGGTTGTGAAAAAATAGGTAATCGAAAAGCAGCAGAAAAGTACGCAACATTTGTTTTTCTTTTGTGCGATATTTGACCTGATTTTCTTTAAAAATTAAAATATTTGAAAAAGAAAAATGGTTTGTAGGTTCAATTAAAGAAAAAAAGATCTTAATATTTATCAAAAGTCTTTTTCACTTTTTACATGGATCTTAATTTACAATTTTATTAATAAATCTTTCAATTTCTGTTTTCAACATATATTTTAAAATTAGGCTTTTTAATAGGTCCTTGGTCACTTATTGGCGTGGTGAACTAGAATGGTGTCCTATACGCCAGTGGAATTTAATGATAGATTAATAATAATTAATCAGGGTACATCAAACTGTAATTGTTATTTGAAATGGTATAGATTTCATTATCTTTTTAAAACACGACAATGAACAAATCAAATTTATTATGCACACATGTAGGCAACAAACATTGCAGTGCTGTACATTTTTATCTATACTCATACAAAATAGAGTCAGATGAAGCGTCTAAAAATATGGTTCAATAAGCTTAAGTGAATGAAAAACTAAGAAAATACAAAACAAGAATTTTAACACAAGCAACAGTTTATAAGAAAACGTATCCTAAGATATTTTACAGACTTCTTGGAACTCGGAAGTTACTTTATTTTATACTTTGTGTATTGAGTCTTTAATATATCTACCTATTATAATAATAACGAGCCACTTATTTTGTAATTCAAATTTTTATACTTGTATAAATAAATGTGTACAAAATGTAATAAGAAGAAAATAAAATTTTAACGAGTAAGCTGAAAATATTTAGCCAGTACCAGTACGCTTGTAATATGAAATATTTAAGGACTTTAAAAAGTCCAGACAGACGTTCGGAAATTTTAAATATTTAAGTTATGAATATGGTATACTTACTATAGTTATTTAATTAAATACAACTTTTTGACTGGGAAATTTAATAACTGTTACGAAATTGAATACTTTAAAAAATATTTCTACCCTGTGAATTTCAAAATTATGTATTATTGTTGTATGAAATAAACAGTGTAATGATTCTAAATAATAAACGTTGTCAAACACCAAGTTCACGTAAACCCTTTGTAATACGTTTTCAACATTGAAGAGGTAACTGATTTGCAACGTCTGATGTCATATCGTCAAAGAAGAATTCAATAAAAATTATAACAAAATGAAAAATCGACTTCAAAATAAATAAAAATCTTAAACAAAAAATGCACTAAAAAGTAACAAAATAATGGCGTATCCTTGCAGTGTCTACAACTTATTAATTATTAGGATGATATAATTTACAACTATTGTTATTTTTGGAGTTGGTGTCAGCCAAGGAAATACGACTACATTGGTACTTAGCAATAAGCGAGAATACCTTATGAAATTTACTTTTCAAATAAACTTTTATACAATAAATTAGTATTGTGACAATATCTAACGACCTTTAACTACAAAATACCAATAACCAACTTAACTTTTTTACAAATTAACATTAATATTTATTTCCTTGGCTGACACCAACTCCAAAAATAGTAATAGTTGTAAATTATATCATCTTAATAATTTGTAAGTTGTAGACACTGCAAGGATACGCAATTATTTTGTTATATTTTATAGTGCATTTTTTGTTTAAGATTTTTTTTTGAAGTCGATTTTTCATGTTGTTATATTTTTTTTTTATTTCTCGATTTTTAGTGATTTAAAGTTTGACAACTGATTCTATTTCTTTGAATATGGGTAAACCTACCTACTAAGCGCGCTGCTCATTTGAGACAGCACCGTTTAAATGTTAAAAGTTGATACTTCATCCCCTTTTGCTGTTAAGGGTTGAATTTTTTTGCTTTTTAATGTAATGAAAGAACTAAGTGGAATACTCTTTCCAATAAAAAAAAAATCATCAAAATTCGATGATTTAGTTAAACGTCCCTATTTCATCCCCTATTTTCATCCTTAGGGGGTAGATTTTTTTCTTCAAATTGAAATGTGAACAATTTAAAGGTACGATGTACGCAATAGAAAAAAAAATTATCGAAATCGGGTTAGCTAGGAAATATACAGGGCTAGCCAATTTATAATTTCATCCCTAACTTTTAACCCCTTATGAGTGGAGTTTTTTTAAAAATTGGATATGAGATTAATTTAAAATTATGTTCTACCAATAAAAAAAAGAATTGTCAAAATCGAGCTATCCAATAAGAAGTAAATATTTCATCCCTTAGTTTATAGCCCCTAAGAAGTGAAAAATTTCCTTCAAATTAAAATGAAACCACACGGAAAGCACCAGTTTTCAAACAAAAAAAGAATCATCAAAATTGGTTCACCTAGTCCAAAGTTCTGAGGTAACAAACATAAAAAAATCAACATACAGTCGAATTGAGAACCTCCTCCTTTTTTTGAAGTCGGTTAAAAAGGCTTCGTAATGTACATTTTCGACTACGGGATATGTCCCGTAGTCGAGCATATATATCTATAGTCTGCATATAACGGGACTAGATTTAGCAATCAATTAAGGGATCCACTACCTATCTTGACTTAAATTAGGCTTAAAATTAAGACAAGTCCAAATCAAATGTTGATATTCAAGCATCATATCAAGTGAAGTAAATGTAAGTTATTTCAAATCCAATTAAAATTTTAAGCAAACTTCTTTGCACAAAATATCTAGATACTTGACTTGATGAATACTTGAATCAATTACATAATTATCTAGGCATTTGACAACCGAAAAATAATAAGCTTTTGTGTAAAATTTAAGCTGGTTGTTATTTTCTATGATCCCAATCCTTTCAAAAAATTTATTTTTAATAGCGTTATAAGTTTTTATTATCAGAGTACTAACTATTTAGATATTAAAGTGAATGAAGAGAACAAAAAGCTTATTGAAATTAAAGACAAGAAAATTGGTTTAAACCTGTTGAAGATGCTATAAATCTAATATGAAATGCTCATTAACAAAATATGATTTTATTTACCTACTAATTTTAATCTAAAGTAATGAAAATTTAAATTAGGTTAATGTTGATATTATGTGGATTGCCATAATTATAAATTTCAATTACCTTATTAATGGTTTGGTAAACAAATTGACCAGCTTCGATTAAAGCAATTAACAACACACCTCTACCATAGAAACAATCTTCAAAACATTTTTATAACTATTTACAAAATATGTGATACTAGCCGTTACCTGTCTGCTTTGCTGAGCGTAAAAAATGTAATTAAACCCAAACTAATTTTTGAAAATATTAAATTTTGACGATTTGTTTGCAAATTATATTAATACAAGGGATTCGGAAAGAAAACGCACTTCAAATTTTGAAAAAAATCCTTGTGGTTTACGTTTACGATGTGGTCAAAGTAGAAAAAAACAGTTCATACAGACTGTCAATGTTAAAATTTAACCACAATTTTATTTTTTTATGGTTGCAACTTAAGCGGAAAATAGTTTCATCATCCGCATCCTCTGCAATATACCCTCGAAAATGTTCTCTCGAGTTCTTATCAATACATATTAAACCAATTTTTAGGCTTCCTGACTTAATTAATAACTGTAAAAACTATATAAGGACATGACTTACGCACTCTATTACACCGTTGACATTCATAATTCAATTCTGATATGATATGATGGTGCACACCGTTTTCATAATTTATTATCAACTAGCTGATACCCTCTCGCTTTGTTGAGAGTATCTAAATTTAGTTTATTGATTAATATATTCTCTACCTTTATAGCGAAATAAAAAAATAAATCTATAATATTTTGACAGAAAAAGATAAAAAGATGATAGATAGGTACTTCCAGACTTTATATCCTAAGCAAGTTCATCAAATCCTTAAAACTAATTTTCCATGAAGAGATATTAGCTATCTTACAAGTTTTATAAGATTTTAAGCATTTTGAAAATCTCTCATACCAAATGTCATTTAAACCAGTTCAGCTATTTTAGGAGAAAATATTGGTGGCTTTCCATTTACACAAAAACGACCTCTGTGTAACGCAGAGTTCGAAACAGAGCGTTCCATTTGTTACAGTGTCGAACACGGCTGAACACTGCGCGACACTCGAAAAAGCCGTGTTTGGCCGTGTTTCACCGTGTTTTGCCCAGGATTACCAACACAAAGAGAAGAATTCTCTTCTCTGCCTATGATTCCCTATGCTTATTAATTATTCAGGTTCTTCAGGTTGGTATTAAAAAACCCAAAAATGCACTCTAGTATTTGCTCTAGTCGCTCTAGTATTATTTTGAGATAACTCTGTTTCATTTCGCAGTGTTTCGCAGAGTAACGCAGAGTCGCTCTGTGTTAATAAATGGAAAGCCACCATTAGGAGTTATCCTACAGGAACCGTCCTTTTTTTTGAATAAATGATATTCAATAATATGTTAAGATCTGAGGTATCTTTAACAAAGCTTCATTAAAATTCGTTCCGTTCAGTAATTGTTAATTATTTAAAAATTTAGAATATTATTTTAATACGTTAACCTTTTTCTAATTAATTTCTTCGGCAATAAACAATACAAAAATTCAAATATTTAAAAAAATTTCATTACTAATTTTTTCGGGTGTTAAATTGAAATTCTGATTTATTTTTTTGGTCAGGCCTTCTTGAGGTAAATGTTATTTCGCGAACTTTAACGGACCTTCCTGTAGGATACAAGTATTATGCTATCCTGTGGGATCCACGTGTTTTTCACTATATATTACTGACGCGAAATATAGATTAAAACCATTCTGGAGCCCGATTGTATATTGTATCAAAATTTGAGCTTAATTCGTACAGAATAAAGACCAACATAATATTTTAATATAATATAGAAGAAGATACCAATAAAACAGGCAATACGTACGTCGTACAATAGCCAGCCTAGGCCAACATAATTTTTTTGTCATTTGTAAAAAGATAAAAATGGTTCCTGTGGGTTATCCTTAAGAGATAGACATATACAGTCGCGGACTTTTTTATCAACCTTTTTAAGATACACAACTTCGTCGCATATAAGTTTGATCTATCTCGTAATGTTTAGCCATTGTTTGCAATGTAAATGCACAAAAATATGTTTGTTTCGACATCACATTACAAATCTTTGAATTTCCCGACTTTTCTCTATTAAATTATGTATAAATTATAGCCATTATGTTACCAAGGACTAATAGCTATATAACCAAAAAAAGTTTCATCAAAATCCGTTCAGTAGTTTTAACGTGAAAGAGGAACAACAAAAAAAAGACAAAAATCTTCTACATTTTAATTATATATGTAGGTATAGATCATGAGCGTCCAATTCGTTTTTTTAAATATATGTATGGTATATGCAAGGCTATAGAAAAACAAGAATGCTGAGCATGCATCAGAGAGCCTAATGAAGCTATAATATATGGCGAAACGTCACGACCTGATACTTTAGTTGCATTCATTGTAAAATCGCGATCCATTACCCCTTTAACTATAAGTATCTATCATTAAATAGTTTTTGAGATGAATGATAACATTGACGCTATTGGCTATGATTTAATTAATACAGATATACATCAACTGTATTCACTTTTTGCAGAAGTGAAAATCAGTCACACATCCATTAATTTTAATGAATTGAAATTCGTTTCTTTAGTCTCGTTCCTCGCGAAAGCAATTTTTAAAATTATTCGACAGTAAAGCGCGATTACGTTTGATAAAGAAAACAAGAGCAGAAAAATATTAAATTATCGACTTCTCTTATAATTAATGTTAAATCCAATTATTTTTCGATGAGTAAAATATAGTGTGAAGTATTCATTCGGCGATAATCAATTCGATTTTAATTCAATCTCACAATTTGCTTCGACAATAATGACGATGGTGATGGTGATGATATTGCAATTGGATTTAAATGTAAACCAACTCCACGTAGTCGCTTTTAAAGATATGAAACGAAGTCCTTCGAACGTAATAATCTCGACATCGAATTTCTCGCACAAAATGTGCAAGTTAATTGATGTGATTTATAACTGTGAATTATTTGATCATTTTAAAAAAAAAAGTTGGTAAGTGTAAAAATGTGAGGATAGAAAAAAAAAAATTTTTTTATTATAAATTCGAACGCGAGTCTTTTGTGCGATTGATAATAGAATCTTGGAAATTTGATTTTTCACCATGAAAAAAAAAATAAACATGTAAAAGCTATTACGCTTATCTAAATGAAATTTATTTGTGAATTTTTCCAACTTTGTCGTGTAGCTAATATTATAATTTGAGCGTTACTTCTCATCTTTCTTCGTGTTATATATATATTAATATAGTTCTCTTATGGAGCGTTAAAATCTCGGTTTAACTGCAAATTCTCACACATCTACATTAGTTATTTTCTTTTATTTGTACCCTAGCACGTAATTAAAATTCTTGTGGGTAAAAACATATCGCTGTTTTCCACCCTTCCACCCCATTTGTCGCCACGTTGGGACGCGACATTCAATTAACACTCACATTGTACTTAAGCTGGGCTCAATCGTATAAAGAGCGCGTGCGCCTACTTGACATTTATTACAACCCCTTTTGTCCTTCTAACGACAGAAAGAATGAGAAAACACCCCTAAAAGCCACCAAGTATACTAAGGTGATTACAAAAACGTCTACGAGAAAAATATAGATATCAAGGAAAAATTTAAAGAAAATTGTTTTTCTTCAAATTTTCTAGTGTTTCCATTTTCAGTGTATTTCCAGATAAACAATCAAAATGGAGATAAAGAGGTTTCATACTACAATTGAACTATTCGTCTTACTTTTTTTTACTGAAAGGGTCTAGCCCGATAGCCATAAGGAAAGTACCACTGGCGGTTTTTGAAATTTGCTTCCGTGTGCTTATTCCTCTTCATGAAAAATTTATTGTCGCACAATTTTAACCCGCTACCCCTACTTGTATTGGAATTGCAGGAGAAACTACCCCAAACGTTAAAACTAATTTCCTTGAACACTATGAAAGATTTTTTCATGAAATTAAAACTGTACGTAGATATGGACACAACGCATAATATATATTTTTTCAGAGTTTTTGTAAATCTATAAATGATAAAAAATATTATTTTTATTTTTTAAGGGTGGTTTTTTACACCAACCCTTAAAGTGATACTTTTTTTTAAAAATGCGATTAGTGCATTTATTATCCATATTTCATTTAAAAAAACAATGAGCGCATTTCGTAAATGCATTTATTGCATAATATGGTTTTCGTCAAAAAAAAAAGTCCTGAGAAAGAAATTAGTTATTGAAATTTTTTAATAGGCCTATTAACAATATAGTGCAGGGATCGTTTATCCATTATTTTAATAATAATAAATTCAAAGAAAGTTTCATTAATAATACCTACACGTAATTATTTTGTATCTCAGATTACCTACATACATACTCAAATATTGTTAGTATTATTAATTGAATCAAGTAATATTTTTGTTTGTTTTGTTTAGAAGTCAAAAAATTAAAGTGCTGAAACCCAAAATGAAAAAGATTTCAGATAAAAGTTGTAAGTATCAAAGAGTCTAAGAACTATAGCAAGTTTAAAAAAATTGTTAGAGCCGTTTTTGGTTAACCGATACTTCACGGCACAACTAGCTATAATATGAAGGAAAAAATCCCAATTTGGTGAAATTCGAATAAAGCTTTTGATACGATATGGCTGTCACACACAGACATGTGTCTAAAAACCACTTTTTGAACTCAGGGGACCTCAAAACATGTATTTCCGATCAAAGCTCGAATGCGAAAATTCGACCCGATTACAATACTTGCTTTACTTTATAGCAGTAAAGGAAACTAAAAATACTACAATAAAAACAATAAACAAATATCTGCTGCGAGGCGTCACAGTATATGTACTTTCTTTTATGAAACTCGCTTTTGTTTAAAAGAACTATAAGCACTTAATAACTATATATGCATACAACGACTATGTATATACGAACTTTCACCTAGTAACCCTAGATCCGGCCTTATTTGAATTTTCCCAGGAAAAAGTTTCAAATAAAAGTTGTAGGCCTCAATGCGTCTAAGAATTGTAGCAAGTTTAATAAATTGTTGGAGCCGTTTTCGAAAAAAAATTTAAAAAGTTCAAAAACCCATCGAATGAAGTTGAGCTTCCGGACAACCGATTTCAACCAAAAGCTTCGCGGCACAACTAGATGTATAATAATATTATAATATACAGGCTAAATTCCAAATTTGGTGAAATTTAGGTAAAGCGTTCGATACGATATCGCTGTCACACACAGTCACAGACACATACACACAGAAATGTTTCTAAAAACCACTTGTTTGATTCAGGGAACCTCAAAACGGATATATCCGGTGCAAATGCAAAATCGAAAATTCTAAGAAAAATTCTCAAAATGGTTCAAATGGTTCAATTAAGACAAGAATACGAAAGAAAGTAAAGTAAGTAAAGTGAGAACATAAGGAAAACGACAAAAAAAATTCAGAACTATTTTAGTGGCTGATTTAAGAAGAATATTTTTAAAACTATTGTTTTGGGACAAAGATAATGTATATACGCATCTGATCCATTAAGAATCGATTGGATGCTTGTAGACTGAACCAAAAACTTAAAACGGTAGCTCAGAAATTCCCAAATCCCGTAAGAACTAAAAATGCAACTTAAAGTAGCCCAATATACCATGGGTAAGAATTGGATTGTGGTTGCACTAATTCAAGACATCGACTTAAAAAAATTCTTGTACACAAACTACTCAAGAGAAAGAACTAAGACTGCTCTATATGAACTAATGACATACATAAGCAGGTAGAAAAAATACATTTTTACTAATTGCATCTTCATTTCTATGTTAGACTGAGAACACGCCACCACCCCTTCGTATGTACAGGACTTAGGATTTTTCGTTTTTTCCTGTTAATTTGAAGTAAAAACTAATAAAATAAAATTTCTAAGACGGAACGTTCCGATAATCGATAAGTGGGCGAAAACTGAGAGCAAAATTTCCAATCATTTCATAATTTTGTTACTCGAGAGAAAGAAAAGTATACGATGAATAAGCAAAAAGAAAGAGAAAAAAATAAAACTTTATTTTCTGACACTCGGAAGTGGAACAAAAGAAGGGGCCTATACGCAGCGTTAAAATAAGATGACTTGTTCGCAGATCTGATACTGAACCGATAACAAATCAATCCAAGTGGATTTAGGATAATCACCAAACGCATACACGCTTATGAACTAATTAAGGGTTATTTTCCCGTGAACGAGTTTGAAAATGTTTGGAAGTAAGACGAAGATTAACGAGAACTCACAAAAAGTGTTAACTGAATTTAAAGTTGAAAGAAAACGATAGAGAAATGGGACTTTGGATCTAGCAATTCTCGGGTTTTTTAGGACGAAAAATTCGATTCTCTTACGCATGCGCAGTTTGATAAAATGTGGTTAGTTTTTCTATCCTTCGCCATCAACGTTAAATTCAATTAACAATTTTCGTGGGTTCTCGTTAATCCTCGTCTTACTACCGAACATTTTCAAACTCGTTCACGGGAAAATAAACCTTAATCAGTTCATAAGCGTGTATGCGTTTGGCGATTATCCTAAATCCACTTGAATTGATTCGTTATCGGTTCAGTATCAGATCCGCGAACAAACCTAGTATAAATATTGAATGAACCAAACATTTTTTATGCAAACTGATATTCTTCTTTTACCTTTCTCTCTCTCTTTCTCTAAGCCTTTCGTGTTTTTTCTTTCTTAAGTTTCTGTTTTATCACATGCATGCTCATTTTTTTTTAATTTTGGTCCATTAAAATATCTTTTAAGCTATGCATTTTGCAACTAATGATATTTAAATTTTGAAAAAAAACCTTTTTAATTTGATAACTCCCTGATGCATTTAGTATTTTTTTTCCAATTAATCCTTCAAAGTGATCCTTAAAACCTTTGTTGAAAAAATGTACCAAATTCATTTTTTTTTCGTAGACATCCTGTATGTATACACTTAGACCAATTTCACAATTTAACATTCGTTTTAAGTCAATCCTTTCTTTCTCTATTTTCGCCTCAGTGAACCATTTCCCAAACATGGAACAATTGTTTTTAAAATTGCTTCATTTATCTACTTGACATGCTGACGTCTTTTTGTTAAATCCCTTCTTTCCTTCACTTCAAATAAACCACACGCTCCCGTTATAAAATACACACATTCGGATTTCGATGATTATAATACAATACGTACAAAGGCTTTAACCGGTGGATGTATGTATGACCCACTTTTCATTTCGAATCCTTAACTTACATCAACGACAACGCATAATTTCATTGAAACATATTGCGGGAACTTTATCTCGATCTAAACGAAGATTGAGCGGTGTTGGGATAAGAAAGGAACCACGGGGATGAGGGATAGATTTTCAGAATAATTTGAATACGCTTAAAGTGGTTAACATGTAAAGAACTTATGATGTGTTTACCGTAAACTACGTGTACAATAAAGTTTTTTTCGTCACACGTTTTCACCGTGACAAACGAATGAGGCAAAACGAAGCAATGACTTTATCAAAGATTGATAGATTGTACTGTTAAATTGATAACTTTTTACCTATACATTAACACGTTATCGTTTCTTTTCTTATTTTCCTTCATTTTAACAGTTATCTTTTACTTTCTGTTAAAAATTAAAAAAATTATCATCAAATCCATCATTTAGTTATTTTTTCATGCAAATTTCATGCAAGAAAATTGATTGGTTTTGCGGTAGAAAAAGTAAAAGATAGCTTCATTTTAATTTCGATTATATTCTAATACAAAGATATAATTGATGAAGTATAAATTATTTTTAATTGCAAACGTATAACGTAGTTATTAATGAATGTTAATAATTCCAAGTATCGAAAAAAAATTATACAACACAAAATAATTACGAAAATTAATCATATTGATCAAACAAAGTTTTATTGCCATTGTAACGAAAGATTTAATAAATTTAAGTGTCAGTATGATTACACTGGTCTGGAACGAAATCCTCCTTCAAAAAATGTTATTATAAATATGAAGGTTGTAATGTTCTAAAGCTATTCCCGTTGCCCAATTTTTTCAACGAATTTTTTTCAAAATATTAGAATGTATTTTTAGTGAAAAAATTATAAACAGTATACACATACAAAATGGATTTTAATTTTTAATGAATAAGTAGTAAGAGAGAGAAAAGCGTCGTACGAAATTTTTATAGTAGTACACCTTCGCAGGCACAATTTTCGCTGTGACTTTACAACGTTAGTTAAACACTTCTCTGTAAACTGTTTGCGTTTTGTCTATCTATATAAATAAAATGATAGCTGTTTTCCAATGTTCGCTTTTCTCAAAAACTACTGGATAGATTTCGATCACTTTTTTTGTTTAACTTCTTATATACTTGGTGCTTATCTAAAAAAAGAATTACCACGATATTTTCATTAAAAATAAAGTAATTAAAGTTTTAAAAATTGCGATTTTTCCAAGCAGACCGCGTATGCTTTCGTTGTTCTTTCGTTGCTTTGATAGAGAAGAACAAACGGTGTTATGCGCAGTGACTAGGAGAATGTTTCTCCTTCCACTGCCCAATAATTATTTCATATTTGAGCGTACGCGGTACGACTTCATGCAACTAAGCGAGATATTAGAATACCCTAAATAAAATATTTTTGGAATTCTATTTTTTTCTGTTTTGAAAATATTTTCGAAGCTTTTTTTTTTTTAAATTCTCTTCTAGCATTTTTTATAATTTACTGTAAATACAAACTAAAAATACATTTTTAAGTTACAACCGTTAAAATAATCAAATTACATTACAACCCTCCCTTTTATTATTGCATATATTTTTTTAACCAGAAAGAGTTAAGTCGGATAGATTAAAGTATTTCTTTTTAAATTACTTCTTAAATTCTCTTTCCGGATCCGCAATTGCTCCTGGTAAATAGTTAATTAATAATTAAATTTTTTAAAAATTTTAATCTCAAGAATTAAAACCGCTTTATATAAACCCAAAATAATTTTCAATTCAAGTTTTTGTGTTTTTTTTTAAGCTTTCTATCTGCTCACGCAAATAATTGATCAAATTTTTGCAATATTTTTAATACTTAATTATTTTTAACTATTAAATACATGTATTGTTGTATTATGACGTCATCAACTGCCGTTGGATCTTATAAACATGAATAGTTGAAAAATTGAATTACTTATTAACTTTACACCTGGAGCAATTGTTGATCCGGAAAGAGCATTTGAGGAACAATATTTTGAAAAAAAAAAAAGTTATTAGTTATTGGATTATATAGCAATTTTTATTTTTGAATTTACAAATTTTTGAATAATTAATTATTAATTAACTAATAACTATACACTTGGAGCAATAGCGGATTCTGCAGGAGCTTTTTTTTGGCATATAGTTAAAAATGTTCTATACGCTAAGTTTTTTCCGGTTATTTTTCATATATTTTTGCTGTCAATTTTTTAAATCTTTTTCCTCTGTGAATTAAATATGTTCTTAACATAATAACCTACGCAGACGACGTCGCGACGTCGCGGGTGTCAGCTAGTATAAACTATTTTGGTAAGTTTTGCACAAAGTCAAGATTCTATGTATTCAATTGAAGAATAATATTGTATGTATTTCCCTAAGAGTTTAACCAATCCTTACTTCCTTATTAATATTATAAACATAACAGTTTGTATGTATGGATGTTTGTTACTCTTTCACGCAAAAACAACTAACTGGATCTGGATGGAATTTGGTATAAATATAGATTATAATCCGGTGTAAAATACAGTATACTTTATATCCAGAAAAAATGTACTGTTCCCGAGGGATAGATATTTTTTGTTTTTTACAGAGCAAAAGATTAACTGCCTTTTTTACTATGTGGTAGTTTAGGGTAAGAGAATATATTATCAATACCATCAATATACTATCCATTTGAACTTAAATTTTGGAACACTCGTGTAAAATATAATGAAAAATAAATGTACTTACAATAAGTATTATAGAAACAATGTTCCTTACGAAAAATGACACTCACCTGTAAAAGAAAAATATTATTAATATCTCAATGAATAAGCATAAGAATTTTCCATTAATAAAGAGACAACAATTAGTAAGTCGTTTTTAAGTCACTTTTTCAAATTTAATTTTGACGAAGTTAAATGAAATTTTCTACTTTGGAATTCTTCGATTAAACATAAGTGCATCAAGAATGATTTACTATAAAACTATTTTAAATAGGTAAACCTTGACATTTTATTATTATATATAGATACTAATCGATTTTTTTCTTAATATGTCTGAATATATAGAAAAGTAATTGTTTGACTGACAGACACGCTGGAGTTTAAACCATTGAATATAAAAATTTGATTTTTCAATTCTTTTACTACTATAATATGTAGTAAAAAAAGTATTGTAATCGGTTCGAATTTTCGATTTTGAGTTTTTACCGGAAATACATATTATAAGCTCCCCTGAGTCCAAAGAGTGGTTTTAAAAAAATGTCTGTTTGTCTATTTCTGTGTGTGACAGCCATATCGTATCAAAAGCTTTATCCGAATTTCACCAAACTTGTGCACACAATAAATCCAGATTTACAATTTTATTTTTACGAGTATTTTTAAAGTACCTACATAGCATTACATTGGTGTGTAAGTTCTAAGCTAGTAGGTACTGAAGACGGTATATAGTTGAAAAGCAAAATTTTCTTTCCAAGTTTCACCAAATATTTTCTTTTTGTAAGTCTAAGAAAAGAATTAAACTTATGCCTGCTCAAGATCAACAAAATGATAGAAAACAGTTTTTGTGAGGTCCCAACATTTTAATACCTAAGATTAGCGGGTTCAGCATTAGCTTTATAAAGTAGTATCGAGTATAGATAAAGATTTTACAATCTATACACCAATTGGTGGTTGTAAAATTTCTATCAAATCAAAATAATAAAATTCAGCGTCAACGAAAAATTTTCACACATCTCTGTGTTGCATTAAATCCGTCTATAATGCAATGCGAACAGTTGTCCTTTTGAAGCACTATTGGTTTTAGACAATGCATCCAATTAATCAAACTTCTTGTGGAATATTCATATCGTATATCTAGAAGTGGAAGTTGTGCTCTTTCATTCTAACTACTGATATTTATTTATAACAATAAGGTACTTGAAACTGTTAATTCAGTGAATAATTAGCATTGAGATGTTTATACCGAAGAGGTAATACAATATGAATTTAATTGATTCCACTTAAGTATTGTTCTCTTAATTATAACCAATAAAATGAATTTCCATATGCTAGTAAATATTACGAGCTATAAACGTAGTTAGGAACTAAGATTTAGATTATTTTTATTTTCACCAAATATGGAAGTTATAAACCCTTATTTTCGTCGCTAAAATTCGTCGATTAATTGTTATTAAAGTTTTATATATGATTTAAAAAAGTTTTCTCTTATCATTTTAACAACCTTGAATCATCATTATTCATTACATGTAGGATTTCACTACTTGACTTGATTTCCAAGATCATTTACTTAATTTGGCTTAAAATCAAGTCAAATTTAAATTAAACGCTAATATTTAAATATCTTATTAAATCAAGCATTGAATTTAAAATTTATCTTATTCAAAGTTTAAGAGTTAAGCTCAATATTCATTTCACAAAATGTCCAAATACTTGACTTGATAAATCCCTACTTACATGTTTGGAAAATAAATTATGTAGGTATATATACAGCATATATTTTATGGTTAAAAATATCTGCTGCGATGCGTCACAGAACTTCCTTTAACATGAAACTCGCTGTTGGTTAAAACAACGTAAATAAAACCACGTTTGGTAGGAAAATTATAAATCTTTTATAGATAAAATGATAGCGGCCTATCGTTGTGCACTAATAACGCAAAAAATTCAGGATAGATTTCGATCAAATTTTTTTCGGTTTACTTCTTTCATACTTGGGCCTTATCTTAAAAAAGAATTTTCATGATATCTTAATTTAATACAAAGTTATTGAAGTTTTAAGAAAATACGATTTTTACAAGCACTACGCGCTGACTTGGGTTTCAAATTAATAATGAAGACAGCAGCACGCAATTTTGAATTTTCATTGTCAAAACAAAATATCAATTCATTCATATCATACATGTTTTGAGGTCCCCTGAGTCCGAAAAAGTAGTTTTTAGAAACATGTCTGTGTGTGTGTGGCTGTGTGTGACAGCCATATCGTATCGAACGCTTTTACGAATTTCACCAAACTTGGAAATTTTCCTTCATATTACATCTTGTTTTGCCGTGAAGCTTTTAGTTGAAATCGGTTAACCGAAAGCTCCACTTTATTCTCGGAGTTTTTGAGCTTTTTCAATTTTTTTCGAAAACGGCTGCAAAGATTTTCTTTAAGCTTATGATAGTTCTTAGACTTATTAATGGCTAAAACTTTTATTTGAAACTTTTTCTTGGGAAAATTCGATTAAGGACGGTTATGGGGTGAAGGTTGGGAATTCATAAATACATATATGTTGTATACTTGTATGCATATAGTTCTGCTATGTATAGTTATAAGGTGCTTATATACAGGGTGTACCAGCTAGACCGGTCATTAGAAGTTTCCGGAGAACCTGAAATAATAGAAATCTAAAAATTGGGATTAAAACCTAACTGCATTGGAGCTACCTTCCTAAAATATTTTTAGTTTTCTGGCACTTCCGGTTATACCGGAAGTCGACACTAAAATCGTTATTTCAAATGGCATACCCTATTTTTCTTTACATAACTCGATTGAGTTAATAATTCTGAGCATCTTTCATAATAACAAGATCTCATCTAATCCTTAAGGTTTTCGAGAAAAAATACTTTTTTTGAAAATTTCGCAGCAAACGGACATCTTCTAAAAGGTCCATAACTCCCACAATAATTTGTGTTGGAAGCTCGACATAGGCTCGTTTGAGAGCTCAAAGATGCTGTTACACTCGAGAATATCAAAAACAATCAAATTTTGTTACTAAGTATCTCCAAGTGCATCGTAAAGTAACACGTGCTTAATTGTGCAAAATTTCAATTTTTTTAAATGGCACTACCTAATTTTATTTACCTTTTTTGGTTCTTCTTAAAATTCCCCACATTTTCATAATTCATATTCCTATAGCCAAGTGTGAGGATTTTCGAGTTATCGTGGAAAATATGAAAATTCAACGTTACATCTGTAATTTATACTGCGTAGCCGAGCTTAATGCTGTAGTTGGCTATGTCTTCAGGTAGGTTTGATTCGTTATCGCTTGATTCAGTGGATAAAGAGCTAAGTTCGCCTAAAGATCTATCTCCCTCTATGTTTCATACACAGTGTTATTAATCAAACCTACCTGAAGACATAGCCAACTACAGCATAAAGCTCGGCTACGCAGTATAAATTACAGATGTAACGTTGAATTTTCATATTTTCCACGATAACTCGAAAATCCTCACACTTGGCTAGTTAGGTTTTAATCCCAATTTTTAGATTTCTATTATTTCAGGTTCTCCGGAAACTTCTAATGGCCGGTCTAGCTGGTACACCCTGTATTTCTTTTAACCAACAGCGAGTTTCATAAATGAAAGTAAAAGAAAGTACTGCGACGCCACGCAGCAAAGTTTTTTCTTTTTATAATGTTGTATGTTAATTGAAATTACAGTATTCTGAAATATTGTTTAGACAAACAAAAAAAAATATGACTATGAAACATCAGAAGTAATTTCAAGTGAGTTTCCTACGTTCAAAAGTAAAACAAAAGTACCTTTATGTTTAGATTTTTTCATTTAAAAGCCAAAGATAAAAAAATGAAAATAGGCTGCATAAGTCCTGTTTAAAACTTTGAATTAAGCTAAGCTTTTTTTTTCAAATAGTACCTACCTACCTAAATTAATTTTTTTGTGTAATTTATTTGAATGATTTTGCCAAAAGAAGATAGTATGAATTATTTATACGTTATATAATAATCAAGAAACACCTGATGAAGACCAAATAAAATGGTTGAAACGTTGTGTATTTGAAGTTACACGTATCTTTTAAATATATTTTTAATAATATTACTCAATAATCAATTAAATTTGTTTCCTTCAATTTCAATAATCACAATTTCAAAATTTAAATTCCTCTCACAATATTTTGTTTAAATAATGACATTTGGAATATGGTTGAAGTCTGTGGTCAAACTGAACAACTGAGATTTAAAAATCTACATATTATTTGTGTGTATTGTGTGTCTGTGTGTGTCAAACGCATGGTAGTGTGTGTGACGTCTTTTTTGATTACTTTAAGGTATTTTGAAGCATTATTATAAAAAAAAAATATTATCTTATAACGCAACTTCCTCATATAAACTTTAATTGTGCCAAATTTCATACTCCTCCGTTCGTATAATATTCGGTAAAAAGGGTTTAAAATTTTTGCTTCACGTATTAATATATAGATATTAGCAGTATCGCATTCATTATTATATTTTTACAATGAATACGAATTTCGTTAAATTTTAAGTTTTAAAAATGTTCTAAAGCTCATGTGAACGAAGTCGCGTATATATAAATATTTTTATAAACAGAACTGTATGGATACAGCCTATGGATAAATCCCACCCTTTACCTTAGTACCCATTTTATTAGAATTGTTCCAAGAATGTCTAATAACCATAGCAAGATTAAAGAAAATCTTTGGAGCCGTTGTCGAAAAAAACTGAAAAAACTCAAAAACTTATAGAATAATGAGGGGCTCCTTGTCAACCGATATCAACCAAAAACTTCGTGGCACAATTAGATGAAATATGGCACAAATTTCAATTTTGGTGAATTTGGGATAAAGCTTTCGATACGATATCGCTGTCACTAACAGAGGTTTTTCTTAAACCAATTTTTTCGGACTCAAAGGACCTCAAAAAGTGTATTTCCGGTAACAACTGGAAAATCCGACCCAATTACAATACATCCTTTACCATATAATAGTTCTGGACAGTAAAAACAGCTATCCAAAAAAGGCAAACAAGGAACAACAAAGGGTTCAAAATGTAATAGTGTAAAAACAGGATACCAAATCTTAATCAAAATTTTCTCATAAATACCGCCCTTAAATTTTTCTTGTTTCAAATAAAGTTTCATTCGTAACATGTTTATAAGATTATTTGAATCAAATACATTTTGAAATTGCCTCTTTTCTAAGATGGCTTCTTCTATGCTCTTGAAAGCAATATTAATCGGTTTGCTAACTATTAATCATCGACTTGTACAATTTTTTTTTGTGTTTTAAGTCGCTTTAACATCTAAGGTCATATCACGACTGTCTAAGACAGAAAATTTCAATTGGTCAATTTTTTATCTTGGGTCTAGGATCTTAAATCTAAAATTCAACGGGGATCGAACCCAGACAACTTGACGCATGAAACGAGAGAGAAAACTGCTTTAACCACTGCGCCAATAGGTGGTCTGTACAAATTTTGTTATAATTATTTCCTCGTATCAAAATTTGTTAGGCTTGAAAAATGTGAGATTTTATTTCTTTTTAAAAATCATGATTTTATTAGCACTCCTTGTTAAGTAACGTGGGTTTAAATTAATAAATTTTAACTAATGTGCGTATGTTTAGTAGGTGGAATATAATATTATCCCTTACGTAAAAATGAACCCTTTTAATAAAGTACATATAGTCACAAAAACATTTACATAACCAAAAATGTACGTAAAAAATCATAAATGTATGACTGAAAGTTGCATAATTTATGGATGATGGAACGATCTGCCAGTATTATACAACTTTTAATTTATTTGACATTCAAATGGCTACAATATAAGCAAACAAAAAGGACCTTTTCATGTTGAATTGTTCTCTACAATAATTATTAGCGATTTTTTTATTTTATTTCAAATGCATGTTGTTCAACGACAATTCAAATATATTGTACATATTTATATATAGAATATTAACACAAATGCAGGACAGCCATTGTTTTTATGCAAAAATGAAAATGTCGATTATAGGAAAAATTTGTATTAAAATATGTTTTCAAGTATTAAAAACATGGATTTTATTAATGTTTTTTATTTATTTATTTTAACCGATATTTTTTTTCTTTTTAAAGTAGTAGAAGCCTGTTTTATATTTTAATGGAGAAATTCAAGGTATTCTATTTGAAATGCATTAACCATTAACTATTAACACGTTAAAAGCATACAAACAAACAAAAATTGATGGAATTTTTAAAAGATTATCACTAAAATCTATTTATAGTTAAGAGTTCATTGTCAATTATATGTTAAGTATTCCTTGCTGTCATTAACTAGCTTTGTATTAAACATGAGTTTACATCACTTTTTAAGCAAACCACTCATAAGGGAGGTTTTTTCTAATATTTATCTTATCATTTTTAATAAAATGTTTTAAGATTCACTGCCCTGCTTGATTTTAAAGCTATTTGACTAAACTTTCAAGCTACTTGGCTTTAATTGGACTTAAAACCGAGTCAAACTCAAGTCAAATATTTATATACGTATTAATAAAATATCAAATCAAGTCAAGCATTCTTTTTTTTATTTATTAACCAAGATGACAAACATTCAATTAAAAAAATTAATCTACTTGACTTGATAAAATATGTCTAAATATGACTATAATAAAATTCCCAATTAGCATAGGCATGTGGTCAAGAATAGGCTTATAGCCGAAAAACGTTTGTTAACTATTGAAATGTTTAACCAAAAATCGTGTTTAGTAAAAAATTATTTTAAGAAAATCAGTGACTGCATCGTGATATTAGCTTTATTTTGCTTAAAATAAAAGGACTGATTAATATGTGGTTCCAACAAGATGTTCCAACAAACCACACTGCAACGCAAAACTATAGAACTATCAAAAAGTAAGTTTGGTTAGTAATTCATCTCACATTTTGTGATCAATTAGTCGTTTAAATGTTTATACCACAGGATAACACCAGTAAAATATTTTTACAAAAAAAATTGGTTGTCTGTAAAGTCGGTTTACGGGCGATAGTTTTACGTGATAACGTAATAAAGAATACCTAATTGATGAAAAATTGCCTACTTTTACTACTACTTTGCCTACTTTTTGTTTAATAGAAAGAAGGAGTTAATTGAAATTAACAATTTCTTCAAAATGAAATCAGAATGAAACTTATACAGGAAATCAATTAAATTTCATTAAGTAAATTGTAAAAGAAAAACACAAAACACGTTGTCTAAGATTCAACAATAATATCGTGCCTCTCTATCACTTGCATCGCGTTCTCGGTTGCACGCACAGGCTCAAATGGAACGTGACAGTTTTTCATGCATAATACCCAGTATTCATCAATTTATTAGACGTTATCACGTCAAAAACCGTGCATCTTTCATCTATAGTGACAAACCAACAAAACATAATACAAATTTCATAATTACAAATATTTATTAAAACACTATACAAAGATCACTTTTAGCTCTAATCTGTATTTCAATTGAAGTTGTTTGAATCAATTAAAAACAAATAAATTTGGTAATCAAAATTATAAAGAGGCAAACAATACTAATAATAATGAGCATATGTATATAGGTCGACAATTAAGAGACGGTTTGCATTAATGCTTTTGTTAAGTTTTCAATGTTATACTTGTGGCCCAGCGATTAAAGTGACGGTCACAAATGCGAAAAGTCTACGAGACGATTTCGGCAATCGTATTTATTTATTTTTAACATTCGGTATATTAAACTTACGATCGTGAGTATTTCACGGGAAGCTACTAGTTATACTTTAATGATAATAATTTGACTACTGGCCCATTCACTAGTCAAATTTTAGCGGTTTTTATTTAAGGCTCTCTTCTACTTATTGTGGCCTGTATGCCATTCGCATTGTTTTATTCGAATGTTTAAGCATTTTATTCGCATGTGTGAATAAGAAGACTAGCAACATCACAGAACCTAACGTTGATTTCAACTTTAGAAGACGACATTCTACGTGAAATTGATGGAACACTATCAATAATTAAAAAAAAAATTGGTTATCTGTAAAGTCGGTTTACAAACGATAGTTTTACGTGATAACATCATAAAGAAACATTGATGAAAAGTTGCATCTTTTATGAATTGAATTATTATAACTGAATGGTCATTATTTTGTATAATGCAAAGAAGGAGTTAATTGAAAATTAACAATTTTTTCAACATGAAATCAGACTGAAAATTGTGAAAGAAATCAATTTTAAATCTTATTAAGTAAATTGTAGAAAAAAAACAAAACACGTTGTCTAGGATTCAACAATTACATCTCTTTCACTTGTATTACGTTCTCGCTTGCACGCACAGGCTCAAATGGAACGTGACAATGTTTCCGACTGTCATAGTTCATCAATTTATAAGACATTATCACGTCAAAAAAACGGTGTCCAAATTAAACTTGACGTATGTACAATCTAACACAGCGGTCGGGGAACCGGGGTAAATAACCCCAAATCGGGTAAAAATGAATTTGGGGGGAATAAGGAGACTATTTTCTTATTTGCTATTTTAATATGAGTTTTTGTACAAACTAAAATAAAATTAAAAAAAAAACCCTAATCTTGAAGTTATTGTTTCTAACATGAAGCAACTTAAGTTCTCGAGAACTTGAAGGGGAAAGTTTTCAAATAATTTTTGTTCCAATTTAAAAAGTTTATTTTATTTGCCTATTACATATTTACTATTTTCACGCTTTTTTTTTTTTATTTTTCGTGTAAATTAATACAATAAAAAATATTTAATTTAAATTTTTATTGATTGTCTCCTTTCCAAAATGAAGGAGCTTATCGACTTACACAAAAATATTTTGGGGTAGGTAATGGTTAAATAAGTTACTCGACCCTTGTTCTAACGTGAAATCAATAAGCCAATTCCTTATGCAAATAAAACCGTACATTTACGATACAATTGATGCGCAATATTCAAAAAGTTTCCACAATTGTATACTGTGTATTTTGTATAACAACTGAACGGTTTTATTTTCATATGGAACAGACTTACATGAAACCATGTTTAAAAAGTGAATGGAAAACATTTTTTAAAAATAATTCAAATAAAAAATGTATTTACTGTTGCAATGTTCACGTTTTTAATTATTAAAAATTAAAAAGCACACGCTAACAAGGTAATTATTTAGATAGATAATAATAATTGGATGTAGTTACTTACTTAAATTGATTAAGTACATATTATTTCAAATATTTGAATATGATATGTTCTATAGTTTACCAATTTACTTAGCAAGATTATATTTATCAAATATATTTTTCTTAAGTATATCATTTGTAACGATTTGTCTTGGTTTAAGTACATCAAATTGTGTAAATTTATCTACAATTAATTGCCATATTAATATCTACATGAAAATATTAAGATTACAATTTATAAGAACATAAAATATTGTCCTTCGTCAGCTAAATTTATTATACAAGACGAGCAAATCCAAAGAAATTAAAATAATTTTTTTTAGAACACTTCCATTTGAAACATTTCATTCGAAACAAGACTAAAATAGAACGTCATAAAAACCGGAGCCATTCAGAAATAAACAATGAATTTTTAACGACTTCCACCTAAAAGGAAACTCCACTTGAGAATCTAGTTATAATAATTGTAATCTTTTGTGCACCTTCGAAACTAACTGCAATCAAGCATACCGTGAGGTGTTAGTTTTCTCACAGAAAGAAAATTACAGTGAATTTAAATAAAATATTTACAAAAACCGCAAGGAACATTTTGTAAAATATGTTTGGTGAAATGACCTTTTAAGAACAATTCCCGTAACGATAACCACGAGGTAAACATCACTAAAATATTCATAAACTATTGAGGGTCGGATACTCATATCAGAGTGACTTAAAAGAGGGTTAATAATAGTGAACCTGACTGATGCTGGGGATGTGTACAAGGTGAAACAGTATGAGATTATTGAGCTTAATATCGTATAATATGCGGTTTAGCTTACTAATAAATGGTGGTTTAAAGTTTAACGGTTTGCCCTCTACTCCATTCCACTATCAAATACTTAGATCGGGTGTATTAAACGAGTAGAAAGTTAAACTAACTGATTTTTTTACAAAAGAAATTTAAGGTTTTAAGAGATAGCGAAGAATTTTTCTAGCGGTTTCCGCTGTAAAGATTTATTGTTGAAAAGAAAAGGAATTTAACAAAATGAAATCTTCTAATGTGCTTTTTGGCTATTACACAAAATACAGTTTTACTTTTTCTAGTCTTTAGCAATTTGTATTTTTAACATTTTCCACTACAAGAAACTTTACTAAGATACGTCTTGGAAAACTAAGATTATTTTATTAATGTGAAGCTTAGGTAAGCGAGGAAAAATATTTTATGTTAAGCTTGATCATTTTTCAATTGATTTGTAGTAAGCTGAATACGTTTGTTTAAAACAAGAGAAAAAATACTGGACAAGTGCATGATTGACTCGCGCCTGAGGGCTCCGTACGAACGTTGATCAATCCGTTAAATTGACTAAAATAAAACCGTGTTGGTGTAAGTGGATATACCTAACTTACACATTTACATAGAAGGATTTTTTATAATATAACAGATCGGAGAAAAATATTACGACCCTTTCCCCATTCCCTGTAGTACCTACGTTATTTTGTAAAAATATTAGTTTAAATAAATGTTATGCTAAAAGTTTATAAATATACTTGTAATACTCTCCGTTGATTTTATGAAATTTTTACTTTTAATTGAGTGTAAAATTAATACCCCCTAACTATTGTTATTTTTGGAGTTGGTGTCAGCCAAGGAAATACGACTATATTAGTACTTAGCAAAAAACGAGAATACCTTATGAAAATTAGTTTTCAAATGAACTTTTAAACAATATACTCGTACTGCAACAATATTTAGCGACCTTTAAACTACAAAATACCAATTACCAACTAAACCTTTTTACAATTTTTACAAATAACCATTAATATTTATTTTCTTGACTGACACCAACTCCAAAAAGAACAATAGTTGTACATTGTATCATCCTAATAATTTGTAAGTTGTAGATACTGCAAGGATACGCCATTATTTTGTTATTTTTTAGTGCATTTCTTGTTTAAGATTTTTTATATATTTTGAAGTCGGTTTTTCATTTTTTTATAATATTTATTTATTTCTCGCGTTTTAGTGATCTGAAATTTGATAACTGATTTTATTATCTTGAAAATGGTTCACCTTCCAAACGCGCTGCTCATATGGGGCAGCGCCGTTTAATATTAAAAGCTACATCATCTTTTAAATGTAATAACAAAACTAAGTGTATTACTCTTTCCAACAGAAAAAAAATTATCAAAATTCGGTTAAATGTCACTATTTAATCCCCTATTTTCATTCTTAAGGGGTGGATTTTTTTCTTCTAATTGAAATGTGAACAATTTAAAGGTACGTTGTACGTAATAGAAACAAAATTATCAAAATCGGGTTAGCCAGGAAAAATTTATAATATTATTTATTCTCTAATTTTTAACCCCGTATGAGTGGAGTTTTTTTTTTTTTTTTTTTAATGAAAAGGAGATTAATTTAAAGTTGTGTTCTACAAATAAAAAAAGAATTATCATAATCAAGAATTCCAATAAGAAGTTAATATTTCATCCCTTAGTTTTCAACCCTTTAGAAGTGGAAGATTTCCCTCAAATTAAAATGGGACCACACGAGAAACACTAGCTTTCAAATAAAAAAAGAATTATCGAAATCGAGCTATCCAATAAGAAGTTGGTATTTCATCCCTTAGTTTTCAACCCTTTAGAAGTGAAAGATTTTCCTCAAATTAAAATGGGACCACGAGAAGCACTAGCTTTCAAATAAAAAAAGAATTATCAAAATCGAGCTATCCAATAAGAAGTTGGTATTTCATCCCTTAGTTTTCATCAGGAGTGAACGATTTCCTTCAAATTAAAATGGGACCATTCGGGAAGCACCAGCTTTCAAATAAAAAAGAATCATCAAAATTGCTTCACCCAGTCGGAAATGCTAAGGTAACAAACATTTATATTAAAAAAAAAAAACAGTCGAATTGAGAACCTACTCCTTTTTTAGAAGTCGGTTAAAAATAATTCAATCTGTAGATGAACCTATTAGGTTTTCATAAAGAGCATTGTTAACTTGTTATCTCGCATAAATGTATGGCTCCTGTAGGGTACTTTAAAATGTTAACTTTGTTCATTGATTTAGGCTTATGTTATGACACGCAGGAACAGAGCGTGATAAGAAGCATTAATTAATAAGCAATAACGTGATATTTTATAAAAAGATAATTTTTAAGGGAATAGACACAATACTATACCGGGAAATACTGGTAATGAGCGGGCTGATACTGAAGCCAAACTAGCTGTAAGAGCCATGACCGAGGTTGAAACTACCACCACAACAAGCAAGGACGCCTTGAGAGAGGTGAGGAACCAGATCGAGGAAAGATCTAAACTAAGATGGAAATCTTCAACAACGGTACATATGAACCTAAATAAAAAAATAAATGAAAACCACCAAGCTGTTGCACTGAAACCTTAACAGTCCATCACATTATTTTTCAATGTCCACAGTTCAGTCAATGGATAAACTCACTTAACCATCCACAAGCACCAAAAGCAATCTTCAGTATGAGATCTATGAGCAAACTACTAAAGTTTCTAAGGCTGACTAGACTATACCGGAACAACAAAGAAGAGTCAACCAGTGAAATATCGCATAGTATTTTATGAGTCACAATGTGACCAAAGATGTTGGAGCGTCAATAAAAAAAATATATATATGGTGAAATAGTAGGATATATAACTTCTTTCGGGATAAACGGCTGAATCAATTGTAATAAAATATGGTATGAAGATAAGTGAGATTTATAAAATATCTTAAACTTCGTCCCGGAAAAGTAGTTTAACGATTTTTGGTGAGCTTACAGTTGAATATAATTCCAACTATGGATATGAAGCTTGGAAATTGCATTCAAGATATTTATTTTGATAAATACACGGTTCTTATAGAATAAACTCTGAATAAAAAATGTTTGATCCAGAGATTTTCTGGAAAAGGGTTCTGGAGAAAAACTAATCACCAATTTATGCGCAACGTCACAAACAATGAACATTTTCCTCCATTTTTGAAAGTTTTCCAGCGATTTTCTGAAAATTGAAGGGTGTTGAAGAAAAACTAACCAAGAGTGCGTGTTTATATTTCTGGATCAGATAATTTTTAAGTGTTTTTAGTTGCACTTAGCGATGCGGGCGGGTATCAGCAGCTAGTAGTTATATTTTTTTATAACCGATTGAAATATTTCGTGCTTTAATCGTAGAAGGTTTGATTATAAAAAAATTGATAGGCAATTTACCAAAAAGTCTACTTATTGTTAGTGGCGCAGTGGTTAGTGCAGTTTGCTCTATCGGCTATCCGCTACATGCGTCAGTGGTACTGGGTTCGACTCCGTCGAATCCCTAAATATAAGATTTAAGATCTAAGATTGATATGGCCTACAGAAATTTTCTGTGTGTAGAGTATAGACAGTCGTGATATGACCTTAGTTGTTAAAGCTACTTAAAACACCAAAATAAAAAAGAATACCGAAAATAGCCTCAACAGGAATATTTGGCCTCTTCTAATCCGTCAAAAATCGAAACGAATTTTAGTTTCTACTAGATTTTTTTTCGTACACGGAATTTTTTAATCGATTATTAATTTTAACGTGATAATGTAAAAGTTACTGCAATTACTTAATTGAATACCGAGATTCTTTGTACAATTGCAAATATGAAACAGAGAGGAACAAATAAAACTGCAGAATAACTCGTAACTCGTAAATATTTATTATTCTCAAGATAGTAATTTCGAGAGACATTTTAATATTTTAAATTGGAATGATGGAATTAATAAATCCAATTTTAATATAGGAAGCTGCATGAAAGTAATTTATTACAATTTGAGTTGCAAGTTATTAATATACTGTTCGTGGAAACAAAGTGTCTCTGACCTCAGAAACTTGTCAAAGTTAACACTTCAATCTATCACATACCCTAGTCGTCTTGTTTGCGTCACTCAGTTTTTCATCGAATTTATCTACTCGAACTGAGAATGTAATTTATATAAAAGTTATGAAACTAACATTTTATTCTAAGCTCTTATTTTGAGTGAGTTAATAATTAAAGATTAAAGAATTTTTTGAAGCAATAAAGAAAGAATATTCCAGGAAAGCGATTGTATTTTACTGTACATAGTTCAAGTACCTACCTACTTTCGTGTCTCTTAATTATTCAGTTCGCTAAAATTTATTGAGCACATTCTAGTCTTTCAGACAATTTTTTGCTTGAAGAGTAAAGCACATAGACAATAAGAAAAGCGCTTAACCAAAGCGTTCCCTTTGCTATTCGGTTGAAAATGCGCTTAGGCTTTCCTGAGTGAGCTTCGCCGCGAATTCCGCTTTCCAACCGGATTTTATAAAAGAAGTTATAATAAAACATTTGTTTGCACATTTATATATATATACGTTATGTGTTGGTTCGTTTTTCATTCTCGTCATTGTCGGCAACGAGGGGCGGTATATATGAATATTCTCTCATGTGCATAAGGGAATTTCAATGTTCATTCTATACATGTAGGTGAAATTGTAAATTGTTTCATTCGAAATAACACAATTTAATTGTCAGTGAACTTTTATTGTTTCTAGTTTGTTAATATTTACGAATAAATTAACTATGATTTCTACTTGTGGTTAGTATCCCAGACATGTAAACTAGGTTATCTTTGAGTCCATATTAACCAAGAAATTAAAATGGGAATTATATAGTCTACATTTGTATAGCGCTATGATTAATTGGTAATATAAAATAGACGTTTCGCAAACATTACGAGTCGACAGTGGCAATTATATTTAAGCTAAATATAAAATTCAATTTTATAATTTGAGTTTTGCTCCTTTATCAGCGATAATTTCTACTGGCACACAAAATGTTTCCGAGCTTAAGTAATGAAAATTGTATAATTTAGCATTATGAACGACTAATGCATTTAAATTGGTTTAATTTCTTTCAAATGTATTTTTGATGTTCTGTCTTTTATTTCAAACCGGAGATATTTTTGAAGAGTTTTAAATTACATTACATGAATATTAAGTTTTTTCTATTTTAAATGTTTAAAATAAATCATAGCGTAAATCTATACCAATAATAAGATTGAGGATATCTGCTTTTCAAATACCTATATAATGAAAACGTTACGTGTCACCTGCGCGAGGGAACAAAAACGGAATTATTTTTCTCAGCTAAGATTTTTATCTAATGTAAAAAAAGTAAGGTTTATTGTTGAATACTCTTTATTAACCGACTTCAAAAAAAGGAGTAGGTTCTCAATTCGACTGTATTTTTTTTTAATGTTTGTTACCTCAGCATTTCCGACTGAGTAAAGCGATTTTGATGATTCTTTTTTTATTTGAAAGCTGGTGCTTCCCGAATGGTCCCATTTTAATTTGAAAAAAATCATTCACTTCTAAGAGGTTGAAGACTAAGGGATGAAATACTAACTTTTTATTGGATAGCTCGATTTTGAAAATTTTTTTTTTTTATTTGAAAGCCAGTACTTTCCGTGTGGTTCCATTTTAATTTGAAGAAAATCTTTCATTTCTAAAGGGTTGAAAACAAAGTGATGCAATATTAACTTCTTCTTGGATAGCTCGATTTCGATAATTCTTTTTTTATTTGAAAGCTAGTGCTTCTCGTGTGGTCCAATTTTAATTTGAGGGATATCTTCCACTTAAGGGGTTGGAAACTAAGAGATGAAATATTAACTTCTTATTGGATAGCTCGATTTTGATAATTCTTTTTTTATTTGTAGAACACAACCTTAAATTAATCTCCTATCCATTTTTTATAAAAAAAAACTCCACTCATAAGGGGTTAAAAATTAGAGATGAAATAATATTATAAATTTTTTCTGGCTAACCCGATTTTGATAATTTTGTTTCTATTACGTACAACGTACCTTTATATTGTTCACATTTCAATTTGAAGAAAAAAATCCACCCCTTAAGGATGAAAATAGGGGATGAAATAGTGACATTTAACTGAATCATCGAATTTTGATAATTTTTTTTCTGTTGGAAAGAATAATCCACTTAGTTTTATTATTACATTTAAAAGCAAAAAAATTCAACCCTTAAGGTCAAAAAGGGATGATGTAGTAACTTTTAATATTAAACGGCGCTGCCTCATATGAGCAGCGCGTTTGGAAGGTTAACCATTTTCAAGAAAATAAAATCAGTTATCAAACTTCAGATCACTAAAACGCGAGAAATAAATAAATATTATTAAATAATGAAAAACCGACTTCAAAATAAATAAAAAATCTTAAACAAGAAATGGACTAAAAAGTAACAAAAAATGGCGTATCCTTGCAGTATCTACAACTTACAAATTATTAGGATTATAACAATAGTGTTACAATAGTAACAATAGTACAAGTACAGTACAAGTACAAGTACATAGTACAGTAACAATAGTACAACTAGTGTTATTTTTGTAGTTGGTGTCAGTCAAGAAAATAAATATTAATAGTAATTTGTAAAAATTTAAAAAGGTTTAGTTAAAGGTTAAAGGCCGCTAGATATTGTTACAGTTCGAATATATTGTTTAAAAGTTCATTTGAAAAATAATTTTCATAAGGTATTCTCGTTTTTAGCTAAGTACCAATATAGTCGTATTTCCTTGACTGACACCGACTCCAAAAATAACAATAGTTGTACATTGTATAATCCTAACAATTTGTAAGTTGTAGATACTGCAAGGATACGCCATTATTTTGTTACTTTTTAGTGCATTTCTTGTTTAAGATTTTTTATTTATTTTGAAGTCGGTTTTTCATTTTTTATAATATTTGTTTATTACCTACATTTTCATATGTTTATACTAAAAAATAAATGCCATTTTCATTGCACTTTTACCAAAAAAAAACATTGTTTGTCCAAGGTAAACTAGAAAACGACTGAACCGATTTCATTGAAATTTTCACAAAAAGTTATTAATTATTCTTACTTACATTATAGGCTACATTAAATTTTGAATAGTTCTCCCTGTCTGTTTGTTTGTTCTCGGCAAACTTGAAAACGGCTGGTCCGATTTGGACGAGATTTTCACTACAAGTAGTGAAAATCTCTGAAAAATTTGTAATATTACAAAAATTGCTTTAGAATACTATTTATTCCAAAAAATGTTGATTTTATGAGAAAAAATAAAAACTATAGAAACTGCGCAACGAAAAACATACATCGGCAGGCAGCTGTGATACAATGTACATATACATATCATATCGTAGAGACAACATGATTTTAAACTAAGTTGTTATTCTTATAAATTAATGTTCGCAAATTTGAAAATTATAACGATAATAGAAGTATAGCGATAGGTTAAATTCCTAGAAACCATAAATCCATTGTGAATTTACAGATAGGTAGTTAATATTTTTTCAATTATATCAATTATCGAGGGAGGAGAAGGAAATCCTCTGCAGTAAATATGATTTCATTCATAAAAAGGAAATCTTAGTTCCAAAATGACACCTGTAAGAATAAATAACCAAAACAGACAGTTCGACTTATGTGATCCCGATTAGGAGTTCGACTAAGAGAGGTGAAGCCGTTAGGCAGAGCCCCCAGAACAAAAAGAAATCCAGCCCAACTTATTTTCCAAGAGATAATAGCAACTTAGATGTGACCGTCGCATAAATTTATTTTATCACGTATTTTTCGAAAAAATAAAATATAGCTAGAAATTAATAATTTTAATACCATTTAAAAAAAAATACCTAACTAATTTTGATTATTCCAGATTTATAAGGTTACAGAATATTTTTAATATTTAAAAAAAATACTATATTGACCACTGCTTTTTTAGCTTGCCAGTCCTCTTGACATTTCTTTCAAATATCCATAAGAAAAATTTTTTTTCGATGAATTGGTGATTCGATGAATTGATTTTCGATGAATTTACATTCGATGAATTCGTTTTTGATGAATTGATTTTCGATGAACTCGTCGCATAATTAGTTGAATAACAAAATTATAGTACCTACCTATTTCAACAGTACATTGTATTACAACAAACTATGGTCACTTACATGAGCCGTTCAGAGCACACATCGATTAACTCCGTAATACAAAAAGTTGAGTAAATTGATATAATAAACCTCTGAAGTAAATTGTCTCTTAAATGGAAAAACTAAACAGCAAACTGTCATTTAGAGCTGTTATTACTTATTATTAGAAAAAATTTTTTCTGATACATAAAGTTAGGAGTCAACTAAGTGTTTTTACATGAAAATTTGTAAAAGTTGAAAATTTTGAGTTAATCGCTGTGTGCACTAAGCGGCTCAAAACTATGATTTTGTTTGTTAATGATCCTAGTCCTCAAATTCACCAAAAAATTTTAGACAGAAGAAAAAATTTTCCACTGAGCAATATCAATGAGAACATAATAATTCGGGGTTTCAACCCAATTTATATGAACACATCCCTTCTGTTTTAAAGAATTGTCACAGGCTTTCACAAACTTTGAGTTCACGGATGAATAGACCATTATAAAAGACTAACTTGAATGAAACACCCAGACTTGAGTTAAAAGATGCTTTTTCAATACTGACTCCAGATGAAAATGTAATCAGATAAATGATAATTGTCATACCATTATTTTATGTAACTTGCAAGTTTCCAGGACATTTCAACGGCTATAACAATGTCTCATACAGAACAGTATAAGTTTGATCATGAAAGCTCATATACAGTTGCGTTTAGACGTATTGGTATATAAGTAGTTCTGAAGAAACAGAAATTCGAATTTAAGTGAAGTTTAGAGCAAGAGAAAAACGAAATGACAGTGACGCATTACTCTGCCTTATACTCGACATTATAACAATAAATAGAATTGCTAGCAAAAAACAAATAAATACTGTTTGGAACGAGAAAAGGTTCTCCTAATCGCTTGTTCTTTTAATTCCCATTTCGCTTAATCGCTTTGAACAACAAAATTTATTTCTTGTTAATTCATTCGATTGTAAAAAAGAAGATTTAAATATTCGATGATTTGTTGGTGGAAATATTTTCGATTTCGTGAATCTCGTATTGGTGGAATGTTACTTTTTTTTTATAATTAACCATAGACACGTAGGGTATTAATTTCAATTTAGCTCGGAGTTCAAGTTTTGCTTAGTGTAACAAACTAGCCACCCCCTAACGATTCACCACCTAACCACGTGTGTAAAACCTACACGTATTTAACCGACAACACAAACTGATCAATACAATTTAAAAAGTTGGATAAATATTGCGTGGTATTTTTTTTTTCCTCTTCTGACTTTGTTGTTTCTACGTCACGTTCATCGTTCTTTATTTTCTCATCTGAATATTCAGTGGGGTAATTAAATTCAAACTTTTGTTTGGAGACTAGAACAAGTTTTAATAATAGCAGCAAAGTTAATTTCCGACTTATTGTGTTCTTGTTATGCTCATTATTATTATTGTCGATATTAATAATACATTGGCTTTGAACTTTATAGAAAAAAGCGATCAAAAATCAACTAATAATTCAATGGTAGAAAATTGAGAATAATTTCTTAGGATTCTGATTTAGATTTTTAAAGCCTACGTTGGATCGCTAAATTAATCTCATAAAAGTATACGTATTATTGGTAACTAAGCTATTATGAGTCTAGTGAAGCTTAACATTGAGCATATAAACCGATAAAACTCAGTTTTTACGGATAAATCAACTGTATTGAAGCGAAATTAAGGTAAAACCGACATTATCGTACCTATACACGGATTTTTTCGATAACTTGAAAGATTTAAACCCACTTAAAGTAGTTTGGTAGCCGCAATCAGAGGTTCAATGAAGCATTTTTTACAAATAATTAATCAAACAATGTTATCTATACTAATATATAAAATTGAAGAGTTTGTTTGTTTGTTTGATTGTTTGGTTAAACGCGCTAATCTCAGGAACTACTAGTTCGAAATGAAAAATTCTTTTTGTGTTGGATAGCTTAGTTATCGACGAAGGCTTTAGACTATACAACATCACTCTGCGACCAATAGCAGCAGAGCATCAATGGAAAATGTTGCAAAAACCAGGAATTTTTTTTCCTTTTGAGAGCGTTTGTTGCCTGCCCTGCGTAAATGGTTAAAGTTATACAAAAATCATGTATAGAAAAATTGTTCCTCTTAAAAAGTTCTAAAAAAAAGTCCGCGACGACATATGTCTATCTTTTAAAGTTGGCCCGCTATAACCTTTTTAATGGTTATTAAAGTTGTTTCGAAAATAATTCATTACTAGCGAAATTGTTTTTAGAAACATATTATTAATTCTTACCCAAATAAATACGGTTTTTAATGAAATTTGGTATGATGATAAATGACAATCTGAGTCATGGAAAATGTCTCATTTATCCGGGAAATTGAAAAACGGGTTGGAACAAAAATTATGCATAAACTATACATTTTTATTTGCAAATGAATATTGATGATATTTAAGTATGATGATAGCTAAATATATGAATCATTATCTACAATACGTTTTATTTCGGAAAAATTTCTCATTTCAACGGGAAAATAGAAAAACTGGTCTAAAGAAAAATCATGGTGAAACTAAACGTTTTTAGCTGATTATAATAGAGTACATTAATAGTTATAACTCATAATGTCCTCATGGCAAAAAATAATTTTCTTATCCTACAGTCTTATTTTTACGCAATGTGCGGTTCCCGTAGGAGAGATATGTTTTTATTTTTCACAGAGCAAAAGATTACCATAATTTCTTACAATGAGGTGGTTAATTGAGAGTCAGTGAATAAATATAGGCTACCTTTTATGTCAGAATATAGCACGGTTCCCGTAGGATAGGATAAGAATGGTATCTTCCAGGAACTGAGTATTTAAAAGGAGTTTCGTAAAAGTTCATGGATAAGCGTTTTAAGGAATTTTCCTCAAGAAAGATTGGTCTACCTTTTATCCAGGAAAAATGTACAGGCCCGTGGGCTAGATACGTTTTTATTTTTCATAAAACAAAAAATCGACATAAATGTACTCTTCCCGTGGGATAACAAGACAATTGTATCTTACAGGAACCGTGTATTTAATAAAATTTTCGTTAGTACGTGAAATAGAGTTCTAGCGCATTATCCTCAAGAAGGCCTGATCCCTTTTTTATCCAGGAAAAATGTACTACTCCCGTGGGATAGATATGTTTTTGTTTGTCATAGAGCAAAAGATTGACATGATTTTTTGCAATAGGGTTGTTGAAAGGTCAGAGAAAAATATAAATTATTAATTCGTATGTTAGAATAATGCACGATTCTCAAAAGATAGCGTAACAATTGTACTTATCCTGCAGGAACCGTGTGTTTAAAAAAGCTTTCCCTAAAGTTCGTGAAATAACGTTTTAACACAATCATTCCAAAAAAGTTTAAATAAAAATTAATTAAACATCCGATAACATCGGTAAATTAATAATGAAAATTTTTGAAACATTGAAACTTCTTTCATTGTTAATTTTTTAATGTCTATAATGTTTAGAAATAAACGTGTTAAATTACTATTGAAAAATTTGAACTTGGTGAAAAACTCAGTTAAATATATAATACATTCAACATTTTCGAATTGTATTGCTATTTAAGGAACACAAGTACCTATAGGTATTTTATAATATTCATAAAAACGTATAGAACCAATAAGATAGCTCTTCTAGATAGCTATATAGAATATCTTCCTGGAAAAGTAGTTTATCTGATTTTCATGAACTTTCTATGAATCAAAGATCTAGAAATATCTATCTGTCTTTTTTTGTTGATGGGATGAAAGTTTCCATTATTCAACCAGTTTAATTTAGAAACGCTCAGCGAAGCGGGCGGGAACCAGCTAGTAATAAATAAAATTACTTCATATAAGAATTTAAATGATTTATAATTAATCTATATATTTATATAAAAACGAATGTCTATCTGTCTGCCCTTTATGCATTCCTAAGCTGTTTGACTGATTTCGAAAAAACTTGAAGGAGTTGTTGTCCAGACCCCAGAAAAAGTTTACCACCTTGTAGATTTTTAGCGTCAGCTTCACAAGGGTCACCCAAGGGGTAATGAGAGAAAAAGTCATTCAGATATACGCATTTGATTGTCCCGCATTACCCCTAATTCGTGTGGTGGTTACCTTGACACGTGTGTGATACGGTGTAACATATAGTTTACTCTTTATTTAGAAGAAATTTACGGTTCTCGTGGCATAAAAAACAATTAAAGACTGGACATCAATAATGGGTTAAGTGCCGAAGACAAAAATTGTTTTAGACCCAAGAAAGCTAATGTGCCATTGCCTACAACGTAAAAAGCGGGCTAAAACCTAAAAGCCATGATCATTAATAGTAACTACTACTATGTACAATATACATATTAGGTTAATGTATGTGTAAGGTTGTTGGCAATGGCACTTAGCTTGCTTTTTCTCTTGCTTAACTAATTTTTTTGGCACTTAGTCTCTTAATGATGTCCAGTCTTTAGGGACTGTGTGTTTAAAAATATTTTCTTTAAAGTTTATGAAATAGACTCTCAGCTCATTTTCTACAAGTGGGCTTGATCAACTTTTTTCTAGAACAAATGTAGATAGGTACTATTCCCATGGGATAGATATGTTTTTTTTTTGTCACAGAGCAAAAGATTGATATGAATTTCGCAATAAGATAGTTTGGAGGTCAGAGAATGATATAGGTTACTTTTAAGGCTGGAATAATTCTCGGTTCCCATGGGATAGCAAAACAATTGTATCCTACAGGAACCGTGTATATAAAAGTTTCGTTCAAGTTCGTGGCATAGAGTAAAGCGTATTTTTCTCAAAATGGCTTGATCTAATGTTTATCCAAGCAAAATGTTCTATTCCCGATAGATGTTTTTGTTTTTCACATAGCAAAAGATTGACATGATTTTAATGTGGTAGTTAAAGGGTCAGAGAATTAAACAGGTGCTTCTTAGTCGGAATAATCCACGGTTCCCATAGAATAGTATAACAATTATATCCTACAGGAACATATAACATTTATATTGTATATTTAAAAGAAGTTTCGTTAAAGTTCTTGAACTAGCATTTTAACGCATTTTCCTCAAAAAGACTTAACCAATTTTACACAATTACACAAGACATTTTCTAAAAAGTTTAAATTAAAAAACTGACAATTTGTTACTGAAAAATAAAAAGAAATTTCAAATTTACACCCGATAAAATTATTACTGCAATTTTTTAAGATATTTGAATTTCTTTATTGTTCACTGTCGAAGTTTTTTTTATCACTTTTCTCTCGTCGCATGTGAACTTTATAGTAATTGAAAAATAATTTATTTATTAAATAGATACCAATATATTCTCGAGTTGAAAAATATTTTATACTTTAATGATTTTTATTTTTAATTTCCTAGATAATTTCGTCAGTTTTTGTAAATTTGTTTTTTCGCAATGAATTCTTTTCTGTCGGATACTTCCATTTTTCTATTTTCTAAATTTATTTTCTTAAAGTCAAAACTGGTTTCGAAGTTATCTTAAATTCTTAAAAATAAAGTTTGATTCATTGATAGAATACAGTCGTTTAATAACTCTAAAAACAAGAAGGTACTAAGATTTTAGAAGTCTACATTCTAATTTTAAAAGCCTTAATTCAGATTAAAAATCGGTGACTGCTACAATCATAACTAAGAAATATAAGCTATCGAGTATCGGTATTCTATTTATTTTTCTCATAAAGCACAATGGGATTCTTATTCAAAGTGTTGTACTCCTGTCAACTGACTCCACCTTGTAACATACGGTTAAAATTATGTTTCCGTTTTGCACATTAAAATGCATAAGGCATTAGTCTACTGACCACAGCTTGACACTGGTTTGAATCGTGATCTAAATTATTATAATCAAAATGCAACTAACTCAAAATATGTAACATTAATTGCTGTATCTTTTGATTGGAATGGCTTAGAATTGGCTTAGCATTTGCATTTTTCACACGCAAGTATTCGATATAAGTTTTAACTAGATTCTAAAAAAAAAAAATGTGAAAATCCATTAGGAAGTACGAAGCCTTAAAAATGAAACTTTCAGACTTACACAGCCTTACCCAACTAAAATGGTAAATATACACCATATTAGTACATCAAAGTACTGAATTATCTCCTCACTGTATATGTTCAAAACAAATTTCTCAAATAATAAGCACCTAGATATTGATAGCATTAAAAAATAATTTCTATTTAGCCATTGCCTAATACATAGGGGAGAGGGGGGCAGCTTTAATACTTTTCATTAATATATTAATTATAAGTAACTTAATAACATAATTAAAATTTTAAACATCGTGATCGCCATTTTGGATTTTTATTTTCCATAATATATCATTAATATCAATTCGAAAAAAAAATTCAATGATTAATATTTCTTCAGATTCTTGTTATTTTGAATTGATAGATATAGTTAGAGGAACAATTTATCAGGATTTAACAATGAATGCAACAAGAGTATCAGGTCGCGACGTTTCGCCATATATTGTAGCTTCATCAGACTCCCTGATGCATGCTCAGCATTCTTGTCTTTCTGTAGGCTTGCATTGATATATGCATGATATATAATATATGACGAAACGTCGCAACCTGATACTCTTGTTGCATTCTTTGTAAAATCCCGATCCATTGCCCCTCTAACTACATATATCTATCAATTATTCAATGAGTTATATTGTCCATGCAACAAACCATTTTACCTAATGTATTTAAAAAAAACAACTTTATGATATTTTTTTCATCTTTTTTTTGGAGTTAATCGATTTGGTAAGTGAGCTATCCATATTGACATCACAGAAACGATTAACCAATAAATAAAATAGTATAAGAACACCAGATTTAGACAGAAAAATTCGGGATTTATGCCGCAAAAAAGTGGATACCCATTTTGAGAACTTAAAATTGGGGAGGAATTGTTAATTAAAGTGCTATAACATATCAAAAGTTTTAACCTGGGTAACGCCGGGTGTTTTAGCTAACGAAATGTAAAAATGAGTTATTTTTGATCCTCGAAATTAACGTTTTAATAAAAATAGTTGAACTAGTCGTCTATTAAAAATTTTAATAAAACGATACTTAAAATACTTTTCATTGATAACCACCAATATAACTGCATAGTGTTGGATAAAGTATAACATTAAATTGAATACTTTAAACGATTATCATCATTTTAAGTCCTTATCTACTTTCACTGCACATTTCGAAATTACATTCCGGAATGTAAACATTAAAACATTTTCGCACAATACCGTGGAAATAATTGTTTGAAATTACAAGTATGTAATACCACACAACTGGTTCAGAATGAATATGTACGTAATTGCAAGAAAAATTTGACAAAATAAATTTCACGTTTAAGGAAAATGGCAGAGCTTTAGAATTCAACGTTTCTTAAAGATTTCAGATGGCGGAGATAAATCAAAAACAGGATGTTGCGGTCGTTCTTTTATGAAATATGAACGTGACAGATTATGACAATATCAACTGCGATACTAACTAAAAGAGAACAAAATATGATCATCTCCGTCAACCTGGTACAAGTTGAGCTTTCTTGATTGAACAATAAATTTAAAAATACAAATAGAGTGAGTGTCTTGGAAATTGATGGCATTAACCAAGTCGAGGCAATTACTCAAAATTTTCTGGTTGAAATATTCTTGATTTTTAAGAAGTTTCACTTTTGCCACGTGGACGGTGGTACATATGGTGTTATAGATTTCAATGTTGTATTTATGGCCCAACGATTAAAGTGACGGTCTCACATGCAAGGAGATTTTAACCAAATCTTAGCAAACTAGAATCTTAAAATGTTTATTATGGGTCATGTCTTCAAAATTCATCCTGCATACAAAATTTGGTGATAATTGGAGAGCGGGAAGATGTTCAAAAATGGGGTAATGTACTTTGAGCATACACACAAAGCGACTTAAAATAAGACCAATAAAAATAAGTGTACTTACAATAAGTCTTATAGAATCAATGTTCCTTACAAAAAATGATACGAACCTGTAAAAGAAAACTATAATTAATATCTCAATGATTAAACATACAAAATTTCAATTAATAAACAGACAACAATATCGATGGCTTAAAGCACAAATGTTAATTGTCACAATTTATTGATTTCGGCAATCAAATTTTTTTATTGGTCATTATTTTCAATTTTAGTTAAAATTTTGTTCATTTTGCTTTTAAGCATTTTAACATGGTAGACATAATACAAAATTATTTTTGCATTTTTATGGTTTATTATACATTGCAGAACATACAATATTTGAGCATTAGAAAGAAATGGATCTATAATATATTTTGTGACTTGTACGTGAATTTGACCAAAAATGGATATGTAACCTTTGTGCTTTAACCCATCGATATGAAATTAGTTGTTTACAACAATACTAAAAAATATCTGCTGTGAGGCGTCACAGTACGTTCTTTTATGAAAGTCGCTATTGGCTAATAGAACAGAATTAATAAAACTCACGATTGGTTAAAAAAAATACATTGAATTATATTTTAATATCTCTAACAGAACTACATATATGTAAAAGGCTCTATATACGAATATATACGAAGTATATACGAACTCCTACCCTTTACTCCAGACACATCCTTATTTGAATTTTCCCAAGACAAACTTACAAATAATAAGTTATAAGATTTCATGCGTCTGAGCAAATTTAAAGAAAATCGTTGCACCAGTTTTCGAAAAAAATTAAAAACGCTCAAAAACTCCTTGAATATAGTGGAACTTTCTTTAAAGCTTCGTGGCACAACTATATATGCAGGCTAAATTCCTCCTTGAAGGCCTGGCACCCCTTTGTGTGCTCACCAAAGCGTGAAAGGTACGCAAAGGAGAAGTCAAAACATGAGACGTAAGATGTTCTAGAATATAGAAAATTCTTTAAGGAGTTTCGATTTACGAGAAAAACGAGAGACAATAACACAACTAAGGTCAAAAATGATAGAAATGGAATAATCCGGCGTTCGAGTATTCTGGAACATCTGTGAGCCCATATATTATATATAACGGGTTGGTAGCCGAGTGAAACAGTTCAGTTATAAGCAGTGAATCAGTAAGATATAAACAGTTAGTGAATTAACAATCAGTGAATCAGCGACAAGTGAAACAGAGAAATAAACTATTGTTTATAAAGAATTTAATTTCGCTGACTTTGGACTTAATTATTATATTTCACAAATACTATTCACCAAAATTCACAACACAAATTTATAAATTAAGGTAAAAGAGAATTAAAAAAAAAAGCTACAAAAAAATTAAAAAACTGCTAAACAAATAGAAAATAGAATTGAAAAAAATCTTTATTAATCTTATATCTTGCTGAGCTGCATTAAGTCTACGCTCAAATATGAAATAATCAGCAGGCAGTGGATGGGGAAACATATTCTCTCCAGCCCATGCGCATTAGATTGTTTGCCTCACTCTATCAAAGCGACGAAAATCCACCGCTTAACGCGTTTTGCTTATAAAAATCACATATTTAAAACGCATATTAATTACTTTGTTTTTAATGAAGATATTGGAAAATTCTTTTCTTAGATAAGGACCAAGTATATAAGGTACAAATTATAATTTAAAGTAAAAATAAATGAAAAAATCACAAAACTAAAAATCCAAATTTTCAATTTTGTATGGAGATTTTGTGATTTTTACATTCATTTTTACTTTAAATTATAATTTGTACCATGAATTTTGGTGAATAGTATTTGTGAAATATAAACGATTGTTTATTTCTTAATCTTAATCTATCTATATAAGTGAAATGATAGCTATTTTCCAATGTTCGCTTTTAACTCAAAAATTACTGGATAGATTTCGATCATTTTTTTTTGTTTCACTTCTTATATACTTGGTCTTTATCTAAAAAAAGAATTTTTCAATATCTTCATTAAAAACAAAGTAATTAAAGTTTTAAAAACGCGATTCTTATAAGCAAAACGCGTTAAGCGGTGGATTTTTCGTCGCTTTGATAGAGTGAGGCAAACAATCTAATGCGCATGGGCTGGAGAGAATATGTTTCCCCTTCCACTGCCTGCTGATTATTTCATATTTGAGCGTAGACTTAATGCAGCTCAGCAAGATATAAGATTAATAGAGATTTTTTCAATTCTATTTTCTATTTGTTTAGCAGTTTTTCAATTTTTTGTAGCTTTTTTTTTTAAATTCTCTTTTAGCATTTCTTATATTTTACTGTAAATACAGATTCAAAATACATTTTTAAGTTACAACCTTTACAATAACCAAATTGCCAAATTAACCAAATTCAACACTCCCTTTTATTATTGCATATATTCTTTAACTAGAAAGAGCTACCTAAATTAGCGAGAAACATTTTTTTTTAATTAAACTATATACCAAAAAATTTCTCCCTCAGAATCCGCAATTTTCCAAGTGTATAGTTATTAAATTACGTATTAATTTTTCAAAAATTTGCAAACTAAAAATTAAAATTGCTGTAAAATAGAAAAGTCATTTTTTTAGTATTTTTTAAATTGCTTCTTAAATGCTCTTTCGAATCCGCAATTGCTCCGGTGTATAGTCAATAGTTAATACATAATTACATTTTAAAAAAATTTTCAAACTCAAGAATTAACATCGCTATAAAATCCAAAATAATTTAAAACTTAAATTTTTGTTTTTTTAAGTTCTCTATCTGGTATTTTCATTACGCAAATAATTGATCAAATTTTTGCAATATTTGAAATAATTAATTATTTGTAACTATTTATACATGTATTGTTGTATTATGACGTCATCAACTGCCGTTGGATCTTATAAACATGAATAGTTTAAAAATTGAATAACTAATTAACTATACACCTGGAGCAATTGCGGATCCGGAAAGGGTATTTAAGGAACAAATTATTGAAAAAAAATAAAATAAAAACAGTGATTATTTTGGATTATATACCTAGCTATTTTTAATTTTGAATTTACAAATTTTTGAAAAATTAATTATTGATTAACTAATAACTATACACGTGGAGCAATAGCGAATTCTGCAGAAGCAATTTTTTTGTCATGTACCTAGTTAAAAATGTTATACGCCAAGTTCTTTCCGGTTATGTTTAATATATTTTTGCTTTCAATTTTTTAAATATTTTTCCTCTGTAAATTAAATATGTTCTTAACATAATAACCTACGCAGACGACGTCGCGAGTATCAGCTAGTTGTAAATAAATAAGTGTAATAGTGATAAAAAAATTAATAAACGTGTGTTTAAAATAAATTGTCCTAAAACACAAATCTTAAGGAACCCGTCAATATAAATAGTAGAAACGTAACAATAATAAAATTGAACACTACAAACAATCGAATTGTAATAAGTTTTAACGGGGTCACCCCATTTGATGGACTCAAAAAGTCGATTTTTTTAAAATTTTATAAATTGCTTTTTTAACATGTCTTTAATACGGTACTAAAGTGATTTTTGAAAATTCGAAGTCGTTTTAAAGATACAGCAGGTAGAAGAAAGAGCTGCTCGGAGCGCTGAATTAGCAGTTGAAACTTTAAACGCGTTTTTCTCAAAACCGTGTTTTTCAAACTTTCCTCCATCGTATCTCAAAAACAGCTTGACCGAATGACTTGAAATTTATAGGGTACACTCAACACATGTAAACGCATGGAATGAACTATTATCAATCAAAATTTTTCCAAAATGTCGATTTTTTAGCAAAAAACAAAAAAAATGCAAATCTCTTAACTTTTATTTCAAATGTCTACCAAAAGTCAAATTTGTTTGTATAATAATTTTCTAATAGTTCATTCCGTGCATTTAGGTTTACAGATTAAAACGCCGATTTTTTTTTTTAATTTCGGATAAGCCAATCAGCCGGAATCGTGGAGGAAGTGCGAGTTCATTTTTTCGAGGTGGAGGTGTTCAGAACGCTGTAACTCATGTTCTACTCAATAATTTGAGCTTAAAATTTATATTTTAACTGTCGAAATATATGTTAATAAATGATACTAAACTTAAAGCTCTATCTATTTACTGGTCGTAGAAAAAACATTCTAAAAATCCCTAAAAAACAGGCCGTTACATTGAATAACCCCCTTAAAAAAAACTTAAAGTAGACGTACCATAAACAAATTGGCTTATGAATGAAGTTGAAAATTGTTATGAACATGTGAATACATGTTTATAACAATCATTTATTAAACCACCTTTAAAATTCATTGTTATTTGAAATACAAATTGAATTATTTAAATAAATAAACTTTGGTTTATTTTGAATTTTATTAGTATGTTATGAACCCGCTAACACACTGATACATAAAGGTAGACGGGAACTGGAATCTAGATGAAAAGCTTGCAGCATGTTAATGCGCTTTGTTGATAAAAGGATAGAGCACATACACGCATAACCGTACAAATATGAATGTGTAAACGGTGGGCGAAACGCAAGCCTAAAAATTGGATAGGGATACAGGGACCAGGCTGGAGGTTTGATAATGGACCAAAACCAGAACCCGCATCGTCATCATCGTCACTTTGTGTTCATATGATGACAAATGTCTCGTAATATGTGTGCGAGCGTATATGACGAGAATACACCGTTTATTTTAATAATTCAAATATTAGAACAATTCTCACACCCCGTCATTCCCAGTCCCAACAATTCAATGCCTACATACAACGTGTTTGCAAATGTACATCGGAAATGGAACACAATTTCACGTGATTAACTCAAATAGAACAAATAGTGGAGCTTTTGTTCTTTTTAGTTGCATTCATTCTATTTAAGCTACCCGTAGCTTTTCTCCTTGTTTAGTTTCAAACATTCTATAACAATCAATTTACGACTTTTTTAAAATTACAATTTCAGTTTTTAACATGCTTTGTATTTCTGTGGGTACTTCAGACATTGAAAAAAAAAAAAAACTTTCAATTGTAACCTTATATACTACCTTTATTGAATCATTAATTCAACTATTTAAGAGTTGAACAAACTTTGGTTATAATCTCGGTGATTAACAATACTTAATGAATATGAAAATTATGTAATTAAATTTAATGAGGGAAAAAGTAGTTTCAACAAGTAAAAGGCAATGTGCCAAATTTAGAGCTCAAAACAAACATGTTATAATACAGAAGCGGAACTGGTGATAATATTGGGGTAGTCAAATGTTTAAACAAAGTTCTTAAATTTATTGCAAAGAGTACGATTCAAATGTATAAAGTCGAACTTTCAGTGGATAACGTTGATAGAATTAATTAATTTTTTAAAAAATCTTTTTGAAAAAGTTTTTAGGCATTCCTTAAGTTTACATAGTGACATTAGGTACATTAGTAGACATAAGGTTTGTTCTAGACGTTTGAATAAAAACACGTCCACGTAAGACAAAGAGACACTGACCAAGAAACAAGAGTGAGTGAAGAAACGCCCCAGCCCTCGGCCGTTTGGCCGCAACAGGCCGAGAGCCGATCTATGAACGTACATTTTTATGACTATTGCTCGCCCGGGAACTGTTTTGGAGGTGTTTAAACACCGCAAAACCAGTTTTAAATTAGGGTGAACCCCTTGCTTCATGATTTTCACTCACTCTTGTCTCTTGGTAAATGTGTCTTACTCTTTGTCATTCAATGGACGTGCTTCAACATCATCAAATGTACAAGTGGAACAAACCAATAGTTACATTATAACTTGTACTTGAAATAACTGGGGACGTCGCTAGACTTGTTTTGTTGGTAATTTTACAATAGTTTCAACTGAAATTTGACTTGGAATCAACTCAATTGCGTTCCACTTCGTGATAATAACGTTAGAAATGGTTAGAAACCAGTTTAGAAACGTTCTTCAATCAAACCATCTCTTATTGATTATAAAATGAAGTAAATAAATAAAAAATTTTTAATTTTTTCCAAGAATTTTTAATTAAAATTATTTTTCGGGACAAAATGGCAACACAATTTTAATGAAAATTTTTTTAATAACATCACATTGTTAAATTTAGTTACTTGCTCATTGGGTTGTAAGAACGTCTTCAAGTTTATAAACTGTCTCTATTATATTCTAAGTATAGAAACTATGTTGAAACTAAATTTGAAAGAAAATTCAATCTCAATCTTCCGTACTATACGTTGACTTTACATCATGTCTATCTGAGTATTTAATTAATAAAATATTTTCTGGTTACTCCAAGATTAAATTTACACAAAAATTTTTTTAAGTATTTGAAGTTCTTATCATTCTCTATTATACATCTTCATGCGACATTTTAATTAAAATATTTAAAATAGAGTGCAAAAAGAATGCAATTTGACTACCGCTTGTTTATTTTAAGTTTGTCGCTTGGCTTTAACGTGATAATAAGTGAAAGGAAGAAGCTTTGCAAACCATCAACAACGTCTCATCTTAACGCAGCTTTGTCTTCATCATTATTTTTCATCATTGTTGTATTATTATTATTATTATTAAATGAATGAGAATTCATCGGTGTTGTTAATGGAAAAATGAAAAGCTTCAAATGAAGAGTGAGGATGGAAGAGAACGAAACGAATAAAAAGAAAATGTCCTTAGTAATAAATAAAAGTTTTTGACAACTTCTCAACATAATAATAAAGCAAATAATGCACTTGACATCTAGACAGGTAAATATGAAATGAAGAAAGAAAGTAAATTATAAATATTAGGCGTTTTTGTGGGAAAAAAAGAAGAAATGAAACGGGGTTTTTGTCAGACTTGTCAAGTGGACTTGAGAGATAATTTCGTGATGCTTACGCACAATCGTTTCACTGGGTATTTAAATGTATCAAAACTTAGTTTCTTTCATTTTTTTTTTTTTTGAGTAGAAACTTTTAAAGCAAATTCTTTGTAAACTTGATTGATATTTCAATACAATGGGGCATGGAGGAATTAAATACTTACTTCATAAAAAGAATCGTTGGATCGTCGTGGACTTATTATTTGTATTTTTGTCACGCTTATGGAAACTTATGAAACTTGAAAAATTGGATCAAAATAGAAATTTAAAACGTGATTTTTTTCTACCCACGTTAAAAGCTGATTCGTCATCATTACGATCATCATTGTGATTTTTAAACGACTTCAAAAAAGGAGTTTTGTTTTGTTCAAATTTCAATTTTTAGAAAAAAATCCACCCCCTAAAGATGAAAATAGGGGATGAAATAGTGACGTTTAACTGAATCATTGAATTTTGATAATTTTTTTCTATCGGAAAAAAACTATTCCACTTAGTTCTATAATTAAATTTAAAAGCAAAATATTTCAACCCTTAAGGGCAAAAAGGGATAATGTAGTAACTTTTAACATTTAACGGCGCTACCTCATATGAGCAGCGCCGTATTCAAATATCCCATATTCAAAGAAATAAAATCAGTTATCAAACTTCAGATCACTAAAACTCGAGAAATAAATAAAAATTATAACAAAATTAAAAACCGACTTAAAAATAAATAAAAAATCTTAAACAAAAAAAATTATTGTGTGGTTTTACGAAACCACGATGCAAGTGAAACTTTTTTTCGGATTTTAAGCACTTAAGTAACTGAAAACTTTTGGAAAATTATTCGATTTAGGGTATGAAAATAGAATAGAAAGAAAGGGATGTAGCACGAATTCACTGTCTGACGTCACGCGCACTATTGCAACTATTTTTGAATTTCCATTATTGATGTTAATACTCGAATGTTATTTTCATTATTGAATTTGTTGATTATTGTTAAATCGATCATCTGCCTGTTGTTATCTACTGTACCATCACCGTCGGATATTTTTGCACTATTCTCACTAGCTGTATCTTTGTCTATCATAATCAAGTGAACAATAACATTTATATCAATACACTGATCAAAATACAAATACCAATACAAATATGATTGACAATTAATGACAACTTATAATTTAATAAAACGTTGTCATGGAGAGGAAAATAGCGCATTTCATTCAGTAATAGCTCGCGCAACAGGCCTGGGAAAACGACATGGTATATAGCTAACAATGTGTACACGAGCTTTGCCGAACACTTGCCGATTCCCTGCCGAGAATATGTTACATTTAGCGACATGCTAAAGACAGGCCAAAAAATTGGAGGCGATGTATTAAAAGTTTCACTTTAAAAATGCATTAAAAAGTAACAAAAAATGCTTATCCTTGCAGTTTCTACAACTTACAAATTATTAGGGTGGCATAATGTACAAGTATTGTTATTTTTGGAGTTTGTGTCAGCCAAGGAAATAAATATTTATGTTAATTTGTAAAAAAGTTTAGTTGGTGATTGGTATTTTGTAGTTTAAAGGTCGCTAGATATTGTTACAGTTCCTACTAGTAAAAGTTCATATGAAAAATAAATTTCATAAAGTATTCTCGTTTATTACTAAGTACCAATATGGACGTATTACTCGTACCTTGGCTGACACCAGCTCCAAAAATAACAATAGTTGTACATTAGGTATATTATCCTAATAATTAGTTAGTTGTATACACTGCAAGGATACGTAATTATTTTCTTTACTTTTTAGTGCATTTTTTGTTAAAAATTTTTTATATATTTTGAAGTCGGTTTTTCATTTTGTTATAATTTCTTGTACAGATTGCAAATAAAGACTTTATAAAAAAAATCGTTTACCATTCATCGTGTACCATTTAAAATCTTACAAAAAAAAAAAAAAAAAAAAAAAAAAAATGATAAATATCAAAAATTAAAAGAGTTGAAAGGATTCTCAAAGTTACTAAAATATCAAAAGGTAACTTTTGAAATCGTCAATATTTCACATCACCACAATTATACTAAGGCCAGTCCACGTTTTGAGTTCTTCAAAGTTTTCTCTAACAAGTATAAATATTTTAATCCAACAAATCTTTACACAAACAAAATAATTTCCTTTCATTTAAGCCTATTATACCGTATTTAAACTATCCAAAATAACAGAAAGGAAATCAGATGTTTACACGCGGTGGCATCTGAACGTTTGTCGTGGGTGCACTCGAATTTGGTGGTTTTGTCAAGTAACATATTACACTTATTTGTATAACGGTTTTGAAAACCTTAGAAGCTTAACAATTCCGACCACAGGCCGACTCATCATTTCTACTCTAATTCTATACATACACATGTTTACATTTTATTTGCAAATTTCCACAACTGTACGAAATCTCTTCGTTTGATCTTTCCTCGTAAAATGTTTACGTTTTTTTATATGAAGATAGCATTAAACATTTTACTATCACCATTTTATGTACGATGAATTTCAAATGAAAATTTTAATAATAACTTGTTAGTATTTGCTATTAAATATTGAAAAGCTCGAGTTGTCTGTGTTGCTAGTAAAACGAGTTGAGTTGAAAATGTCGTAGAAACATGAAAAAGATTTTTTCAGAGCATCACCGTTAAATAATCTTATTAATTATAAATAATACAGTAGCCGATAGAAATAATAATGAAATTAGTATTCAATGTTAAAAGTCTTCTATGACATCAAAAGATGTTATTAAATTTTTCGTTGAATAGAAAGACATTTGAGACGGCTATATATAGATATATTTTTATAAAATTATCGTGTCGTTCACAAAAGTAATAAGAAGGCAAAGAAAAGAGCTAAAGCTCAAATGTAAGCGTAGCAGAAAAGCTGCTGTCTCGACCATATTTTCCTGATAACTATTGCATTGAACATTTTGAGGTAATAGGCGCACGTAGCAAACCATATACTATTCTGACGTATGTACGTTTGTTACTGAAACGTTTCGACTAGTCTATGATTCAAAATCAAAATAAATATGATGCCAGGTGAAATGAAAGCAACTGAATTTTATTTAACATTGAATTAAAAAAAAATCACTGAAAAATGGAAAAAGAAAATTATACCTCTAAATATAGGATACAATTGAAAATAACTGAAGTTGAGTCAAAAACGTAACTACAAAATATTTATAATAAACCGTAAGCTTGACAAAATGCTTTTTTTATATTTTACGAGGGCTTTATGATAAGTACCCGTGTTTACCGACTGACGGCACCACTAATGCAAAATGTTTATGCCATCATGTAGCACCATCTTTAGAACGTTGACTGACAAAATTTCAGGTATATTTATCGAGTAGTCTGTTTTGATAGCTTTTGAAAGTCATCAAGTTCGTGTTTATTTGCAAAATAGAGAAAGAGCAATATCGATCAGTGATTCGATTTCTTTTTTTGGATGGGAAGACGTGTGAGAAAATCAAAGTGAAGTTGCATGCCGTTTATAAGGACCATGCACCTTCGATGATTACCATCAGATACTGGTTTAATGAATTCAAAAGTTGCCGAACATCCATTTTTGATGAAGAGCGCCCAGGTCGTCCGATTGAGGTGACTACGGAAGATATGGTGAACAAAATCCATAGGTTCGGGGTTATTTTCCCGTGAATGAGTTTGAAAATGTTCGAAAGTAAGACAAGGATTAACGAGAACCCACGAAAAGTATTAATTGAATAGAACATTGACAGACGTTGATGCCTCGTTCACACGAGTCTACTTTAGTTAACCGATTTTAGTTAATCGATCAACAGTGGAATGAAAAACCTAGTGTGATGACTTGTTCAAACTTTTTTTGATCCACTAAAAAGTTGATTACGGTTCTCACACGAGTTTTTTCATTCAAATTTTTTTGATCAACTAAAAACGGCCAACTAAAATTGACTCGTGTGAACGCAGCATGACAGCGAAACTGTATTATGAATTAGCCACAATTTAGCAAACTGCGCATGAGTAAGAGAATCTAATTTTTCATCCTAACAAAAATCTGAGGATCGCTAGAATACCGGACCGTAACTCGGCTCATAAACTTGCATGCGCTTGGCGATGATCCTAAATCGGTCTTGAACTGATCCGTTACCGATTCATTATCACATTCGCGAACGAACCTATTATATGATGCGGTTATTGATGATTTTTGTAAGGAGCGTCGATTAAGGCTAATTTTTAAAAATAAATATTTTAATACCATGTTTAACAATTAAAACAATTAAATAAAAAAATTTTACCCCCCCCCCCCCGCTGACAGCAAACCCTGTTTCAAAAGTCATCGCACACCACTGGTGCCTATTTACTATATTACATATGTACCTACATTATAATAAAGAATGACTACTGCATTTCATAGTAAAACTACGAAAAAAAAATGAAATCGATAAAGACACGATCTTGTAGATCGTCCAGATTCTTCCATGGAACTTTTTTTTTTTTGTAAAAAAAGACAAAATTCATTTTCAAATCCATCATAATATATGAGATGAAAATAAGATGACCAAAAATGTGCAGAGCTTGGATAATCTTAATTGCATGTGCAATTCAATGGATGATATTCACACCCTTTGAAATATCATTCTAAGAGAATTGAAAAAACAGTCATTATATGTGAACCTAGTGCAATAATGTGATAACTGATAGTACGTACGTTAATACGAGTGTGAATTATGAAATTCACCAATCGGAAAAAGAGAATGCAGTGGTTTTCATACAAGTACTTATTTTAATGGATCTTCAAACGTCTTCTTATCAGTTATCATTGAATTGCTTTTTACATAATATGAAAAATACACATGCCACGTTAATACTCGTATTATATAAACCATAACAAATTGTCACCTAACTTTCGTCACTTTGTACTTAAAAATCAACTTTTAGTATTTAATAAGAACATTTTTTCACAGAACAAAGCAAACTTTATTCAGTAAAAGCTTAAATTTTTAAATCAACCCTAACTCTATACCAATAATAAGATTAAAGATTTATGCTTTTTGAATACCTATATAATAAAAACGTTCCGCCTTACCTGCGCGAGCAAACAAAAACGGAATCATTTTTCTCAGCTGAGATTTTTATCTGATTTAAAAAGTGTAAGGTGTTTTGTTGAATACCTTTTATTACCTACATTTTCATATATTTTATACAAAAAAATAAATGCCATTTACATTTTTCCCCAAAAAGGGTAAACTTGAAAACGGCTGAACCGATTTCAATGAAATTTTCACAAAAAGTTACTAAATATTGTAACTTTTATTATAGGCTACTTTTTATTTCCAATAGTTTTGTCTGTCTGCCTGTTTGTTCCTAGCAAACTTGCAAACGGATGGTCCGTTTGGACGAGATTTTCACTACAAGTAGTAAATATTACAAAAAGTGCTATAAAATTTTATCCCCCAACAATTTTAATTTTCTGAGCAAAAACTATAAAAACTGCGGAACGAAAAACATATCTCGGCAGGCAGCTGTGATACAATGTACATATACGTATATCATATCGTAGAGACGACATGATTTTAAATTATGTGTTTGTTATTCTTACAAATTAATGTTCGCAAATTTCAAAATTATAACGATGAAAAAAGTATAGCGCTAGGTTAAATTCCTAGAAACCATAAATCTATTGTAAATTTACATGTAGTTAATATATTATCAATAGTTCGGCTAAGTAAACATTCGAATTATCGAGGGAAGAGAAGGAAATCCAATGCAGTAAATATGATTTCATTCATAAAAATAAATATCTTAGTTCCAAAATCACACCCGTAAGAATAAATAACCAAAGCAGATAGTTCGACTTAAGTGATCCCGATTTGGAGTTTGACTAATTGTAAGAGAAGTGAAGCTGTTAGGCAGAGCCCCCAGAACAAAAATAGAAATCCAGCCCAACTTATATTCGCGTTGTTTTTTTTACCAAAAAATTATATTCTTAATTTTCAATTTATTTTAGCAAGATCTATAAGAACCCGTTGTCTAATCTTGGAGCTGGGGAAATAGCAGACTTGCCGATAAAACATAAAGGACTTAGAATAATACTATATCCTAGAATAGTGAACCTAAGGCAACCAAACTTAATACCTCAAATCTTAAGATAACACATTAAATATTATTTATCCTAAAAAAGGTACGCTTCCTAAAGGATAGCTACTAATCCATTCTACTAAAATTAATAAATGATTTCATATGACATTTGGTGTGAAAGGTTCTCAAGGTTTAAAATTTTCTTAATATTTTACAATATTCAAAAAAACGTAAAGATCCCACCTATAAGATAGCTTATATCTGTTCCTGGAAAAGTAGTTTAACGGATTTTCATGAACTTTCTATGAAACAAAGGTATAGAAATATCTATTTTTTTGTTAAAATAGCTGAATTTCTTATTTTGGGTAAAGTTTTATTTTATTCAATCAGATTAATATAGATACACTCAGTGAAGCGGGCGAGTATTAGCTATATGTAATAAAAGTCCACATAATTGTTCTAATTAATTTCAACCTTGAATATACAAATACAAATTTTACGAATACGATAATTTTTAGGTTCATCAAGAAAAAGCTTTAATATTCACTCATATAAAAACCTTTTACATTTAAAATGTTTGGAAAAACCAAGAGATTAAGTTGAGTAAAAGTATAAAGCTTTATACTTTCTCTATTCTTCTTTCTGTACTTTTATACATATTCGTATTATACGTCACTCGTAAGACGTTACGAATTTTATGTTTTACTCTGTTATTTTTAAAACAATAATACATTTTACATAATGTCAAGTACATAAATATTGTTACTTTCACGAACGAATTCGTTAGTTTAAGAAAAGTGTAGTTCATAACTTCATAAGTTTTCTTTAAAAGTTTTATGACTAGACATTTAAATAACTCGTATTTACTATACCCATATATTACTCTCCTCATAAAATTTCACATAACACTCTGATAAATATGTGACTATACCTATCCTTTTTATAACAAAATTTTTCAGCACTATAATTTCCATTAAAAGACGTGGTTTTTATAAGAGTACAGCGACAGTCTTGGTTTAAAGAATTAAAAATTGATTCTGTAATATAGTGACCCCAGTATGCTAGCGATAAAAAAAAAATACGATTTAATATTGTCACATAAATGCAATAGGTCAAATGGAGTTGCCTCCAATTTATAGGGATGGACACTGTCCTCTCCCAACCTGGAGTGAGTTGTCGGCCAAGAAAATCCAAGAATTATATCTTCGGAGGAAATACAAGCGAGGTTCCTTGGACTGTCTTCCAAATACCGTCGATTTCGGAAGTATTTCGCCGATGGATCGAAATTTGAAAAACAAACTGGCTGTTTAGTAGTTACAGAAGAAGATGTAAGTCACATCAAATTACCAAATAAATACTCCATCTTCTTCTGCGAAGCATATGCCAACTTAAAGGCATTATAGAAGCGATTGATGTTGCTGAACAAGGAATTAAACATCTGATCTTTTCTGATTCTAAATCTGTACTACAAGCTGTACTGAATAAATATACCGACGACCCACTGATACAGATGATCCAAGCACAACTTATTACTAAGCTAGCTGGAGGTAAAGCTGCATTTACACGATGCCAGTTGCCGGGGTCAGTTGTCTTGGGCTAATTGCGTGCATGTCTGAGGCCAGTCCAATTGAATGCGAACTTGTTCAAACGGCGAAACTATTACCACGGCAGTTGGTGACGAAAAATGGGGAGTCCTCATCGACTGTTGTGTCTCGTGATAAATTAAAAATAATGTGTGATGATCTTTGTCAGGAATTTATCTCGAAGAAGAGTTAAATAAGAAGAGAGAGGGGTTAAAGAAATAGCTATTGAAAAGAGACAGTCACGAAGCTTCACCGCAATTGATAAGAGTTACGAATGGAGGTTTCATTGGAATATAAAGCTTGTTTAAGGATAAGACCGGAGAGTTTTGACGAACTATTTCAGCTTATTAAAAGTAAAATATCCAAACACGACACAATAATGAGGCAGCCTTTGTCGACTGACAAAGAAAAACTGGTCCAAAACAAGATATCTACTGCCCTACCACGTTCATACGGTGCCAATTGTCAAGACAACTGCCGTGATAGAGTGGTGGGGGGCGTCACTGCGCCCAGTCAATTGTCCTTTGTCTACTCCGGGGGCAGTCGAATTTCAGGACAACTGGTAGGGCAGTTGGCACGCCAATTGGCCAGAAGTGTTTACACAAAGCCAATAATTTTGTACCAGTAAGCTGTCCTCTGTCAATTGTTTCCTCAACTGGCATCGTGTAAACACGGCTTAAGCAAGTGGTCCTTGCCTAGGTTCCAGCGTATCGGGGTATAATGGGTAATGAGCGGGTGGATGCTGAAGCCAAACTAGCGGCAAGAGTCAGGTGGTAAACCTGAGTGGATTTTTTTCATTTATTGCTTGAATAAAAAGCGTATAAACAATTACAATATTAATTCCAAATGAACACAAAGTTATAACGACGCGACGAACATTTTTTAATGATAACTGACGTCACCGAGCTCTTACACCTATGTGAAACCTGTTCCCTCCTGGTATTGGTCAGTGGAGCAATTTTATAATACTTAGATTAAGAGTTGTAATAACATAGGCTAGAGACCCCCGGGGGGATATTGTTATTTCCCAAGCACCAAAATTTGACAACAGATCTTTGTAGATCTCGCCAAAATAAAACGAAAGAAAGAGTACAATTTTCCAAGTTTTTGCTTAGTTTTCGAGAAAAATTGGATTTTATTAGCACGAGTACAATGTTATTTATTATGAGAGTTAAATTTTGTGAATGCGGCCATTTCTGGAACTACGAAGTTTCGACAGCTTCTCGCAACTATTTTGGAAGTAAAGCCCGGGGGGGTGCAGCCTCTGTGAAAATTTTGAGGGCAGAGCCCTCAAAATAAAAATAAAACCATCCCAACTTATTTTTCAAGAGAAATTAGCAGGTAAGGTGTGGCCATCGCGTTGTTTTTTAACCAAATTTGACGTTATCGATGCGACTTTTAACATTTGATATCTCAAAAACTAAGCAAAAACCCAAAAAGTTGTATTCTTTATTTTCGATTTTCGTATTCTTTTATTTTAGCGGGATCTATATGAATCCGTCAACAAATCTTGGCGCCCGGGAAATAACAATCTTGCCCCCCCTCGGGTCTAATTCCTAGCAAAATTCCACAAGTTAAAAAAAAAATTATGGATTTTACAGACAATTATTTTTATAAGACTTAAGCAACGCGTATTTTCATATAATTTTAACTTATCTGCTTTAATTTATCTGTCACATATACGAATAAAATACGTTAACCAAATCACGTATCTATGCGTAACAAATTTTTCACTGCATAAATGATAAGAAGGTAAAATTACGTATTAAATTTACAACGGAACGAAATCCTAATCTTTATACAAGAGACTGAAACCTAGGATATTTTTAAGAATTAAAAAATGATAAAATTTAGAAAAAATAATAATTGCAAATAGCTAAAATTTTGCCAAGCAGACAAAATGCTTCCAAGTTCTATAATGTTGTAGAATAAAGGTGAAAAAAAGGATATTTTGAATTTTAAAAGAGTTAAAATATCGAAAAAAAAATAAGACAACAACTAACCTTTTACGTGAATTTCAATGCGAAAATTCAAATGGAAAAAATCAAATTTTTGACCGGGAAACTTCACTGTAGGTATAACAAACATTTTTAAGCTGACACGTTTAAACATTTAATTAAAAATTATTAATTAAATACAGCTTTTCTACAAATTTAAAGCTAAGAAACTTCAACACGAAATAATTCTCGCTTATATCAACCGTCTCATTGCAAGCGCGATGCTCAATTTTTATCACACCAACTTAAGTTATAGAAACAATAAAAGTAACTAAATGTCAATAAGTTTGTATCAAGACTGGGAAGATTTAAATTTAAGTATAGACAATAAGTGTTATTAGAAAAATAAAATTTCGTAGCTAATAAAAATAGTTCTTTCTGTAAATCTAATCAAACATTTTTTTTGTCGCTAGGAATTGTATCATATGTACCAAAGGTATTAAGTACGTATATATGCTTGAGTTGCAGTCAGTGATTATGAATAATGTTTTTAGAAGCAAATTATCAAAATCCTGGGCTATTGTTGCATAAAATATTCTATGCATGCGTTTGCTTCAAAGAAATAGAAGCATTTTAAACACGTTATTTTAGTTCAAGGCTTGTTTGACAATGTTAAGCACTCATAGCTATATAACCTACTTCCACAGTAAACTGTTCCTTTTATGATTTCGTCCTTAATAATCTTAAATCCAGTAACAATACCAACTGTAAAGCTTTCCATGTACCGCTATGGAAGTTTTCAGATAATTAGTATAGTAAATAGTATTTGATTCTTATCCATTATGTTTTTTGTCCTTGTCTAATCAATACTGGAATCTAATAGTAGGTAAATAAGGACCAATTTTTATGCAAAATAGTCTTTATTTTTAATGTGAATAACACAAATGTGAAATAACTTAATTTTGAGCCCTGAGGAAGTCAGAAACTCTGACGAAGCGTTGGCGAAAAAAATAAAGACTATTTCGCAAAAAAATTGGTCCTTATTTACCCACTATTAGATTCCAGTATTGATAAGACAAAGACAAGTTCAAATCAGCCGATTTACTTAAAACTTGGCATGAATATTCTTTAAATATCTCTCTATTACATGAACCAACAAAAAATGGAAATTTGAAATTTGTAATATTTTTTTAAAAATTCGACAAAGTTAAAAAACTAGTGAAAATATCTACTTTTATTTTTGAATAGCCGTCATTTTGTGAAAAAACATTTTTTTTTTCAGTTTTGCAGGTTCATGCGATAGCGACATTTGTACCAATCAAGAATCCATCATTGTTTTATTTTTCAGATGACCACAAGGGTAGAAATCATGGCGACAAGGACACGGCCTTTTTTCTCCCCCCTCTACTTCAAGGACGCATAACTCAATGAAAATTTTCTTTTTGTTTTGAAATTAATTTTGTGTACCCTCTGAATATGAATAAACAAATGATAAAAAAATGGATACTTAAAATATCAAATACCTTTTTATTTATCAATTGCCAAAAAACCTACTAGAATACCCCCTTAAATGAAGGTTTAGAGCTGTCAATTTTAAAATTATTTAAAGACGATGACGCTGAATATTATTTCCAGTAAGGTAATTCCCCTTGCCACACTGCAAAGACGACAAAGCTAACAGAAAATAATGTTAGGATTCTTTATTGGCCCCTGCAATTCCCTGATATCTTACCAATTAAAAATTTATGGTGGCCAAGTTGCTCAGAATAAAAAGTGGTTGCGTGTACTTAGGTACGCGCGTGAGAAGTTATACTTCTTTGGTATCATTAAAAATTAGTTTTTATTAATTTTATTCAAATAATCAATTTAAAAAAACTGTAATTTAATATTTAATAATAATAATATATATATTTAAAGATATAATTATTAAAAATAAAATTAAGAGAATAATATTTTAATTTGTATCAATAAATAATATCCAAAGAAAGCTGCAAGACGTTTATAAAATTTGTCAGGATCATTTTTCTGGTTAACAATTCATGTATGTCATGAAAATAAAGTAAGTAGCTACTTGTTACAGTAAATGTCTTAATCTTCATCTTCATCATTAAATTTCAAATAGTATAACAGCTACTGCAAAATTCGAGAAAAGTAATAACGTATTTATTAATAATATGTGTCATTTGTATATATAATTATTTTTAATTTAAATATAAAAATTAATAAATTAGAAAATTAGAAAATAAATACAACAAAAATTCAAATTACGCGCGCCAGGAGCCCCAGTGGTTTTTCGACTAACTTCATTTTGTTAAATTTTATCTTAAAATGCGCGCGCATTTTAAAATTTCACTCTCATCATTTTTTCATAACGCGCCTAAAGAAGTATAACTTCAAAAAATCGTCAAAAGAAACATTAAAACAAGCGATTTTGAAAAAATAGGGTAGAATTTCGCCAACCCTATGCCAGAAATTGGTATCCAATACGCTCAATAGAATCAAAAAAGTTAAAGCTAAGAATGGATCTACCAAATTCTAAATTGTATGTTTAATATTTCGATAAAAAAAGTTAATTTAATGCAATAATTTTTTTCATCCCATTCCTCAACAAACCACTTCCCTCAATTAGAGAATCGACAAAGGAGCCTTATAAATATGTCCACGGCTGTATTATGTAAAAGCATTTCTAAAAAAAATCATCTTTTAAGTTGAAAGTTAAGCACGTTCGTAATTCATTTGTGCAATTTTAATAAATTAGTTATTTCAAACAAGTAAATTGCATGAATCGAAAACTTTTTTTAAACTTAATTAAATATAATGTCGATTTTCTTTTTATTTATTTGAACAAAGTTTTTATAAATAGATCGTACGACTTCTTTATAGACCAAAGGAAAACTGTTAAATAAATGGATCCATTATTTTTAACGAACAAAAAATGGTTTTCTTTGATTTTTTTACGATAAACTGTTTGCTTAAAAAGAATAGATAGAGTAATATCGTAGAAAATAGAAAGAACAATAGTTGTTAGTATAGTAGTTTAAAACCAAAGTTGTCCTTTTTTGAGTTTGGTAATAGCAAGTTTTATTTTCCGATTTTAAGAAAAATACACGCAATTGCCAGACAAAGTGCATTATTCCAAAGAGATAAGCAAAGCGATGCATAGCACATTTATTCGTGCCTTTGCAACTGTACACACTACTGGTGGTATGTTATCCTAGTCATTCCCGGACTAGGCAAACATAGATTGTAGCACATCTCGAGCAAGCGGCCAACTCCAGTTCTCATCGGTTTCGTCAGATTTTACAATGGTGTGGAGTTGATTTATACGAGGGAAAAGCAAAAGAGAGGAAATAAAGCCCCGCTTATATTCCAGCTCGTGAACTCCTCGCTGTACAGCTGCATCTATCCTCGCCGAGCGACTAATGTGGTCTGGTCTATCGTTGCTTATTTTGTAAAAATCTTTAAGGCTTTTTTTTTTTGGACGACGTCCAGGAAAAACGATTGTGATCTAAATAATTTATGAGAATACGAAGCAACTAGAGGAACAATATATATGTATAGGTATAGCAATGTTATCCATTTTAAGGAAATTGATTCAATGAAAAATTGAAATGGGAAATTCACTTAAATGAATAAAAACTTTTTTACAAAAACAATTAAGCCGTCATAAAATAAAAAAAAGAAACTAAAAAGTTGATAACCATTTTTAAATTTTTTTCAAACTAATCTACATACAGTGAAAGAAATCCTTCAGTCACCTGCAATATTGAAATAGTTCTGAATCTTATTCATTTATAGATATATTTGTACACGGAGTCTAGAAAAATATAGTAATTTTTAGAATTAGAACTCAGAAGCGTAACAAAACGAAATGTGGTTTGAAACAGAATACGAAATTACTAAGCGTATAGTAATTTTTGTATATTAAATAGTAGTATTTCATTTGCGCATAGTAAAATTCGTAAGATGTGTTGTACATTTTATAAAGTCATTGTAGAAATTATTATGCGTTTAGTAAATTTTATATCATGAATAGTAACATTTATATTTCGTTTAATAATTTTTCAAATCTCAAAATGTAATAATTACTAAATATTCTATGTAAAATATACTTTTTGTTATATTGTATTTATTGAAAACTAATGTAATAAAATGTACAGCTTTATTAATAAAAAATCCAATCATGATAGTAAAAATTCTACTATACATAAGAATTTTTAAAATCTGCGTATTGTAATAATTACTGTACAGTAAATTTTACTAAAAATTTTATAAAAATTAAAATATGAAATGTATTTATTCATTTCTTGTAGTAAATTTTACTAAGAAATTGTAATTTTGACTATCTTTTCGGGACTCGTTTTCACCGTGTGCAAATTGTTACTTTCTTCATGTTACTAAAATATTAAATGAGCCTCTAGAAAAATGAATCTTGAACTTTACCGATTTTCCAATAACATCGAATTTTTACTTTACAAATTGGATACTGTAATAATATGATGTGTATCCTCCCTTCGAATTACTTTCTGAAACGTATTAATTTCGAACATGTTCAACAATTACCAACGTTATATTGGTGTAAGAAAACACTTTACCATTCTTTGAAGGGCGTACATTGATATAGTTTCCCTTAATCTCCAATTTATGTTCTTTAGTAATGTATAAGATTGTTGTTTGTTTGGCACCGATTCAAAAATGTTCCAACTCGATTAGATTTTAAACTTTAATTTTATTTTTCACGTTGTATTTCCTTCCTTCAATTTCACGTTGGTTAAATTTTGTGAATTTGAAATTTCTTAGGCGGGGATTGATGGTTAAATATCAATGACGCTTCATTTCGTCATTTCGTTACGCGAGAGAGAAGAAAGATACGACTTATAAAGAAATAGAAAGAGAACTAAACGTTCAGAAATGGAACAAGAAAGAGTGACGTATATTGTATTGTTCTCTCTCTTTCTCTCCTGTCTTTCACACTAAACCTTTCATACTCTTCATTTTATAAGAAGTTTCACGCACATTTTTTGGTAAAATTTTTAGTTTTTATTTATTAGTGAATCATTTAAACTGGTTCAAAAGCTCATCCAGTTAAAAGCTACTATTTCATCCCTTACTTAACTACTAGGAATGATTTTTTTTTAAATTATAACGTGACAAACTTTAAGTTATAGTGTTACTTAATAGATAAAGCTATTCAAATCGAATCACCCAGTCACAATTTACCATTTCCCTCCCTACTTTATACATTTAAAGAGTAGAATTGTCCTGAAGTGTACCTAATGAAAACAACTTTAAGCTATACTCTATTTAATAGTAAAAAACTACCAACACCGATTCGCTAGTAAAAAGTTACTTTTTCATCCCTTAGTCTTTCAACCCTTCAGAGGTGGGGATTCTGTTTCAATTTAAAATACGATCAAATTTGCAATCAATCCTACAGAATAAAACAAAAAAATTAAAATCGGATCATCCAGTCAACAGTTAGTATTTCATTTCCAATGTTTTGCTTCTAAAGGGTGGATTTTTTCCTTTAAAGAGTAATAAGTCAACTTTAAGGTAGGTGTTCTGTACCCAAAGAATTTTTTTTCAAATGAACGGCAAAAGCCGAATGAATGCGCAGACGACCGTTTGCTTCGAATTGGTCGCGCATGCGCACTAATACGCTCGTATACCATCTATCTCGGCATTTCAAATTGCCGATTAACGGTCTGCAGATGCGTTTGACGTTTTAAATCTATACAGTGAATTTACTTGTTACTGATACTGTTCATAACTTATTTTGATTTATTTACCCAGAGGCCATACAAATGTTCTGTTCTTAGGATATGAACTACTCTCGTGGTTTTTAAATACATTATATGATGCGGTTGTTGATGATTTTTGTAAGAAGGAGCGTCGAAAATGGCTAATTGTTAAAAATAAATACTTATAACACCATTTTTATCAAATAAAAAACAAATGTTAAAAATGTGGTTTTTAAACCCCCCCCCACACTTCTAACCGCATGCCCTGTTTCAAAAGTCACGGCACGCCACGGTTATGTATATATGTTACGGGCAATGTAATTATTTAGGTTAGTATTCATAATGCTTCGTTATTATGAATAATGACCATTAAAGTTGGGCAATTTGATAAATTTGAATTACTTTTCCCTTACTAAATTGCCCGGGCATTGTTTATAATGCCCAATTATTTACATTGCCCGTAACATATATACTGAAATTGATGATTCAGCTTATATGTACTTGCTACTAAATAGAATCTAAATAGATTTTAAATTCAGTATTATAAAATCTCTAAGCATCTACTCCAGTTTTTTTTTTGATCTAAAAATTAACTTGTAAGTATATGTACCCTTGTATCTTAAGTCTTATTAGATCTAAAATATTTTTCCCCGGGTAGTCTGACCATGCATGTGGAATTGAAAATCTCTTTCGTTTTTGCGTCGATAAAAATAAAATTGTGAGAATTAATAAAAGAAAAATGTAACTTTTACAACTCAAAATTTGATTGTTTTGTTAATAAAATATATAAAAAAATTTATTTCATTACATTTCGTTCGAGCCGTCTGTAGCGATTAATCATCGTTTAAAACTCACTAAAATCATTTTAAAGCCGTTTAAAAATCACCATTAATGCTTTTATTACGCGCCAGACCATATTTCTTTATCAACCCGGGGGAAAAACTCGATGAAATGCGAACCCTCCAATAAAACTATAACGACATAATAGTAATTGTAATCGTTACATTTCAAAAATCTATATAGAAATGAGAAAAATCAATTAAAACTTTTCCCAAATATAAAAAGGCATGAAAAACGTAAAAATCCCATTCGCGAATTGTCGAATGGAAATGCAATGTTTCACAAGTTTTTTCATTTTAATTTTTCGATCAGAATCGACGGATCAAACTCTGTATTCACTCTGAGAGAAGTTTGTAGTGAAAACATTTTCTCGTATATGTCGGAAAGTTTTTCTTTTAATTCCACTTGGGTATGTGCAATGTGCATTCCTTATATAGAATGAAAAGACCAGCACAAATAAGCGGTACCCATGCTTTTCTTAACGATTTAAATACGAGACTTATAAAAACAAGGATTCTAATTTAAACGTTTTGTTAGACAAGTCAAAAGCAAGTCACATAAAGCTCTTATTTATTTTTATTATTTTCAAATACATATATAAAATGTAAATAAACGAGACAACATAATCATATTTCATTGTAAAGCAATATAAATCGTCTGTTTTATTTTTCTAAGTGCTTCTAATTTTGGTTCAATTTAAAAAAAAAAAACCAAATGGCCAATCATCTCGATATCGCCTATTCATATTTAAAAATGATACACATTTAAAAATAACTAGTCCAACAAAAATAGCCCGAATGAAACGAATAGTTATCGAATTTTAAATAAATAGTAAAAACAAATTGAAACAATTAATATATCCACATAAATATCGGATAATTTAATAAAAACGTGGAATCTGTCGAAATAATTTTGCTCTAATTAGGTTTATCTTTAATTAATTTTCAACTGAACTATAAATATCGAATGTATATTATAATATGTCATTATTAGTTAGTTAAATAAATTTGTTTAGTAAATATATAATGAAATGGGAAAAAATTGTACGTTTTTGGATTACTAATTGAAGCAGAGTTAAGTTTCGTTTATTGAAAATAAATATTATGGCTGTTGACTAAGTAAATAAATATATATTTTGAAAATTTACTTTATTTCAGAAAATTAATGACCGGAATGAAGTTAGCGTAGAACTTTTTATTTATTTATTAGGAGTATATTATATGCCAAAAAATTGCTCCTCAAATGCTCCTTCAGAATCTAGATTTGCTCCAAGTGTAAAGTTAACCATTAATTAGTTATTCAATTTTTTGAAAACTAAAAAAATCAAAAATTGAAATCGCTATAAAATTCCAGTAACTAAATTTTTATTGAAGTTTTTTCATTCCAAAAATTGCTCCTTGAATGCTCTTTTCAAATACACATTTGCTCCAGGTGTATGATTAACCGTTAATAAGTTATTACATTTTTAAAAAATTAGACTTAACCTCAACAATTAAAATTACTATTAAAATCCAAATTACTAATTTCTTATTAAATTGTTTCTTTCAAAAAATTACTCCTCAAACGCTCTTTCTAGATCCATAATGGCTTTAGATGTAAAATTAACCGTTTATTAATATTTCAAATTTTAAAAAAACTAAAAAAACTCAATAATTGAAATCGCTATAAAATCCAAATTACTAATTTCTAATTAAATTTTTTCTTTCAAAAAATTGCTCCTCGAATGCTCTTTCCGAGTACACATTTGCTCCAGGTGTATGATTAACCGTTAATTAGTTATTAAATTTTTTAAAAATTAGACATAACCTCAACAATTTTAATTGCTATTAAAATCCAAAGTACCTACTAATTTTTTATAAAAAAATTTTTGTACGAAAAATTGCTCCTCGAATACTCTTTCCAGATCCATAGTTGCTCTAGGTGTAAAATTAACCAGCAATTAAGTTTTCAATTTTTAAGAAAACTAAAAAACTCGATAATTGAAATTACTATAAAATCCAAATTACTAATTTTTTATTAAATCTTTTTTCTTTCAAAAAATTGTTCTTCAAGTGTTCCTTCAGAATCTATAATTGCTCCAGGTTTAAAGTTAACAGTTAATTAGTTATTCAATTTTTTAAAAACTAAAAACTCAACAACTTAAATCGCTATAAAATCCAAGTAACTATTTTTTTCATAAAGTTTTTTCGTAAATAAAATTGCTCTTTGAATGCTCTTTCTGGATCCATAATTGCTTCAGGTGTAAAGGTTACCATTAATAAGTTATTGAATTTTTAATAAATTTTAAAACTCAACAATTAAAATCGCTATAAATTGCAAGTTGATAATTTTTTCACACCTGTAGCAATTGTGGATCCGGAAAGAGCATTCGAGGAGCAATTTTTCGATCGAAAAAATATTTATAAAAAACTAGTAATTTGGGTTTTAATTGAATTTAATTTAAATTTTTGATGGAAACATTTTAGTAAAAAAATAGTTATTCCAGATTTTATAGCAATTTCAATTGTTGAAAATTTTAGTTATTTAAAAATTGAATAACTAATCAACAGTTAATCATACACCTGGAGCAATTGTGGATTCTAAAGAGCATTCGAGAAGAAATTTTTTGAAAGAAAAAATGAATTAGAAATTAGTAATTTGGATTTTATAGCGATTTCAATTTTTGATTTTTTTAGATTTTAAAAATTGAATAACTAATTAACGGTTAACTTTACACCTGGAGCATTTGAGGAGCAATTTTCTGGCATATAATATAATAAATAAATATAAAGTTCTACGCTAACTTCTTTCCGGTAAATTAATGAACATTTATTTTTTAAATCCTGATTCTAATAGAGGGATACTATTGGTTCGTTCCATTTAATAGACTAACCGTACATCTTCGTACATGAACGATACAATAACGTTCCCGATAATCTGTGATTGATTGGTAAGTTTGTGTACCAGATGAACGGTTAGAAGGAAAATTAGATATAGGTATATCTTCCTTTCCTCTGTCCTTCGTTTCGCGAGAGGATTCCCTAAAGGCCGATTCTACTAGTCGATAGTTGTTGTCGTTAAATGGTTGTGGGCCGAATGACAGCAGAGCCTTCTACAATTCCGTAACGACTTGTGTAAACTCAATCTATATAAATAAAAGGAGAGATGTTTTCCAATGTTCGCTTATAACTCAAAAACTACTGGATTGATTTCGATCATTTTTCTTCTGTTTTACTTCTTATATACTTAGTCCTTATCTAAAAAAAGAATTATCACGATATCTTCATTAAAAACAAAGCAATTAAAGTTTTAAAAATGCGATTTTTACAAGCATAGCGCGTTAAGCGGTGGATTTTTCGTCGTTTTGATAGAGTAAGGCAAACGATCTAATGCGCATGAGCTGGAGAGAATATGTTTCTCCTTCCACTGCCTGCTGATTATTTCATATTTGAATGTAGACTTAATCCAGCTCAGCGAGATAAAAGATTAATAAAAATTTGGGATTCGTTTTTCTATTTCTTTAGCAGTTTTTTAAATGTTTTTTGTAGCTTTTTAAAATTCTCTTTTACCATTTTTTATATTTTATGGTAAGTACAGATTCAAAATACATTTTTATACATTTTATGTTAAACTATATGCCAAAAAATTGCTTCTCAGAACCCGCAATTTATCCAAGTACAGTTATAAAAAAAGGATCTAATAAATATGTTATTAAAACAAATACAATGAAAATATAAAATCAATTTATTGTAAGTATATTTCTATAACCCCTGTGCCCCTTCACTAAATGTGTTAAAACTCCTCTATTAAAATTTAAACCACTGCTATCTCATTATCTCACATTTTTCTTAAAGCACAAAAATAGTTTTGGTTTTCATCCTTTGAACACTGTTAGATGCTTGTATAAACTGTGAAAATTTTTGTTGATTAGTTTTATGAAAGTTACATCTGAATGTATAAATGATTTTAATTTGCAAAATACGAATGAAAATGTTAATGTCTTAATTTTCATAATCTAGAAAATGTAGCATATGGCTTATAGATGCAATTTTTAGAAGAGAAAAACTTTAAATTAAAATAACATGTTAATTTGTATATGAAAAATGGATTACCAAAAAAAAGGATTTTTTCTGTGTGTATGGTATGGAATTAAAGCGATACGTTTGAATATACGTTTTTCATTATAACGTAAGGGTTTATCAAACAAAAATGGTTGGCGTAGATTCAAAGAAAGCCTGCACTTGTCTCATGCAGGAAATTGTCAAGGAGATTTATTCGGAAGGATTAAATTATAAAACAGATAGAATAATTTTCATAGAAGCAAAGTATAATCCTAGACGATTTTTTTTTCACTAAACTACACGTTATTATTTAGCTCATTCTTATAAAAAATAACTACCTATAACTTCAAAGCTTTTACAATCGGTTTCTATGGAGGAAATAATTTCATTTTTTATATGAAATTGAAAGGTTATGTCACATAAAACACAATCATAATAATAGGATTTTTCTTTTTTCTTTTTTTTTTTAATCGAAATATTGATTTGCGATCAATTCAAAGATAAGAGCGGTTTGAAACGGTCTGCTCGGTTGTTTAAAAAATTTATAGATTTAGAATAGAACATATTTAGTTGGGACCACAGTATTATTTCCTATAGGTAAATCAAATTTTGGTTTTAAGTTTTATCATTATAAACGTTATTCGCTGTGTTTGTAGCAACGTAGTAAAATAAAATAAAAAGTTATAAAGTACTACTAGACCTAGGTAAATTATTTTAGAACAGAAAAAAACTATAGTAGAATGAAACCCATTAGAAAAGGAAGAAAATATAACAAAAATAAAAGGAAAAATAAATTACAGTCGATCCGTGGTGGGGAAATGTAGGGGGGGAGGTGTTTAAAAATAATAACGGTTTATCTCGTTTTCGACAAAACTACCAGTCCTATGGAAAAAAGTTAAATGCCAAAGTTGAAGATAATAAATACATAGATCAACACTTTTTGTGCTAACACTTTTTACACATAACCTCAAAATTTATGTAAAAAATTTCAATAACCAAGTTTGTAGTTTTTTATTTTTATCTTTTACAGAAAAAAAAAATTTTACATGAAATTTTCTAAATGTGCATTTTAATGTTTTAAGAGACCCGAATTTCAAGCGTTTTTTGGCAATTGATAAAAAAAAAAGTATTTGATATTTTTAGTATCCATTTTTTATCATTTGTTTATTTATATTCAGAGAGTACACAAATTTAATTTCAAAATTTTTTTTTTTATTTTTCATTGAGTTATGCGTCTTTGAAGTATGGGGGAAAAAAAAAGACCGTGTCCTCGTCGCCATGATTTCTATCCTTGTGGTCATTTGAAAAATTAAACAATGATGAATTCTTGATAAGTACAAATGTCGCTATCGCATGAACCTCCAAAACAGAAAAAAAAAAAAATTTTTCATAAAATGGCGGCTACTCAAAAATAAAGGTCGATTTTTTCACTCATTTTTTAACTTTGTCGAATTTTTTTAAAACATTACAAATTTCAAATTTTCATTTTTTGTTGGTTCATGCGATAGAGAGATATTTAAAGAATATTCATGCCAAATTTCAAGTAAATCGACTGATTAGAACTTGAGATATTATGGCGACCGCATCGAAAAAAGTAGTTTCGAGAAAAACGCGTTTAAAGTTTTACGTTAAGCCTCAACCGGTCTACTTGCCGCGACACTAAAACGGCTATAACTTCGAAAAAAATTTGAATTTTGAAAAATCCTTTAAAGGAGATATTTTTGAATATAGAAAAATCGGATTATGAAAGAAAAAAAATTTTCGATTTTTTCAAAATCCAAGATTAGAATACCCCCTTAAACACACTGTAATATTTTTGATTTAAAATATTAATTTTTTTACCTTATATACCTAATAACTTTATATCTAAAAAGCACCCTAATTATCAAATATTAGAATATATTCGAAGAATATTCGAATTATCGACTATTCTCACGTCTAAACATCTGATTTTTTTGAAAAGTCAATAAGCTTTTTGTTTGTTGAAACCTCTACTTTCTTATAGTGCAAAAAATGTATATATATACAATGTTAAATATTCTCAGCAAATTCAATAATTTAAGTGTAATTTTAAATAAATTGCTCAAAATTGTACTAATTACAATTGTACAAAAACAACTTTAAGCAATTTATTAAAATTTACACTTTAGTTATAGCAATGTCCTGGGAACATTTAACATTGTAATGTATATATTTTTTTACATCATCAGAAAGTAAAGGTTTCTACGAACAAAAAGCTCACCGACTTTTAAAAAAAAATCAGATGTTTTGACGTGAGAATTTTCGATTGAAAATTAGGGTACATTTTCGATATTAAGTCATTATAAAGTGAAAAAATTAATATTTTAAATTAAAAAAAAGAGTGTTTGGGACATTAAACGGTAAGTTTTCACCAAATTTCGTGTGAAAATTGTTTTTTTTTTGTAAAAAAAAAATTAAAAACCAAAAACTTGGTTATTGGAATTTTTCACATAAGTTTTGAGGTAATGTGAAAAAAGTGTTAGCACAAAAAGTGTAGAAATTCTTATTACCTACAACTTTGCCATTTAATTTTTTTCTATAAGACTTAGTAGTTTTGTCAAAAATCGAGATAAACCGTTTCTATCCTTAAAAACACCCCCCTTTTCCACTTCCCTACCTCAGATCGACCGTATTTTATTTTTCCTTTCATTTTTGTTAAATTTTCTTCCTTTTCCAATGGGTTTCGCCCTACTATAATTTTTTTCACTTTTTACCACTTTTAAAGGTTAAAAGCACTGGTTTTATAGTTCTATTAATATACTAGTTAATGTACTACTTTCATTTATGAAACTCGCTATTGGTTAAAAACCCTAAGCACTTTATAACTATATCAGCAAAACTATATGCATACATCCTCTATGTATATACTAGTTCCCACTCTTAACCCCCGAACCGTCCTTTTTCGAATTTTTCCAGGAAAAAGTTTCAAATAAAAGTTGCAGGGATTAATATATCCAATAATTATAGAAAGTTTAAGGAAAATCGTTAGAGCCGTTTTCGAAAAAAATTGAAAAAGCTCAAGATCTCCTAGAATAAAGTGGAGTTATCGGTTAAACCGATTTCAACCAAAAGCTTCGATATGATATGGCTGTCACATACAGACATTTTAATAAAAACCACTTTGTTAGCCTCAGGGGACCTCAAAAATCTATTTCTGGTGAAAGCTCGAATTCGAAAATTCGACCCGATTACAATACTTCCTTTACTTTATAATAGTAAAAGAATGTAATATATTTGCTGTAATTATTTCCATGTTTAAAACCACGTTTAGAGCACCCAAAAATAATGTCCATAATGCATGAAAACAATAAGCAGAAAAAAAAAAATTTTGCAGACCAATGTAAATTTTTTTTTGTATAAAATCAGATTTTCCACCAACACAAAAGAATGTCAATGAAGACCATCCTGTTAAAACATTCTTTCAGTATAAAGTTGTATTTTTATTAATTTAACAAATATCCGTTTTTCCACGTTTCTCCTATCATTTGAATCACATTGTTAATATCTATTCCATTCTATTTAATTGTTGTTTTTATACTTTTTTACATGCTTTGCATTTCATGTTGATAATTTTAATTTTTTTGCTTCTCTGTTTGATGTTTTACATTTTTCGTAAAGCTCTTATTTACAGGATTGGAAAGAAATAATTGGTATTTTGTTACATTGTACGACGATTTCATATTAATTAAATAACAAATTGACTTTTTGTCAAAGTTAAACTTACCAAGAGGATTAAGAAGAAAAAAAAAACATTGGCAAACAACGTAATATTATTTTTTTGCTTCGTCTAAAGAACGATTTATTTAAATAAATAATGTCAATTGAAGGCTCGAGAAAGATTAGGCAACCCTTTTAGGTATTACAGTAGAAAGGTGTGCAATTTCTTGAAAATTTTAACACAATTTAATATAGAGCCCACATGGTAAACGTTTTGAATTATAGATTAATTGGTGTAGTCGAATTAGATGGCTTTTGTGTCAGTCTCATATGGTTTTCTATATATGTCCCTTCTGTTCGGATTAAATATGCTTATGAATTAATTCCGCGTAACTAAAGCAAAAACAAGGCCTGAAATCCGATGAATAATAACTAGAAAATATTCCGGTTTTATCGCATTATAACTGAAACGACAATTTGTACTTCAAAAAAAAAAAAAAAAGAGTAAAAAATTTTTTTTCTAGTGCACTTTTTACGACAGTATTATTATATAAAATCTTATTAAATGTAAATAAAGCCTTTGGAGCAATCAATTACAGGGCTTTGGTCTTTTTTTTCTTTCGTTTCATGGTATGGTAGTTGGTCTGTGCTTTTTCACATTTTTCAAATAAAATCCTCGTCTACTTAATTTTAATTTGAAACGATAAAAAGTGTACACTGCTTTTATTTTTGGTTCACATATTTAATTTATTCACGAATTTATCATATGCATTACGTCTGCGAGCTTATTGTGAATGTATATATGGGCAACATGGCAGCGCTTGAAGGCGCAGATGAAATTAAAAAAAAAAAAAATCCCGTGAAGTTTTAATGAGCTCATTTTCAATATTTTCGTTCAAAATTAGAAGGCATTAATCATCATTTTGAATATGTGTTTTCATAAATTTTAGCAATTATATAGAGACGGGTGGGCGATATGAGCGATAGTAAATATTTAGTAGGTACGAAAACTACGTTTTAGATGAAACAAACGATGCTAATAACATTTTTTTTTTCAATTTTAACTTATTTATTTTCGCAACTGATCTAAATAAGAGGATTTAATTTGACACTAAAGACTTTTCTAGGTATTATATTATTAGATTATCATTATATTATTAGACCAGAGCTTTTAGCCTTTGAAAATGGTAAAAAGTGAAAAAAATTATAGTAGGATGAAACCCATGGAAAAAGAAGAGAATATAACACAAATGAAAGGAAAAATAAATTACGGTCAATCTGAGGGGGGAAAGTGGAAAGGGGGGGGGAGGGTTGTTACTGATAGAAACGGTTTATCTCGATTTCCGATAAAACTATAAGTCCTATGGAAAAAAGTTAAATAGCAAAGTTGTAGGTAATAAGAAGATCTACAACTTTTCTAATAACACTTTTTTCAAATAAGCTCAAAATTAATGTGAAAAATCAAATTACCAAATTTTTGGTTTTTAATTTTTCTTTTACAAAAAAAAAACAATTTTTACACGAAACTTGGTAAAAACTTACCATTTAATGTCCCAAGCACTCTTTTTTTTTTAAATATTAATTTTTTCACCTTCTAATGACTTAATATCGAAAAAGCACCCTAATTTTCATTTGAAAATTCTCACGTCAAAACATCTGATTTTTTTTAAAAAGTCGGTGAGCTTTTTGTTCGTTGAAACCTCTGCTTTCTGATGGTGCAAAAAAATATACACATTACCATGTTAAATGTTCTCAGAAAATGCAATAATTAAAGTGTAAATTTTAATAAATTGCTCAAAATTGTACATAACACAATTTTTAACAATTTATTAAAATTTACACTTTAATTATTGCATTTTCTGAGAACAGTAAGCATTGTAATGTAAATATTTTTTGCACCATCAGAAAGTTGAGGTTTCAACGAAGAAAAAACTCACCGACTTTTAAAAAAAATCAGATGTTTTAACGTGAGAATTTTCAATCAAAAATTAGGGTGCTTTTTCGATATTAAGTCTTTATAAAGTGAAAAAATTACTATTTTAATTCAAAAAAATTAGTGTATTTGGGACATTAAAAGGTAAATTTTTACCAAATTTCATGAAAATTTTTTTTTGTAAAAGATAAAAATTAAAAACGAAAAACGAAAAACTTGGTAATTTGAATTTTTCCCATAAATTTTGAGGTTATGTGAAAAAAATGTTAGCATAAAAGTTGTAGATCTACTTATTATCTACAACTTTGCCATTTAACTTTTTTCCATAGGACTAGTTGTTTTGTCGGAAATCGAGATAAACTGTTTCTACCCCCCCTTTCCACTTCTCCACCACACAGATCGACCGTAATTTATTTTTTCTTTCAGTTTTGTTCTCTTCCTTTTCCAATAGGTTTCATCCTACTATAATTTTGTTTCTGTTCAAAAATTATATCCACCCTGGTCTATAACTATTGAATATACTGATATTATGTTTGCAAGGTAGATATATTAAAATAATAGTTCTTTTTATCACAGAAAAATGCGTTATAATAATAATAATAATAATATAAATAATAATAATAACAGGCAAATTTTCGTATATCGACCATTAGGAGACGATTTGTATTAATGTTTTGTTATACATTTCAGTGGTATATTTGTGACCAAGCGATTAAAATGACGGTCTCACATGCAAGAAGTCTATGGAACGAATTTACCGAATATTTTTATTTTAATTGTACGTTCGGTATTTTAATCTTACGATCGTGAAAATTTCACGGGGAGCCTCTATTTCTGAATAATCGCCACCCCTCATGTTAAGCTGGCTTAACGAGTTTTAATGAGCTTCGATTTGGAGGTTAAATCAAAGCTTAAAACAATAAATACTTTTCATGCTGGAAAATTCATGGTTCCTACGGGAAAATCATTGTTTTTCATGCTTGGTATGGATATTTTATTTTGAAATACTAGAAGAAATATTTTTTATCCCAATAAAATCTCTAGTTCCTGTGGGTAACCGTTACTTCTTCATGCTTAAATAACTAACCGGATTTATATGAAATTGGATGTAAACTTTATTACATATAGGATATTGTATGAAAAATTAAATGTATTTATCCTAAGCGAAACATGGACATGTTAACTAGTATTTATATACAGGATGTCCCAGCGTGACCGACCATTAGAAGTTTCCGGAGAACCTGAAATAATAGAAATCTAAAAATTAGGATTATAGCCTAAATGAATTAGAGCTATCTTCTTTAAATATTTTTAGTTTTCTGACACTTCCAGTTACACCGGAAGTCAACACAAAAAATCATTATATCCAATGGCATGACCTATTTTTTTAAACTCGATTGAATCAATAATTCTGAGCATCTTTTATAATACCAAGACCTCATCTGATCCTTAAAGTTTTCAAGATAAAAGACTTTTTTTGGAAATTTCACAGCAAACGGACGTCCTGTAAAAGGTCCTTAACTCCTGCGTTAAATTATGTAGGAAGCTCGACATAGGCTCGTTTGAGAGCTCGAAGATGATGTTACACTCGATATTATCAAAAACTCCCAATTTTTGTTACTAAATACCTCAAAGTGTATTGTAAAGTAACTCGACAATTTCTTTAAGTGGCATCACATAATTTTATTTGTCTTGTTTTGTTCTTCTAAATATGGTAGAAAATTTATTAATTTAAGCGTCGACTTCCGGTATAACGGGAAGTGTCAGAAAAATATAGGGAAGGTAGCTCTGATCCAGTTAGACTATAATCCCAATTTTCAGATATCTATTATTTCAGGTTATTCAGAAACATTTAATAGCCGGTCACGCTGGGACACCCTGTATAGTAAATGATTTTTATACAAGTTTTGGTATATTAATTGTGAAAGTTTGTTTTTAAAATACCATAGGGTGGCGCAGCCAATTGAAATTTTTATTGAAGACCAGTTCAAAATGTGGAATTTATTTAATAAAATATTCTATATCGTTAATAATGTCTATGGTAGGTATATTGCGTTTTTCGTTTTATCATAAAACACAATTGCTATTAATTTTTTTCGTTGTTCAAACCGAATAAAAGTATGAAATTACATCCACAAAGTTCCATTCCAAAAGGTTAAATAAATATGGTGGCGTCATAAGTAAAAGATAACAACGCAACAGAATTAATAAGAAAAACTGTCATATAAGGGCTTTAAGTTAACAATCCGAAAATTAATAACAGAAGATACATTGTTTAAGTAATTAAGTCTATAAAAATAGACGATATCATTTTTCAGACAGAAAAACTTTACCGAATATAATTAAGTTTGGTAACTTCGCAGCCAGGATTGGACTCAAATGATAAATGATTAAAACCCGGGAATTTTTCTCAATTATTTTTTTTTCGGTTGAGGACTAATACAATGTGGGTTCTTCGTCGTCGGAATGTACAGATAATTTAATTATAAGTTAAATGTGCCCTTATCATGGACCGTATCAAATACCTGCTACAACGTGACAAATTCGCAAAATTTAATATTTTGATAAATGATAACGTTATAAACGTACTTAATAACGAAAGTTTTAATGGTCGTTTTGTGAAACTATTAATTTTAAGAAATGTCAAGCTAACTTTTTTCCTCGTTCTAACGCTTTCACTCATTTATAAAATTAACAGCCAAGTTAAAGTTGCCTTGAAAAAATTAAATTATTTAAATTGAATAATTAAAAGTGATTGATTTTTGAGTTTTAAATTTCAATCCCTTGTAATATTTATAATGTTATATAAATCAATTTTTTACAAGTCGAATATTTTTTTAGTTTAAAGGAAATTGAAAGTCCTTTTAGAGGCTGAAATTATTTTATCTAGTACTATTGCATTATATAAACGGCTACAAATTCAATTTTATCCCTCACAGCAAACCCTCAGACGTGCGAGTACATGTTTAATGGTTTATGGGTTCGAGTAAGAAGTTAAAAAATTGAAGGAAAAACTCGAATCATATTTTTTCGTTTGACGTTAATATCTGTACCCTTTTTCAATATTTATATGGCATATGCAAGTGTATCTTAATTCCATCACCAAAAGCCATAGTCCATAAAAAAAATTTTCGCATTTAATATCATAAATTCCATTAGATATCTACCCTTGAAATAAATACATAATTCTCACGAAGCTTTTGTAATGTTATCACTTTTCTATTTTCTAATATCAAAACTATATATGCAAAGTTGTTCGTTGAATTTTTATATACTTGGGTGTTGATAACGTTTCGAAGCAATGTCGATAAATTATTATACGATCGAGTCCAAGTTTACGTGAATAATGCTTCAGAAAATATAAAAACAAAATTATATTTAAAAAAAATTATCGAAGCATTAAAATGTTTTACGATTCTTTGACGAAAACAGTTTTAAAATTGACTTATTAAATATACCTACTGATCAACTTTTTATTTGATTGTAACTGTTTACTCTTAATATATAAAAGGCTCAACTGATTGCCCGACCGACATGCTGGAGACTAAACCATTGATAAAAAAAAATTTGTTATTCCTGAGAAGACTGTGTTTCTTACTATGGAAAGTATTTTTTTGGAAATCAACCCCTAATCTACTATATAAAAATAAGTCGGGTTCTCCTTCCTGACGCTATAACTCCAGAACGCACGAACCGATTTTCACGGATTTACATTCGTTGGAAAGGTCTCGGGCTGTGTGAGGTTTATAGCAAAGAAAATTCAGGAAAAATGTAAACAGAAAAGCGGGAAAATCTTTTTTCACATACAGCGCCTTCTCTGACGATACATAGCATGTACTACAAACCAATATTTTATGGTATCTATTTTTTTGCATGATATTTAAGTATGATGATAGCTGAATATGTGAATCATTATCTACAATACGTTTCATTTCGGAAAAATTTCTCATTTCAACGGGAAAATAGAAAAACTGGTTTAAAGAAAAATCATGCTGAAACTAAACGTTGTTAGCTGATTATAATGTATAAATAGTAATAACTCATAATGTCCTCAAGTCAAAAATAATTTTCTTATCCTACAGTCTTATTTTTATCCAGGAAAAATGTGCGGTTCCCGTAGGATAGATATGTTTTTATTTTTCACAGAGCAAAAGATTACCATAATTTTTTACAATGTGGTGGTTAATTGAGAGTCAGAGAATAAATATAAGCTACCTTTTATGTCAGAATATAGCACGCTTCCCGTAGGATAGGATAAGAATTGTATCCTTCAGGAACTGAGTATTTAAAAGGAGTTTTGTGAAAGTTCATGGATAAGCGTTTTAACGAATTTTCCTCAAGAAGGACTGGTCTACTTTTTATCCAGGAAAAATGTACGGGCCCGTGGGCTAGATACGTTTTTATTTTTCATAGAGCAAAAAATCGACATAATTGTACTCTTCCCGTGGGATAACAAGACAATTGTATCTTACAGGAACCGTGTATTTAAAAGAAGCTTCGTTAAAGTACGTGAAATAGAGTTCTAGCGCATTATCCGCAAAAAGGCTTGATCTCTTTTTTATCCAGGAAAAATGTACTACTCCCGTAAGATAGATATGTTTTGTTTGTCAAAGAGCAAAAGATTGACATGATTGTTTGCAATAGGATAGTTAAAAGATCAGAGAATAATATAGATTAATAAGATTAATTCATATGATAGAATAATGCACGGTTCTCAAAAGATAGCATAACAATTATTGTACTTTTCCTGTAGGATTCGTGTTTTTATAAAAGCTTTCTTGAAAGTTCGTGAAATAGTGTTTTAACACAATCACTCCAAAAAAGTTGAAATAACAATGAGTATTTTTACTGCAAAATATGATTTTTAATTTAACATCCGATAACATCGATAAATTAATAATGTAAATTTTTGAAACATTGAAACTTTTTTCATTGTTAATTTTTGAATGTCTATAATGTTTAGAAATAAACGTGTTAAATTATATTCAAACAGTCAACAATTACTTCACTTACTCAACTTTTTGAACTATTGAAAAATTTGAACTTGGCGAAAAACTCAGTTAAATATTTACTACATTCAACATTTTCGAATTGTATTGCTACTTAAAGAACAGAAGTAAAGGTATTTTATAATATCCATAAAAACGTATAAAACCTATTAGTTAGCTCTTCTAGATAGCTATATGAAATATCTTCCTGGAAAAGTAGTTTATCGGATTTTCATGAACTTTCTATGAATCAAAGATCTAGAAATATCTATCTGTCTTTTTTGTCGATGGAATGAAAGTTTCTATTATTCAATCACTATAATTTAGATACGCTCAGCGAAGCGGGCGGGGACCAGCTAGTTACTACATAAAGTGTTCCAAAAGTTTTGAATTTTAAAGTCTTTCTCCTAAAATATCAATTTTCTTAAGTTTAATAATTATAAAACTAAAAAAATGATAGGCGATACCAAAATGTAAGTTCAGTTTGATCTAAAATCAGATAATATATGTACTAGAAAATTAAAATATCTTACGGTTTAGATTTCGTACTGAACTACAATCATTTTTATGTAAGAAGTCAAGAAGTTGGAGAAATAAAACGCCCAGAGAGTGGCGAGAATAAAACATGTTCAAAGCTTAATAACATTATGAAACATATCCTGAAACTTTGTCAAAACTTACAGAAAACAGTATTCTCTTAAAATGTTTAGTTACTATCCATTTCAACTTAAATTTTGGGAGACTTATAAAAAATATAATGAAAAATAAATGTACTTACAATAAATATTATAGAAACAATGTTCCTAACGAGAAAAGACACTCACCTGTAAAAGAAAAATATTATTAATATCTCAATAAGTTTAAGAGCTTTCAATGAATAAATAGACAACAATATAAAAGTAGATGTTTGCTACATTTTTCAATAATTGAATATTGACGAAATTAAAAGAAATTTTCTACTTTGCAACTCGTTGATTTAACATAAGTATCATACATCAAGTATAATTTACTATAAAACGATATCATAAAGTAAATTTTGAGATTTTATTATTGTTCTATTTGTTTTTTTTTTCTTAATATATAATATCTTAACATATAAAAGAGCTGAATGTTTAGCTGACAAGTATGGTGGAGGTTAAACCATTGAAGTGTTACTCCTGAGTCTACAGTGGTTTCCAGAAAAGAGTTTTCGAGAGTCTACCCCTAAGTACTAAAAAGAGGTTGCAAGTTTTTTTTTATTTTTTAAAATCTTTTTCTTAAAATATCAATTTTCGCAAAATCTATTCTTGCGATTATCATCTAGATTCTAGAAGACTATTATTGAGTCATCGTTTCATTTTTAATCGACTTCAAAAATAGACTTCAAATAGGGTTGAAAACTAAGGGATGAAATATTAACTTCTTATTGGAAAGTTCGATTTTGATAATTCTTTTTTTTATTGGTAAAACATAACATTAAATTAATCTCATATCCATTTTTTATAAAAAAAAAATGGTTGTTTGTAAAGTCGGTTTACGGACGATAGTTTTACGTGATAAAATCATATAGAAACATTGATGATAAATTGCATACTTTTATGAATTGAATTATTATCACTGAATGGTCATTATTTTGTATAATACAAAGAAGGAGTTAATTGAAAGTTAACAATTTTATCAAAATAAAATCATACTGAAAATTATGAGGGAAATCAATTTTAAATCTTAATAAGTTAATTGTAAAAAAAACACAAAACACGTTGTCTAAGATTCAACAATTGCATCTCTATCACTTGTATCGCATTCTCGCTTGCACTCACAGTCTCAAATAAAACGTGACATTTTTTCAGACGGGCTGTCGTAGTTCATCAATTTATAAGACGTATCACGTCAAAAAACTCCACCCATAAGGGATTAAACATTAGGCAGGAAATAATAAAATTTTCCTGGCTAACCCTATTTCGATAAATGTTTTCTCTATTACGTACATCGTACCTTTACATTGTTCACATTTAAATTGGAAGAAAAAAATTCACCTCTTAAGGATGAAAATAGGGGATGAAATAGTGACATTTAACTGAATCATCGAATTTCGATGATTTTTTTTTCTATTGGAAAGAGTATTCCACTTAGTTCTATCATTACATTTAAAAGCAAAAAAATTCAACCCTTAAAGGCAAAAAGGGATGATGTAGTAAGTTTTAACATTTTACGGCGCTGCCTCATATGAGCAGCGCGTTTAGAAAGTTTACCCTTATTCAAAAAACCAAAATCAGTTATCAAATTTCAGATCACTAAAACTCGAGTGATAAATAAAAATTACAACAAAATAAAAAACCGACTTCAAAATAAATAAAAAATCTTATACAGAAAATAAAATAAAAAGTAAAAAAATAATTGCGTATTCTTGCAGTGTCTACGACTTACAAATTATTAGGATGATATAATGGACAACTATTGTTATGTTTGGAGTTGGTGTCAGCCAAAGAAATAGATATTAATGTTAATTTGTAAAAAGGTTTAGCTGGTTATTGGTATTTTGTAGTTTAAAGATCGCTAGATAATGTCACAGTACTCGTACATTGTTTAAAAGTTCATGGAAAAAATAAATTTCATAAGGTACTTTCGTTTATTGCTAAGTACCTACCAATATAGTCGTATTTCCTTAGCTGACACCAACTCCAAAATTAACAATAGTTGTACATTATATTATCCTAATAATTTGAAAGTCGTAGACACTGCAAGGATACGCAATTATTTTTTTACTTTTTAGTGCATTTTTTGTTTAAGATTTTTTATTTATTTTGAAATCGGTTTTTTATTTTGTTATAATTTTTTATAACAATATTTTTAGAAGTTTGCAATAGACCATTTTCTTTGACTTCTCTCTTCAGAGCCAAAGTAAGTACATAGTAGAAATTATTTTTAAGACAGAGCTCTGTTTACTTTTTTGTCAAATTTTGTGTGAACAAAGGCACAGGTAATCGCTAGTTACATCTCAAATTATCTAGAACTTCAAAAGTTTATAAAAGCCATTACCTTCTAAATACAATGTGTCCAAATTTTGTGATACCTTCGTGGTACTTGTAAAACATCTAACCCGGAAATTCCCGGGACTAAGTTTTCAGTAATATTTGAGGTACGTTTTCATTACTTAATTAAACTATTAAAACGGTTATACTTTTAAATCACTTATATTTCACTTAAAGTACCAGATTTACAGTCTACGTATTAGTTGGTCAGTATGTGGACCAATCGATAAAACTGTGTAAAGCAACTAAGATAAAATATTTAATAAAAATCTCAAATCTGGAACTTGAAAATGATTCATTTTTAATAAGTAATAGAAAGAATGTTTCATCAGCTTAGATTGAAGATTGCAAGTTGATTTTTAATAATTAATTATATCCGATTAAAAGATGATTTCACTTGGTCAAAGTTTTTCAAAACTTTGTTTTGTACTGTAGAGACAGTAAAATCAATACATTAAGACTAAGAAACTAAATCACAATTCTTTGGCTGCATTTAGAGCACTAAACATTTTGAAAAATTTTATTTGGAAAATTCAATTCTCATTTTAATTAAAGAAGGATTTTTTACAGATTTCAAATTTTCACCTCCATATCTAATAATAGGTGAAGATATTTTGCGCCTTTTCCCTTGCAGCTCCAATAAGTAAACCGTAAAATTTGCATAAGACCTTTAAATAAGTAAAAATTATAAAAATTATAAAAAAATAAAAAACCGACTTCAAATTAATAAAAAATCTTAAACATAACATGCACTAAAACGTAAAAAAAATAACTGCGTATGGTTGCAGTGTCTACAACTTACAAATTATTAGGATTATATAATGTACAACTATTGTTATTTTTGGAGTTGGTGTCAGCCAATGAAATAAATATTAATGTTCAGTTGTAAAAGTGTTTAATTAATTATTGGTATTTTGTAGTTTAAAGGTCACTAAATATTGTCACAGTATTAGTATATTGTATAAAAGTTCAATTGAAAAATAATTTGTTCTATTCTCGTTTATTGCTAAGTACCAATATAGTCGCTTTTCCTCGGCTGACACCAACTCCAAAAATAACAATAGTTGTACATTATATCATTCTAATAATTTGTAAGTTGTAGACACTGCAAGCATACGCTATTATTTTTTTACTTTTTATTGCATTTTTTGTTTAAGATTTCTTATTTATTTTAAAGTAGGTTTTTTTTTATTTTGCTACAATTTTGATTTATTTCTCGATTTTTAGTGATCTGAAGTTTGATAACTGATTCTATTTCTTTGAATATGGGTAAACCCACTAAACGCGTTGCTCATATGACGGCAGCGTCGTTAAATGTTAAAAGTTACTACTTCATCCCTTTTTGCTCTTAAGGGTTGAAATTTTTTTCTTTTAAATTTAAAGAAAGAACTAAGTGGAACACTTTTTTCAATAGAAACGAAATCATCAAATTTCGATGATTCAGTTAAACGTCACTATTTCATGATTTCATCCCCTATTTTCATCCTTAGAGAGTGGATTTTTTTCTTCAAATTGAAATGTGAATAATTTAAGGCTACGATGTACATAGTATAAAAAAAATTATCGAAATCAGGTTAGCCAGGAAAAATGTATTATTTCATCCCTAATTTTTAACCCCTTATGAGTAGAGTTTTTAAAAAAAATGGGTATGAGATTAATTTAAAATTATGTTCTACCAGGAGTTAATATTTCATCCTTTAGTATTCAACCCCTTAGAAGTGAACGATTTCCTTCAAATTAAAATGGTACCACACGGGAAGCACCACCTTTCAAATAAAAAAAGAATCATAAAAATCGCATTCGACTTTAACTAGTCGAAAATTTTGAGGTAACAAAAATTTAAGAAAATTATTGTGTGGTTTTACGAAACCACGATACAAGTGAAACTTTTTGTCGGATTTTAGGCACTTAAATAACTGAAAATTTTCGGAAAATTATTCGATTTAGGGTATGAAAATAGAATAGAAAAAAAGCGATGTGGCACGAATTCACTGTCTGACGTCACGCGCACCGTTGGAGCTATTTTTGAATTTCCATTATTGATGTTAATATTCGAATGTTATTTTCATTATTGAATTTCTTGATTATTGTTAAATCGATCATCTGCCTGTTGTTATCTATTGTAACATCACCGTCGGATATTTTTGCACTATTTTCACTAGCTGTATCTTTGTCTATCATGATCAAGTGAACAATAACATTTATATCAATACACTGATAAAAACACAAATACCAATACAAATATGATAGACAATTAATGAAAACTTATAATATAATAAAACGTTGTCATAGAGAGGAAAATAGCTCATTACATTCAGTAATAGCTCGCGCAACAGGCCTGGGAAAACGACATGGTTTATGTATGTGTATACGAGCTCTGCCGAACACTTGCCGATTCCCTGCCGAGAATGTGTTACATTTAGCGACATGCTAAAGACAGGCCAAAAAATTTGAAACGATGTATAAACAGTTTCACTTTAAAAAAACATACAGTCGAATTGAAAACCTCCTCCTTTTTTTGAAGTCGGTTAAAAATTTTGATAGAAACCCATCTTTAACAGACCAACATTGACGCTGAATTAAGAAGAGTTTATTTGAATAATTTAGCAAACACTATACCTAATAAAGTTGCGACACGCCAATATGCGAAAACGATGTAATTAATGTTTCAATAAGGCTCATATAAACATAGAACACAGATATGTATCACAAAGATTAATGACACTAAATTATTAATCATTAAAAGTAATTAATCATCCGTTTTAAAAAAGCATATCTAGAAATTGTGCAAATAATTTCCTATTAATTACTTGAATTTTCCTCAATGTTTCAGTTGGCAACGAAAAAAGTTCATACATAGAAAAGATGAAATTTTAAAGTTTCAAACTTGATATTTGCGTTCCCTCTGGAGTTATTGGAAGATAATATTTGAAAATGGCAATTTTTATTAGAAATTTATAAGAGCAATCTAATTTCAGCTTTCTATCCATCTGATTTCTATGGGTAGATCGTCTACTTTACGCAGATTTTATCTGAATAATAAATGCGTAGTTTTCACATGTAACAAGCATTTGAATATATAGTACGTATGAAGAAAAGTTAAACGAGTTTCCGCGACAAACTTTAAAGAAAATTCAACGACAGAACGAGACGTTTTCCTTTATCTTCCAGCGGTGTGTCGCTTATACATGTACCATGGTTGATGACATGTGTAATAAAAAAAATTTCTCGATTTTTACCTCATCTTCAAATAGAAACTTATTCGTGTTTGCATATAAATTATAGATTTAAAAAGGCCCTGCGAAACGTGCAAATGCATTTATCTCGCTTGCCACGTTATCAGTGCAAATTTGCACCCGTAATAAGATCCAATATTCACCCTCAAGCAATCGATTGAAAGACGAAAAATCGAGGTGAATTTTCTTTGGTGTGTCGTCTGTCTGAAGATGACAACTCATTTCCTGTCTTTTCTTTCAAGCCTTTGAACGTACCTGAGCGAAGCGTTCTTGGGTGTCCAGAATGTCTATAAAGAGGGCCATACGATCGTCCAGGATATGAACACCATTTCGTGGTTGCATTAACAGTTGCTGGACGGCAAGTGAGACGGATGCCGGTGTTGTTGCTGGCGATGATGGAGTGTGAAGCGAATGGGTACAACCAGGAAACAAGGGCAAACCATTGGGACTTAAACTACATGATAACGGACGTAATGAAAAGCCATGGAAAGTTGGACTTGCACGAAGACCATTTACTCCATATATGTGATTACTATTATTATTACTATTATTGTTTCCTGGTAAGGAGAGACGTCGTAAACTTAAGTCACTAAATCCGTTTGTAAGTTGGGCGGAGGATGACACTCGTAATTGATGGTCACTGGCACTGGTCGGTAACGAGCGATAGCCAGAGTCCGCAGGACTCCCTGGCATGGGGCGTCGCGACGCCGACCAAGTCGACGATGCGATACCCCCATTAACAGGGGATGCCGCGATACTATGCGGTCGTCGAATGATAATTTCACCATTGCGGGACCCCGGCGAAATTGCGACACTATGAGGCCGACGAGAGCCGTCCAAAAGTAACCGTGGCCGTCGAAGGACGTTTGACGTGGACGTTGGAGGAGCCGCTGGTGGCGTGTACAAAGTAAACTGATTCAAATAATTCGGATCGTTATGATCGTTAAAATATGGTCCAACCATCGACTTGACCGAAATACTTTGCGGTCTTTTGACCTGTTCATTTTTCGGGATGAAACCATTCGAGTTTCCATGGTTAACACTTAAGACACCATCACTCGGTTCCCGCATTTTCCACAAAAAAAAAAATTAACTGTTTCAAAATGTGATCATGACGCCGACGAAAAAGGAAAACACGACGGGAATGTTACGGCACGTTGTTTCTGGAGGCGGCTTCACTAGAAATAGTGCACATGTCGAGTACACTCGCCGGACTGATGACGGAGGCGGCATGCTGGAGGCACAAAACCGCGTCGCCTCTGTATATATATTCTCTCATGATATTGCGCATAACTTCAGTCCTCACTGAAATCTGACCATCCTCCAAAAGCTTCCCGACTAAAACTCCTTGCACCTGACAGATCATCCTGTTCTTCCCTATTCCATCTCGCCAATCGCCAATCGCGTCCAACTCGACATATTCCGACGGAACTAAATCAAAAGTGTAAATGAACGACAGCCAACGATGTCACATCCCCAAAGAGCGAAAGCTCGACGTACCCCCCTATAAGAACGCTCTTAATCTTATTCAATGCACCGTTACTACATTAAGTTAATAATTCAATTGGTGTCACCTTATGCGTGTTATCATTTACATTAACGGTAGTAGCGCTTACATTCGTTAAACCGCCTCTTAAATATAAAGCCTCTACGTCACTGACTGACTCATACTCTCCACTTGAAAAACATTTTCAAGTACATGAACCACCACAGTCAACCTTCTAACGAACGTAATTGGATTAGTTTAATATTTACACAAAATATCGGGCGACTTGGATGTTTTATATAAAACGGTTTGTACTTCAAACATTCTGTAAATCCGCATAATAATATACGAACACCGCTAATATAAATATTCATAAAAATAGATGCAGTTTACAATTGTAAAAGCTTTTCTTATTTAATGAAAATAAACACAATTTCTTTGTAATTGATTATTGAAAATATTCTCGAGATCATAAACAATTTCGAAAATATGAAATAATTATTGTTCCATTTCATCAGTAATCGCATAACTTTGTATATATATATATAAATTCCAAAATGATTACAAAGAATCGCATTATTCACAACGAAATCAGATTATGAGAAATGGTTTCTTATTTGATATATAGCGCAAGTTAAAAATTGCTTACATATTAAAATTATTTCTTGAGGAAATTGCAGTATTTAATTACATGTAATGCAGACCATCTTAACAACAGATCGATTATCTGTTTCATTCAAATAATACAATATATAAACATTTAAGAAGACCAATAAAATTGGCTTTTAACGTCTAATGTAATCACTAAGCAATTTGAAAAAAATCACTACAATCTCAAAGATGTTTATATCAATAAGAAATGCACTTCTATTTAATTGTATAACTAATTGATTTATTTTAATTCAATAAATAATCTGAGGCGAGATTTAATTGTCTCATATACTATCTATACATAGTATAAAACAAAGTCGCTCCCGAGTCTGTTCCTTAGATCTTTAAAATAGTTATTATAAAAAAATGAAAAACCGACTTCAAAATATATATAAATTCTTAAACAAAAAATGCACTAAAAAGTAACAAAATAATGGCGTATCCTTGCAGTATCTACAACTTACAAATTATTAAGGTGATACAATGTACAACTATTGTTATTTTTGGAGTTGGTGTCAGTCAAGAAAATGCGACTATATTGGTACTTAGCAAAAAACGAGAATACCTTATGAAAATTATTTTTCAAATGAACTTTTAAACAATATACTCGAACTGTAACAATATCTAGCAACCTTTTAACTACAAAATACCAATACCAACTAAACCTTTTTAAAATTTGTACAAATTACTATTAATATTTATTTTATTGACTGACACCAATTCCAAAAATAACAATAGTTGTACATTGTATCATCCTAATAATTTGTAAGTTGTAGATACTGCAAGGATACGCCATTATTTTGTTACTTTTTAGTGCATTTTTTGTTTAAGAATTTATATATATTTTGAAGTCGGTTTTTCATTTTTTTATAATAATTATTTATTTCTTGCGTTTTAGTGATCTGAAGTTTGATAACTGATTTTATTTTCTTGAAAATGGTTAACCTTCTAAACGCGCTGCTCATATGAGGCAGCGCCGTTTAATATTAAAAGTTACTACATCATCCCTTTTTGCCCTTACGGGTTGAAATTTTTTGCTTTTAAATGTAATAACAAAACTAAGTGGATTATTCTTTCCAACAAAAAAAAAAATTATCAAAACTCGGTTCAACGTCACTATTTCATCCCCTATTTTTATTCTTAAGGGGTGGATTTTTTTCTTCAAATTGAAATGTGAACACTTTAAAGGTACGTTGTGCGTAATAGAAATAAAATTATCAAAATCGGGTTAGCCAGAAAAAAATTATTATATTATTTCAACTCTAATTTTTAACCCCTTATGAGTAGAGTTTTTTTTTTAAAATGGATAGGAGATTAATTTAAGGTTGCGTTCTACAAATAAAAAAAGAATTATCAAAATCGAGCTATCCAGTAAGAAGTTAATATTTCATCCCTTAGTTTTCAACCCCTTAAAAGTTGAAGATTTCCCTCAAATTAAAACTGGACCCCACGAAAAGCACCAGCTTTCAAATTAAAAAAAGAATTATCAAAATCGAGCTATCCAATAAGAAGTTAATATTTCATCCCTTAGTTTTCAACCCTTTAGAAGTGAAAGATGTTCCTCAAATTAAAATCGGAACACACGAGAAGCAATAGCTTTCAAATAAAAACAGAATTATCAAAATCGAGCTATCCAATAAGAAGTTAGTATTTCATCCCTTAGTTTTCAACCCTTTAGAAGTGAACGATTTCCTTCAAATTAAAATTGAGCCACACGAAAAGAACTGGCTTTCAAATAAAAAAATAGTTTTCAAAATCGAGCCATCCAATAAGAAGTTAGAATTTCATCCCTTAGTTTTCAACCCCTTAGAAGTAAACGATTTCATTCAAACTAAAATGGTCCATTCGGAAAGCACCAGCTTTCAAATAAAAAAAGAATCATCAAATCGGTTCACCCAGTCTATAGTTCTGAGATAACAAACAAACAAAATGCAGTCGAATTGAGAACCTCCTTTTTTGTAAGTCGGTTAAAAATGTTAGGCGATTTCAGTACTCTAATTATTATTTATGTCAAAGAATATTGAATATTTTTTGATCGCTTGTATTTGGTCAGTTCCCAGTTTCGGAACAGTAGAGTGCGTCGAGTGCATTCGTCTCACTAGGTTTTAAACAAAAATTTCTAGGTTTAGCTAGGTTAGCTAGGAATTTTAACACTGAATTTCACACAATAATGACAGAGGACAAAAACACGTTATATACCAACTCATATTTTTATGTTAACTTGTTGGTACATTGGTGCATTAAAATCGTAGGCATCGCTTTTTCCTATGCTTTAAAATGCAATGCGTATCTGTAGTTGGAACTATCGATGCTACAAATAATGCCGCATTTTATGCTATATTGGATGCTTTGGATGTTTGGTTTCTAGAATAAGTAGGTAAAAGGAATTCCAAAGTTTCTTATTAATATAATAAAACCACCATATGGACCACCACTTCCCATTCCCTTCTTAACGCGAAATCACAAAAAATACGGATTTTTCGAATTAATCCGGTTAACGCCACTTGCCCATCTCGTCCGCCTATGCCAACATATGTTAATCATATATGCTGTACGCAAGCATTTACTGAAGCAACAATCCGACCGCAATTGCCAAAAGGTTTTTGTTTTTGCATGTTTCATCCGTAGCCCTTTAATGACTATCTAGAAAATTTTCTAGTTTTAATATTCAATACAAATAGTATATATATATATGCAGATTTAAAAAATGTCAAAAGAAAATTCAGCGAGAAATCAAAGAGAAAATTTTCTCAACTAATTTCAATATAAAAGAAAAATTTTTCATCTCAAATAATTCGTTGGAAAGCTCACAAATGTCAAAAAAGTTTGTACACGATATTCTTGTAGTTAATGATACCTTTATAAGTTCCTATAAAAATTTGATAATACTAATATTTAAAAAGTTTAAACGACTTAAACATTAATAAAAATATTTAACAAATTTCTTAAGAGATTCATCAAGTCAAGTAGTTGATTTTTTAAAAATATATTTTCGCTTGAAATTTTGATTTGTTAATTAAATAGCTTCTAACACCAATACTTATAACTAAAAATTGACATTTACATATTACTATTTGACTCCAGTTAAACTCGATTTAAAGTCAAATTAAACACAAGTAGCTTGAAAATCAAGTCAAATCAAGTTAGTGAGGAATTTAAAAACTTTCATTACTTTCATTGCTCGATTGTTTATGTTGTCTAGACAATTTATATTTTAATAATTTTTGCGTCTTAAAGATCAAATGTATGAATGTAATCATAATAATATTGAAATGGGGGCTGTAATATTATTTAATATTAACCGAATTTCGCCATAGGCGTTTTCATGTTAAACGTTTTCATTGTACCTTGAGTTTAAACTTACAATTTTGTTCCTAGAAAGTTAAAATTGAGACGGGAAATTATTAATATTATACCTACAATTAATTAATTTGATTTTAAAGCATAGGCACCTAGCACCTTTATTTTTATCACTGTTATCACTGAGGCTAATTAAAAATTAACATTACGAAGTTGAACGCTGCCAAATCATTATTTATAAATGCAACGAGATACAAAGAAACACTAAATCCCATAAATAATATACATAGGTTATAACTCGTTCTTTTACTAAAAGTATATTAGATTTGTATACGACATAAAATAAATAGTCCTCTTACAAAAAAAAAAAAAAAAATTGTTACTTTTTATTAAACAAAAACTTTTCAATACGCTGGAAAGGTTTTAATCGAAAACGTCAATCAGATTTAACAAAAATATTGAAAAGCCTTTTAGTGGTCGATACTAAAGGATGCTTAATTTCCAATACCTATACCCAATGCATTGTTATTTCAACATTTAGAATGTTTTGTGACTTTTTAAAAGCCAGTTTAGCGGTGGAAAAAAATAATCACAACAAAAGTGTTTCGTGTATTGTTTTAACTACCTTTTTAGAATTTATTTTTTTCTGTATTATAAAGCTTTTAAGAGAGTAAATTTTTAATATTTTTTCCGAGATAATTCACGAGCAAAAGTTATGACGCTTATTTTGTAAGTGTTAAACTTTCTTGAAAAATTTTATAGCGCGATTTATGAATTTATTATGAATGGAGATGGTTTATTTAATTTTTTTTTCTGTTCGATATTTTATCGAGAAATATGATGACGTTTATTAATTTATTTTAAGCAGATTGAGTGTTTATTTGTATTTATGCTCACATAAGTAACGTCCACGTGCTTAGAAAAAATAAATATATAAACATATATTGAAGGAGGATTAGGAGATAGATCAAAATAATGACAAACTAGCTAAAATTCACTGGGATGGTAAATTACGATTAGTTAATCCTAAATCAACTATCAATATTTTTTTTATTAACAAAACCATTCAAGTTATAACAATTTAAATAATGTGAATTTTAAATGGATTCTTACGAAGATTTGTTCACTCAATAGATTAAATGTATTTAAACTAATGTAAAATATCTGCTGCGACGCGTCACAGAATTTTCTTTAGTTCATTTACATGAAGAAAAACCTCTTTTGGTTAAAAGACTATTAATAAATCCAGCAGTCAGTTAAAAAAATTAGTAATCTTTTATACATAAAAATCTTCTGTGCGTGTGTTTGTAATTAAACTCCTCCTAAACGGCTGGACCGATTTTGATTAATTTTTTTTTGTGTGTTTAAGTGGATTCGAGAATGGTTTAGATTTACAATTAGATAATTTTTATTTTTTTTCGAGAATGGTTTCGATTAACCTAGATGTTTTTTTTAACTTTTTTTCCGGTAGGTAGCGCTGAGATTAGATTCAGAAAAATTTCCTATATATTCGCTACTTTTTGGTACATCAAAACTGTTCAGATTGTAACAACTTATTTTAAAAAAATTTGAAATTTTTGTATTTAAGTCGTGTGTACAGGACAACGTCTGTCGGGTAGGCTATTATGTATATAAACAGAACTATATGTATGTATATATATGGACTTTATGAGTTTAAAAACTCCCAACCTTTTACCCCAATACCCCCTTAATTTGAATTTTCTGAGAAAAAGTTTCAATTAAAAGTGGCAGGCTTTAATCTAATAACCGAAGCAAGCATACTTAGCATACTTTGGCATACTAATATTATAAATGTGAAAGTTTGTAAGAACGGATGTTTGTTGCTCTTTCACTCAAAAAGTACTGAATGGATCTGGATGAAATTTGGCATAGATATAGATTATAATCCGGTGTAACATATAGTATACTTTTTATCCAGAAAAAAAATGTACGGTTCCCGTAGGACAGATATTTTTGTGTTTTTTTACAGAGCAAAAGATAAACTTTCTTTTTTTACAATGCGGTTGTTTAGAGGTCAGAGAATGATAGAGATTACTTCTTATACTGGAATAATGAAAGGTTCCTATGGGATAGTAAAACAAGTATGTATTCTATAGCAACCGAGTATTTAAAAGCAGTTTCGTTAAAGTTCACAAAAAAGAGTCTTAACTCATTTTCCTTAAGAAGACTTGATCTACTTTTTCTCAGGAGAGATGTACTATTCCGTGAGATAGATATGTTTTTTGTTTATCACAGAGTTAAAGATTGATATGATTTTTGCAATGTGGTAGTTTGGGGGAGAATAATATAGCTTACTTTTAACTTTTAAGGCTAGAATAATGCATGGGCCCCATGGGGTGGCAAAACAATTACACCCTCCAGGAAACGTACATTTAAAAAATTTCGGTAAGGTTCGTGGAATAAAATTTTAACGCATTTTCCTCTAGAAGCGTGACCAATTTTACAAAACAACAAAAGAAATCTCTACAAAGTTGAAATTATGAAAAATATGAATTTCAATTTAACACCCAATAAAATTAATAATAAAATTTTTTTAAATATTTGAATTTTTTTATTGTTCATTGTCGAAGATATTAATTAGAGATAAACGTTTTAAAATAATAAACTAAAAATTTCAAAAAATTAACAATTATTTAACGGAACAAATTTTAATAAAATTTTGCTAAAAATCCTGTAAGAAAGCTACTAATCTTTTCTTTTAATGGAACATCCATTAATTAGATGAGGTGTTCAGGGGCTGGTGGGGTCGAGCCGAATCTAATCTAATCTTACTTTGGGGAAAGGGAAGGTCTCGCAAATATCACTTATTTTTGTTAAAAAAACACACGTTTTGAAAAATATCACATTAGATTGCGGGTTGGGGGAAAGGGTTATGCCAAATTTCATAGCATCTTACCAGAGGGGAGGGGGTGGGATTTTAAAAATAGCAAAAAACGTCTAACATCTCTTTCTTGAAAAGTATTTTAACGAATTTTGATGAACTTTCTTTGGATCTAAAGTCTGAAAGTACCTATATTTTTTTTCTGTCAAAATAGATTAATTTTTATATTTCGCTATGAAGGGAAACTTTTAATCAATCAGTTTAATTTAGATACACTCAGCGAAGCGAGCGGGTTTCAGCTATTTTAAAATACTTTATTATAGGTAAATAATATTTCTTTAGATCCTTGTTATTTTGAATTGATAGATATAGTTATAGAGTTAATGGATAGGGATTTTATATTCAATGCAATAAGAGTATCAGGTCGCGACGTTTCGCCATTATATTATCACTGATGCATGCTCAGCATTCTTGTCTTTCTGTAGCCTTGTATATAGGTACTAAGTATGTATTTTTTTTCTATGTTAAAAACATATTTGATGCTCACGATTGATTATAAATTATTATTTAATTATATAATATAAGTTATTATTCATAATAATCTATATTACTTTAATATAGAAATTAACATGGTTTCAAATGTTACCATTATTTAGAGATTCACCACTTGATTTTTAGGTTACTTGTTCTTTTGACCGAAAATTAAAGCAAATTCAAGTCAAATATTAGATAATATTCAAATGTCTTTAGTCCAGTAACTTTGACAGTTTTTCATTTACAAATCTCAAAATATGTCCAGCTACTTGTCTTGATGAATCCCTGCTATTACTAGAGGAAAGATAAAAATGTTGAAATTATAATGAAAATTTCTTTTGGCATCAGTCAGACAACTATCTTACTGATCAATTCTTTATATTTTGATCTGTAAATGAAATAACTTTCAAAATCAGTCCTTGCCTTAATCTATATAAATTAAATGATAGCTGTTTTCAAATGTTCGCTTTTAACTCAAAAACTACTGGATAGATTACGATCCATTTTTTTTTTGTTTTACTTCTAATATACTTGGTCCTTATCTAAAAAAAAGAATAAAAGTTTTAAAAAAATGTGAATTTTACAAGCAAAACACGTTAAACGGTGTATAATTCGTCGCTTTGATAGAGTGGGACAAACGATGTAATGCGTAGGGACTGGAGAGAATATGTTTCTCCTTCCATTGCCTACTGATTATTTTATATTTGAGTGTAGACTTAAAGCAGCTCAGCGAAATATTAGATTAATAAAGATTTTTTTAATTCTATTTTCTATTTGTTTAGCAGTTTTTTTTTATTCCTCTTTTTTATTTTATATTTTTTACATTTCTTATATTTTACTGTAAATACAGATTCAAAATACATTTTTAAGTTACAACCGTTACAATAATCAAATTACATTTCAACACTCCCTTTTATTATTGCATATATTTTTTAACCAGGAAGTGTTATCTAAGTTAGCGGGAAACATTTTTTTATTTTATTTAAACTATATGCCAAAAATTGCTTCCTCAGAATCCGCAATTTCTCCAAGTGTATAGTTATTAATTGATTAATAATTAATTATTCAAAAGTTTACAAACTAAAAAGTAAAATTGCTGTAAAATACGAAAAAAATCACTTTTTTAAATTGTTTTTGAATTGCTCTTTAAATGCTCTTTCCGGATCCACAACTACTCCAGGTGTATAGTTAATAGTTTATTAATAATTACATTTTTTTTAAATCTCAAGAATTGAAATCGCTATAAAACCCAAAATAATTTTTAATTGAAATTTTTGCTTTTTAAGCTCTATCTGCTCTTTTCATTACGCAAATGATTTATCAAATTTTTGCAATATTTTTAATAATTAATTATTTTTAACTATTTATACAAGGATTGTTGTACTATGACGTCGTCAACTGCCATTAGATCTTATAAATATGAAGAGTTTAAAAACTGAATTACGAATTAACTATACACCTGGAGCAATTGCGGATCCGGAAAGAGTATTTATGGAATAATTTTTTGAAAAAGAAAAATTAAAGACAGTGATTTTTTTGGATTATATAGATATTTTTATTTTTGAATTTATAAAATTTTTAAAAAATTAATTATGATTAACTAATAAATATACACTTGGAGCAATAGAGGATTTTGAAGAAGCAATTTTTTGGCATATAGTTGAAAATGTTCAACGCTAAGTTCTTTCCGGTTATTTTTAATTGCATTTTTAAATGTTTTCCCTCTGTAAATTAAATATGTTCTTATCATAATAACCTACGCAGACGACGTCGCGGGTATCAGCTAGTTAGACATATAAATATTAATATTTGACTTGAATTGGCCCTAATTTTCGGTCTTAGGAACAAGTAACTTGAAAATCAAGTGGTAAATCTCTTAGTAATGGTAACTTTTGAAACCATCTCAATTTCTAAATTAACATACTCAAAATGATATATAAAGGATTTTAAGCAAATCTGAGTTCCGTGCTTTTGGGGTGGTATTGCAAGAGGTGCCTACAGGCCTCAAATTCCTGAATTCTGTTCTGTTTACATGACAGTGAAAGATGTGGACATTGATGAAATTTCATCATTCATTATCGTTTGTCGTTTCTAACACTGAACAATGCAACTTGTAAATGTTTTTGTCCTGTGTTAAAGCCACTGAAATAACGCTTAGGAAATGAGTTTCAGTGCTCAACAAAATGTTTAATACGATTTGGAATTTAGATTTATTAATAGGCTTTTACGGCACTGGTAAATTATAATGAACGACCGTTTAATGGTGTAAGAGGTTGACTTTAAATAATAACCTTAATAAAACACGATGAAGAAGAAATAAAAGGGAGCTGATTAAACATATAGATCCTAAAAGGATATTAGCCTGGACTCTAAATAAGATAATATGAAAGGTTTGTTAATCAAGCAATTTAATGCTGATGTTGATTAATACTGATGTGTTTAATTAAGTGCCCTTAGTAAAATGGCGAAATAATCGCTTCCTCTTAAAAATACAAGGCTGTTGGGGGGCTGGGCTTGGGGTACATATTCTAGTCTGAAAATTTGTTTTGACCTTAAAGAATAAGCGTCTAAGAAAATTTTTGGAAATTCGAATTTTTTTCGGAGTTATAGTTATTTTTGTGATGCGTCTAAATGGCAACTAAACGAGTTTGACATGATAATTACGGTCAAGTAACTTGAAAATTAAGTCAAGTAGTGAATCCCTTTACGAAATAAATAAAATGAGTGTATTGATTGATATAGTTGGAGGGGCAATGGATCGGGATTAACAACGAAAGTATCAGGTCGCGACGTTTCCCCATATATTATAGCTTCATTCGGCTCTCTGATGCATGCTCAGCATTGTTGTTTTTCTCTAGCCTTATATATACCAATTATATATAATTTTTTCTATAATATATGGCTAAACGTCGCGACCTGATACTCTCGTTGTTAATCCCGATTTATTGCCCCTCTAACTATAACTATCAAAACAAAATAACAAGGATCTGAAGAAATATTAATTGAAATAAATGTCTTAAACTTCTAGTTCTTTCTTCAAAGAATCATTATTTAAACAAAAAACTCATGGAACCCATTCTACCCACAGTTCCTTTCATTAAGGATGTAATGTAATTGTTATGGCATGACCTCAAAAATGTTCTTTGAAAAAGCAAGTTTTGATTATTTGCTTACGCCCTCAATTACCAGCAGCCCATATAAATAAAGAAATAAAAAACTAAAGAAACCGTAAGGGTCAGGTAAAAACATAAAAATAAATTTTCACATTTTCTTTTTCCCATATATTGGAATGGTATAAATTTCATATTTCAATACTTTTTTTTTTACTTTTCCTTTTCTCTTTGCACACACGAAAGGATATCATTTATCATCGCCTGTAGAATTTATTAAAGTTTTCTACGTCTAAAAACGTTATCTAGAGAATTGTATTAATTCCCACACACAAATTTTTTTTTTCCTTTTTTAAAAAACCAAATTTAAGCAAAACTATCAATTTGTGATATGAATGATTTTCATTATTGATAGATATAGCTAGAGGGGCAATGGATCGGGATTAACAATGAATGCAACCAGAGCATCAGGTCGTGACGTTTCGCCTTATATTTTAGCTTTATCAGGCTCTCTGATGCACCTGTTCATTGAGGTCCTCCATTGAGGTTGTTATATGATGACAACAATTTTCATAAGAATGCTGAGCATGCATCAGAGGGCCTGATGAAGCTATAATATATGGCAAAACGTCGCGACCTGATACTCTTGTTGCATTCATTATAAATCCCGATCCATTTCCCCCCTAATTATATTTATTAACTAGCTGATACCCGCAACGTCGTTTGTGTAGGTTATTATGTTAAGAACATATTTAATTTACAGAGGAAAAACGTTTAAAAAATTGAAAGCAAAAATATATTTAAAATAACCGGAAAGAACTTAGTGTAGACCATTTTTAACTATATGCCAAAAAATTGCTCCTTCAGAATCTGCTATTGTTCCAAGTGAATAGTTATTAATTAATCATTAATATTTCAAAAATTTGTTAATTCAAAAATACAAAATTGCTATAAAGTCCAAAATAATCACTATTTTTAATTTTTTTTTCAAAAAATTGTTCCTTAAATGCTCTTTCCGGATCCGCAATTGCTCCAGGTGTATAGTTAATTAGTAATTCAATGTTTAAACTATTCATGTTTATAAGATCCAATGGCAGTTGATGACGTCATAGTACAACAACACATGTACAAATATTAAAAATAATTAGTTATTAAAAATATGGCAACAATTTGATCAATTCTTTTTTCGTGTTTTAAGTCGCTTTAACAGCTTAGGTCATAACACGACTGTCTAAACACAGAAAATTTCTGTTGGTCAATTTTAATCTTAGGTCTATGTTCTTAAGTCTAGGATTCAACGGGAATCGAACCCAGAACCACTTGACGCATGAAGTGGAGAGAACTACTGCTCTAGCCACTGCGCCAATAGGTGGCTCTTGATCAATTATTTGCGTAATGAAAAGCGCAAATATAGAGCTTCAAAAAAAAAAAAAAACAAAAATTTAAATTTAAATTTATTTTGGGTTTTATAACAATTTTAATTCTTGAGTTTGAAAATGTTTTAAAAATTTAATTATTAATTAACTATTTACTATACACCTGGAGCAATTGCGGATCCGGAAAGAGCATTTAAGGAGAAATTAAAAAAAATTTAAATAATTGACTTATTTGTATTTTACAGCAATTTACATTTTAGTTTGTAAACTTTTGAAAAATTAATTATTAATCAATTAATAACTATACACTTGGAGAAATTGCGGATTCTGAGGAAGCAAATTTTGGCATATAGTTTAAATAAAAAAAAAATGTTTTTCGCTAACTTAGGTAACTCTTTCTGGTTAAAAAATATATGCAATAATAAAAGGGAGTGTTGAAATAATCAGTAGGCAGTGGAAGGAGAAACATCCTCCGTCCAGCCCATGCGCATTACATCGTTAGCCCCACTCTATCAAAGCAACGAAAAATGCCCCCTTAACGCGTTTTGCTTGTAAAAATCGCAATTTTTAGAACTTTAATTACTTTATTTTTAATTAAGATATCGTGATAAATCTTTTTTTAGATATGGACCAAGTATATAAGAAGAGAAACAAAAAAAAAGTTGATCGAAATCTTTCCAGTTGTTTTTGAATTAAAAGCGAACATTGGAAAACAGCTATCATTTTATTTATATATGTTAGATACAAAATAACAAGACTCTGAAGAAATATTAATTATAAATTTTATTATGACGAACAAATTTATTTCATCACCTTTTTTTTTCATGCAAGTGAACATTTACATCGCTGACAAATTATTTATTATTTCCATTGTTTACATGTTAAATAAAAATTTATATGTAATATTTTTAAAATGGGAAAAAATACACGAGACAACAAGCAGATCGATTTCCTTTCAACCCCAATATACCATTGAACACAGCATCATCATCCCTCATTCTACCAACAAGTCAACCAACTGTTTCACTCAATTACGAAATATCTAAATGAAACTTGTTCCGCAGTAACTGGAAGCAACAGTTATGCGCTAGGAAGCAAAAACAAACGCCTCGTCAACCCACAACCGCCCCCCAACCCTTAACTATCATCATAGGAAACTTTCGAGTCGCCACCACTTCATAATAACAATAAAAATTCAATAACTCTTTAAAAAGTATTCTTCTATTATTTAAAAATTAATTTAATAATTCCAACTTTTCCAAGCGCATCGCCTCTCCCATTTTCCATATAGGAAAACTTTATCCACGTATAATTAAAACCATTGAGATTTATCTGCATTTAATTGAATGGGTTATGATGCTTTAGAGAATAAATGAATAAATAATACATCGATGGCTCGAAGCCAATAAACAATGGTCTCAATAAATACTGTGGTTACGTTATAGCGAGGAAATTTATGAGCTATATAAAATATCTCAAGAAATTATACGTAGATAATAATAGTAATAATAGTAGTAAATAAATGTATGTAATATATAAGAAATAATAAAAATATTGTATATAGACATAATTTTGTTCATGGGCCACATAACGTTCGCGCTACGTTAACGTTAGTGCCTTCCGTTGTAAGTTGTGAAGTGCTAACTGCTGTATATCACAAAACCGAAAAAGCTATTGGATGAAAAAGCTCCTTGATTCCTTCTTTTTCTTGCTTGATATATGTATATGTATAAGGAATGGAAACATACATCCTAACCGACATTACATCACAACAATTTTATTTTTCTATACGTCGTTACATATAAATGTGTATATAAAATAAATAACAAAGAATGTTCTCTGTTACCCTTTTTTCATTGTTAACACTTCAAAAATTTTATTAGTTTTTTTTTTATACCTACAAATATTGTACTATTTTTAAAGAAAAATCTTGCTGAAGAAAATATAAATTTATAAATTGTTTTAGGGTTATTATATTTATAACTTTGAATATTGTAACGTAAATTTTCGATTTTTCATATATATGTTAGTATGAGGAGATAAGAGGTTCGTTCCAAGCGACGATCCACCACGTCCATGTCCGAACATATTCGTGTACGAGCACTTAAAAATTGTTCTTCACTGTTTTGGCGGTGCTTATGCATTGCCTTCAGCGGGTGAGTTTGTAACTCAAGCGAACGTATCACTTCATGATGGTCGATGATCTAAACACATGCTAACCGATTCTCGTTTTACGGCACCGTTTAGGACTTAGGTCAACCCTCAGCCTAAGCTGAAATAGGTCTTCACTCACTCGTGTCTGCTCTTGTCAATGTTGGTCAATGTTTGTGCATCGCCATAGCAGGATGATTGGAACAAACCTAAGACTTCATCATTTATCTTCAGTCCATTCAAAGAACTCTTTTTAATGGTAATGAGAATTAAATCGCATCGGGTCATATCTTAACTATTGGGTTGTTCGATACTTAATGTGGTTTTTTTTCCATATTTTACAAAGATAATTTATTAATATTAACAATAAAAATTAATCAATGATTCTGAGCGTTACTTCAGAGTAAAATATCAGGATAAGTTCTCAGAACTGTAATCTATTAGCGCTGACGTTACTCGGGCTAGTTGTCTACCTTCTATACACCAGAGATATTCCACAGACAAAAGCAGTTGGCATGGCAACTTTTGCAGACGATATCAGTAGACTGTAGAGGAGTCAACGGGTGCCTAGCTGAGGACTTTAAACAAGGTAGGCCGCTGGACATTACACACCTACACCTAATACTTGGGACTAACGCTTGACACTAAATTGCCTTGGAAGGAACGCGTGAAGGCCACGAAGCGGGAACTTGAAATGAAGTACAAAGAATGCACAGGCTGGTTGGGACACAAGCAGAACTGAGCACACACAATAAAGTCCTACTTGATAAATAAATTTTAAAACCCCATTTGAACATACGGTATCCAGCGTTGGGGCTATGCAAAGCCCACGAACAGGAAAATGATCCAAACATTTCAAAATAAAGTGCACCCATTGTCAATGCACCCTGGTATATTAGGAACTCTGACGTACACAGAGATTTAAATATCAAAACAATTGAAGAAGAAATTAAGAAAAATGCGGGAAAGCACCTGCAGCGTCTTCGAGTACCTACATCCGAACCTTGGGTTCCAGAAAATGCTGATTGAGCCTGACCCTCCTAGTCGGCTCAAGAGAATAAAGCCAGCTAATTTGATGTAGCTGTGCATCTTATTTTATATAGAAACAGCCACTTTTTCCTATCACAAATTTTAATCAGAAAGACAAGTTGCTAAATGTGCCAGGCTCAAGTGCAACAAACTGATTTAAACAAAAGGTTTTATTAACCATTCTGTTGGATGTCTTTTGGCTATCTTTCGGTAAGTTAAAAAATTCCACGTTCCAAGAAACTTTTATTGTTAGAAGCGAAGAACTATAATAGCGTGATGTTCCGTCAGAATAACGCCAGACCCCATACCTCATTGATAACCCGTCAAAACTTAACAGAGCTCAATTGGGAACTAATCCACATCCACCCTACATTTCTGACTTAGCACCATCAAATTACCATTTGTTTTGCTCCCTTCAAAACCATTTGAATGGTAACGCTTTCGATTCCGGTCAGGTTGTTAAAAATGGATTGGACCAGTTCTTCACTTCTAGAGGGGTATTTCCAAAGTTCTGGGAATTGTGCGCTATAATTAAATTACGCAGAACTTATAGGCAATGTTATTGGTCCCAGATAAGTCTAAACATGTTTATGCAGGTATCTAAGTAGTACAGCCCTCTGTATATTCTTTAGTCTGATTTACGTGTTCGAACGATATAGACGCGTTTTGAGAGCTTATTTAACGTAAGGAGTGTTTGTTAAATCTGCAGAACCAAAAGTACTGTTTATCGGTGGATCGATCGTTTTAAAAGTAGTAGAACATCATTAGAAGACGAGCCACGAAGTGGTCGACCAAGCACTTCAGTAAATGAAAGAAACATTACTACCGTGGATGATCTACTGAAAGAGGACAGGCGAATGACTGTTCGTCAAGTTCATGTACACTTGCACGGAAAAAAATGTGTTGTATATTTAACAACATTCCTTGTTAAATTTACTACATTAACTAGTATTGTATAGGATGACACGACTTGTGGTAACGTTTACCAGTTAAGTGTAATTAAAAAACTGTAGTATTATTTACAACACGAACTAGTAAAAATGTAGTTGAATTTTTGACCCTTGCATGTATTTGTCAATATTATTGGTTATGTTGTACGCGCCGCATGCGCAAACGCCAAAATTTGTTAATTGTACAACACTCAGCAGTTGTAACAGCTACATATATTTACTACACTATGGTAGTTAAAAATACTATACGTTAGAGCTGAATACAACACAGTGTGTTATCTAATGTTACATTTGTGGTTATAGTGAACACAAAGTGCAGTAAAAATATTACTAGTTCAGTGTTGTAAATTTTACACCACTATTTTTCTTTCGTGTGGGAATTAGTACACAGCAAATTCATGAAATTACATTAGTGTTTAGGCGTAAGCAAGGTTTCAGCACGCTGGGTACCAAGGCTGTTAGGACCCGAACACTCATACCGCAATAAGAACGAAGAAAGTTTTAAATTATGTGCAATGAGAATTGTTTCCGCATTCGCCTTTTATACAACAAACTGTTTATGCTTGTCAATGATTGTTTACTGATAACTGACGTCACCAAGCTCTGATTGGCGTTTAGTATCACGTGACAAATGACTAAATATTAAGGGATTTGTTTTATTAATTTAATAAATAAATATTATAAAAAAATGAAAAACCGACTTCAAAATATATAAAAATTCTTAAACAAAAAATGCACTAAAAAGTAACAAAATAATGGCGTATCCTTGCAGTATCTACAACTTACAAATTATTAGGATGATACAATGTACAAGTATTGTTATTTTTGGAGTTGGTGTCAGCCAAGGTCATACGACTATATTGGTACTTAGCAAAAAACGAGAATACCTTATGAAAATTATTTTTCAAATGAACTTTTAAACAATATACTCAAACTGTAACAATATCTAGCGACCTTTAAACTCCAAATACCAATACCAACTAAACCTTTTTAAAATTTTTACAAATTACTATTAATATTTATTTTATTGACTGACACCAACTCCAAAAATAACAATAGTTGTACATTGTATCATCCTAATAATTTGTAAGTTGTAGATACTGCAAGGATACGCCATTATTTTGTTACTTTTTAGTGCATTTTTGTTTAAGAATTTTTATATATTTTGAAGTCGGTTTTTCATTTTTTTATAATATTTATTTATTTCTCGCGTTTTAGTGGTCTGAAGTTTGATAACTGATTTTATTTTCTTAAGGTTCTCATTTTTTTAAATGGTTAATCTTCCAAACGCGCTGCTCATATGAGGCAGCACCGTTTAATATTAAAAGTTACATCATCCCTTTTTGCTCTTAAGGGTTGAAATTTTTTGCTTTTAAATGTAATAACAAAACTAAGTAGATTATTCTTTCCAACAGAAAAAAAATTATCAAAATTCGGTTAAATGTCACTATTTCATCCCCTATTTTCATCCTTAAGGGGTTGATTTTTTTCTTCAAATTGAAATGTGAACAATTTAAAGGTACGTTCTACGTAATAGAAACAAAATTATCAAAATTGGGTTAGCCAGAAAAAATTATAATATTATTTCATCTCTAATTTTTAACCCCTTATGAGTGGAGTTTTTTTTTAAATGGATAGGAGATTAATTTAAGGTTGTGTTCTACAAATAAAAAAAGAATTATCAAAATCGAGCTATCCAGTAAGAAGTTAATATTTCATCCCTTAGTTTTCAACCCCTTAGAAGTAGAAGATTTCCCTCAAATTAAAACTGGACCCCACGAAAAGCACCAGCTTTCAAATAAAAAAAGAATTATCGAAATCGAGCTCTCCAATAAGAAGTTAGTATTTCATCCCTTAGTTTTCAACCCCTTAGAAGTAGAAGATTTCCCTCAAATTAAAACTGGACCCCACGAAAAGCACCAGCTTTCAAATAAAAAAAGAATTATTAAAATCGAGCTATCCAATAGAAAGTTAATACTTCATCCCTTAGTTTTCAACCCTTTAGAAGTAAAAAATGTTCCTCAAATTAAAATGAGAACACACGAGAAGCACTAGCTTTCAAATAAAAAAAGAATTATCGAAATCGAGCTATCCAAAAAGAAGTTAGTATTTCATCCCTTAGTTTTCAACCCCTTAGAAGTAAACGATTTCCTTCAAATTAAAATTGAGCCACACGAAAAGCAATGGCTTTCAAATAAAAAAATAATTTTCAAAATCGAGCCATCCAATAAGAAGTCAGTATTTCATCCCTTAGTTTTCAACCCCTTAGAAGTGAACGATTTCCTTCAAATTAAAATGGGACCATTCGGGAAGCATCAGCTTTCAAATAAAAAAAGAATCATCAAAATCGCTTCACCCAGTCGGAAATGCTGAGGTAACAAACATAAAAAAAAAAAAATACAGTCGAATTGACAACCTCCTCCTTTTTTTGAAGTCGGTTAAAAACAATAACTTTCAATATTATTTCAATAAACGTGATTTTCATAATTCTGTCACATAAATCTACCTACTTAATAATGAATTTTTTAAGTTCTTTCTTACTATCATGCACCCTATTTTCTTAATTGTCAAAAAAAAATTTTGAAAATATTTTTGGTTGAAAACCATGAAATTCAAGCCTCGAAATGGCCTAATTGAAACAGTTGGTTCTTTTTCGCCAAGATAATATAATTAGACAGGGGAAATCAATTTAATCTTTATCACTGCGAGACATTTGAGATTACAGGGGATACTTTTTCCAACAACAATAAAAAGTTAACCCTTGTCAAAATCTCCCCGTTTTCTCATCGTGATATTTTTCTGAATGACACAACATATTTTACTAGTTGGAACTGGAAACTTTTCATTTCAAATTTGTGATTGGAGGGTGTTTTATTTGTACTTAATTAGAAAGTTAAATTTTATAATTTTCTCCATATTATACGTGTGTGTGTGTGTGTGTGTGTGTGTGTGCGACTATTATAAACATGAAAGTTGCGATTCAAACTTTGTCTGTTAATTGAAAATAAATTAAATATATCCTCGACTTCATCTATATTATTGTATGAAATGGTTAAGATAATTTCCAAGTCATATTTATATTATGAGTGGAAATTTTATTTCGTTCGACTAATTTAAAATTTATAATTACAAGTCATACAACTTTTCATTCTATTAGAAATTAATTAACTTTTTTTTTTACTTTCTGCAGCATTAAAAAAATATTACTAGTTTATTACTTAAATCCAAGAAACTTTAATTGTTAGCTATCATTTTAGATATACATATATCTTACATTGGATATATCTACTTAATTTCACATATTAACTAGTTTAGAATGTTGATATTATGTTCTAGTGGTTAGTGACTGTGACTAATTAAAGAAATCTTTTATTACATTTATAAAACTGTAGACATAAACGTTAAGAGCTTTTTAGTGACTTCACTTAAGCATATATAATAAAATAAATCAGAGAAAATTAAGACGTCTATCTGATCAAGACTTAATTAACTGTTGGTTAAAATAACTGCTCAAAATTACTTTAGTCAATACACATAGTTAAATCAATAAAGCACCAAAATTAAAGTTTTTTAGTCCTCAAGAACCGGTTCGATTTTTATTATTTTTTTTTTGAAGTTATACTTCTTCAGACGCGTTATGAAAAAAATTTTGAGAGTGAAATTTTTAGATAGGCGGCCATCTTGAGACAAAAATTAACAAAATGAAGTTGGCCGCAAAACCACTCGGTTTCTTGTCGCGCGTAATTTGAATTTTTGTTTTATTTATTTATTTATTTTTATATTTAAATTAAAAATAATTATATATACAAATGACACATATTATTAAAAAATAAGTTATTACTTTTCTCGAATTTTGCAGTAGCTGTTATACTACTTGGAGTTTAGTGATGAAAATGACGTTTGCATTTCATGCATATTCTTAGTTATCACGAAATCTGGGATTCGGAAGTGATTCAGCCATCTTAGAATAATAATTTAGTAAAACAAGATAAGAATAAGATTAAGACATTTACTTTAAAAAGTAGCTACTTACTTTATTTGGCAAATTCTTTGGAGCTTCGTTTTTATGGCATGCATGAATTGTTAACCAGAAAAATTATCCTGACAAATTTTATAAACGTCTTGCAGCTTTCTTTGGATATAATTTATTGATACAAATTAAAATATTATTCTCTTAATTTTATTTTTAATAATTATATCTTTAAATATATATATTATTATTATTATTAAATATTAATTTACAATTTTTTAAAATTGATTATCTGAATGCAATTAATAGAAACTAATTTTTAATGATGCCAAAGAAGTATAACTTCTCACGCGCGTACATAAGTACACGCAACCATTTTTTTTGTAATATATATGGACGCATCAACTACTATGGTAATTAGCGGCCGTGGAACCCAAAAACGCATAAAATCTTGGGCTTTCATTGGGATTCGAACCCAGGACCACTGGCGTATAGGGCAACTATCTAGTCAGCCACGTCACTAAGTGGCCTTAATGTTGTTTAAATTGTAAAAAGTTAAAATTTAAAAAGGTATTCGAGTCTAGAAATTTGGAAAAATTGATTTTTTTTTCTTTCATATTTACAAAGCTTAATTATCACGACATCTTCATTAAAAACAAAGTACTTAAAGTTTTAAAAAATTCGAATTCTTCTAGCAAAACGCGTTAAGCGGTGCATTTTTCGTCGCTTTGATAGAGTGGGACAAACGGTGTAATGCGCATGGGTTGGAGAGAGGATGTTTGTCCTTCCACTGCCTACTGATTATTTCATATTTGAGTGTAGACTTAATGCAGCTCAGCGAAATATTAGATTAATAAAGATTTTTGAATTCTATTTTCTATTAATTTACTAAACAGTTTTTAAAATATTTTTTGTAGCTTTTTTTTTAAATTCTCTTTTAGCATTTTTTATATTTTACTGTCAATAAAGATTCAATATATATTTTTAAGTTCCAACCGTTACAATTATCAAATTACATTCCAACACTCCCTTTTGTTATTGCATACATTTTTTAATCAGAAAGAGTTAAGTTAACGAGAAACATTTTTTTTTTTAATTAAACTATATGCTAAAAAATTGCTCCCTCAAAATCCGCAATTTCTCCAAGTGTATAGTTATTATTGATTAATAATTAATTTTTCCAAAAATTTGCAAACTAAAAATTAAAATTGGCGTAAAATACAAAAAAATCACTTTAATTTATTTTTTTTAAATTGCTCCTTAAATGCTCTTTCCGGATCCGCAATTGCTCTAGGTGTATAGTTAGTAGTTAATTAATAGTTTTTTTTTTAATTTTCAATCTCAAGAATTAAAATCGCTATAAAACCCAAAATATGTTTTATTTTTGTTTTTTTTAAGCTCTCTATCTGGTATTTTCATTACGCAAATAACTAATCAAATTTTTGCAATATTTTTAATAATTAATTAATTTTAACTATTTATACATGTATTGTTGTATTATGACGTCATCAATTACAGTTGGATCTTATAAACATGAATAGTTTAAAAATTGAATTACGAATTAACTATACATCTGGAGCAATTGCGGATTCGGAAAGAGCATTTAAGGATGAATTTTTTGAAAAAATGTGATTATTTTCGAGTAAGTAATTAATTATTAATTAACTAATAATTATACACTTGCAGCAATAGCGGATTCTAAAGTAGCAATTTAGGAGCAATTTTTTGGCATTTAGTTAAAAATGTTCTACGCTAAATTCTACCCGGTTATTTTTAATATTTTTAAAGATGTTTTTCTTCTGTAAATTAAATATGTTCTTAACATAATAACCTACGCAAACGACGTCGCGGGTATCAGCTAGTATTTAATAAAACGTTCGCTTGAACGTAGTTCAGCATAGGGTTTGTATGTAAAATATAAAAATTTTAAATGCTCATATTTCACAATTGAGTTCCGCAAGGACTATTTTTAAAAAAAATTCATATATAAGACACTTCAGAAAATTTCAGCAGAATTTTAAGAAAACATTTTTTTCATGGAACATCCTTAAATCGTGTAAGGAAGGCTTCCAATAAAATAAAAATGGGGACTTACACTATAACTTATCACAAACCAGGTTTTTATCTTTCATAGATTTGATACTTTCTCTTTAAATATTTTTTTTTTTCAATTGACAAAATCCCGTTTAAATATTGGATAAAACAATTAAAAATATCACCATCTATGCAAATGTATTCAAAACGATTTATTTTATAAACCTTCCGAACGGTTTCTATTCCATTTTTAACCGACTTCAAAAAAAGGAGGAGGTTCTCAATTCGACTGTATGTTTTTTTTTTTTTTTTTTTTTTTTTTTTTTTTATGTTTGTTACCTCAGCATTTCCGACTGGGTGAAGCGATTTTGATGATTCTTTTTTTATTTGAAAGCTGGTGCTTCCCGAATGGTCCCATTTTAGTTTGAAGGAAATCGTTCACTTCTAAAGGGTTGAAAACAAAGGGATGAAATACTAACTGCTTAGTGGATAGCTCGATTTCGATAATTCTTTTTTTATTTGAAAGCCAGTGCTTTTCGTGTGGCTCAATTTTAATTTGAAGGAAATCGTTCACTTCTAAAGGGTTGAAAACTAAGGGATGAAATACTAACTTCTTATTGGATAGCTCGATTTCGATAATTCTTTTTTTATTTGAAAGCTAGTGCTTCTCGTGTGTTCCCATTTTAATTTGAAGGAAATCGTTCACTTCTAAAGGGTTGAAAACTAAGGGATGAAATACTAACTGTTTAGTGGATAGCTCGATTTTGATAATTATTTTTTTATTTGAAAGCCAGTGCTTTTCGTGTGGCTCAATTTTAATTTGAAGAAAATCGTTCACTTCTAAAGGGTTGAAAACTAAGGGATTAAATATTAACTTCTTATTGGATAGCTCGATTTTGATAATTCTTTTTTTATTTGAAAGCTGGTGCTTTTCGTGGGTTCCAGTTTTAATTTGAGGGAAATCTTCAACTTCTAAGGGGTTGAAAACTAAGGGATGAAATATTAACTTCTTACTGGATAGCTTGATTTTGATAATTTTTTTTTGTTTGTAGAACACAACCTTAAATTAATCTCCTATCCATTTAAAAAAAAAACTCCACTCATAAGGGGTTAAAAATTAGAGATGAAATAATATTATAATTTTTTTCTGGCTAACCCGATTTTGATAATTTTATTTCTATTACGTACAACGTACCTTTAAATTGTTCACATTTCAATTTGAAGAAAAAAATCCACCTCTTAAGGATGAAAATAGGGGATGAAATAGTGACATTTAACTGAATTTTGATAATTTTTTTTCTGTTGGAAAGAATAATTCACTTCGTTTTGTTATTACATTTAAAAGCAAAAAATTTCAACCCTTAAGGGCAAAAAGGGATGATGTAGTAACTTTTAATATTAAACGGCGCTGCCTCATATGAGCAGCGCGTTTGGAAGGTTAACCATTTTCAAGAAAATAAAATCAGTTATCAAACTTTAGATCACTAAAACGCGAGAAATAAATAAATATTATAAAAAAATGAAAAACCGACTTCAAAATATATAAAAATTCTTAAACAAAAAATGCACTAAAAAGTAACAAAATAATGGCGTATCCTTGCAGTATCTACAACTTACAAATTATTAGGATGATACAATGTACAACTATTGTTATTTTTGGAGTTGGTGTCAGTCAATAAAATAAATATTAATAGTAATTTGTAAAAATTTTAAAAAGGTTTAGTTGGTATTGGTATTTTGTAGTTTAAAGGTCGCTAGATGTTGTTACAGTTCGAGTATATTGTTTAAAAGTTCATTTGAAAAATAATTTTCATAAGGTATTCTCGTTTTTTGATAAATACCAATATAATCGTATTTCCTTGGCTGACACCAACTCCAAAAATAACAATAGTTGTACATTGTATCATCCTAATAATTTGTAAGTTGTAGATACTGCAAGGATACGCCATTATTTTGTTACTTTTTAGTGCATTTTTTGTTTAAGAATTTTTATATATTTTGAAGTCGGTTTTTCATTTTTTTATAATATTTATTTATTTCGATCCCATTAATAATAAATATATCTCAGCGACATTATCAGCGAATCCACACTAGAGGTATTCTATTTCACGTCCCAAAAAGTATAAATATTTTATTCAAATAGACACTAAATTAAATCAGAAAGCATAAATCTGCAGTTCACCGCGTAACAACCACAATATGAAAGCCTATAGGTATTCGGGGCATATGTTCATAAATAACGAAAATGGAAAAGTTTTCTCTAAATGATTCATGGTTAAGTGATTCCAGGTCTATAAATCGATAGGAGACTGAAATTATTTACATATTTTATATTTATAAATGGCAAGGGATGAATCTAATGAAGGAAATCCATTAAAACATATTTTTATGTATATGTAGATACACCCCCCGTTCATTTGATTATAGCCACCTGAATATTTTTGAATTTCTCAGTAAATAATAATCCAATAATATTTCGTTATTTTTTTTAACTAATGTTACTTTCACCTTTCCATTGCCTGCTAACAAGGATTAAAAATCACAATAAATAAAGGGGGGAGACTTAATTTTTATGTTTTTCGTGTTTTGCAAGTCGGTCATTTAATTATAGCCACTAGATTATTAGAAGTGTTCAAGACGACTAGGCTCAAAAAAAAAAGTAAATTGTTTTAATTATTGTGTGAGGATAGTTATTCTTTAATTTGCGACAATTATTATTTTGTTTGGATCGCTATGGGACGTAAACAGACTCTGACTGAAAAAAAAGGGTCAAATAAATGCATGGTATTCCGAACATGTTCCAAACCGTGAAATCGGTAAAAGAATTTGAAGACACCATTCATCAATAGCAGCTTTTATAAAAAACCCAGAAAATTATGGAAAAAATTGAAAAGGGCGCATTCCAACTGCCTTAACCAGGCGGCAACGACTCGCGATTTTACGCGAAGCGTCGAATTCGATGACAACTGCGGCTGCTATTCGTGCAAAATTATGTGTTTCTGCCAGTATACGAACAGTGAGACGGATAATACATAAATAAATATTATAAAAAAATGAAAAACCGATTTCAAAATAAATAAAAATTATTAAACAAAAAATGCACTAAAAAGTAACAAAATAATGGCGTATCCTTGCAGTATCTACAACTTACAAATTATTAGGATGATACAATGTACAACTATTGTTATTTTTGGAGTTGGTGTCAGCCAAGAAAATGCGACTATATTGGTACTTAGCAAAAAACGAGAATACCTTATGAAAATTATTTTTCAAATAAACTTTTAAACAATATACTCGAACTGTAACAATATCTAGCGACCTTTAAACTACAAAATACCAATACCAACTAAACCTTCTTACAAATTTTACAAATTACTATTAATATTTATTTTCTTGACTGACACCAACTCCAAAAATAACAATAGTTGTACATTGTATCATCCTAATAATTTGTAAGTTGTAGATACTGCAAGGATACGCCATTATTTTGTTACTTTTTAGTGCATTTTTTGTTTAAGAATTTTTATATATTTTGAAGTCGGTTTTTCATTTTTTTATAATATTTATTTATTTCTCGCGTTTTAGTGATCTGAAGTTTGATAACTGATTTTATTTTCTTGAAAATGGTTAACCTTCCAAACGCGCTGCTCATATGAGGCAGCGCCTTTTAATATTAAAAGTTACTACATCATCCCTTTTTGTCCTTAAGGGTTGAAATTTTTTGATTTTAAATGTAATAACAAAACTAAGTGGATTATTCTTTCCAACAGAAAAAAAAATATCAAAATTCGGTTAAATGTCACTATTTCATCCCCTATTTTCATCCTTAAGGGGTGGATTTTTTTCTTCAAATTGAAATGTGAACAATTTAAAGGTACGTTGTACGTAATAGAAACAAAATTATCAAAATCGGGTTAGCCAGAAAAAAATTATAATATTATTTCATTTCTAATTTTTAACCCCTTATGAGTGGAGTTTTTTTTTTTAAATGGATAGGAGATTAATTTAAGTCAAGAACATGATATTGTATATTTAGATTGGCCAGCCCTGTCTCCTAATCTCCATATTATAGAAAATGTGTGGGGGTGGCTTTCTAGGAAAATTTATGCAGAAAGGCGCCAATTTGACAGCAAAGCCGAGCTAATTTTGGCGATTGAAGAAGCTTTTGAAGCGATCCTAAATATTATTATAGAAAATTTGTATTTATCTATCCCAAATAAACTTAGAGAGGTGATAATTAAGAAAAGTGCATGTACTAAATGTTAAGTGATTATACAATTATCTTACTTCTTACTTATACTATAAACGACAAAGTTTGTAAGAATGGATGTTTGTTGCTTTTTCACTCAAAAAGTACTGAATGGATCTGGATGAAATTTGGCATAGATATAGATTATAATTCGGTTTAACATATAGTATATTTTATATCTAGAAAAAATGTACGGTTCCCGTGGGTAAGATATTTTTTTTTGCAGAGAAAAAGACTAACTTTCTTTTTTGTAATGTGGTAGTTTAGGGGTCAGAAAATGATATAGATTACTTCTCATACCGGAATAATAAACGCTTCCCATGGGATAGCAAAACAAGTATGTATTCTATAAGAACCTTGAATTTAAAAGCAGTTTCATTAAAATCCACGAAATAAAGTCTTAACTCATTTTCCTGAAGAAGATTTGAGCTACTTTTTACTCAGGAGAGATGTACTATTCCCGTGGGATAGATATGTTTTTTGTTTATCACAGAGTTAAAGATTTATATGATTTTTGCAATGTGGTAGTTTGGGGGAGAATGATATAGCTTCCTTTTAAGGCTAGAATAATGCATGGTTCCCATGGGATGGCAAAACAATTGTATCCTACAGGAACCGTACATTTAAAAAGTTTCAGTAAAGTTCGTGAAATAGAATTTTACCGCATTTTCCTCAAGAAGGCCTGACCAATTTTACACAATAACTCTACAAGAAATCTCTACAAAGTAGAAATAAAAAAATTTACAATTTTTACTGGAAAATAAATATGAATTTCAATTTAACACCAGATAAAATTAATAATGATATTTTTTTAAATATTTGAATTTTTTCATTGTTCATTGTTCATTGTCGAAGATATTAAGTAATTAGAAATAAACGTATTAAAATAATAACCTAAAAATTTCAAAAAATTAACAATTACTTAATGGAATGAATTTTAATGACGTTTTGCTAAAGATCCGGTAGGATAGCTACTAATCTATTCTTTTAAGGGGACATCCATTAATTACGTGAGGCGTTCCGGGGCCGATGGGGTCGAGCCGAATCTCATCTAATCTTACTTTGGGGAAAGGGAAGGTCTCGCAAATATCGCATTTTTTTTTTGTTTTCTACAATATCACATTAGATTGCTAGTTAGGGGAATGACATATGCCAAATCTCATGACATCATACCAGAGGGGAGGGGGTGGGATTTTAAAAATAAAAAAAACACCTCGCGCTAATAATGGATGCCCCCTAAAATAGCTGAACGGTTTTAAATTACATTTGGTATGAAAGATTTTCAAGTCCTAAAGGAAGAAATACAGGTACTTTTTTACTAAAAATCGTATAGAAGCTGATGTGAGACAGCTAACATCTCTTTCTTGAAAAGTAGTTTTACGAATTTTGATGAACTTTCTTTGGATCTAAAGTCTGAAAGTATCGATCATCTTTTTCTGTCAAAATAGGTTAACTTTTATATTTGGCTATGAACGTAGGGAATCTTTCAATCAATCAGTTTTAGATACACTCAGCGAAGCTAGCGGGTATCAGCTAGTGTAGAATAAATAAATAATTAGTATTTTACAAATAAACAACTATTTTCATTAGTGGCTATAATCAAATGACCGACTTGCAATACACGAAAAACATAAAAATTAAGTCTCCCCCCTTTATTTATTATCCTTTTAAATCTTTGTTAACAGGTAACAGAAAGGTAGTAACATTGGTTTCAAAAAAAAAAGAATAACAAAATAGGAATATTATTTACCAAGAAATTCAAAAATATTCAGGTGGCTATAATCAAATGGCCGGGGGTGTACATCACATAACCAAATATGATATCAAATGAACATTTATTTTGGATACAATCAAACAAAGAACATTAATTAATCGCGTCTATGTTAAGTAAGCAAATCAATCATTTTCGACAGATTCGTGAAAAAGCGAATCGCTATTTTTAATTGGGTCAATTTATGTGCCAATCAATAATAGAGTATTCTTAATACATGATATACAAAAGCGTAAGACTGCGAAAAAAAAGTGTTATAAGATAATTATTTATATTAATCCCATATATTTTTTTTTTCAATGAACGAGACGAGAAAAAATCCCTAATGATTGACATTTTTTTCTTATTTGAATTTCGCACTTGAAAAAAAAATCTTAATAGAGATGCATTTGATTTCCCTATAGAACTTTCCCTATGTTAGATATGCCGTATATAACCACTTTTCATCATTTCTTGTAGAAGTTCACTTACGCCTTCATCTGATTGTGAGTAAAAATAACAAAGGGAAAATGAGAAAAAGTGGATGAAAGAGGGATAAAAAAAACTTGGCTAAAATCGAATATGCTTCAGACTAATATTGAAGTTTGATAAGTGTGAGAATTCTATTTGCTTAAATAGAAAGGAGACAAATGGCACAACGAAAAAATAACAGAACAGGACGAATAAGAGTTCATTTAATTTTCGCTGTATAAAGATAAAAATAATAAAGAGAAAATGTTCACAGCGTGCGACTTTTGGTATATTGTTTCTTGTACTTTTCTTATTTTGATCAAATTAATTTAATGGCACGAAAAAAAAAGAAACAAGCAAATGATAATGCTTTCAATAAAATAATTCAATTTGGAATTCCATTTGATATCTATTTTCATGAAATATTTTCCACCTTGGCTGAATGTTCGAAACGTTTCGATTTCGTTTCATCAATAGTACAAATTTGCACTCGTGCTGTTTACTTGACCAGGTCAATATTGGACTCTCATATATTAAATAACACATGTATGGATTTAATTATTCATAATACTTGTGATTAATGGAATTCTCCGTCGCAACCGCTACATGGAAATGCATATAAACGGAAAAGCCACGCTGCTCCAAAAGCTTAGAGCTTTTAAAGGATTTCACGTAGTATACAGTGAGCTCTAGCGGCTTATGTTTAAAACGAACGATGTTATCGGAGTTCCACACCTTGGTTGGGAGATTAGATAATATACTAATTTTATCGTTGCGATATCATTTCATTATTTTAAGATTAACCAGATTTAAATTAAAAACGATATTTCAAAGAAAATTTTAGAAAAACGTAAAGAAAATGGCCCCAGCTACCCCTCTATAAGTAAATTGCGAGCATTGAAAAAATATAAAATTCAGCATAGTTCAAGTTCATATACGAAATAGGAGTCCAAAAAGCTTTATATAATTAATTTCTCTACATATTAAACATAATACTGATTGACTGACAGACACGTTGAAAGATAAAACATGTAAAAATAAATTTAAAAAGTGTTATTCCTGAATGGACTGTGATCTTCATAAATGAGAAGATTTTTTTAAATTCCACTCCACTTCATTTTTTAAGTAATCAATTTACCCAAAATGTAATCTTACAACTATCAATCTGAATGGACATGTTAACAACTTCTGCTTTTTAATAGTTTCTTAATTCATTCGTTGAAGGGTTGAAAACATTTTCTTAAATATGTCAATAAATACCCCAAAAAAATGTCCTTGTTGGCTCATCAATTTAAATCAATCCATATATTAATACGTGAAGCAAAAATTTTAAACCCCTTTTACCGAATATTATACGAACGGAGGAGTATGAAATTTGGCACAATTGAAGTTTATATGAAGAAGTTGCGTTTTGAGATAATATTTTTTTATAATAATGCTTCAAAATACCTTAAGTTAATGAAAAAAGACGTCACACACACTACCACGCGTTTGACACACACAGACACACAAATATGTAGATTTTTAAATCTCAGTTGTTCAGTTTGACCACAGACTTCAACCATATTCCAAATGTCATTATTTAAACAAAATATTGGGAGAGGAATTTGAATTTTGAAATTGTAGGAAACAAATTTAACCGATTATTTAATTATTGAGTAATATTATTAAAAATATATTTAAAAGATACGTATAACTTCAAATACACAACGTTTCAACCATTTTATTTGGTCTTCATCAGGTGTTTCTTGATTATTATATAACGTATAAATAATTCATATTATATTCTTTTGGCAAAATCATTCAAATAAATTACACAAAAAATTAATTTAGGTAGGTAGGTACTATTTAAAAAAAAAAAGCTTAGCTTAATTCAAAGTTTTAAACAGGACTTATGCAGCCGATTTCTATTTTTTTATCTTTGGCTTTTAAATGAAAAAATCTAAACATAAAGGTACTTTTGTTTTACTTTTGAACGTAGGAAACTTACTGGAAATTACTTCTGATGTGTCATAGTCATATTTTTTTTTGTTTGTCTAAAAAATATTTCAGAATACTGTAATTTGAATTGACATTCAACATTATAAAAAGAAAAATATCTGCTGCGTGGCGTCACAGTACTTTCTTTTACTTTCATTTATAAAACTCGCTGTTGGTTAAAAGAAATATATATATAAGCACCTTATAACTATACATAGCACAACTATATGCATACAAGTATGCAACATATATGTATTTATGAATTCCCAACCTTCACCCCAGAACCGTCCTTAATCGAATTTTCCCAAGAAAAAGTTTCAAATAAAAGTTTTAGCCATTAATAAGTCTAAGAACTATCATAAGCTTAAAGAAAATCTTTGCAGCCGTTTTCGAAAAAAATTGAAAAAGCTCAAAAACTCCGAGAATAAAGTGGAGCTTTCGGTTAAACCATTTCAACTAAAAGCTTCACGGCAACACAAGATATAATATGAAGGAAAACTTCCAAATTTGTTGAAATTTGAAAAAGCGTTCAATACGATATGGCTGTCACACACAGACATGTTTCTAAAAACTACTTTTTTGGACTCAGGGGACTTCAAAACATGTATGATATGAACGAATTGATATTTAGTTTTAAAATTTTTAGAGAATATTCTGAAATAATTTTGTAAAAGATTTATGGAAGAAAAAAAATTAATATTTTGAAACCTCTACACCTATTTCCTTCCTTAACTTAAAATAAATATTTTCAATCATTATATGATGCACTCTCTTTAAATGAACCTTGAAGAAAAAATTAGTCAAGAAATGATTTTCCAAACATTCGCAAATGCAATTCATTATCTGCTGTAGTTAGCTTAGTAACTAAAGTTTTTGAGGCAGTTACAAGTGAAGTGTACCCTTAGGTATGTAAAAATTGTAACGAATTATGGTCGAATTTCGACCACTGGGCGACCTCTAGTTATATTTTAATATGTTGAGATGAGAGGAAGACAAAAATTAAAATATTTTAGCTATTACAGTAATACAGTCAAAATTTCCATGAACGAAGTCACGGGTGGCCTTTAGTTTGTTTTCTACACTTTAAATCTTGGATCGGCAACCAGACCAGCTCACAATATATTCGCCAATTCGAATTTGCGAGTACATTTCTCTATGTAGGCCGGTGTTCATTCGTCCATTCGTGGAGTTCCCTGACTTGCGGGATACCGAAGTTAAAATGGCGGGGATTGTACAATATGAGATTTATACTTGGAGTAGAATTAACAGTAAATTTGGTGGTAATACTCAATTGTAGTTTATACGTCGATTTTTTTAATGTTTACGATTCATAATTCATAAGGTAATCCCAGAGAGCGGGAGAGGGGTGTGAGTGTTTCTCGTCAGCATTTACTGAAATGGTAACCATAAGATCCGCCACTGCCCAAGTGCGGCCCGCACTAAGACCCACGTAAAATAGTTAGCCCTTTTACAACCAAAGTTTGCCGACCCCTGCTTTAAATAAAATAAAATAAAAATTATAACAAAATGAAAAACCGACTTCAAAATAAATAAAAATCTTAAACAAAAATAAAATAATTGCATATCCTTGCACTGTCTACAACTTACAAATTATTAGGATGATATAATGTACAACTATTGTTATTTTTGGAGTTGGTGTCAGCCAACGAAATACGACTATATTGGTACTTAGCAATAAACAAGAATACCTTATGAAAATTATTTTTCAAATGAACTTTTATACAATATACTAATACTGTGACAATATTTAGTGACCTTTAAACTACAAAATACCAATAATTAATTAAACCTTTTTACAACTGAACATTAATATTTATTTCCTTGGCTGACACCAACTCCAAAAATAACAATAGTTGTACATTATATCATCCTAATAATTTGTAAGTTGTAGACAGTGCAAGGATATGCAATTATTTTATTTTTGTTTAAGATTTTTATTTATTTTGAAGTCGGTTTTTCATTTTGTTATAATTTTTATTTATTTTTCGATTTTTAGTGATCTGATGTTTGATAACTGCTTTAATTTCTTTGAATATGAGTTAGCTTACTAAACGCGCTGCTCATATGAGGCAGCGCCGTTAAATGTTAAAAGTTTTTTTGATTTTTTTGAATTACATCATCCCTTTTTGCTTTTAAGGGTTGAATTTTTTTGCTTTTAAATGTAATGATAGAACTAAGTGGAATACTCTAAAAATAGAAACAAATTCATCAAAATTCGTTAACACAGTTAAACGTTACTATGTCATCCCCTATTTCATCCTTAAGGGGTGGCTTTTTTTTCAAATTTAAATGTGAACAATTTAAAGGTACAATACCCGAAATAGAAAAAAAATTAACAAAATCGGGTTAGCCAGGAAAAATTTATTATTTCATCCCTAATTTTTAACCCTTTAGAAGTAGAGTTTTTCATAAAAAATGGGTATGAGATTAATTAAAAACTATGTTCTACCAATAAAAAAAAATTATCAAAATCGAGCTATCAAGTTTCATCCCTTAGTTTTCAACCCCTTAGAAGTGAACGATTTCCTTCAAATTAAAATGGGAATGTCAATCAATAACAACAATATTACTTTGATGCTTTCTATTTTAACTGACTTCAAAAAAAAGAGGAGGTTCTCAATTCGACTATATGTTTTTTTTTTATGTTTGTTACCTCAGAATTTTATTTGAAAGCTGGTGCTTCCCGTATTAAAAAATTGACAAAATCAGGTTAGCCAGGAAAAATTTATTACTTCATCCCTAATTTTTAACCCGTTAGGAGTTATAAATATATAAGTTTTATCATATATAAGGGATTCAAATTAAAATGTCCCATTTTAATTTGAAGGAAATCGTTCACTTCTAAGGGGTTGAAAACTAAGGGATGAAACTTGATAGCTCGATTTTGATTATTCTTTTTTTTTTATTTGTAGAACATAGTTTTTAATTAATCTCATACCCATTTTTGATGAAAAACTCAACTCCTAAAGGGTTAAAAATTAGGGATGAAGTAATAAATTTTTCCTGGCTAACCTGATTTCGTTAATATTTTAATACGGGAAGCACCAGCTTTCAAATAAAATTCTGAGGTAACAAACATAAAAAAAAAAACATACAGTCGAATTGAGAACCTCCTCCTTTTTTTGAAGTCAGTTAAAAATAGAAAGCATCCAAGTAATATTGTTGTTATGACGCTATACCATGGCGTTTAACTGACCCCTAAAGCATTGGTCAGCAAACTTTTAAATCTCATGGACAAGCAAATTGAAATGACTTACAATTACACTTGAAATTAATTTACTCCCACCCCCTCTCAAATCATTTCAGCACCCCCTAGGAAGTGTTATTAATTGAAAATTGACAATGAAAACTTACAGATCTCAACAAAACAAAACGAAATAAATACTTCTTCGAGTTTTCGCTTAGTTTTCGAGATATGATACCTTAAAAGGTACATCAGATACATAGAATAAGAACAAATGTTTGCAAAACTATGCTACCGATTGGCGCTATTCCTATCTGCCAGTACTCAATATGCTCAAAAGCAACATCATAACGACGTGTTTTTATTTAATTTTTTTTAAATTGCAAATAATAAGCAATAACCCAACAGCTTTGGCAAAACCTAAAAGCCAAAATTTCCTATAGAAATACCAAAAAGTACGCTATTGTCTTTAAATATGATATTTCTAAGATTTAAATATAGTTTCGATACGTTTCCAGTCAGTGTTTCTTAAAGTAGATACCGTGGAACCCAGGGGTACTCGAAGTTCGAAGTTCCACAGAATTATTTTGAAAGTTCCAGGAGACAAATTGTGATTTAATACTTAAATTATTTGTAAGATTTCCAGAAACCCAATACTCTATTAATGTCAGGCATTATGTGTGAATTTCCAATTTGGTAAATTGAGGCAAATCTTGTCAAAAGGATTATTATAATATACCCCTTGGTTCAATGTTACAACTTTATTTAGTGCAAGGTTCTATGATCTGTAAAAAAATCTTCAAGGTTCTCCCTCAAAAAAACATTTTTTTTAGAAACTTTGATTTAAACTATCTCATTTCTTCTATCGTTCGTAATTTTCAAATAAGTTATAAATTGATGCATGTTGGCGAGTTTGGAATAGTTTGTAACTGACCAAATAAAGCAAAATTTTCATGAATTACTGGTCGAATTAATGGACAGTTTATCGAATTTATGATCGAATTTCGACCACTGGGCATTTCCTAGTTGTTTAATTATTTCTTATATGTTTAACTAGATTTAAATTAAAACTTCGATAATTGTTAAATCTTACCTTGAGATGATGATGAGCACTTCCCGATTCGACCGATTCTTGATGACGACCCACGCCAGTATTGTTGGAGACTCGTTCAGCATCGACTTCGACACTCTCCAAGGATGATTCGGCTTCCGACAACCAAGCCAAGAACTTATCCAGAGACCGATCGAAATTTTGTAATGAGTTCATAGCAGAATTTAAAAGTTTTCCTCGGTTAATAATACTGTCATTAAAAAAATGTATCATGATTAAATTCAGCTCGAAAAACGAGGAGTGGCTGTAATGTTTTCCAATTACCTAGTATTAAGATTGTTGTAGCGTAAGTTTATTTGTTCAGTCATTTTCTTAACACGGGTTGTATCGTCTTGTTGGTATATGGCGATCAACCGTTGAGTTAATTGATTGAATAAGTCCACGTGATATTTATATTGATGTAGTTCAGCATGGAATGTCTGAAACGAGAAAAAAAATTTAATGGATATTACATATTACATCAACAAACCAAAAGTAAACCTATACTAATATATAAAATTGAAGAGTTTGTTTGTTTGTTTGATTGTTTGGTTAAACGCGCTAATCTCAGGAACTACTGGTTCGAATTGAAAAATTCTTTTTGTGTTGGATAGCTTAATTATCGACGAAGGCTTTAGGCTATACAACATCACTCTACGACTAATAGCAGCAGAGCATCAATGGAAAATGTTGCAAAAACCAGGAAAATTGTTTCCTTTTGAAAGCGTTTGTTGCCTGCCCTGCGTAAATGGTTAAAGTTACGCAAAAATCATGTATAACAAAACTGTTCCTCTTAAAAAGTTCTAAAAAAAAGTCCGTGGCGACATATGTCTATCTTTGAAGGTTAGCCCGCTATAACCATTTTAATGGTTATTAAAGTTCCAAAAATAAATCATTATTTGCAAAATTGTTTTTAGAAACATATTATTAATTCTTACCCAAATAAAGACGGGTTTTAATGAAATTTGGTATGATGATAAATGACAATCTGAGTCATAAAAAAGAATACTTTTTATGACGGGAAAATGTCTCATTTATCCGGGAAATTAAAAAACGGGTTGGAACAAAAATTATGCATAAACTATAAATTTTCATTTGAAAATGAATATTGGTGATATTTAAGTATGATGATAGCTAAATATGTGAATCATTATCTACAATACGTTTTATTTCGGAAAAATTTCTCATTTCAACGGGAACATAGAAAAACTGGTCTAAAGAAAAATCATGCTGAAACTAAACGTTTTTAGCTGATTATAATAGAGTATATTAATAGTTATAACTCATAATGTCTTCAAGTTAAAAATAATTTTCTTATCCTACAGTCTTATTTTTATGCAGGAAAAATGTGCGGTTCCCGTAGGATAGATATGTTTTTATTTTTCACAGAGCAAAAGATTACCATAAGTTCTTACAATAAGTTGTTTAATTGAGAGTCAGAGTATAAATATAGGCTACCTTTTATGTCAGAATATAGCACGGTTCCCGTAGGATAGGATAACAATGGTATCTTCCAGGAACTGAGTATTTAAAAGGAGTTTCGTCAAAGTTCATGAATAAGCGTTTTAAGGAATTTTCCTCAAGAAAGATTGGTCTACCTTTTATCCAGGAAAAATGTATAGGTCCTTGGGCTAGATACGGTTTTATTTTTCATAGAGCAAAAAATCGACATAATTGTACTCTTCCCGTGGGATAACAAAACAATTGTATCCAACAGGAACCATGTATTTAATAGAAGTTTCGTTAAAGTACGTGAAATAGAGTTCTAGCGCATTATCCTCAAGAAGGCCTGATCTCTTTTTTATCCTGGAAAATTGTACTACTCCCGTGGGATAAATATGTTTTTGTTTGTCATAGAGCAAAAGATTGACATAATTTTTTCTAATAGGGTAGTTGAAAGGTTAGAGAAAAATATAGATTATTAATTCGTATGTTAGAATAATGCACGATTCTCAAAAGATAGCATAACAATTATACTTATCCTGCAGGAATCGTGTGTTTAAAAAAGCTTTCCTTAAAGTTCGTGAAATAACGTTTTAACACAATCATTCCAAAAAAGTTTAAATAAAAATTACAATTTCAACAGCAAAATATGATATTCACTTTAACATCCAATAACATCGATAAATTAATAATGAAAATTTTTGAAACATTGAAACTTCTTTCATTTTTAATTTTTAAATGTATATAATGTTTAGAAATAAACGTGTTAAATTACTATTGAAAAATTTGAACTTGGTGAAAAACTCAATTTAATTTATAATACATTCAACATTTTCGAATTGCATTGCTATTTAAAGAACACAAGTATAAGTATTTTATAATATTCATAAAAACGTATAGAACCAATAAGATAGCTCTTCTAGATAGCTATATAGAATATCTTCCTGGAAAAGTAGTTTATCTGATTTTCATGAACTTTCTATGAATCAAAGATCTAGAAATATCTATTTGTCTTTTTTGTTGATGGGATGAAAGTTTCTATTATTCAGTCAGTATAATTTATATACGCTCAGCAAAGCGGGCGGAGACCAGCTAGTTATGTTATAAATGATTTAACAAAAAAAAAACTGTTAATATAGTACTTTTGAGCACAAGACCCTAACTAGGCAGGGGGGACAGGTCAAAGGGAAAAAAAACCTACCAAAAATAAATTTTCTCTCAGTTTTTCTTTGCTTATTTTGATTAATGTAAGTTGTATTCAAATCATGAATGCGTCAGCTCTCATTAGTTTACTTAGTGGCGTGATGATTAAATAACTGCTCTATACTTTAGCGGCTAATACTACTAACTATGACACGACACTCTGCTAGTTAAAAGCTTAGAGCATTGAATGATTTGGTATTACATCAAAAATTGACAATATTGCAACAAATAATTGATACATTTTAAAGTTAAGTCTTACATGCGTTTGTGAACTTAAACTGGACCGATTCAATTCGATTTTCGGGAAATCTCAGAATAATTTTTATTAGATCAATATGAAAATTTTTAGAACAAAGATAGTTTTATATGATTAAGAATTCATCAAGGCAAGTATCTGAATATTTTTGCAATAAATTGCGCTTTATATTGAAACTTTCAATTCAAATAACTTCTAAATTCAATGCTTGATATAACTTAATATTTAAATCTCTACATTTAAATAGAGTTAAACTTGGTTTTAAGCTAAATTTCAGTCAAGTAGCTTGAAAATCAAGACAAGTAAATACGTTTTACTTTTTACGTCTTTGCAAAAACTAAGGTCAAGCGATTTAGAGAATTTTAAGTTTTACTACCCTACTTTTAAGACTGCTTGCAAAAGAGGGAAAAAATGAGAAAACAATTTCAATCGGCCGCCATTTTGTCAAAAATCGAAATAAAAAAAAAATGGTTACGTACAACGATAACTACTACAATCATACAAATAATCATGAACTTTGATTTTTATGTTTCAGATAACCCGTTTTCGAGTAATCGTTGCGACCGAGGCGAGAAAATTTTCTAAAGGACTTGACATAAAACTGAACGCTTTATATAATAACTACGTATTTAATATTTTTCAATAAAAATTTATGAAATATATCTATATTTAAATTAATATACTAAATAAAATTTAAAAAACACGCGATCTCTATAGTTCTTAATTATCCCTATCAAAAAATTCTTGAAAATCACTTTTGTTCGGCGCTCGCAGTGGCTATTTAAGGGTTTATATACATTTAGAACTAAAAAAAAATTGTATCATTTTTGTTATGTACATCTGTATCTCTATCTATCTATATAAATAAAATGGAAGCTGTTTTCAAATGTTCGCTTTTAACTCAAAAACTACTGGATAGATTTCGATCATTTTTTTTTTGTTTTACTTCTTATATACTTGGTCTTTATCTAAAAAAAGAATTATCACGATATCTTCATTAAAAACAAAGTACTTAATTAAAGTTTTGAAAAATGTGATTTTTACAAGCAAATTGCGTTAAGCGGTGAATTTTTCGTCGCTTTGATAGAGCGGGGCAAACGATGTAATGCGCATGGGCTGGACAGACGATGTTTCTCCTTCCACTACCTACTGATTATTTCATATTTGAGTATAGACTAGTGACTGTTTGTAGACTTTTGTAGCTTTTTTTAAAATTCTCTTTTAGCATTTTTTATATTTTACTGTAAATTTAGATTCAAAATACATTTTTAAGTTACAACCGTTACAATAATCGAATTACATTTCTATACCCTATTTTATTATTGCATATATTTTTTAACCAGAAAGAGTTATCTAAGTTAGCGAGAAACATTTTTTTTTATTTAAACTATATGCCAAAATTTGCTTCCTCAGAATCCGCAATTTCTCCAAGTGTATAGTTATTAATTGATTAATAATTAATTTTTCAAAAATTTGCAAACTAAAAATTAAAATTGGTGTAAAATACAAAACAGTCACTTTTTTTTTCAAATTGCTCCTTAAATGCTTTTCCAGATCCGCAATTGCTCCAGGTGTATAGTTAATTAATAATTAAATTTTTCAAAAATATCATACTCAAGAATTAAAATCGCTATAGAACCCAAAATAATTTTTAATTGAATTTATTTTAAGTTCTCTATCTGCTCTTTTCATTACGCAAATAATTGATCAAATTTTTGCAATATTTTTAACTAATTAATTATTTTTCACTATTTATACATGTATTGTTGTACTATGACGTCATTAACTGCCGTTGGATCTTATAAACATGAATAGTTTAAAAATTGAATTACCAACTATACACCTGGAGCAATTACGGATCCGGAAAGAGCATTTCAGGAGCAATTAAAATAATAAAAACAGTGATTATTTTGGATTATATAGCAGTTTTTATTTTTGAATTTACAAATTTTTAAAAAATTAATTATTGATTAACTAATAACTATACACTTGGAGCAAAAGCGGATTCTGCAGGAGCAATTTTTTGGCTTATAGTTAAAAATGTTCTACGCTAAGTTCTTTCCGGTTATTTTTAATATATTTTTGTTTTCAATTTTTTAAATGTTTTCCTCTGTAAATTAAATACGTTCTTAACATAAAAACCTACGCAGACGATGTCGCGGGTATCAACTAGTTTAAATATAAAGCTGTATTTTAAGTTTGGATAGTGCACAAAACTTGTTATTAAATAAATTTCCCGGGTTGGGTCATACTGATTTGTAGCATGTTAACAATAATTGTTATGGATGATACATAGAATAATATTAATAATAATTTAGATAATCTACCTAGTCGTGGCTTAATTCATCTATCCCTAGAGGGGGTCGTTAACAATATGGATTAAACGCTCAATTAAACCAATAGCTCTGTTTTAGGTTCCGTAACATAATCGAAATATACCTTTTGTTCTCGAAGTTGTGCTTCCAAAACATCAGCGGTGTGCCCAGCAGGAGCCATTCGTTGTAGACGACCTTCCATTCGTGCCAACCAGGCCTCAACCTCCAACCTCTTGCCCTCATACCGTTGACTATCCGTCAACATCGCGTCCAACTGAGCCTTACGTTGCATCACCTTTGAATTCGTCTCGTCCCAATGTTCTCGTAATTTCGTAACTATAAAAAGGTAATTCTCATGAAATCTCGAAATTACCTATCAATAAATTAACATCTTCATTTGTTCTTAAATTTGTACTATTTATCTTACTAGAAGTGAAAAATATCGTGGTTCACAGAATAAATGAGTTTTGTCGATTTAAATGTGAGGGAATGATGACTGAGGTGAGGAAATGATGATTATATTTTTTTATATGAAATCGTATTATTTATTTTTTAAATATATTTTGAATTCTACTAGGTTATATTAACTTACAAATTGAAACGTTTCTGTAAGCAAAGATGTACGAAAACCGAGTCGATCTAGTCTGAAAGTCATTACCTCATAACGCATCATTCCCTCACTTTTAATCAAAATGAGGAAATGACGGTGAGGGAATGACAAAACAAATCATAACCTAAAAAAATCGCAACTTAACCATTCGTTACCAGCTAACTTTTTGCTACGCTTTCTACCTCTAAAAACATACTTTCGTACGTCATCGAAATATTTTAATTACCTTTTTTATTCTTCACTGTGAGGGAATGATTGAATAAAATGTAACCTTTAAAATATTGCAATGAAATCTTTTTCCAACAATTACTCTAACAAATTTGAAGTCAATTTGCCATTCCGAACAAGTACCCGTACTACCAACTGTCAAAAATTAATGAGAGTGTTACCGAAGTCCCCACAAATATACCTACTTATCGACTGTTGGTAATGCTGTGAGGGAATGATTATTTTTCATGGGACAAGTGTTGAGTTAGCATTAGACAAGTTGTTGATGACTTATGATCCTAAATTCAGAGAAATTTGTTGTATTTACAATAGATAAGTCATGGTTACAAACGGATTTTTTAAGAATTTTGCAATAAAAACTTTAGACAATGTTCTAATCTGGAGTTTGGAACATAGTGAGGGAATGATTTTCAGGGTACTATATATTTATTATTCCTCACAAATGTCCGTACAAGCCCAAAGTTATTACCAACATTTTTAGCCTTGATGATGTTCTTTGGAAAAAAAAAACATCTTAAATCGGTTAGGTTTATTCGAAAAACTGCTAGGACAGGAATTTTAAGATTTCATGAGAATTACCCAAAAATGGTATAATCACATATTAATTGGTAGTAAATTGGAAACGAAGCAAATGCAAAGTTCAAACTCAAGCAAACCAAAACAGACACACGTGTGGCACTACCTTTAAGACAGGACCGTATGTTGAGCAATTGGGGCGAACATCCGGATCCAGGAAGTAGAGATTGAAGTCTTCCTATAGCATTTAGTTTTTAATCTATTGATAGGCTTTTTGAACTGTATAAATACCGATACATTAAAAATGTAATTTTCGAAAAGCTCTTTGAAATAATAATTTGTAATTAACATTATCAGCAGAAAACATTCCTTTCGGGGAATTGGGAACATAAATGTTCTCATAAATTTTCGTGATAATTTAATATCTATTATATAAAGCATGTACTTTAAACAGAATTGCTGGCCATTTCAGCGCAAAACGTTTTCATTGTAAGTGGAGTATTTCAATAGGAGAGCGAAATGTTGGAGCGAAGTTTTAGGGAAATGTAGGAATGAGACGAACAAACGATGGTTTTCCACAAATCGATATCCACACATATATACACACATACACTCGCGTTTTACACACATAGTACGCGCGTGGAAGAAATGCCGGTCTGATCACCTTTTCCAACAGTGTTCTCATATATTTTATATAGTACATAGGTGTATAAAAGGTGCTTGACCAATACGAGCAAATAATTTCCCTTGATTTTTACCTTTTCCGTGCAGTTGTTGTCGATTCGAGTCGGCTTTTAGATTTTCGGCGGTGTGCACCAGTTCATCCAGCTGCGGCTTTTTTTGTTCCAGCTCCCGAAGAACGTTCTAATCAAAAAAAAAAAAAATCTGATAAAATTTTTTATTTTTTAAAAATTTTTTTTAATTAAGTGTGTACTTAAAATCGAGTTGTAAGCCTTACATGAAAGCGGTGTTGAAGCGTGTCAGAGTGCCACATAATAAAAAAAAAAATGTAACGAAAATAGAAAAAAAAAATTACTTTCTCATCTTACTCACAACAAAGCCCAATGTTGAGTTTTTTATATGATTTATTTATGCTTTATTTTGAGGGAATATAACCTAGTGCTTATGCGACAAGGATGTCGTGTAAGACACCACTAAACACCTCGCATCATGTGCGTCGTGACGGCGTCGAGACAGGCGAATTTACGGAACACACATGCGCCATTAGATTTCTGAAGGAAAATATACAGTTTCGAAGCGGACGACGAAGCGCTCTTTTCCCTTTTCCATCTCTCTCATTCATGGGAACATGCATATGATGAAAGAGCAACAGGCAAGGATTCGATTTTAGTTCACCCCATTCGAAAGTGAAACTCTTTGCAACTTAACCGCGACACATATCCAAAAAAAATAAAACATCATCCCTTAAAAATTACACTCCACCAATAAATCAACCACATATTCCTCACCAAACAATAATCAATACAATTTTATACAAATTATTACCAATACACCCCTGGCTATTTATAACAGTATAAATTGTGTAATCTTGGAAGGGGCGCATTGACGGATTTCCTTAGGGCAACGACGCTCTCTGAGAGAATACGAACGGATAATGCTGAGAGACGAGGGTGTGGTATTTTTCCGCTCTTGATGGGGGTATTTGAACGTTAATCTCAATGGCATGGATTACAATTCTATACTATTTTAAAACTACATCCGTAATGTGGTATTAAAAGAGCTCCGTTTAAGCGCTAATTGAGCTTTTCTCGTCTGTCGTCAAACTTTGTCGATCAAAATGATTATAGCTCTTTTTAAATGTCTCCCAAAAAAAAGGGCATCTTAAAGAAATTAGAAAACGTCGTTTTTATAAGTAAATCTTGGGATCAACTACTTACTACAGTACTAGCTGATACCCGCTCGCTTTGCTGAGAGTATTTAAATTTAATTGATTGATTAATTGATTCCCTGCCTTCACAACGAAATTTAAAAATAAATCTATTTTTGATACTTTCAGACTTTAGATCCAAAGTCAGTTCATCAAAATCCTTAAAACTAATTTTCTAGGAAGAGATATTATCTATCTTACAGGTTCATTCTATTTTAGTAGAATAGATTCGTAGCTATCCTACAGGAACCATCTTTTTTTTTTTTGAATAAATGATATTCAGTAATATGTTAATAACCAATAATATTTATTTTCTTGGCTGACACCAACTCCAAAAATAACAATAGTTGTACATTGTAGCATCCTAATAATTTGTAAGTTGTAGATACTGCAAGGATACGCCATTATTTTGTTACTTTTTAGTGCATTTCTTGTTTACGAATTTTTATATATTTTAAAGTCGGTTTTTGATTTTTTTATAATATTTATTTATTTCTCACGTTTTAGTGATCTGAAGTTTGATAACTGATTTTATTTAATAAATGATATTCAGTAATATGTTAATATCTGAGGTATCTTTAACAAAAATTCATTAAAATTAGTTAAGTAAATGTTAATTATTTTAAAATTTAGTATATTATTTTAATACGTTTATTTCTAATTAATATCTTCGACAGTGAACAATAAAGAAATTCAAATATTTGTAAAAAATTTCAACACTAATTTTATCGGGTGTTAATTGAAATTCATATTTATTTTCCAGTAAAATTTGTCAAAAGCCACCTATTGGCGCAGTGGCTAGAGGAGTCGTTCTCTCCACTTCATGCGTCAAGTGGCCCGGGTTCGATTCCCATTGAATCCTAGAATTAAGATCCTAGAACTAAGATTATTATTGACCAACAGAAATTTTCTGTGTTTAGATAGTCGTGATATGACCATAGCTGTTAAAACGACTTAAAACACAAAAAAAAAAAAAAAAAAAATTGTCAATTTTTTAATTTAAACTTTGTAGAGATTTCTTTCGTTACTGTGTAAAATTGGTTAAGCCTTCTTGAGGAAAATGCGTTAAAATGCTATTCCACGAACTTTAACAAAACTTACCGAAAACGCTACAAAATGCACGGTTCCTGTAGGATTCAATTGCTATGCTATCCTATTTAGGGTGATCAACCGCAAGGTTATTAGATACATAAGGTATGCTCACTTGACCAGGCGGCGTTTCTTTAATCTCTGAAAATGACGTCACTGGGATGATCGGCAAACGCGGGAATTCAAAATATATAGCTAAGTAAGGTATAGATTCTAGAAGAAATCTTCATTATTCAATTAAAGTAAAATAACAAAGAAAAACCAAATTTATTATTATTATTTATAATGTTCATAAATAAATTTCAAACTATGAGGCGCAATAAGAACGTAAAGAACAACAAGAATAATGACAGATAATGGCCGCTTCTGTCACTTGTCAGAAAGATCATGCCCGATCATACCCGATCAAAAACCCGATCGTTCCAGTGACGTCAAATTCAAAGTGAGCACCCCTTGGATCAACCGTACTCCTTTAAGAGTACATGCACCTTACATATCTAATTGGTGTGGAATTTTTCCAGTTTTTGTCCTAAATAAGGACCAACTTAAATTTTATATTTATAAGAAAAAGATATCAACAAAACAGCCACTACGTACGTCGCGACGTACAATATCCAGTCTCTATGCCAACGCTTTTTAAATCTGTGATATCTTCTAAGATATTCATTTTGATGATATGTTGTAAAGGGCAATTTTGATCTACATGAAATGCACAACGTATCTCAGGTATTTAATTGGATAAGGAATAATACTGTATTGTTTAAAACAGCTTGGTAAATAACCAATAATTTCTTTGTAATATGTAGTAGATAAACATAGTTCCTGTGGGTTATCCTTAGGAGATAGACATATACCATCGAGGACATTTTATCTGTGTCGTAAGGTTTAGCCAACGTTTGCAACGTAAGAGCACAAAAATATGTTGACAATGATATCACATTATAAATCTTCGAATTTCCCGATTTTTCTCTACTATAATATGCATGTATTATACCTGAAAACCTTTCTCTTGGATTACTCTATCAATTTTTGAAAACTGCATTAAAATCCGTCTTGTAGTTTAAAAGATCTAAGAGAACAGACAGCGGGAGCGACTTTGTTTTATACTATGTAAAGATATAGCATAGAACATATTTATAAGACACTTAATTAGTATCGCTCTTTTTAACCGACTTCAAAAAAGGAGGAGGTTCTCAATTCGACTGTATTTTTTTTTATGTTTGTTACCTCAGCATTTCCGACTGGGTAAAACGATTTTAATGATTCTTTTTTTAATTGAAAGCTGGTGCTTCCCGAATAATCCCATTTTAATTTGAAGGAAATCGTTCACTTCTAAGGAGTTGAAAACTAAGGGATGAAATACTAACTTCTTATTGGATAGCTCAATTTTGAAAATTCTTTTTTTATTTGAAAGCCAGTACTTTCCGTGTGGTTCCATTTTAATTTGAAGAAAATCTTTCACTTCTAAAGGGTTTAAAACTAAGGGATAAAATATTAACTTCATATTGGATAGCTCGATTTTGATAATTCTTTTTTTATTTGTAGAACACAATTTTAAATTAATCTCCTATCCATTTTTTATAAAAAAAAAAACTCCACCCATAAGGGGTTAAAAATTAGAAATTAAATAATATATTATAAATTTTTCCTGGCTAACCCAATTTTGATAATTTTGTTTCTATTACGTACAACGTATCTTTAAATTGTTCAAATTTCAATTTGAAGAAAAAAATCCACCCCCTAAGGATGAAAATAAGGGATGAAATAGTGACATTTAACTGAATCATCGAATTTTGATAATTTTTTTTTCTATCAGAAAGAGTAATCCACTTAGTTTTGTTATTACAATTAAAAGCAAAAAATTTCAACTCTTAAGGGCAAAAAGGGATGATGTAGTAAATTTTAATATTAAACAGCGCTGCCTCATATGAGCAGCGCGTTTAGAAGGTTTAACCATTTTCAAGAAAATAAAATCAGTTATTAAACTTCAGATCACTAAAACGCGAGAAATAAATAAATATTATAAAAAAATGAAAAACCGACCTCAAAATTAATAAAAACGTTTAAACAAAAAATGTACTAAAAAGTAACAAAATAATGGCGTATCCTTGCAGTATCTACAACTTAAAAATTATTAGGATGATACAATGTACAACTATTGTTATTTTTGGAGTTGGTGTCAGTCAAGAAAATAAATATATATAGTAATTTGTAAAAATTTTAAAAAGGTTTAGTTGGTATTGGTATTTGGAGTTTAAAGGTCGCTAGATATTGTTACAGTTCGAGTATATTGTTTAAAAGTTCATTTGAAAAATAATTTTCATAAGGTATTCTCGTTTTTTGCTAAGTACCAATATAGTCGCATTTTCTTGGCTGACACCAACTCCAAAAATAACAATAGTTGCACATTGTATCATCCTAATAATTTGTAAGTTGTAGATACTTCAAGGATACGCCATTATTTTGTTACTTTTTAGTACATTTTTTGTTTAAACGTTTTTATTAATTTTGAAGTCGGTTTTTCATTTTTTTATAATATTTATTTATTATTATTTGCAAGTGTTTAGGGTCCAGGTACATACACTGCCGGCCAAAAGTTTGAGACCAGTTGTAATATATTTATGCTATCACTTATTGTATTCAAAGTTTCGGTAATAAAATAAAAATTGTTGTCCATACATATTTTTAAATTACTGATGAACATCTAAAGAGACTTTTGTAGGTATGTTTCTCAGGTACAAATAGAATTAATGGGTTCTGTTTAAAAACATCCAAGACCGCAGGGTGTCTGGCCAGTGGAAGGGTCATCATTATATTTAAAGTAGCTCCGTATTAATTGTTCTTTAATTCTATTCTTCTTTAATTTTGCACTGGCTATTCTTTGTTATTATTTAGACTTTCTAAAACAGGTTATTTAAAATTTTTTTTTAAGTTATGTACCATTTTGTACGAATAATTTAATTTAGTCTTAACTTGGGGTTTCTATAGTTAAAACGTTTTAAAAATGGGAAAAGTACGAGAAATAAATATCGAAACTCGATCTGCCATTGTTACTTTACATAATGAAGGCAAATCCGAACGTGAAATTGCGTCTCAACTTAAACTTTCGAAGACTTGTATTCATCGCACAATTATTCGGTTTAAGGAAACGGGTAGTTTTCAAGATTTTCCACGTTCAGGAAGACCGAGAGCTACTACTTCTAGTGAGGATCAGTTTATCGTTATTACCAGCAAAAGGAATAGACGCTTAACAGCACCAAAAATTCGTGCTGAAGTGAACAAATCTTTAAATAAACTAGTTTCGCTTACCACAGTGAAAAGGCGGTTGAGGAACGCTAAACTGTTTGGTCGTGTTGCTGTTCGGAAACCTTTACTAAGGCCGCAAAATAAGAAAACAAGGATGCAGTGGGCCCTATTCCATCGAGATTGGACAGAAGATGATTTTAAAAAAGTTCTTTGGACTGATGAGTCAAAATTCCAAGTATTTGGCTCAAATCGACGAATTTACGTTCGGCGTAGCACCGAAGAAAAGATGTTACCAGATTGTGTAGTGCCAACTGTTAAGCACGGTGGTGGTTCAATAATGGTCTGGGGTTGTTTCTCAGGCCATGGCATTGGAAATTTGGTTAAAATTGATGGAATTTTGAAGAAAGAGGAATATAAAACAATTCTCGAAAAAAAATGCTGTACCATCAGGCTTAAGTTTAATTGGCAATGGGTTCATTTTCCAGCAAGATAACGATCCAAAGCATACTTCCAAGCTATGTAAAAATTATTTATTACAAAAAGAAGCAGAAGCAGTTTTAAAAATCATGAAATGGCCACCGCAAAGTCCGGATCTCAATCCAATCGAGCTTTTGTGGGACGAGCTTGATAGGAATGTCCGAGAGGAGTGTCCCTCTTCACTTGCAGACTTGTGGAGACTACTACAAGAAAGCTGGAACAAAATTTCTCAAGAAACCATAAATAAATTAATAAGTAGAATGCCGAGGCTAGTAGAAAAAGTAATAAAGTGCAAGGGAGGATTTTTTGATGAAAAAACAGTTTGAGTAATTAGTTCATTTTTTATTATAGAATAATTTTTTATGTTTATTTTCTATACTAAGTATGTTTAAAGGTTATAACTATAATATTAATAAACATTTTTACTGTATTTGTCTTTGAATTTTTAAAAATATTTCCTTTTTTTGGCTTAAATCTATATGGTCTCAAACTTTTGGCCGGCAGTGTATATAATAAGCCCTTTTGTAACTATGATATGTGCATCTTAAGAAGATCTTAAGAGATAATGAGACTTAACCCTCTACCTGGAATGAGATAATGGGGTGAAAACCTGTGGTTGTCGATTTTGTCTTATTGTAAATTCAGCTTCGAAAGTGTATGTATAGTATAGAATAAAATAGCCTTGCTAATTTTCTTTAATTTGTGTGTTCCTACTGTGTAATATTTATAATGCTAAAAAAGCCGCAGATATCTGCTGTCGATTCAGCAAATATTCACAAGGTGAAAACTTAAGTAAACTTTCTAAGATAATGAAAATTTCAAGATGTGCCGTCCGAAATACTATCAGACGTTTTACCAGTTCAGGGTCATATGAATACCAAAAACCAAGTGAGCCAAAACGCAAAACTACCACTAGAATTGAGAAAATAATCACATCTCTAAGTATAAGAAATCACGAAAAAACTCGCTAAAGAGCTATTTCATGACTACAGTGTTAAAATATCAGCAAGAACAGTGCTAAAGCGTTTATACGAACGTAATTTACATGGCAAAAGGGCTCGGCGTAAGCTGCTTTTGTGGTCTTGCACTGGAAGAATACTTCTGGACATAGGCATACATTTTAAAAAGACGGACATAATGCCTAGCGAGATAGCAATGGCAGCTCTTAGGCAGGTGCTGGCTTTCTTTAAAAGCCTGAAGAAACATTAAAACAAGCGATTTTGAAAGAATGGGGTAGGGTAGTATTTCGCCAACCCTATGCCAGAAATTGGTATCCAGTATGCCCAATAGAATCAAAATTTATTAAAGCTAAGGGCGGATCCATCAAATATATGTTTAATATTTTGATAATAAAGTTAATTTAATGCATTTTTGTTGTTCATACCATTCCTCAATAAACCACTGCCACCAATAAGCGAATCGACAAAACTGTCTTATTATGTCAGCGACTGTATTAATCAAATCAGATATACCTAGTAATAGATATTTAAGCGATTCATAGATTAGTCGAAAAAAATTTTAAGAGCTCAATTTAATGTATAATCCATAATTTCAATATGTTTTATGAATTTTTAATCAAAAGCCTAACGTCAATATGTGTTTTTTAAGCAAACACGAAGCTTTAATTTCGAATCGTAATTCTTTTTATAAATACCAAATGAACCAAAAGTGATTTAAAATTAATCTCGGAGGAGAAAAGGTGAATATTATATCTGTAAATATTGAACATGGCAATTTAAAAATTAGTACCAATAGATTGTAATAATAAAATAAAATGGATTTTTTACAATTTTTAATAATAAAAAAAAAAACGTAATAAATAAATAATGAGAAATTGCTTCAGTGTATTGATTAGCATAATGAAGAAATAAAATTGCTACCTTATTTTTTTTTAAATCGATTTTTACCGAAAAGGTCAAAGCGTAGATGAATAAAATGGTCGAAACTTGATGTTTATGTGTCGAGTGAATTTTTCCAGGAATCAAGATTGTTAATTCAATTTATTATCTGTTGAAAGTATACTTTATTGCGCTTTCGTCTATGTAATCTTAGATAAAATACGATTGTGTTAGTTGAAAAGTTTGCTTAGAGGACATAAGGGGAAAAGCGTAGCGAAATTGTCCCCAAGAGAAAACTAAAACAGATTTTTTTAGACTATTTATACTAACGAAGTATTTCAATTCTACAACTTTTAAGCCCCTGGGTCAGTTCGTTTTTTTAGTATTTAATGAAAGAGTGGTTTTTTAGAGTGATTTTGGTTTAGAGTAAATGGAATAGTTCAAATAATAAGATGTCTTTAAAAGGACTAATAAAAGCAACAAGATTTTCTTTTTCTCTAACTTTCTAATCCGTAAATTTCTGATGTTCAATATATGTAAATCCTTATTGTAATATGTCAAATTCATGAGTGTACCCAACTTTTAGTCAAGGGTAGGGTAAGCCTTTACAAAAGCATTGAACAAATACAATATTTAAACTTTTTTTTCTGATTTTACTATTGAAAATATCTGCTGCGAGGCGTCACAGTACCTTCTTTTACTTTAGAACTACGAGATATAAACAGAACTAAATGTATTATTTGAATTTTCCAAGGAAAAGTTTCAAATGAAAGTTGGAAGCATTGATGCATCTAAGAATTGCAGCAAATTTCAAGAAAATCGTTGGAGCCGTTTTCGAAAAAAATTGAAAAAGCTCAAAACTCCTTGAATAAAGTGAAGCTTCCGGTCAACTAATTCCAACCAAAAGTTTCGCGATACAACTAGATTTAAAATACAGGCTAAATTCCAAATTTGGTGAAATTCGGATAGAGCTTTCGATACGATATTAGTGTCATACACAGACACATACATATGTAAATGATACTAAAAACCACTTGATTCTAAAACCCACCATGGATTCAGGGGACCTCAAAACGGGTATTTCCGGTGAAAACTCAAAATCAAAAATTCGACCTGATTACAATAATTCCCTTACTATACAGTAGTAAAAGGAAGCAATAGGTGTACACAAAGTTCCACCCTTAACCCTTAATTTTCTCAGGTAAAAAATTCAAAAAAAAGTTGTAGACATCAATATAGAGACCAGTGCTGTTAGCCTTTGAAAATGGTAAAAAGTGAAAAAAATAAAGTAGGATGAAACCCACTGGAAAAGGAAGAGAATGTAACAAAAATGAAAGGAAAAATAAATTACGATCGATCTGAAGTGGGAAAGTGGGGAAGTGGAAAACCACCAATTTTTTAAGGGTAGAAACGGTTTATCTCGATTTCCGACAAAACTACAAGCCCTTTGGAAAAAAGTTAAATTGAAAAGTTGTAGATAACAGGGAGATCTACAAATTTTGAAATTACACTTTTTTCACATAACCTCAAAATTTATGTGAAAAATTCAATTTACCAAATTTTTTTTTTTTTTGAGTGTTTTAAGTCGCTTTAACATCTAAGGTCATATCACGACTATCTAAACACAGAAAATTTCTGTTGGTCAATTTTTATCTTAGGTCTAGGATCTTAAGTCTAGGATTCACCGGGGATTGAACCCCAGTACCACATGACGCACGAAGCGGAGAGAGCAATTGCTCTAGCCACTGCGCCAATAGGTGAACCAAATTTTTGGTTTTTTACACAAAATTTGGTGAAAATGTACTTTTTAATGTCCCAAACACACTGTATTTTTTAAATGATAATTTTTTCACGTTAAAATGACCTAATATCGAAAAAGCACCCTAATTTTCAATCGAAAATTCTCACGTCAAACATCTGATTTTTTTAAAAATCGGATAGCTTTTTTTTATAAACCTCTACTTTTTGATGATACAAAAAAATATATACATTACAATGTTAAATGTTCTAATTACAGTTGTATTTGTACAATTGCATTATGTACAATTTTGAGCAATTTATTAAAATTTACACTTTAATTATTGCATTTTTTGAGAACATTTAACATTGTATAGTATATATTATACAAAAAAAATAAACAAAATTTGGTGAAAATGTACTTTTAAATGTCCTAAACACACTGTATTTTTTAAATGATAATTTTTTCACGTGAGAATGACCTTATATCAAAAAAGCATTTTAATTTTCAATTAAAAATTTTCACGTCAAAACATCGGATTTTTTTAAAAAGTCGGTGAGCTTTTTGTTCGTTGAAACCTCTACTTTCTGATGATGCAAAAAATATAAGCATTACAATGCTATATGTTCCCAGAAAATGCAATAATTAAAGTGTACATTTTAATAAATTGCTCAAAATTGTACATAATGCAATTGTACAAATACAACTTTGAGCAATTTATTAAAATTTACACTGTAATTATTGCATTTTCTGAGAACATTTAACATTGTAATGTATATATATTTTTTGCATCATCAAAAAGTAGAGGTTTCAAAAAAAAAAAAAAAGCTCACCGATTTTTAAAAAAATCAGATGTTTAACGTGAGAATTTTCGATTGAAAATTAGGGTGCTTTTTCGATATTAGGTCATTCTAACGTGAAAAAATTATCATTTAAAAAATACAGTGTGTTTGTGACATTAAAAAGTACATTTTCACCAAATTTTGTGTACAATTTTTTTTTTTTTTTTTGTAAAAAATAAAATTAAAAAACCAAAAATTTGGTCCACCTATTGGCCCAGTGGCTAGAGCAATTGCTTTAGCCACATAACATTTAACATTGTTATGTATATATTTATTGCACCATCAGAAAGTTGAGGTTTCAACGAACAAAAAGCTCACCGACTTTTTAAAAAAATCAGATATTTTGACGTGAGAATTTTCGATTGAAAATTACGGTGCTTTTTCGATATTAAGTCATTATAGGGCAAAAAATTAATATTTTATATCAAAAAATTACAATATGTTTGGGACATTAAAAGGTGTATTTTTAAAATTAAAATAAATTAATATTAAAGTTTAAAAAAATTAACTTACAAATCAATTCAAGTACTTTGAACTCAAGTCAAGTAGTGAATCTCTACAGAGCATTGTTCATTTTTTTTTTTTTTTTTTTTTTGATGAATGGGTTCAATAATATTACGTCTTCATCTAACAATAAGAATAATTTCATAATAACTACAATTGTAGTGAGAGGTAGAAATTGGGATAATAGTCAGGGTTCAAGAGAAAACAGCTGCCCTCCCTGCTCCCTTCGTACGCCATTAATAAGATCCCAGTTTTAATAATAATTGACTACAAAACTATAAATTCTATGAAATGATATATTTCATCTATATTTGTAATGTTAATAATAAAATCGTTCATACACGATATTTTTAAAATTTTTAAGTAATTTAAATGGTACATGTTTTTAACAATTTATAAATAGTTAAGCTAAATCTGTCAACAATGCATTGTCACAACTATCTTAATGCCACTAGTCGTTTTATATGAGTAGTCATAAATAGGATTTAAAAAATTAGAGATTAAATTTTTAAATTCAATTATGTATGTACTAATACAAACCCCGTCTTTATGTGACATGATCCTTATTACGACTGAATTTTTTAAAAAAATTTTGTGCATTTTTGTATGTATTATATAGTTCTGATTAATGGTGCAATCCTAAGAGATTGAAATTTTAAGAAATCTCATTTAAGATTTTATGTGCTTAACAAAATCTTTAAAGCCAAATCGTGTTACAGAAAACAATGGAGGATATTATAGGACAACACAACGAAAGTAATTTCCTATTTTCATCCAAGTCAATTACTATTGGAATAATAAACGTAAATGTTAGGTACGAACCGTAAGATACAAATAGGTTTTATTATTATTTCAACTGGTAAAGGTTTTAGTTTAAGCATATGTGAAAGGAAATCTTTAGATAATAGAATGTAGTTAAACTAAAGGAACAGTGGTACTTAAAATTTGGAAAAATTCCTTCTATGTGAACTACGATAAAGGTGTACAACAGGTTTTTTTAAGGTGCATTCAACACCACACAAGGTACAACGAATATTACGTGTAAGATTTTTTTTTTTTTTGTAAGAACAAAAGTTAAAAAATATTGGTACTACCATTAAATAAGACGCAGTTAACACATATCGGGTTCGGATTCGAGTTGCTATGCTAAAGTTGAAAATGGCAATATCGACTAGTCAAGTATAGATTAACCCTCAGAATGAAAAATAACAAGTTGAAAATTTTCTCGAAAATATTTGTTGTGGCAGATTATAAATTTAAGCACATTTTGGATCAGTAACAAGGAAAACTACATTTTCCGAATGTGTGATTCCTGGGAATCTTTCATACCAATATTTCTGCGGTACGTGACATTTTGGCGCGGCCATTTTAGCGCGGGACGTTTTGGCACCGGACGTTTTGGCGCAGGACGTTTTCCCGCCGGGGGGTTTCGCTTCATTGTACCGGAGTCCTAATACTATGCGGGGTGGTCTTTTTGTATCAATTGCCGGTTTCCCATTTAAAACATCAGTGGTTCAGTGGCGCCAAAACGTCCTGCTTCGATATTTCTATTCTATTAAAGATATTTTGAGTTATTTTCAAAATTGTACAACACTAAATTACCTGTAAATTTGATACTTAGGAAATACAGTGAAAACCGTATATAACGACATTGAATGGACCACACAAGTAAGGACACTATACTTGATAGTCGTTATAAACAATATACGTGTAGCCACATGTATCATTTGAATTTACAATATATACATGCACGTACATAAACATTTAATTCCCATATACATATGTAATATAGCAAAAAATGTTATAACAAAAGTGCTTAAAACGAAATTCGTTTTATACGAAACAAACTTTGATCCCTTCAGTTTTCTTACAACCAATTTAGCCACTAAGTGGCTAACTAAGTAACCTTAGTGGCGTAGTGACTAAATATAGTTGCTTTATACACCAGTGGTCCTGGGTTCGAATCCTAACGAAAGCCTAAGATATTTTTTCTGGATTTTCGGATTCGACGGCCGCTAATGACCATAGTAGTTATGCGACCTTAAATAAGCCAAAAAAAAAGTACAGTCCCTATCTTTCGTATCTTTCAACGTGTAGAGCAGGGGTCAGCAACCTACGACTCGCGGGTCACCAAGTGACCCGTTTGATATTTTTAAGTGACCCACTTGAGTTCCGAAAATAAAGTATGATAATATATAAATTAAATAAACGAATATAAAAGGAATTGTTAAAAAGCTTATTGTAATTATTTTCTTGGTATAAATTATAATGCAACTTGTATTCACTAAAAGACTCTTTAAAAATGAAAATACCACTGGCCTAAACGTCTATTTAATACCCACATTTTAGTTAATTTGGACCCGCAGTCAAAAAAAGTCGACTCCTGGTATAGGGTAAAGGTAAAAATAATGCATTCTTTAAGTGCAAAAAAAATTACAGTTGGTTGTTATAGCCGTTATATGCTATAATAAAATTTGCCCTTTTGGACACCTTATTAAGTTTAATGTACAAACGTTAAACATTAAACTTAATTCCAGAATGTCCAAATATCCTAAATGTTCAAAAGGGCCTCCCGACAAAATTTTATATTGGGCACCCGTCCTAGGTAGGTACAGGTACAAGACTATTTAAATGGCATTAAAAAATTCAAATTGCCACAAAATTATGGTAGGGTATTTTAGAAAATAATGAACAGTAACTAAAAATGAAAAACCGACTTCAAAATATATGAAAATTCTTAAACAAGAAATGCACTAAAAAGTAACAAAATAATGGCGTATCCTTGCAGTGTCTACAACTTACAAATTATTAGGATGATACAATGTACAACTATTGTTATTTTTGGAGTTGGTGTCAGCCAAGGAAATACGACTATATTGGTACTTAGCAAAAAACGAAAAAAGCTTATGAAAATTATTTTTCAAATGAACTTTTAAACAATATACTCGAACTGTAACAATATCTAGCGACCTTTAAACTCCAAATACCAATACCAACTAAACCTTTTTAAAATTTTTACAAATTACTATATATATTTATTTTCTTGACTGACACCAACTCCAAAAATAACAATAGTTGTACATTGTATCATCCTAATAATTTGTAAGTTGTAGATACTGCAAGGATACGCCATTATTTTGTTACTTTTTAGTGCATTTCTTGTTTAAGAATTTTTATATATTTTAAAGTCGGTTTTTCATTTTTTTATAATATTTATTTATTTCCCGCGTTTTAGTGATCTGAAGTTTGATAACTGATTTTATTTTCTTGAAAACGGTTAACCGTCCAAACGCGCTGCTCATATGAGACAGCGCCGTTTAATATTAAAAGTTACTACATCATCCCTTTTTGCCCTTAAGGGTTGAAATTTTTTGCTTTTAAATGTAATAACAAAACTAAGTGGATTATTCTTTCCAACAGAAAAAAAATTATCAAAATTCGGTTAAATGTCACTATTTCATCCCTTATTTTCATCTTTAAGGGGTGGATTTTTTTCTTCAAATTGAAATGTGAACAATTTAAAGGTACGTTGTACGTAATAGAAACAAAACTTTCAAAATCGGGTTAGCCAGGAAAAATGTATAATATTATTTCATCTCTAATTTTTAACCCCTTATGAGTGGAGTTTTTTTTGTTAAAAATGGATAGGAGATTAATTTAAAGTTGTGTTCTACAAATAAAAAAAGAATTATCAAAATCAAGCTCTCCAATAAGAAGTTAATATTTCATCCTTTAGTTTTCAACCCTTTAGAAATGAAAGATTTTCTTCAAATTAAAATGGGACTACACGAGAAGCACTAGCTTTCAAATAAAAAAAGAATTATCGAAATCGAGCTATCCAATAAGAAGTTAGTATTTCATCCCTTAGTTTTCAACCCTTTAGAAGTGAACGATTTCCTTCAAATTAAAATGGGACCATTCATTTAAAGTATTATTCTTCCAGTTTCTGCTTTAAAGTATACGACATGTTCGAAAGAATTGCAAAAACTTGTCCTTAAAAGATAAGTTATATCTTGTGGCAGTACTCTAAGCATACATCCTATATAACCACTTTAAACTTTATCTTGTAAACAATTAATATATGCCAAGTAAGGGTCTCGTTATCCTGTATTTATTATCTAAACTTAAAAACACTTTTATCGTAAATACGCGGTTCTGCATGAACTTATTCAATTTAAGTACCTAAATGTAATGCGTTTTGCCTAATCTATCTTACTTATATGTATATCAAATAAATTGCACATATTACCATAATTGAAGTTTAAGGGTAGCTTTCCCTCGAATTTCTTTTGTGCTAAATCATAAAAATAATATGCCTACCTCGGTGGTCTACGGACTATTTTTAGCAATATATTCTGCCAAGCACGCATATTTAGGCACGTTATTACAACTTTATTTTCTAGCATTTGGAAAGAAAATAATTGATTTGATTTTTTAGTTTTAAATACAAAAATACCTTCCATTTTGTTAGATTAAGTTAAAAACTACATTTACTTTTAAATAGTTTTCTTAAAGATATGCTTGAAGCGTAAGATCAAATCAAAGATTATGTTGAAATTATTATGAACAATATGTACCTATATGTAAAAGAATATTGAACTATTCAAGTTGAACTTTATAAAAATAGTTTCTTTGGGATAGTCTGGGAAAAGTTTTTCAGTTCTCATGGGCTGTAAAACTATCGTAAGATAATAAAGAATAAGGTGGCCAAAAGTTGGAAAAACAAGGCCAAGTAAATAAATAAATAAAAATAAAAAAATAATAAAGAAATTTTTCGTTCGATATTTTACTTGTTAAAATTGGCATTAGTAGACCTGGACTATAGAAATAGGTACATACGTTAAATTCTTTGTAGATCTATTGCAAAAACGAAACTTTTTCTAATATTTTTCTGGTCAAATATGAATATAAATTTGTTTATTGGCCTTTCTTCCTCGGTCAAATTTACAAGTCCATTATTTAAATCTATATATTAATACGTGAAGCAAAAATTTTAAACCCCTTTTACCGAATATTATACGAACGGAGGAGTATGAAATTTGGCACAATTGAAGTTTATATGAGGAAGTTGCGTTTTGAGATAATATTTTTTATAATAATGCTTCAAAATACCTTAAATTAATGAAAAAAGACGTAACTATAAAAAAAACTGCACAACGAAAAACATACATCGGCAGGCAGCTGTGATACAATGTACATATACCATATCATATCGTAAAGACGACATGATTTTAAACTATGTAATTTGTTATTCTTATAAATTAATGATCGCAAATTTGAAAATTATAACCATGATAGAAGTATAGCGATAGGTTAAATTCCTAGAAACCATAAATCCATTGTGAATTTACGGGTAGTTAATATATTATTAATAGTTCGGCTGAGTAAACGTTCGAATTGTCGAGGGCGGAGAAGAAAATCCTCTGCAGTAAATATGAATTCATTCATAAAAATAAATATCTTTATTCAAAAATGAGACCCGTGAGAATAAATAACAAAAACAGACAGTTCGACTTAAGTGATCCCGATTAGGAGTTTGACTAAGAGAGGTGAAGCCGTTAGGCAGAGCCCCCAGAACAAAAAGAAATCCAACCCAACTTATTTTTCAAGAGAAAATAGCAACTAAGATGTGACCATCGCGTTGTTTTTTTTACCAAAAAACTATATTCTTAATTTTCAATTTATTTTAACAAGATCTATAATAATCCGTTGTCTAATCTTGAACCCCGGGAAATAGCAGACTTGCCGATAAGACATAATGGCCTTAATCTACTATATCCTAGAATTATGAATCTAAGGCAACCAAACCTAATACCTCAGATCTAAAGATAACACATTAAATATTATTGATCCTAAAAAGGTACACTTCCTAAAGGATAGCTACTAATCCATTCTACTAAAATTAATAAATGATTTCATATGACATTTGGTGTGAAAGGTTCTCAAGGCTTAAATTTTTCTTAATATTTTACAATATTCAAAAAAACGTAAAGATCCTACCTATAAGATAGCTTATATCTGTTCCTGGAAAAATAGTTTAACGGATTTTCATGAACTTTCTATGAAATAAAGTTTTAGAAATATATTTTTTTTGTAAAATAGCTTAATTTCTTATTTTGGGTTTTCTATTATTCAATCAGATTAATTTAGATACGCTCAGCGAAGCGGGCGAGTATCAGCTATTTTATGTATAATTTTAAAATAACTTTTTATGTAGAAAAAGGATGACACGTGGAATAGGGCCTAGGGTAGCATAAAATCGAAATCCGCCACTGGCTAGGACTATGTTGTGAATAAAGTAAGCTCGATAATATTATTTTAAAATAAAATTAGGCAAGTCTGATTAACTTCAATATTTGAGTATTAACAATTAACTTGAATTGAAGCCCAAAATATCAAGTAACTTGAAAATCAAGTCAAACGGTGAATTTATTAAAATTAATTCAAAAACTTAATTCAAATTAACTTTTCCGAATAGGAGATGTAATGCCAATAAATCATTTTGATCTTACCTTTTGCTTATCAATGAGCTGGACAATTTCGTCCACGTTACTGACCACGACGGTTTGTTGTCGTAACATTCCTTCTTCACTGGCCAACCAATCTCGAATCTAACGGCACAGGAAAAATTAATGTCAATAAAACGTTTTCTAATCGAATGAAAATTATACAAAAAACTTACTTGTAAGATAGATTTATCAAATGAGGCAAGAATCGAGGTTGCTACAGTGGCTGCATCAACTGGTACTGCTGCAGCTCCTTCAACTTCATCCGAGTACGACGTCGACGCTTTTACATTACTTGAAATCTCTATCAAAAAAATACAGGAAAAACAGTCATTAAAAAAATGTTGCAAATACAAATCTAGGCCATATCATATCCACCTATATGGGGATGTGACATAAATTTTCACAATACTTTGTAAGCTATACAAACGAAAAAAAAAAACTACGATTAAAAATATAAAAGATCAAAGTAGTCAACGACCGCATTGTATACATAATTTTTTTCTCTGAACTAGTTCCTATAAACAGTTCGTTAGTTCTTAGTTTAAACTAAAATTAATTGCAATTTCATAATTTCATTAGTATGTCATGTAAGAAGGATTTAATTAAATTTTCCCATTTACCTACACGTGGAAACATTTAAATTCCTTCAGTGCAAGAATTTCAATATCTTTCAAACATTACACAGCTACGAATTTTTCAATAAATTACATTTAATCGGTAACATTAAATCAGTTGAAATTAATAATCATGATAAAAATTCATACTTGAAGATTACTTCGTATCGTTTTCGTATATTTTGCAAGTTAAACGAAACAGTTTATCGACATAACTCAAATACATTAATGTTGTATGAGCAATTTGCATTTTTACTGAATATTTTAATAAATTATACTACACACGATTTAATGTTTGCTAATTTTCATATCAAAGTATTTTTGATTGTATTTGCATAAAATGTAAATTGGAAATTTTCTTGTTCAATGAACACAAGATAATTTTTCAGGATCTGCACTGTTGAAATTTCATGAACTATTTCCTTTAGTTTATTTGAAATTAAAAAGATATCACGGAGCTTTCTTTTACTTGATACCCGTGTTGAGTCAAATAGCCTAAACAAAACCCATGATTGGTATTAAAAAAATAATAAAACCCACAAAGAAGCTAAAACTTAAGTTTACGAAAGCACAATACAGAGTTAACAATCACTGAATGACTTATAGAGTGTGTTGAAAGTAAGAGAATTGTTAACTACGGGATCTAACTTTTGAGGGCGTAAATCTCAGAAACTATGAGAATTAGTAAAAAAAATGAATAGAAGCAAACTTGTTACAAATTTCAAAAGCTTTAATTTTACTAGGAATAATTTTTTCCTTAAAAGCCACCATTTTTGAGATATAAACGATAAAGCAAAAAACGGGACCTTCTTAGAACCACCATTGAGTTCTCGAGAAATTTTGATAGTTAGTATGTTTACCTCCTAACCAGTCTTAATTATATCCCGTTTTCAAAAATGTTCATGAATTGACAAGAATGCTGAGCATGCATCAGAGATATGGTCAATATTGTCACTGACATAATAAAATTGTAAATTTGATGTATCAAATTGTATATATTTATTCCTATTGTGCACAGAGCCTGAGTAAGCTATAATATATAGCGAAACGTAGCGACCTGATACTCTTGTTGCATTCATTGTAAATCCCGATCCATTTAGATCAGTGCTTTTAGCCTTTGAAAATGGTGAAAAGGGAAAAAAATTATAGTAGGATGAAACCCATTGGAGAAGGAAGAGAATAAAACAAATGAAAGGAAAACAAATTCCGGTCGAACTGAGGTGGGGATGTGGAAAAGGGGGAGGGGTTTAAAGGTAGAAACGGTTTATCTCGATTTCTGACAAAACTACAAGTCCTGTGGAAAAAGAATTAAATGGCAAAGTTGTAGGTTATAAGAAGATCTACAACTTTTGTACTAACACTTTTTTCACATAACCTCAAAATTTATGTGAAAAATTCAAATTACCAAGTTTGGTGAAAATTTACCTTTTATCTCAAACACACTTAGGGTGTTTTTTTAATGATAATTTTTTCACCTTAAAATGACCTAATATCGCAAAAGCACCCTAATTTTCAATCGAAAATTCTCACGTCAAAACATCTGATTTTTTTAAAAAGTCGGTGAGCATTTTGTTTGTTGAAACCTCTACTTTCTGATGGTGCAAAAAATGTATACATTACAATGTTAAATGTTCTCAGAAAATGCAATTTTTAAATTTTTTTTTTTGTAAAAGACAGGGAGAAGACTGAGAGAGCCAGATCGTATGAATACACGTGCTGCCATCTACTCCGACTAGGAGTGTTTGGAACTGTTCCTTAGTCAGTTTGTGTTCTTTTCTCTACCGTTCTACACTCGGAACGTCTGTCATAGAGAAGGGTCTCTCTGTCAAAATATACTACTTATCTATGATCATGAGAGAGAAGAAAAGCTTCTCTATGGCAGACGTTCCGAGTGTAGAACGGTGGAGAAAGGAACACAAACTGACTAAGGAATAGTTCCAAACACTCTTAGTCGGAGTAGATGGCAGCACGTGTATTCTTGCGATCTGGCTCTCTCAGTCTTCTCTCTGTAAAAGATCAAAATAAATAACCAAAAATTTGGTTATGGGAATTTTTCACAGAAATTTTGAGGTTATGTAAAAAAAGTGTTAGCACAAAAAGTGTAGATCTACTTATTACCATCAACTTTGCCATTTAACTTTTTTCCATAGGACTTGTAGTTTTGTCGAAAATCGAGATAAACCGTTTCTACCCTTACCCCTCCCCCTTACCACTTCCACACCTCAGATCGACCGTAATTTATTTTTCCTTTCATTTTTGTTATATTCTCTTCCTTTTTTAATGGGTTTTATCCTACTATAATTTTTTTTCTGTTCAAAAATTATCTACCCCGGGTCTAATTGTCCCTCTAACTATATATATACATATCAATAAAAAAATTTCCTTCTTACCCACTCTACAAACCATTCATTGACTGGACTAGTAATCCATTAGTGCACTTCTGTAATTGGTAACTTTATTTACATATATCTAATTGACAATGCAAAAATGGCCAAGGATTTTTCGTCTTAAAATTTCATCCCCTATCAACCCTCTAAAGTAACTGCATGATTTACGTTTCATCTTATATATACTCTCTACGAAGTAACTATCACTCTCTTTTCCAAAACACCCTTTATTTGAATTTTCTCAGAAAAAGTTTCAAATAAAAGTTACCGGGTTTGATGAGTCTAACAACCATAGCAAGTTTAAAGAAAATCATTGGACCCGTTTTCGACAAAAATTGAAAAAACTCAAAACCCTATAGAATAAAATGGGGTTTCCTGCTAGCCGATTTCAATCAAAAGCTTCACAAACATCTTAATGAAATATTAAGGCAAAATTTTAATGAATTTCGGATAAAGCTTTCGACTAAATACCACTGTCACACATCGACACACCAACACACACACACAGACCAACTTCAAAGAACCCCTTTTTCTGATTCAGGGGACCTCAAAACATTTATTTCCGGGGAAACTCATAATCAAAAATTCTACCCAATTATTACTTAGACTTCAATTAAGCCGGTCAGTGCACACATCGATTAACTCCATTTTTTCAACTTTTACAAATTTTCATGTCAAAACACTTGGTTGACTCCTAACTTTATATATCCGAAATAAATTTTTCTTATAATAAGTGATAACAGCTCTTAATGACAATTTGCTTTTTAGCTTTTCCATAAAAGACAATGTATTTCAGAAGTCTATTTTATCAATTTCCTCAACTTTTTGCATTACGGAGTTAATCGATAGGTTTGTTCCACTTGTCCATTTGATGATGTTCAAACACGTTCACCGAATGACAAAGAGTAAGACACATTGACCAAGAGACAAGAGTGAGTGAAAATCATAAAGCAAAAACTTCCCCCTAATTTTAAACCGGTTTTGCGGTGTTTCAACACCTCCCAATCAGTGTCTAAACAAGCTATTGTCACAAAAACGTACGTTCATAGCTCGACTCTCGGCCTAATGCGGCCAAGCGACTGAGGGCTAAAACATTTCTTCACTCACTCTTGTCTTTTGGTTAGTGTGCCTTGCTCTTTGTCTTACGTGGACGTGTTTGGCCTCAACGTCTGGAACAAACCTTATGTGTTTAGGTCGATTAAATCGTTTAGTTATTCTTGTGTGCTGTATAAGTAGTGTGCATTGTACTGTTTAGCTGCTGAGCTTAGAAAACACGCCTTGCAATTAAACTAAGCGTAGCAGCTAAACAGTACACTTGCACAGCGCACTTGAATCACTTACAAAAATAACTAATCGCTAATCACTCGCACTCACACTAATCAAAGTTTAAATGAGCCGTTAAAGGAAGTCATAATTGAGCCGCTCAGTGCACACATCGATTAACTCCGTAATGAAAAAAGTTGAGTAAATTGATAAAATAGACTTCTAAAATACATTGTCTCTTAAATGGAAAAGCTAAAAAGCAAATTGTCATTTAGAGCTCTTATTACTTATTATTAGAAAAATTTATTTCTGATATATAAAGTTAGGAGTCAACCAAGTGTTTTGACAATTTTACGCAATTATAAGACTTTCTTTAAAGGCTCATTTAAACTTTGATTAGTGCGAGTGCGAGTGTTTAGCGATTAGTTATTCTTGTGAGTAATTCAAGTGTGCTGTATAAGTAGAGTCCACTGTACTGTTTAGCTGCTGAACTTAGAAAACACGCCTAGCAATTTAACTAAGCGTAGCAGCTAAACAGTACAGTGAACTCTACTTATACAGCACACTTAAATGACTCACAAGAATAACTAATCGCTAAACACTCGCACTCGCACTAATCAAAGTTTAAATGAGCCGTTAAAGGAAGTCATAATTGTGCTCAGTGCACACATCGATTAACTCCGTAATGCAAAAGTTTAGTAAATTTATAAAAAAAAACTTCTGAAATAAATTGTCTCTTATGGAAAAGCAAAAATCAAATTGCCATTAAGAGCTGTTATCACTTATTATTAAAAAAAAATTATTTCGGATATATAAAGTAAGGAGAAAATCAAGTGTTTTGACAATTTTACGCAATTATAAGACTTTCTATAAAGGCTCATTTAAACTTTGATTAGTGCGAGTGTTTAGCGATTAGTTATTCTTGTGAGTCATTTAAGTGTGCTGTGCAAGTAGAGTCCACTGTCCTGTTAGGTGCTACGCTTCGTTTAATTGCTAGGTGTGTTTTCTAAGCTCAGCAACTAAACAGTACAGTAGACTCTACTTGCACAGCACACTTGAATCACTCAGAAAAATAACTAATCGCTAAACACTCGTACTAATCAAAGTTTAAATGAGCCTTTAAAGTTTTATATGCGTAAAATTGTCGTTTTTGCGTTTTTCCGAAAATACACGTTTGGAGGTCCCCTTATTACCAAAATGTGGTTCTTAGAAATAGGTCTGTGTGTGTGTATGTATGGGTTGGTGTGTCGATGTGTGACAGTGGTATTTAGTCGAAAGCTTAATCCAAAATTTATCAAAATTTTGCCTTCACACTTACTGCACACTTGAACTAATCACTCACAAGAATAACTAAATGCATGTAGAAAATATTTCTTAAAAAGAAAATTTTTTTAATAATTTTTTACAATACCCACCTAATATTAAAAATTATTTTTTCTGTATTTTTATCGCAATTAAATACATAAAAATAAAAGCATCGTTTTAAGGGTTTCTTTTCAAGGGTTAAAAATGGAAACAATTAATCACACGTTGATATGAATAATTACACAAACACAGCCACTTTTGATATTTTTATGTTTGATATGTAATAAAAAAATAAAAAAGAAAATAAAATATGCGACTCGTAATTCACTCTTATTCGGGTTTTAAGTTTCTGGAATGCGGCAATAAGGCGCAATGAGCATCAATAATAACACAGCGAAATAAAAACGGAAAAGAATGACATTGCGAGTAAATATTTGAAATAGCCGCTTTGTACAAATAGAGATAAATACATTTATAGTACAAACGATAGATATATATGATATGACAGTAACAACGATGTGTGTTGCATTTGTGATTATAATGTAAATATTTGTAAAAGGGTGTGAGAGGGAGGCGCGACGCCGGTTACGGGAGCGACGCCGTGACGTCGTCCGCTCACTCACTGACCGAGCTGGATACTAAAATTATACGAGAGAGAGCTTGGAATATAATAGCGCGCCTCAACAATACGGCCATTGCCAATGCGCGCTAACGAAAATCAACCCTTATTATTTTCTCCCTATCTCTATGCCCTATATATACACATAACAACGTACTTCCTCTTATGCATCCCAAAGCTTTTTAGGCTTCTATACAAATCCGTTAATTCAATTTTTTTGTTTTTTTTTTTTAAGAATGTCTAACAATAAATCTTTTTATTTACCTTTCGATGGGTTGAGAACGTTCAATTTCTTTATATGATTCCAGTCTTCACGAAGTTTCTTCATTTTTTCCTGGGAAAATAAATATAATTGTATTGCAACAATCAATACATTAAAAGATCAATTTGTTACTAACCTGGAATTCAACTGCTAAAGGTTGATTGAGCGATCCTTCGATGTTATTGAAGTTCTCGAAAATTTCCTTCACTTCCATTTCTTTATCCAAAACGGATACCTTGAAAAACAAATTAAAAAAAAATATTTTATTATTAGGTTTTTTCCCCTTATTTATAGTTCTATAGCTATGAATTAAATAGATATGACTAATATATATAGCGTTGTTAACGAAAAATAAAGTTTCAATCTTCTCTTTTAAATGAATAATAACAGTCGCTTAACATGAAATTCGGTTCAACATTGATATTCGGTTAACACGAAATAATACAGTAATACCTCCCGATACGTCCGCTTTGAAATAAGCCCAGCTTCTTAAGGAGGTATTTCAGTCTAGAAATTTAAAAAAATCGATTTTTCTTTTCTTTCATATTCTCAAAGTTTAAACCTTTAAGAATATGCCCTTAAGAGGATTTTTCAAAATTTTCAATATTTTTGGACCAGGAATCGCTGATTAAAAAATGTAAGTAATAACTACCATTGTATGGCCACTGTATGTAACTTTACCCGAAACTTTAAACGCGTTTTTCTCGAAACTACTTTTTTCGATGCGGTAGCCACAATATCTCCAGTTCTAATCAGCCGATTTACTTGAAATTTGGCATGAATATTCTTTAAATATCTCTCTATCGCATGAACCAACAAAAAAGGAAAAATTTAAATTTGTAATATTTTTAAAAAATTCGACAAAGTTAAAAAATGAGTGAAAAAATCGACCTTTATTTTTGAGTAGCCGCCATTTTATGAAAAAAATTTTATTTTCAGTGTTGCAGGATTATCAGATAGTGACATTTGTACTAATCAAGAATCCATCATTAATAATTTTTCAGATGAACACAAGAGTAAAAATCATGGCGACGAGGACACGGTCTTTCCCCCCCCCCTCTACTTCAAGGACGCATAACTCAATGAAAAAAAAAAATTTTTTTAAATTAATTTTGTGTACTTTCTGAATGTAAATAAACAAATGATTAAAAAATCGATACTAAAAAAATCAGCTGCCTCTTTTTTATCAATTGCCAAAAAACCCTCGAAATTCTGGCCTCTAGACTAGAATACCCCCTTAAATAGTTCTTTAGACGGATTTTAGTAAAAGTTAAAGCTAGTGAGTTTCAATCAACGTTGAACATTTATACGAGGGTTGTTCACTAAGTCCTTAGAAAATCTAAGAAACGGATTGCAGAATCATATATTGTTTGTTTTTAAAAAAATCATTATTTAGTAGCAAGTTGTTATATTTTTAGATTTATCGATCGTGTAATTTTTATCGTCGACAAAAGCACAAAAATTTTAGTTTATTTAAAAAAAAAAATGGGAAAAAGTTAGACAAGTGTGTCCTTGTTAATATTTAATCCTTCCATTGAACATGTACTTGAGTTATACAAAAGGCTTAGGATAAATCTGTCAAGATCATCAACATACCACAGGTATGAATGCGGCAGAGAAGGGCAGGCCCTACTGGAAAAATCTCATAGGATCTCATAAAAAAACGTCGAAAATATTTTATGTGTATTAAGGATATTATGGGTTTAACTATGGAGTGCTATGGAGGTTTCTGTTAATAATCAATAAGCTTGATTTAAGTGCGGTTAACAAAGCGGGTGAATATCAGTAAGTAATTAATAAAAATAATAAATAAAAATACACCAACTAATAGAAACAATGATGTAGCAAAGAAAAAAAAAGTTTTAACAATTTGTTTAGGAACTTCATTTATATCCTTAAAGATAAGAGAAAATTTTATATCTACCCAAAGCAGTGATTTTTATTCAATGCTTGAATTCAATTGACGAGAAAAGTATCAACCAAATGCAAAAATAATAATGTCAAGGTTGAAAAATAAGATAATCCCTTAATCCGATTAAAAATGACATCGAAACTAATCGAACTAACATGGAATTCCTTGAGTGTTTGACTTTAGATGTTAAAGCGATTTAAAACACCAAAAAAAAATTAAAAATAAATAAATATACTCTATCGGAAATTACAACTAATGTTTTGTACTCTTAATCTAATAAATTTGTAGAAATTAAAAATTAAAATTATTCATTGTCCATAATGTAAAATTACTACTTTAAAATTTCAAGTAGTAAACTTGTAAAATTTATAGGCCAGTCCAAATCAACATAAAAAATAGCTAAATTCGTAAAACATGATGTATCTATGATTTTTTTAGTATGTTGTTTGGACCCATTAGGGCTATGTATTCTCAAGTTTGCAACTCTCAAAAAGTGGTGGAAAAATTTTTTTAGAGGAAAAACCGTGAAGATTTTGAATATGTTTCCGATTCTGCTCAATATCTCCTAATTTATGCATTTTTCCACGAAAGCTATTCTGCACGTTTTTTAAGAGCATTAAAGTTGTTACAAATTAAGCCCAACCGAAGCTCTGCTGGTCAATGGGTCACCGAGTTACGGCACATGGAAAATAAGCCAGTTTTTTTTAAATGGAAAATTTTAGTGTTAGGCCTTTTTTGATCGAAGTTGCGCCGAAACCATTGTCCTAACGAACAGAACTTATTGATTATAATTTGTAGGCAATCTAATTATCTTTAAATTAAGTGCAAAGCGGGGCCTTTAAGTCTCGCATTTCTCTCAAAATCTTAGAGAACCCATATTAGGTAAAATCGCATTTTGGTGGGTCCTCCAGTATTGGTGGATCGTCAGGGTTTTCTTGAGGCTCGTCACAGTCGTCCTCTTCATTGCAGCTTTGTATATTTCCTCAGAGCAGGTAGCATACATCGCAGAACATCTAAGTCCTGCGGACCTGCGGCCTGCATTCAGGCCGGTGCAACCACCTCTTCTTACATTTTTAAAGAGGAGTTTTAGGAGCCCTCCGGGACAGAAGCTTGCCAACTAGCAATGTGGATGAGTTACAATAAAAAAGTGTTTAAGTACATTTTTGGAAAACTTTGATTTTACCTTATATGGGTTTTCTAAGATTTTAAGATGAACTACGAACCTTACAGACCTCACTCTGCATTTAATTTAAAGCTTATTTAATTGCCTACAAAATATATGCACAAGTTCTGCTCGTAGGATCAATGGTTTGCAACCAATTTTAACAATAATGCGACAACAAATAAACTGTTATATATACTATATTTACTATACAAATACACATATATACAATAACTCGTAATCAGCCCCCTGTCACTTAGATACGAGAAAGGCTAAAAAACGTGACCGATTTCTACGGAAATCGGTGTTGTTATAAGAGTCATACGTCTCAAACAGCCCCCTACCACTTAAACTTATCAGAGTTATTATAATTATTATATAAAAATACTTATCATAATTATTCTCATATAATAACAATAATAATGAAAACATTTAAAAAAGTTTCATTTTAATAACTTGCCTGACGTTTAAAAAAAATTATTTCTAACCTCCGACTTCCGTAAAAGTCTTCGGTCTTCGTCAGTCTTTGTGGTCTTCGTTCAACTCGTTTGCAACTAAATTGCAACTAATTGACTGCAAATCCAGTAAAAATGGTCACATTTTTGTAACATGGAGTTGTAGGGGGCTGCTCGTAATCCATTCATTTTTCTTTGAAAGATATTTTGTACGTTTTTAAGAGCATTAAGGGGGTAGATGCACTTAAAATTTTTGAAAAATCGATTTATTTTTCTTTCATTTTCTTAAAGTATGATGTTTTAAGAATATTCTCTGAAAATTCCAAGTCAACCCGATGAATAGTTTCCAAAATATTTAGTAATTACTAAAGCAACATTAAACCTCTCGATTGGGACTAGGGCAGACGTAGCGGACGGCAGCTGCAACTTTAAATGCGTTTTTCTCAAAACTGTGTTTTTTCATTCGTTGACCAATATAACTCGAAAACCATTCGGTGGATATTGATGAAATTTTAATATTATCTTTTTGGCATTAAGAACTAGTCTTTGATCGAAGGATATTGATTTTTGTTGACTATTACTATATTTTTTAAACAATTAACTTTTTATCGAAAATCAGAGTCCAAAGTTTCGAATGCCACCATTTTGTGGATTTTCAAAAAAAAAAAAAAAAAAAAAAGCTTCGATTAAAGACTGGATTTGTTATTAAACTAAAGGTTTCACCTTGGTTTTTCGAATTCAAATGATCCAGAAGGCTGCTGTGATGGTCACCGCGAAGCACTACTCGCGGGAGAGGATCCAACCAATATGGCGATATTTTAATAAATAATTTTTTTTTTTATTCATAAATGTTAAGTTAAAGCTTTGTATAAAAACTCTGTATTATTGATTTTGTAAAATAAACATAATTACTATAAAAAATAAATTTTTTTAAATAGACCATTTTTTACGCTTCTGAGTGCATCTACCCCCTTAAATGTGTTACAAAGTAAGCCCAACTGGAGCTCTGTACGTTGATGGGTCACTAAGTTACAGCACTTTGAGAGTAGACCATTTTTCCCAAAAATTGAAACTTTTAGTTTTAGACCTTTTTTGTGTCGAAGTTGCGTCGACATCATTGATCTTACGAGCAGAACTTATGAATATAATTTGGAGACAATTTAATTAGCTTTAAATTAAGTGCAGAGCGGGGTCTGGTAGCCTCGTAGTTCCCTCAAAATCTTTTAAGAAAACCATGAAATTGCATTTTCCCAGAAATGTACCTAAAATCTGTTTTAAACACTTTTTTACTACATGAAGTAAATTTTAAGCTTAGATGTTCTGCGATGTGTGCTACCTGCTCTGGGGAATTGTGCAAAACTGCAATGAAGAGGACGACGGTGACGACTCTCAAGGAAACCCTGACAATCCACCAATACTGGACTAGCCACCAAAATGCGATTTTACCTAATATGGGTTCTCTAAGATTTTGAGAGAACTACGAGGCTTACAGACTCCACTCTGCTCTTAAGGGGGTCATCTCATGTGATGGGCTCAAAAAATCGATTTTTTTTTTGTTCATAAATTACTTTCTTAACATGTCTATAATACGGTAGTAAAGTGATTTTTAAAAATTCAAAGTTGTTTTAAAGATACAGCAGGTAGAAGAAAGAGCTGTTCGGAGCGCTGAATTGGCAGTTAAAACTTTAAACGCGTTTTTCTCAAAACCGTGTTTTTCAAACTTTCCTCCATCGTATCTCAAAAACGGCTTGACCGAATGACTTGAAATTTATAGGGTACACTCAACACATGTAAACGCATGGAATGAACTATAAACTCAATCAAAAATTTCCAAAATGTCAATTTTTTATAGCAAAGAAAAAACGCAAATTTTGCAACTTTTATTTCAGATGTCTACCAAAAGTCCAATTTTTGGTATAATCATTTGATAATAGTTCATTCCGTGCATTTAGGCTTACAGATTAAAACGCCGGATGTTCAGAACGCTGTAACTCATGTTCTACACAATATTTTTAACTTAAAATTTATATTTATACTGTCGAAATATATGAGTAGCCCAGAATCAAAGTCGGCCAATCGCCATTTTTATCAAAATTGAGATTTTGATGGATTATTTATTATTCTTCACAATGAGCTGCATTATGGTGATATTGAAATAATATCAAAAAAAGCTACCTAACGGGTAAATCCTGCTTTGAAAGTACGCCTTAGAATCAAAATCGAACATTTACAGGAAATAGGGTACATGACAGTAAGAAAGAATTAACAAAATTTGTTATTTAGATGGTAGATTTACGTGTAAGGATTAAGAAAATCACGCTTATTGAAGTAATATTGAGAGTTTTATTATTTAAATTAATAAAATAAAAGTCTTAAAATTCAAACATTTGTCACGTGATACTAAACGCAAATCAGAGCTCGTGACGTCGGCGCTCTGTCGGCTCCAGTCGGCTCTGTCAATTGAAACGACCGAACCCACTGACAGCTACAAACCATCAGTTCGCGTCTCTATTTTGTGTTCAGTAAGATTTGTTGGCTACCCTTACTAACTTATCAAACTTGTCGCTTTGTTGTGACATATGAAAGAGAGCGTGTGGCTATATTTACCGCGCCCTGACGTCACAGAAGCCGCCATGTCATTTATCGGCGTTTTGGCGCGAATATAAAATTGTATATAGGAAAATGGAAAATTTTAGGAAATTAACTTCATTTTTAAAAAAATATTGCACTTTTGGGCTGTTGTGAGTGTATACGAACAATAATAACCAGGTTAAAAAAAATTGTCATGTACCCTATTGTAGTATCAAAGTCGGACAATTACTCTGCGGCCAATGAGAACGCTTATTTTGGTCACGTGGTAGCTTCAGAAATGAATATGACGAGATATGTACCAATACACTTCATTAGAAATTATCTGATTCATCTAAGACCAATAAAGGAAATAGTACTATACACATGTTGATGCATGAAGAGAGAAAGACGATTTTAAACAAAATCTTTCCTTCTTCATACAGCAAAATGTGTATAGCACCGTTTCATTCATGACTTCCATTATTTCTTATGTAGTGCATACATTTCTTATGAGGTAGCTTGTCGCTTTGCATAGATTTTTTTAATGTTTTAAAAGTTAATGAGTTAAAAGTGTTTAAGTGATCAGCAATTGGACAGTGAAGTGAAAATGGCGAAATGGCACCAGAAAGTGCTAGAAAAAGGAAATTTCGGTTTCAGGTATGCCAAGAATAGATGAATTCAGCACGTGTCTGGAAACAGAGGAGGCTAGCACCGTATCGAAGCCTGCTGGGCAGTTACATTTCCAAATGAAACAAACAAGAAAGCAAGTGAAGAAAAACGTGGTAAAATGTAAAAGGTTCATTCTAAAAAGATCGACAAAAAAACAACATTTTAGTTCGAGGAGAAATAGCCTACAATGTTGACACAGGGAAGAAAAATAATCTGTAAGAAGGGGAAAAATATAAGTATGATCAACCCGAAGCAGATCTTGGTTAGAGTGAAAGTCAAAAGTGCAAAAATAGCTGATATCAAGAAGCTCATTCAGAAACATTTTGGAGTAACTTGGAGAAAAATCGACTCATTGAGGTGGTATGAAAATGTGATCGAGAGCAGCAAGGAAATCGCTTTCCGAACGATGAAATTGAAGATTGCGAGTGTTTTCCCGATCATGGGGATAAGGAAGATAAACTATTAACTTGTTAATTGTACCTTGAAATTAAATAATCAATAATCAATAAAAAAAACTTATTCTAAGGCCTCTTTTATTTTTCGTATATTCTGATCTTTAAGTTTCAAAAACGGCCAAAAGCCAATCTTAGTTTCAAAAGCGGCCATCTCAATTTTCAAAATGCTGTAGGGCTTAAAATTAATAATGTCATGCTATGAAACTTACTGGAATTAGTCATGAGATAGCCAACGACAGATTAAGAAAGGAAAAATAGAAAAAAGTTTGAGGAATTTTCCGCTACAAAAAATTGGCTTTCCTGAAAAAAAATGTTTTGGCGATTGGCCGTCTTTGATTCTGAGCTACTCATATGTTAATAAATGATAATAAACTTAAAGCTCTATCTATTTACTGGTCGTAGAAAAAAAAAAACCCTAAAAACAGGCCGTTACATGAGATGACCCCCTTAATTTAAAACTAATTAAATTGTATACAAATCATATTCAATAAGTTTTGCTCGTTGGATCAATGGTTTCGGGGCAAATTCGATCCAAACAAGGTCTAAAACTAAAATTTTCCATTTTTAAAAAAACTGGCTTATTTTCAAAGTGCCGTAACTCAATAACCCATTGACCAGCAGAGCTTCGGTTGGGCTTAATTTGTAACAAAGAGTATAGCCGTTTAACCATAAGCCAGCGGGCCCACGGGTTTTTTTGATCGGACGTTTATTTTGTTCTTATCCAAATATACCTCTAGGTGGGGATAGTACGTATACTTGATATTAGACCGCTACCCCTTCTATTATCGGAGTTAGAGGGGTTACAACCCTT